>CM054155.1:8029961-8052461 GCA_028751875.1 Rapana venosa
CAGACAGACACACACACAGAAACACAGACAGGCACACGCACACACACAGGCAGACAGACAGAAAGATAAGCTGAGAGATAAAGAGAGAGAAAGAGACAGACAGACATAGACACAGACAGACAGACAGAGAGACAGAGAAAGACACAGACAGAGAAAGAGAGAGAGGAGAGAGAGAGAGAGAATGAGAGAGAGATATATACATATAGACAGAGACAGACAGATGGGCAGACAGAAAGAAAGACAAGCAGACATTCAGGCAGACATACAGGCAGACAGGCAGGCAGACAGAAAGACAGACAGACAGACAGACAGACAGACAGACAGACAGACAGGCAGGCAGACAGACAGACAGACAGGTGGACAGACAAATCTCAGCTAAGTGTTTTAGTTGCCCAACTTTTTTTGACTGTTGGGAAATTTGAAGTTGTAGTTTTGGGGTTGTTTTTTCTTTCTTTCTTTCTTTCTGTTTGTTTGTTCGTTTTTTTTAGAGAAAGCTCGGATCATTGAAGAGATATATGAGTTGTGTGAAAGTGGTTTGCTGATGTTCATAGCAGCAGTTTCATGTTTGTTTGTTTTCTGTCTGTCTGTCTGGCTGGCTGGCTGGCTATCTGCCCTGTCTGTCTGTCTATCTATCTATATGTCTATATATCTATGTATCTATCCATGTATGCATCTATCTATGTATATATGTATGTATATAGGTATTATATATCTGTCTGTCTATATATATATATATATATATTGTTTGGTCTTGCTTGTCATTTTCTTTTATTTATGTAAACATATGAAGACGTATTCGTTCTTTATTTCCCCAAAACAATATCACTTTACTCTGTCTCTGCCTAAAGATAAATGTAGTCTCTCTGTATGTGCGTCTTTCCTTCTCTCTCTCTCTTTTCCTCTCTCTCTCTCTCTCTCTCTCTCTCTCTCTCTCTCTCTCTCTCTCTCTCTTCACTCTCTCCCTCTCTCTCTCTCTCTCACTCTCTCCCTCTCTCTCTCTCCCTCTCTCTTTATCTCTCGTTTTTCAGGGTTCCTAGCTGCGTCTGTCTCTCTCTACCCCTTTCACAACTTCAGTCTCTCTGTCTGTGCATGTCTCTGCCTCTCTCTATCTCTTTGTGTTTTTTTTTCGTCTTATACCTTCCTTCACTTGTGTGTGTGTTGTGTGTGTGTTGTGTTTTGTGTGTGTGTGTGTGTGGTGTGTGTGTGTGTGTGTGTATGTGTGTGTGTGTGTGTTTGTGTCTAAGTGTGTCTGTGACTCTGTGTATCTGTGTTTGTGTGTGAGAGAGAGAGAGTGTGTGTGAGTGTGTGTGTGTGTGTGTGTCTGAGTGTGTCTGAGTGTGTCTGTTACTCTGTGTGTCTGTGTTTGTGTGTGTGAGAGAGAGAGAGAGAGTGTGTGTGTGTGTGTGTGTGTTTGTGTCTGAGTGTGCCTGTGACTCTGTGTGTCTGTGTTTGTGTGTGTGTGTGTGAGAGAGAGAGAGAGAGAGAGAGAGTGTGTGTGTGTGTGTGTGTTTGTGTCTGCGTGTGTCTGTGACTCTGTGCGTCTGTGTTTTGTGTGTGTGTGTGTGTGAGTATCTATGTGTGTGTGAGAGAGTATGTGTGTGTGTGTGTGTGCGTGTGCGCGCGCGCGTGCTACGTATGTGTCCCCCTTTGCTGGTGAATTTGCCACGACGCTAATTCACAGAGGGAAGAGCAGTGGGGGTGACAGGAGGAAGTGACGCAATCTGTAGCCAAGCGGAAAGAACACATGGCGCCCTCTACACGCCACCGGAAGTGCCGTCAGCGTTCTGTCCCCTTGTCTTCCTCTGAATGTTTACATGGCTACCAGCAACCAGGGCCCACTATCCTAAAACTTTGACAGAGATCAACAGTTTGTGGGGGTTGTTATTTTTCTCTGTCTGTCTGTGTCTGGTTGTCTCTGTCTCTGTCTCAGGATCTGCTTCTGGATCTGTCTGTCTGTCTGTCTGTCTGTCTGTTTGTCTGTACCTGTCTTGTCTCTCTGTATATTTTTTTGCTGTGCGTCTTTCAGTCTTTCTGGCTCTGTCTGTCACACTGCGAGTCTCTCTGGCTCTGCCTGTCTCTCTGTCTGTCTGTAGTCTGTCTCATCCCCCTCCCCCTTTTCTCTCTCTGTATTAAAGTGACAGGCAAACCGAGAGTGATAAAACAAAAAAAAAGACACAATCTCTCCGAGAAACAGACAGGGAGACAGACACACACACATACAGAATGAGAGAGAGAGAGGCAGACAGACGGACAGACATGTAGACAGAGAAACAGACAGAAATCGAAAAACATAGAAACACAGGGACAGAGACAGAGAGAGAAATAGATACAGAGTGCAAAAGCCAAGAGAGAACAGACAGGGACAAGAGGGACAGATAATCAGAATCGTATCGTACGAGAGAGGCTGAGAGAGAGAGAGAGGAGAGAGAGAGAGAGAGAGAGAGAGAGAGAGAGAGAGAGAGAGAGAGAGAGATGACTCAAAAGGAACCACTTAACACATGTATGAGGAAGACATAATGGATGAGGTTCACGAACGACTCGTCTAACTCATTGTGTATACCACAGAAATCTCAAGTGTTTCAAAAACTGTTGCAGAGGGAAGGGGAAAGGAAAGAAATTTATTCCTTCTTTTTTTGAATGCTGAGACAGCAACTACTGTTGTCTCTCTTAATCAGCAAAAATGTGTTGAGTTTTGTTAGGCGTCTGACAAGTCAGGCCCAGTGCATCGAGTTTAGCGTAGAAGAGAATGATCTCTTCAGTCTTTCTGGAGAGAAAAAAAAGAGAATTGACCAAGAAGACAGAAAATAGACAAGAAGGAGGTAACGGGGAGGAAAAAGCAGAATCAAAGAGAGGGGTACAAAAAAAGGAATTCCTAGCACAGAGAATTTCCAGAAGGTGAAGATGCTGTTTACACTGACAGGCCCCCATCAGCATTTGCACAGGGGTGAACAGTATTTGAGAAATGTGGGAAAGTGTAGGGGCCTCTGGCTTCACGTTGCACCATCCCCTCCATGCAGTGTGGGCAGCTTCCATCGCTGCCAGTACTTCAGGGAGTGTCCTCAGCACTGCTACCAGCCAACCCCTGTCGGCCAGGAGAGGTCCTTGAGACAGGCAGTGTGCCAGCACCTCCAGCACACCCGCCATCTTCCCACCACTGCCCTTGTCCTGGAGGAGGCTTCATACTCGTGACCTGCAGGGGTGGAGGTGTCATGGGAACGGTGTGGGGGTGGGGTTGGGGGGGGGGGTCATTCATTGCTGCTTTATACAAAAAAGTTAAATGCTCTATCTTTCTAAAAGTCCTTCGGATAAGTCTATAAACTGAGGTCCCGAGCGTGAACGCATGCAGAACACCTTGCGCACACATGTAAACGCGTTTCGGGGTGTGTTTTTTCGGAAGCGTAGGCCATTGTGTGACGAAGGGAACGATGACAAAATGTACAAAACTGCATTCACACTGGGACTGGATGTAAAAAAGGCACATAGGTGCTTCTTCCATTATCCTTGAAATAAAAGAATAAGGTCAATTCAAATCAAATCCCATGACTAGCATAAGGATATGATTGGCAACCATTTTTTGTAATTAAAAACTAATCTATACATTAACACGATTACTTTTAGCACAGAATTACAAATTTCATCATTGGATTCTTAGAAGATTGAACTTGGGGAGTAATTACGCATTTTCAGAATATAGACTACACACAAAGGGCAAAGCTGTACTTGTTTCATGACAAGTATGCATTCACATCTTAGCATGGTGTATAATGAGTGAGATACTGGGGGACAAAGTTGTACTGTAGGAGTAGAGATTGGCTAGAATACGTCCTGTTTTCAAGCAGTAACCCTGATCTACGATTCTATAAAGTCTCTTAACTGTGTGTGTGCTTCATGTTTCTTTAGGTCCGTTTAAATTTTGATTGCTTGTTTGTTTGTTGTTTGTTTGTTTGCTTGTTTCTTTGTTAGATTCAACGCCCTGTAAATGCATTATTTCCAGTTTATGTCAATAATATCATTTTTGGTTGTTTCTTTTAATGGTTTGGTTGGTGTGTTTTTTATCAGACCAACATAACAAGGATATCAGTTCAATATGTTTCAATATTCACAATACGGCAATCAGTTATGTAGATCAAGCTGATTTGTTAGACAATGATTCTGCTGCAATGTTGATATCACGGTTTATTGTCCACGAGATTGAATGGCATTCTTATAAATTATGCTGACCAACTGGTTAAAACATCTCCATACAAATCCTGTCGGCAGATGAAGTATAACATGAATTTGAAAAATATAAATGACTACTTCCGGTTGTCAGTTTCTTATTAACAACACAGTCTTTACAAAGCCACCCACCCTCCTCCCACTTTCCCTCGGAAGATTGCCAAACAATATAAACAAGTAAACGTTGCACTTAGCTTTGCCATAAGCAAAAGCCCCACACCATCTGGTGCTGATGAAAGAGTCGGAAATGGTTAAAGCGGCTTAGCCAGCATGTTTGTTTTGGTGTGGAGGTAAACTGTGGCTGACATGGTCCCTCTGTTTTCCCTCGCTTCCCATTTCCTCTGCAGAGGTAGATAGAGGCGTGTGCTTGGTATGCTCTGCTGTAATTTGGAAAACTAGTCATGCCATTTTTACCAAAAGCATGTGGCGAGGGACAGAGAGAGAGAAAGAGAGAGAGAGAGGTTGGGGGGGAGGAGAGAACAAATGACAGAGAGAGAACGAGTGACAGAGAGAGAGAGAGAGAGAGGAGAGAGAGAGAGAGAGAGAGAGAGAAGAGAGAGAGAGAGAGAGAGAGAGAGAGAGAGAGACAAACAGACAGACAGAGTAAGAGAGAGAGAGGAGAATGCACCATGACTAACATTCTCAAAAAGTGCAACATATTAGTGGCACATTCAAAATCAAGACAACATATAATAATTATAACAATTCCATGGGGATACTAGGGGCCTGTCAGTATAAATAGCATCCCTACCTTATAGAAATGTTGTGCTAGGAATTCCCTTTTTTCTAACCCTCCATTTCTTTCTGCTTTGTTCCTTTTCTTCCTGTCACCCCGTTCTTGCCTTATTCCCGCCTCCTCGATCCATTCTCCTACATTTGTTACTCCAGAAAGACTTAAAAGATAACAATTCTCTACCACGATGAAGTCGGATGCGCTGGGCCTGACTTGTCAGGCGCTTAACAGCAGCACAACACATTTCCATACAGCATACAGTGGTGGTCGTTGTCTGAGCATTGGACATAGTAGACTTCCGTCAGTCTCGTGAGACGAATGAGTTGCACTCTAGGTGTGTATACTCCAGAGCTCATAGCCTGGGTAAGTCAGTCTGAAGGGCAAGCTGTTACCCATGCAGCATAACACACACACACACACACACACACACACACACACACACACACACACACACACACACACACACACACACGTTTCTCCAGGTGACTGGAATAGTCCATTGGGGAGGCAATCATCGATACACATGGTTCCAGATTAGACATATAAGATAAGAAGAATATACGAGAAACTTCATTCAAGCTTGTATGTAAGCAATGTTGACACACCCGGTGCAGTATGGACAGTGGAAAATGCGGGATCACACATGCAGTGTGGGCAGCTTCCATCGCTGCCAGTACTTCAGGGAGTGTCCTCAGCACTGCTACCAGCCAACCCCTGTCGGCCAGGAGAGGTCCTTGAGACAGGCAGTGTGCCAGCACCTCCAGCACACCCGCCATCTTCCCACCACTGCCCTTGTCCTGGAGGAGGCTTCATACCCACAGACAGACAGCTAGGATGGAGTTTGGGGGATCGGTCGTCCGTGTTGACAAAAGGAGAAGGAAGGAGAGTGTGTGAATGTTGATGTCATGTAATATCCGGTCTTGCCTTTATTTACATGCGTAAGATTTTTGATTGTGTGTGGATGCAGGGGTGGGGTGTGTGTGAGAGAGAGAGAGAGAGAGAGAGAGAGAGAGAGAGAGAGAGAGAGAGAGAGAGAGAGAGGAGAGAGAGAGAGAGTGAGAGAGAGACAGAGAGAGAGAGAGAGAGACAGAGGAGAGAGAGAGAATGGGAGGGAGGGAGGCTTTCTTCTTCTTTTTTACAATTTTTTATATGAGTATGTGTTATCCTAGACGATCCGTTCCTTAAGGCCATTCTTGCGTTTATAGAGATGGCCCATTTCGGGACTGATTATGACAAATAAGTTCAAGCAGTATTCTCCTCAGCTGTGCTCTATAGCAGTATATATGAGCTTTTTGGGGGATTCAGCTAACATTTATTGACACCCTCAGCTTCAGACTACCCAACCTATGCTTGTGTTTCTGTTTTCAGTCATCTAACATTATTGATTACACATCACCGAAGTCAGACTGCGGATGCCTAGATGATGAGAGGAGAGAGGGTGGAACGGTCGTATACGCAAACATCTCACCATTGGTTAACCTTGGATATTATATAGCCAAGGAACGAAAAAACTCTATATGCATTACACACTTTTCTACTTGTTCTCCTTCTTCTGTGCTCTTCTTGAAATAAGACGCTATTGATCATCACAGGTTTATGTATGTTTATTGCGTATATATTTCTGACGTGCCAGGGCATAGAATTGTTTCACCTCAGAGTTCGTTTTCTTCACTCCAACCATCCCACTCCTATATTCCTTTACAGTTTGCCATTTGCATGTACAACTATACCGAGTTTTTGTCATATACTAAATAAAGCACACTTGTGTACATACACAGTCACTGAGGTTCTAAAAGTCAAAGGTAAAGGTGTCCTATAACCTATGTGATCGATGGGGAGCGAGGCATCAGAAACCTCTGCTTCTCTAGGTGCCAGCATATTGAGGGCGGCGCCCATCTCCTCTCCCTCGCTGCTTTACCTTCCCTGACCCTAAAGAGGGAAGGTACCCATTGACAGCTGGGTAAACTGGGGGACTGTACTGAAACCAGGGCGCAAAACGGTCACCCACGCAACTGGTAACCACGCTCGATGTTGCTTAATCTTAACTTGGGGAAAGCGAGTGCTCTGACCACTGAGCTATCCCGTCCCAAGCGTTCTTATAAATTGATTTAAAACTAAGATATTGTATGGGTTAATATGTTTATCTATCTGTTTTGTATGTTGGAACGTGTCATGGTACTACGGACTAACAAGGTTTTAACTCAGAATCTCGGGCTTCACTAAAGACGGGAAGTCGCTTGATGCATCACTCCATTTACTGATAACAGGGCCTGTCCCTCTGACACTTTTTAAACATGTACTGGTGCTTTCTCCTGATTGTACGCCTTCAATTAGTGACCAAAAAAAGTAATATGAGAACAAATGCGAAGACCAGAACGATTTCTAAGGCGTTGTTTGCTTGTTTGAGTGTGTGTGTGTGTGCGCGTGTGTGTGTGTGTGTGTGTGTGTGTGTGTGTGTGTGTGTGTGTGTGTGTGTGTGTGTGTGTGTGTGTGTGCACGTGTGTGTGTGTGTGTGTGTGTGTGTGTGTGTGTGTGTGTGTGTGTGTGAGTGCGTCTGTGTGTTGTATGTGTGCGAGTGTATTTCTGTGCGTGTATGTGTGCATTTGTGTGAGAGTGTGAGTGAGTGTGTGTGTGTGTGTGTGTGCGCGTGTGTTTCTGTGAGTGTATGTGTGCATGTGTGTGTGTGTGTGTGTGTGTGTGTGTGTGTGTGTGTGTGTGTGTGTGTGTGTGTGTGTGTGTGTGCAAATGCGTAGTGTATGTACGCAAGTGTGTATTGTGTGTGTTTGAGTGTGTCTGTGTCTGTTTATCTGTGTATGTGTTTATGTGCGGGTGTGTGTGTGTGTGTGTGTGTGTGTGTGTGTGTGTGTGTGTGTGC
This sequence comes from Rapana venosa, assembly GCA_028751875.1. Lineage (NCBI taxonomy): Eukaryota > Metazoa > Mollusca > Gastropoda > Neogastropoda > Muricidae > Rapana > Rapana venosa. Next base: position 8,037,788 of record CM054155.1, read on the forward strand.
GTGTGTGTTTGTGTGTGTGTGTATGTGTGTGAGCGTGTTTGAAGGAAGGGTTTAACAGGGCAGAAGAGTGACAGCCATACTGCACACAGCATACAGGGAGTAAAGCAGGACAGCATCTCTGTTATCAGCACACATCGATTAGGCCTTAGTGTGATCCGGTTTATCATCTCCACCCCAACCCCCCACGCCTTCCCTCCTTCCTCCCTCTTCCAGCCTCCCCCCACCCTCCCCCCCCCCCTTCTCCCTCTCTCTCTCTCTCTCTCTCTCCTTCCCAACTCTCCTTCTCTGTCTGTCTGTCTGCATGTCTGTCTGTCTCTCTATCTGCATGTCTGTCTCTCTGTCTGTATGTCTGCATGTCTGTCTATCTATCTGCATGTCTGTCTGTCTGTCTGTCTGTATGTCTCTCTCTCTCTTACTCTCTCTTTCTCTCTGTCTGTCTGTCTATCTCTCCGTCTCTGTCTGTCTGTATGTCTGTCTCTCTCACTCACTCTCTCTTTCTCTCTGTCTGTATCTGTCTGTCTGTTTCTGTCTCTGTCTCTCTCTTTGCCACTGTGTTTCTGTGTGTCTGTATGTCTGTCTCTCTCAGTCCATTCCCTCCCCCCCCACCTCTCTCTCTTATCTTCTCATCTGCTCGCTGTGTGTCTGGCATTGATCGCTTGCCCTTTTTCTTTAAACCTGTCATTATTGATTCATTTACACACACAAACGAGCCCAGGCAAAACAGAGAGAGAGAGAAAGAGAGAGAGACAGAGACAGAGAGAGAAAGAGAGAGAGGAGGAGAGAGAGAGAGAGAGAGAGAGAGAGAGAGAGAGAGAGAGAGAGAGAGAGAGGAGAGAGAGAGATTAACCAATTCAGACAGACAGAAAGAGAGACAGAGAGATGAAACTGCCCACAAATGTAATCTACAAATCTACTTTTTTTTTTAAACCTACGAAATATCATCGCACTGAAATGAACCAGTATTGCCTGAGTTTAAACAAGCAAATTTAAAATAAAACGAACTGCACTACCGTTAAACAACAAACCATTTAGAGCTTGGGTTCGTTGCCTTAGAAGAAGCAAACATTGAATGTCTTAGGTCAACAAGAATCTCTCTGGGGGGCATGCTCAGTGGTCAGAGCACTCGCTTTCCCCCCAAGCTAAGGTTAAGCAGGATCGAGCGTGGTTACCAAGTGGATGTGGTGACTGTTTGTATGCCATGGCTTCACCCAGTTCACCCAGCTGTAAATGGGTACCTGCACTCTTTAGGGTCAGGGAAGGTAAAGCAGCGTGGTGGAAGAGATGGGCGCCGCCCTCAAAATGCTGGCCCTTGGAGAAGTTGAGGTCTCTGACATCTTGCTCCCCAATGACCACATAGGTTATGGAACACCTTTACCGTTACCTTTTAATTCATCTCTGAAACTGTTCTATAGCTGTTCTGCCTAGTCACATGTGATAATTATTCTACTGCTGCTATAGCCTGATGCCTCGTTGCTTCACACAGCCATTCCCGTAATCCTTCTATTCCTGCACAAAAGTTAACTTGCCCAGTGTGGTGAAACACGACCATTCAAAAAATTCCAGTCCAAAAATATTGACCCTTAGGTTAACCAACATGCACACGGCATTATACATTATGAAATAGTTGATAAAAGGAGCATGTATTTTGTCTGTAGGGAGTACTGACAACGATTCCAGGGGGAAATATGTCAAAGTAAAGTTACTCTTCTGAAACGTTTCCTCTGCATGCAGAACCCAGACTTCCGTTGCTGGCTTTGTTCATGACTGCTTGGTGCTCGTGAAGCCCAGGGACTAAGTTAACCTATCAGAAATGGTGGTGTGACTCTTCAGCCGCAACACACAGCCAGCGAGCCATAGGACAGTGACAATCAAAACACGGTACTTCCAGTTATTGACCAAAACGTAGCTCCATTTAGACTTTCTTCTGCAGAGAGTGCCAAGCGTTCTTTACTTTCAGGAAGGTGCGTGTGTTTTCTTAACTCAGAAACCAATTTGCAACTTCGTGACTACAGCGGACCAATCAGACGTGCTAAAGAGGAGAGAAAACACAAAGACACTCAAGCTACCAGAGTTAAACTTTGGTATAGTTTGGCCCCAAGGCATAGGCTGAAGCGTAGTGGCTCCATTATTTCTGTAAATGTCTGGTAACACATTTGAACTTTTTACTCGAATCAAAAAGTTACACCATGGTGATACTCAAATCAAAAGTTGGTGAATTTGGTGAATGGTGAATTATGGTGAATTTCGTCAGTCATTATAAGTATTGAAGGTGACAGTGATCATCTTATTTGTATTCACGTATACAACTGAACTGCAAAATGCAGTTTCCTGAAAATTTTGATAGTTATTCCACGTTTTCCCTGCAGGCTAAAGTACTGGTTGGAATGCCTTAACCTCAGCAACAAGGAAAGGTTTACACTGGTGTTATTTTATTGGTGTCTTATTTCAGTGTCTGTGGGACTTACGTAAAGCCTATTTCTAACAAAAACAAGTAGACAAGGTACTCCAGTATCTAGTTATCATTTGCTTCTGTTTATTTCCCTGGGGCGGGGTGTCTCATGCACATTTCATTGTCCTGCCTGCTGACTACAGCCTATTGCCATCACCTCATACAAAATGTTGTTATAAGTACCATTCCATGTCTCCCTTCTCCATCACTTCAACTTTCCTGTTAATATAGAAAAGGGTGCAGTGGAGGGTGGGATCTTATATATCCTAGTTGTTTACATACCACACTAAAATATTGACATACAAACATACAGATCCCAAATGCATTCCTATGGTATCTTTTTATTTTGTTTCATTCCTTTTCTTATCTATATTTGATTACTTACGTATTTTTCTATGCATAGTGGTTTCTAGAAACCACTACCAGGCTACAATGGAGAACCCTAAAGAGAATGGTGAAAGGCAGTGCACTGTCAGTGTGGAGAAGTCAGTTTGTTCTGAACAGTTCCACACACTGCCTGTTCTATTCTGACATGAAAGTTATGATGGACTTCAAGGATTCCCTCCCTGTCTGGCTGTGTCTGTCTGCATGTCTGTCTGTCTGTCTGTCGCTCTCTCTCTCTCTCTCCCTCTCTCCTTCTCTTTACCCTGTGCCTCTCCAGCTTCTTTGCTTACTAGCCAATCTTATACATCCACAGTGAATTGTGTCTGCTCTAAACCATTGTGTACATCACGAAGCGGGCAGGAAGGCAGGAAGGGCGACACGTGTAATCAGCACGTGGAGGTGACAGTTGTTGCTTCCTTCACTCTCCTCATGCCCGCCTTTCTAGTCTGGGTACTGCAGGCCTAGGCTCCTGGAGAGTAAGACAAAAATAACACCACAGTCTGCTTCTCCAAACACTAAGTGTTTTTGAACTCCTCGAGTAGGTCTAGGAGGAAGAAGGGAAGGAGACAGTACCCACACCGGGGTTACCTGCAACTGTTGTTGTCAGTCAGGGTTGGGGTACAGTGGGGTTAGGGTCTGTAGGGGCACAGACAGTTGTGTAGGGGCCACAGGGTTTTGCTCTACCAACTGTTTCTCTCAGTGTTTGTCCTACTTCTTTTCCTGCTGCTTAACTTTTCTTGTTTGACGTATGTGGAACTAAATTGGGTTTTAGTCATGTCTGGGGTAGAGGTATTCCATCTCAAAATGTCTCCTTGAAGGAGAGATCTCTGATTTTGTCTCTCTCTCTCTATGTCTCTATCTCTCTCTCTCTCTTCTCTCTCTCTCTTCTCTCTCATTCTCTCTCTCTCTCTCTCTCTCTCTCTCTGTTTCTATATGTCTGTCTGTCTCTGTCTCTGTCTTCCATCACACACACACCGCATTATGGAATGTCCCAAGCCAGTGGGTGTTTTAAAAACAAACTTATAAGCTGAAGTAGCACAGAGGCAGCTGGACACGATTCAGTTTAGTCTTAGTTCTATAGAAGAAAACAGTATTCTTCGATTATCCTCAACCAACTTTTTTGTAAAGTGTACTGTACAGATATGGAAACAAAGTGAGCATGGCTTGACCCAGCATGATTTTGTGCAGAATGGACATCTTTATTAGAGGAAAAGGACGTTTGTCAACTATTGCACCTCATCCAATTGTAGTCACATAGAGTCAAAGGCTATGGCCAGATGGAATCTAAATAGATCCTTGTGTAAGCCACACAGCAGTGTGAGGAAGAGGAGGGTTGTAAACTATTCCATCTCATCCATTTGTAGTCACACAGAGTTAAAGGGTATGGCCAGACGGAATATAAAAATACATCCTTGTGTAAACGACACACCAACGTCAACTTTCTAAAGCTAGTTTCTGCAAATGAGCTGCTGTTGATTAGATCAAGTGCAGGACACCATCCCACACAAAAAATGGAGAAGACCAAAAACGATTTAGGAGAAGAAAAAAGCAACCCATACACATTTGCCAAAAGTCCTTCATGAAGAGTATACAGACAGAAAGTGGAAAATGAGCTGGTGGTGCCAAATAGTCCAGACAGACAGACCTTTACCTGTTTTGGAACTGACGTTGGTTTGTTGATTTTGGAGAGAAACCGTCTGTCTGTCTAAGAGGCAAGGGTTAATGGTCAGTCCTACTCCACTGCAGACTGTAAGTGGTGGTCTGAGGCCTAGTCTTTTTGGGGAGATGTGTGTACAGCAAAACTTTCGGTGCAGATTGGACGCTTTTAGTGGGAGTAGAAAACTAAACAGAAACAAAAAGAGCACTGTTAGCAAGTTGTACGTGGAAAGAAAACAAGCCACTTTTACAGGGAAACGTACATGGATGTGTAATGTGTAGTAACTTGAAGGTTGTTTTTGCAAAAAAGTTATCTTTCATGATTTTTTTTCCATTTAAGTCCAAAGTTAAGTACAGAAGTCGGGTGAGAGGAAGATTGGGGTTAGGGAAGAGGGGCAGGGGGGAAGAGGGGAAAGGCATACAAGCAAGTACCTAAAGATGATAAAGTGTTTGAATTGAGTTGAATTGAATTGAACAGACCTGAAGCTCCACACAGTGCACCTCAGAAGTTCAAATATTACTCGAATACCTACCGGCTTTTTACAGTAACTTTTACACACGTTCAGCATTCCCTTCTGTGATGAGAAGCAAACTACACTCCATTTCAGCATCGTTTGATCTTAATGACAGTTTTCAATACCGCATCTGAGGTTAATTTTCTTCTTAAGCTTTTTAAATGCTCTGTATGTGCCGATGTAGAGAGAGAGAGAGAGATTTGTTCTTTTCTTATTAACAGTAATTTCAGGTTCTTGATGCCCCCTTTTATAAGACGATACTTAATTTGCCTCTGTTCAAAGGTGTCTTCTGTATTATTAAAAACCAATTTCAAAAAGGCGTTGAGTTTTGAATGTTGTTCTGCTGTTCGTGTTCTAAGTTTTTCCTATGGTTTACAAGATTTTCATTAATTTAATTATCAGGTAATAGGAAGGACACTGTTTTGAACGGCTCTCTCTCTCTCTCTCTTCTCTCTCTCTCTCTCTCTCTCTCTCTCTCTCTCTCTCTCTCTCTCTCTCTCTCTCTCTCCTCTCTCTCTCTCAATCTCTCTCTCTCTCAATCTCTCTCTCTCTCAATCTCTCTCTCTCTCTCTCAATCTCTCTCTCTCTCTCTCAATCTCTCTCTCTCTCTCAATCTCTCTCTCTCTCTCTCTCTCTCTCTCTCTCTCTCTCTCTCTCTCTCTCTCTCAATGCCTATCCATGTTTGGCTTATTCCTGTTTATGTTTACTTAAAAAAATTATGTTTTTCATGTATGAAATTAGATTGGGATGAATTTGCATGGAAAGTCCATCATCAATGTATGTATTTTTTCTTTCTTTATATCATTCTTCATGCTATGTATTGCACATTAATTACTTTCGATTTTTTTTTTTTTCAGAGGGCTGGATGTAAAAAAGCTATTGTTATGCTTATTCTATAACCCTCTATAAATAAAATTTGTTCATTGTTCATTGTTCATTGTTCTCTCTCTCTCTCTCTCTCTCTCTCTCTCTCTCTCTCTCTCCTCTCTCTCTCTCTCTCTCTCTCTCTCTCTGGGTCTGCCCCTGAGCGTCCGTCCGTCCGACTGTCTGTCTGTCCGCCTGTCTGTCTGTCCGTCTGTCTGTCTGTCTGTCTGTCTACTACATGAGTATTCATTTACCAACGAATGCAGTAGTGTAAATCTGTATAGACCTACGTAGGCATGGGTGCCCACATACGTATAAAAGCATATATATACACACAAACGCACGTGTACGAACACACACACATACACGCACATAATTATACACATATACAAACTTACACACACAAATACATTCACACTTATGCATACTATTTATCCTTTTTCTCTTTCGCAAACAATACAATGCAAAAAGAAATAAATAAATATAAAAAGACACACACCCAGGAGCATATACACACACACTCTCACACATACACACTCACACACATATGCACACACACACACGCACAAACAGTCACACGCACACACACACACACGCACGCGCGCTCACGCGCACGCACTCACACATACACTCACACACACACGCGCGCGCGCGCGCGCACTCACACACACACACTCTGATACACACACACACTCACACACACACATACATACACGGACAGAGCATGTGCATGTGCTTGAAATTAAGAATGTAAGAAATGTGAGAATAACGTGACAGACCTCATGGAGTTAACAGCAAAAAAATAAAATGTGGAAAGAAAGGAAAAGTGTAGGAAAAGACGACAGAGACACAGAGGGAAGAAGGAGAGAGAGAGGAGGGGGGGGGGGGGGGGGGGGGGGAAGGAGGGAGGAGAGAAAGAAAAGGAGAGATAGCGAGAAAGGGAGGGAGAGAGATACATCATACATACGTACATACATACATTCATACATACATACATAAATGCATGCGTGTATACATACATACATACACACATACAGACAGACAGACATACAGACATACAGACATGCATGCATTCATTCAGACAAACAAAAAAACAGACAGACAGACAGATAGACACACACACACACACACACACACACACACACACACACACACACACACACACACACACACACACACGGAAGAGCATATGCACACGCGTACAAAACCGCATACACACGTGGACTGGATGTAAAAAAAAAAAAGCACATAAGTGCTTATTCCATTATCCTCGATATAATTTTTTTTTAAGTCGACGATCCAAAGCCATAATCTCTTAAAGAAATAAGCAGATTGTGTCAGAATAAAAGATGAAAGAAAAACGTGTGAGTGTCAGAATGAAGGAACAGCAAGTGCTCCAAGTGCAGTCCCCTGAAAGCTACAGCTTTCTACCCCCCCACCCCCCACCCTCCCCCCCCAAAAAATGCATTGACCAAAAATCCGTTTGATTACCTCTTATAACCTCCTTCTACACATTGTGTCTTGTGCCCTTTGTTCATGCGTGTGCCTATTCCTTCCTTTTTTTGTCACTCAGTCACTCACGCATGCAAGGAGGCACATATGTATATACACACATACATACACACCTGCGCGCGCGCGCACGCACACTTACACACACTTACCACACTTACACGCATACGTGCAGTGCGCACACACTTGCGCGCACACACACAAGCATGCACGCACTTACACACACGCGCGCGCGCGTATACGCACACTTGCAGACGCGCGCTCTCTCTCTCTTCCTTCCTCTGTTTCACTCACACATACACGGGCACTGGATGTAAAAAAGCACGTAAGTGGTCATTCCATTATCCTCGATATAAAAGAATAAAATGAAATAAAAAATAAACACACACACAAAGAATGCAGAAGATTTCCCACGAAAGACGTAGCGTACATATGCAACGAATTCATCTTCTTTGTAAATGCTTGATATCAGCTAGCTGTATGGACTAGTAAAGTTACAGGCACTGGCGCCGTAATTCTGGAATCTTCAGATGTGACTCAAACTATTATGATACGTTTTTAGTAATTTAAAAGAAGAGACGGGGTGTGTGTGTGTGTGTGTGTGTGTGTGTGTGTGTGTGTGTGTGTGTGTGTGTGTGTGTGTGTGTGTGTGTGTGTGTGTGTGTGTGTGTGTGCATATATATTTATATACATATGCACAGAGAGAGAGAGGTGGGTGTGAGAGAGAGGGAGGGAGGGAGAATAAGAGAGAGAGACAGAGGAGAGAGAGAGAGAGAGAGAGAGAGAGAGAGAGAGAGAGAGAGAGAGAGAGAAGGGAGAGAGCTCAACAGCCGTTATGTTCATGTTAATCTTCATTGTTTAATTGAGCACACCATAAGCTACAAACTTGTTGTTGCTATGATTCCAAAATGCTGTTTGTTTTCAATGCTTATACTCATTTCTGAATAAAAACTATTTAAACCAGAAGGGAGAGAGAGAGGTTAATAATCCCTTGTAAGTCTTTACATAAACCATCACTATTAACTATCAACATCAATCGTCACTTTTCATCAATACGTTACCACTAAGTTTGCAAGTAACTATGTTATGTGGTCAATCGTGATTACAGACACATCGGCCTATCCCAACTGAGCTGTATTTGACTCATGTAACAAAGAAAGGGGTTGATTCCATTCATACTGTGACAAACAAAAATTAAACTAATGCCTGCCGATTCTGTAACCACGGAGGCCATTTGGAATACTGCCCCTGCAATAAAACCTAAAATAAATTTGAAAAGAAATAACAATCGTTAAACTTGAAAGAGTCTATGGGAAATATATCATCATCATCATCATCATCATCATCATCATTATTATTATTATTATTATTATTATTATTATTGTTGTTGTTGTTGTTGTTGTTGTTGTTGTTGTTGTTGTTGTTGTTATTATTATTATTATTATTATCATTATTATTATTATCATCATCATCATCAGTATTATTATTATTATTATTATTATTATTATTATTATTATTATTATTATTCAAAATAGCCTCAGAGCAGGTTGAATGTACTTTGTGTTTGATACTTATCCAATTATAACAATGTCACGACCAAAACATTTAGGAAATGATGATTTGTGTTTTTAAAGAATAACAAAAAAAAAGTAACATATGGCAGGCTCCACCATTGCACGTTAAACAGATGGCACATTCTAAATCTAGAGAGACGATGATATAGCATGTGTGTGTGTGTGTGTGTGTGTGTGTGTGTGTGTGTGTGTGTGTGTGTGTGTGTGTGTGCGTGCGTGTGCGTGCGTACGTGCGCGCGTGTGTTTGTGTGTGAGTGAATGTGTGTGTATGAGTGAATGTGTGTGAGTGTGTGAGAGAGAGAGAGAGAAACAGTCAGACAGACAGAGAGTGAGAGATGCAGATAATAATAATAATAATAATAATAATAACAACAATAATAACGATAATAACGATAATGATAATAATGATGATGATAATGATAATAATAATAATAATAATAATAATAATAATAATAATAATAATAATAATAATAATAATAATAATAATAATAATAATAATAATAATAATAACAATAATAATAATAATTTTATTATAATTATTATTATTATTATTATTATTATTATTAATATTAATAATAATAATAAATGGAACTTATATAGCGCTATATCTTGCAAAGACAAATCAAAGCGCATGCATCCAACCTGATCTTACACAGTCATGCAATCAATGATAAATAATCAATAGTTTAAACAAACAGGTATTTACAAAACATGGTGCGCTGCAGACAAAATCTATGAAATAAAATTTCAATAGTCAAATGTTTTTCAAAAGCACACACACACACTCACACGGGTCGTATACTTTAGCAGGGTGATAGGACATGGGTTAGTGAAGGTGGGATAGTTCTGATATGAAACAGGAGGGGGTGGGGGGAGACATCATGATATAGCAGAGGTCATAGGTGTTTGTAAAAGAGGTGGAAGTGCTCTAAGCATGCAGTACAGGAGGGGGACAGTGAAAGATGTAGAGCCCGGGTATCACACCTCGAGGGATTTTTTGGGGGGAGAGGGGATCCAGTACTCCACTACTCCAGGGAGTGAGGAACGTGGGCTTTGAGGGCGGTCAGTCCTTTATTGTTTAACAAAATCCCCCGTGGGGATGCCGGGGACCTTCAGTATAAATAGCATCCCAGCAGTCTGGATAATCTGTGCTAGAAATGTCTGCCTTGTCCCTTTTCTCCCTGTTAACTCCTTGTCTATCTTCTACGTTCTTGGTCCATTCTCCTGCCTTTTTTCCAGAAGGGCGTAAAAGATAGCAATTCTCTCATGCCCAAATCCGATGCGCTGGGCCTGACTTGTCAGGCACTTAACGGCAGCGTAACGCATTTTCGCTAATTGAACAGACAATAGTTACTGTCTGACGAAGAAAAAGAAGTTTCACTAGAAAAAAAACTAATAAATATAAAATATAAACATTAAATGTCACAGCTTACCCTGATCTCTGATCGGTTACACACGGACCAAGGAAAGCAAAGAATCATTACCTTGACCATCTTCATTTATCTATGTCATTCTTGTACTTAGCCCTTTAAAATCCGAGCGCTCGCCATTTAAAGGAAAAGCAAAAGCTTGTATTTATTCACATGCACACCATATTTCACTAGACTGCATAACAAAACGATTGTTTTCTATGTCGTGTGGCTACACAAAAACAGACATTTGTTGATAAAATGCTGTACTGCTGCTCGAATGGGTCTTGTCTTTACGGAATAAGTATGTCTGAAACAGGCATTTGAATCTTGCAGAGACGCGATAGCGTTCCACCATGTCCAGTATTGATCACAGTGCCCAAGCCTCTACCACTCTGTAAACATTTAGCCCTGCACTTCCAGGGTCACACAGCCTCAATTATTTACAAAATGTAAGATGAGAACGAGTGCAGATATTATAGAGATTATTAGGGAGAAATGCGTGAGTTTGCGAGCGCGCGCGCGTGCGTGCACGTGTGTACATATGTGTGTTTGTGTCTGAGCGAGAAATCGAACGAGAGAGAGAGAGAGAGAGAGAGAGAGAGAGAGAGAGAGAGAGAGAGAGAGAGAGAGAGAGAGAGAGAGATCGAACTCGAGAGAGAGAGATAGAGTGACAGACAGACAGACAGAGACAGACAGACAGACAGACAGAGAGACAGACAGACAGATAGTCAGGCAGGCAGGCAGACAGAGAGATAGACAGACAGAAAGACAGACAGACAAAGAACATAACTATTCTTATCATTTATTTAATTCCTTTATATTTAGGATAATTAAATAAGCACTCGCATGATGTTTTTTTAATACATCTAATCCCCGTTAGCATGGAATTTTCAAACTGTTTCATCCGTTTCCACAAGCACAACAAGCCTACTCTTCTGAAAGGAAGAACAGGTGTGCCTGTACGTGTGTGTTGTACGTGCGAGTGTGAGTGTTGTATGCGTGTGTGTGTGTGTGTGTGTGTGTGTGTGTGTGTGTGTGTGTGTGTGTGTGTGTGTGTGTGCGTGCGTTTGCGTGCATGTGTGTTTGTGTGTGTGTGTGCGTGTAAAGTAAGCAGGATAATGATGTGACCAGAACAAACAAAACACTGGGGAAGGGGCGAGGGGGAAGCAATGCTGCAGTCATCAGTAGCCAGGGAAGAGAGCAGCAGGACAGCACAGGACAGGGCAGGACAGGACAGGACAAGACAGGACAGGATGTCTTCGTAACGTACGTCAATATGCTTTACCTTGATCATGTTTGTCTCTCCCTTACCCGAATCTCTCTCTCTCTCTCTCTCTCTCTCTCTCTCTCTCTCTCTCTCTCTCTCTCTCTCTCTCTCTCTCTCTCTCTCTGTCTCTGTCTCTGTCTATGTCTATGTATGTCTGTATCTCTGTCTGCATCCGTCTGTCTCTGTATCTCTCTTTGTGTCTGTATATCTCTGTCTGTGTCTCTGTCTGTCTCTGCCTCTGTGTCTTTGTCTCTGTCTCTGTCTTTCTCTGTCTCTGTCTGTGTCTGTCTGCCTGACTACCTCTCTCTCTCTGTATGTCTGTCTTTCTCTCTTTGTCTCTTTACCTCTGTGTCTCTGTGTCTCTGTTTCTCTGCCTCTCTCTGTCTCTCTCTCTCTCTCTCTCTCTCTCTCTCTGTCTGTCATGTCCAGAACAGACAGAAGACTAGGCGGGTGTTTGGGGATGGGGGCAACGCTGCACTCATCAGTAGACAGGGAACAGAGCAGTAGGACAGGACAGGACATGATGTCTATGTAACTCACGTCAATATGCTTTACCTTGATCATGTTTGCCTTCTTTCCTTCTCCCTTAACCGGCTCTCTCTGTCTCCTTCTGTCTGTCTGTATCTGTCTGTCTCTGCCTCTCTGTCTCTGTCTGTCCCTCTCTGTCTCTACGTCTCTGTTTCACTCTCTGTCTCCTTCTATCCCCCACCCCCTCTCTCTCTTTCTCACTATCTCGCTCTTTCCCTCTCTCTCTATCTCTCTCTCTGGCACTGTCTCTGTCGCTGTCTCTCTCCCTCTCTTCCTCTCTCTCCTTCTGTCTCTCTCTCTCTCTGTCTATCTCTCTCTGTTTCTTTCTCTCTGTGTCTCTCTCCCTCTACCCCTTTCTCTTTCTCACTCTCTCTCTCACTCTCACTCCTCTCTCTCTCTCTCTCTCTCTCTCTCTCTCTCTCTCTCTCTCTCTCTCTCTCTCTCTCTCTCTCCCTCCCTCCCTCCCTCTCCCTCTCTCTTCCTCCCTCCCTCTTCCCCTCTTCCTTATCTTTTCACCTGCCCTCTGAGTGCTCTGTCTGTCTAGCATTGATTGATGCATTCGTTCTTTAAGCTCCGTGTGATCAATACATGTCACTGCAAATCAAGCAAGATATGGAGCTGCACCTGACAGAGACACAGAGAGAGAGAGGGGGGGAGAGAGAAGGGAAGAGGGGGGGGGAGAGAGGGGGAGAGAGAAGGGGAGAGGGAGGGAGAGAGAGGGAGGGAGAAGGAGAGAGATGGGGGGGGGGAGAGAGAGGGGACACACAGAGAGGTAGACACAGACAGAGACAGAGAGAGATAGAGGTAAGACAGAAAGGCAGACAGACATATAGATAGACAGACAGATAGATAGATAAATAGATAGATAAATAGATAGATAGATAGATAGATAGATAGGTAGATAGATAGATAGATAGATAGATGGATAGATAGATAGATAGATAGATAGATAGATAGATAGATAGGTAGATAGATAGATAGATAGATAGATAGATAGATGGATAGATAGATAGATAGATAGATAGATAGATAGATAGATAGATAGATAGATAGATAGATAGATAGAGAGAGAGAGATAGAGACAGAGATAGACGGATAGATAGAGAGAGAGAGAGATAGATAGATAGATAGATAGATAGATAGATAGATAGATGATAGATAGATAGATGATAGATAGAGAGATAGATAGATAGATGATATATAGATAGATGGATAGATAGATAGATAGATAGATAGATAGATAGATAGATAGATAGATAGATAGAGAGAGAGAGATAGAGACAGAGATAGACGGATAGATAGAGAGAGAGAGAGATAGATAGATAGATAGATAGATAGATAGATAGATGATAGATAGATAGATGATAGATAGAGAGATAGATAGATAGATGATATATAGATAGATGGATAGATAGATAGATAGATAGATAGATAGATAGATAGATAGATAGATAGATAGATAGATAGATAGATAGATAGATAGATAGATAGATAGATATAACTCGTGTTATTTCACAAACAAATAAAGGTCGTTTCTGAAGAAAAACAACAACAACAAACTGTGACTTTGAAATACTGTGGAAAAAACCCAACAACTTTTATGGAGGCTAACTATATACCACTTTTAAACAGTAAGTGACACTCAGCGTTTCTTACTTCATTGGTGTATTATTTAGGAACAAACTCTGTTCTTTTGAACAGTGATCAATTTTCTGTTAGCAGCTTCTCTATAACTATTCTGCGAAATCCTCTGTGACACATCAGCGATGCTATTGTCCCGGCATGTATCCTGACTGGGGCACTGATCATTAGTTTGAAATTCATTCTGATAAACAGCTGGATTAAAGCCTATCCTCAAAGAGTAAATGACTGTAGGGTTTTCCAATGCAAGCTAATGTGTTTTCTCTAACTTACCCACTGTAAACATGCTGTTATACTAAATGTATGTGAATGCACCAACGTTGCCGTCAATAACAGCCGATATACAACGATTCGTGTAATAACACATTCGAGAGAAGGAAAACAAAAAAACAAAAATGTGATAAAGTATTGTAACTTTGCCGTGTTATAAAGGATTCAAGAACAAAACAGAAATTCGATCAAGCATTCTAACTTTACCTAATGTCTCTGTTTGCGAATGCGGACACTGTCCAAAGTTGTGCAAGTTCTAGAATGAAACATGTTCCCTATAAAATACAGCGATGGAGTTAACCAGTCAGAAACTCCATTGTAACTTTCTGACTGCTGTGATCAAACAATCATGTATGAAAGTAGAAGCTGCAGCATCTTAACTCCAGTCGCAGGCCAAAAAAAAACCAACAACAAAAAACCCATCACATCCAAACAAACAAACAACAGCAAAAGTTTGCTTAAGTTTTTCTTTGCTGCATGCAAAGGGCCGACTTTTATGTACCTTCCCCCTTGGGATATTGCTGGGGGGGGGGGGGGGGGGCTGTCAGTATAAATAGCATCCCCACATTCTGGAAATTCTGTGCAAGAAAATTCATCTTTTCTAT
>CM054155.1:8064961-8072461 GCA_028751875.1 Rapana venosa
TGACAGGCGTAAGAACAGATGGAGAGTGGAAGGTGTTAGAGTGCAGCATCTCCAGAAATAATACATAGCGTGTTTTGTTCGGGTTTCCTTTTTCTTCTCTGATGCTGACAGTGTTCTGTAAGAATTCATCCCTTTTTTAAACTATTGTGTTTAACCAGATCCCGTGAATCGTTTGTGGACTGTTCAATTTGTTGCTGGCGCGTGAACGCGCAAAACGCACGCAGACACAGACACACAGACACACACGCACACAAACACACGCACGAACACACACATACGCTCGCACGCACGCACGCACGCACTCACACGCACGCACGCACACACGCAAATACACGCACGCACGCACGCACATGAGTGCTTATTCCATTAACCTCGATATAAAAGCATAAAATAAGAAAACAAATTAAATAACATACTACAACAACAACAACAACAACAACAAATAAAAACAGCAACAACAACCACCCCCAACAAGAACAACAAGAACAACCGGACGTATCAATCCAATTGTCACTGGTTTAAACCTCAGTGGTTCCTGAGGAATAATCATAAGGTAGAGACTATAATTTCCCAGGTCAAATGAATGCAGACTACCACTGTATTCCTTATCTGTAACATTTAATGTACTCAGCTTCACAAGATTAAAAAATATGCATGATGTTCTCTGATCGTATTTAGAGGATTGCAGCAAAACCTAAAAAACCAAAACTTTAAACAATGTACGATCAAAGATCCTTAACCACACATGAACAATGGACGAACTACTACAAAAATAGATAAATAAATAAATAAATAAATAAATAAGAAAACGAAAATACCTGAGCAACACTCCATACCTCTCCTTGCCCATTTTTATTGCACAGGTGGTAAAAACATTCATAAAGATGCCTTTGTTCAGCATTTGTGGAATAGCGTATAAAGGATAGAGAATCTGCACTAGGTCGTGGCTCCTTCTTCAGAAAAATACCCACACACACTGACGACTGAAAGTTGAACTGAGTATCCCCCATCTGCTGGGACATCATTGATAATGTTTGTTTTTTAACAGAACGGCCATGTGTTTAGAAGTAGAGTATAAGACATGTGGCATGTGCTGTGATGAGGGGGATAGAGAACGTGCCAGTTGAAAGAATAAGGCACACGGTGTTTAGCAGTTTCGGTGTGTGTATGTGTCAAAGTCAAAGTCAAAGTCAAACTTTTATTTTCAGATGGTACATTGAATAAGCAGTGCATTTGCTTTTTTTCATCAAGCCATCTATCTAAAGAAAGAAAAAAAAAGCGAGAAAAAAAAAAGATAAAGATGTGTGTGTGTGTGTGTGTGTGTTGTGTGTGTGTGTGTGTGTGTGTGTGTGTTGTGTGTGTGTGTGTGTGTGTGTGTGTGTAAGAGAGAGAGAGCAGACAGTAAGAAAGACAGACAGACGGATGACAGAGTAGATAGACTTAGATAGATAGAGATAGATAGATAGATAGATAGATAGATAGATAGATAGATAGATAGATAGACAGACAAATAGATAGATAGATAGATAGATAGATAGATAGATAGATAGATAGATAGATAGATAGATAGATAGATAGATAGATAGATATAAAAGGAGAGAGTTAGAGAGATAGATAGAGAGATATATATGGAAATAGAGATAGAGATATAGAAAATAGATAGATAACTGTCGATTAAACAGTCCTGTATAGACATTCTTGGTAACCGAATCCATTATTATTTCATGTATGATATCTGTCTCTATCTTTGTCTGTCTCTGTCTCTCTGTCTGTAGCTGTCTCTCTCTCTCTCTGTATCTACGTATATATCTTTGTATCTTTGTATCCTTATATCTGTCCATTTATCTATCGATCTATCTACTATCGATCTAATCTATCTATCTATTTATCTATCTATCTATCTGTCTATCTATCCCCATCGGGGTCTGGATGTAAAAGAGTCTATTCTATTAAACTCAGAAAATAAAATTCCGTTATCCTTACATATCTATCTATCTATCTATCTATCTATCTATCTATCTATCTATCTATCTATCTATCTATCTATCTATCTATTCATCTACCAATCTACCCATCTATCTGTCTATCTCTCTCTCTCTCTCTCTCTCTCCTTCTCATCTCTCTCGTCTCTCTCTCTCTCGCTCTACTCGTCTATCTCTCTCTTTTCTTTCCTCTTTCTCGCGCGCTCTCTCTCTCCTCTTCTCTTCCCCCCCCCTCTCTCTCTCTTCCCCCTCCTCTCTCTCTCTCTCTCTTCTTCTCTTCTCTCTCTCTCTCTCTCTGCTATCATACGCAAAAAGGGAGACGCAAGGTACTTGTGTACAAGCTACACTAGGTACAGAAGTGTGCGGAAGACGTTTCACTACACTACACTACACTACACTACACTACACTACACTACACTACACTACATTACACTACACTGCACTACACTATACTTCACTTCACTACACTGCACTACACTACACTACATTACACTACACTACACTACACTGCACTAAACTGCACTACACTGCACTACACTACACTACACTACACTGCACTGCACTACACTACACTACACTACACTGCACTACACTACACTACACTGCACTGCACTACACTACACTACACTACACTACACTACCTACACACTGCACTACACTGCACTACACTGCTCTGCACTCACTACACTACACTACACTCACTACACTCACTACACCCCTACACTACACTACACTACACTGCACTACACTGCACTACACTGCACTGCACTGCACTACATCATGCACTACACTGCACAACTGCACTACACTGCACTACACTGCACTGCACTACACTACACTACACTACACTACACTACACTGCACTGCACTACACTACACTGCACTGCACTGCACTGCACTGCACTGCACTGCACTGCACTGCACTACACTACACTGCACTACACTACACTACACTGCACTGCACTACACTACACTGCACTGCACTGCACTGCACTACACTGCACTACACTGCACTACACTATACTGCACTGCACTGCACTGCACTACACTACACTGCACTGCACTGCACTCCACTCCAATCCACTCCACTACACTACACTACTCTCCACTACACTACGCGACACTACACTACACTGCACTGCACTACACTGCACTACACTACACTACACTACACTACACTACACTACACTACACTACACTACACTGCACTACACTACACTACACTCCACTACACTACGCTACACTACGCGACACTACACTACACTGCACTGCACTACACTGCACTCCACTCCACTCCACTCTACTCCACTCCACTACACTTCACTACACTACACTACACTACACTACTCTACACTGCACTACACTACACTACACTACACTGCACTACACTACACTACACTGCACTGCACTGCACTACACTACACTGCACTGCACTGCACTGCACTGCACTCCAATCCACTCCACTACACTACACTACTCTCCACTACACTACGCGACACTACACTACACTGCACTGCACTGCACACAACTCACTAACACTACACTACACTACACACTACACTACACTGCACTACACTACCACTACACTCCACTACACTACGCTACACTACGCGACACTACACTACACTACACTGCACTACACTGCACTCCATCCTCCACTCCACTCTACTCCACTCCACTACACTTCACTACACTACACTACACTACACTACTCTACACTGCACTACACTACACTACACTACACTGCACTACACTACACTACACTGCACTACACTACACTGCACTACACTACACTGCAATGCACTACACTGCACTACACTACACTACACTGCACTACACTACACTGCACTACACTACACTGCACAACACTACACTGCACTACACTGCACTACACTACACTGCACTGCACTGCGAGTGTCTGCCAATGTTGGTGTGCAGGCGTGTTGACCCTTACAGTGCGGGGTGAAAGGCACTGCACTACACTACACTACACTACACTACACTACACTACACTACACTGCACTACACTACACTGCACTACACTACACTACACTACACTGCACTACACTACACTGCACTACACTACACTGCACTACACTACACTACACTACACTGCACTACACATGCACTACACTGCACTACACTACACTACACTGCACTACACTGCACTACACTGCACTGCACTGCACTACACTACACTACACTACACTCACCCACTCCACTCCACTCCACTCTACCTCCACTCCACTACACTTCACTACACTGCACTACACTACACTAAACTACAATAACACTACACTGCACTACACTACACTACACTACACTCACTACACTACACTACACTACACTACACTACACTTACACTACACTACACTGCACTGCACTGCACCTGCACTGCACTACACTACACTACACTATATCCATTATTATTATAATTATATATTATTATATTATTATATACACTGCACTACACTACACTGCACTCACACACTACACTACACTGCACTACACTACACTCAATGCACTACACTGCACTACACTACACTACACTCACACTCACTACTTACTGCACATACACTACACACTACTACACACTAACTCACTACACACACTGCACTACACTACCCCTGCACTACACTACACTACACTACACTACACTGCACTACACTACACTGCACTAACACTCACTACACTGCACTGCACTACACCTACTACACTACACTGAACTACACTGCACTACACTACACTGCACTACACTACACTACACTACACACTACACTACACTACACTACACTACACTACACTACACTGCACTGCACTAACTGCACTCTACACTACACTACACTACACTACACTACACTGCACTGCACTACACTGCACTGCACTGCACTACACTGCACTACACTGCACTACACTGCACTACTACTCACTACACTATTCATATATTATTATTATTATATATTAATTACACTGCACTACACTGCACTACACCGCACTGCACTGCACTACACTACACTACACTACACTGCACTACACTACACTGCACTACACTACACTGCACTACACTACACTGCACTACACTACACTGCACTACACTACACTGCACTACACTACACTGCAATGCACTACACTGCACTACACTACACTACACTACACTACACTGCAATGCACTACACTGCACTACACTACACTGCACTACACTACACTGCACTGCACTGCGTGTGTCTGCCATTATTGGTGTACAGGCGTGTTGACCCTTACAGGGCGGGGTGAAAGGCGTGTGGAGGGACGGATGGTCATCAATGTTGAATGACTTGTCAGCCCTTCGCATTGCCCAGTGTCCGTAATGGGCCAATGCTGACCACACACCCAAATGATGCACACACACACACATACACACACACATACAACACACACACATACACACACATACACACGCACACACACACATACACACACACATACACACACACACACACGTACACAACACATACACACACACACACACACACACACACACACTCTCAGAACGGGATTTGTTTCTTTAGATTTTGGTGTCCTCTGCCTCTTGATAGTGTTTTGCGCTCTCTCGCTCGCTCGCTCGCCCCTTCTCTCTCTCTCTCTCTCTCTCTCTCTCTCTCTCTCTCTCTCTCTCTCTCTCTCTCTCTCTCCTCTCTCTCTCTCTCTCCTCTCTCTCTCTCTCTTTCTCTTTCTTTTCTGTGTGTTGTGTGTGTGTGTGTGTGTGTGTGTGTGTGTGTGTGTGTGTGTGTGTGTGTGTGTGTAGTAGTAGTTGTAGTAGTAGTAGGGGTGGGGGTCTGTGTTGTCTCGGTTACTAATGTGAGTATGTTAATCATAGGTTGAATTTTGGTTTTTGTTGCTGTTTTTATATTATTTTGTTGTTTTTTGTTTGTTTGTTTGTTTGCTTGCTTGATTTTCGTTTTGTATTGGTTTGTTTTGGTAGTCCCTAAATATAGCAAGGATCGGATGAAATAAAGTGTATGGAGGCGTATCTGTAACCTTGAAAAAATAAAGATCATTCATTCATCCATCCTTTTAGTCTGTCGGTCAATCAATCAACCCTTCATTCATTCATTCATTCATTGTTTTCCTTCGATTTCCTGTATATTTTGTGTTTGTAGGATGGAATGTTTTTCTTACATTGGAAGTAATAAATATTGTTTGAATGATCGATAGTAACCTATACAGTTCGTGGTCTTTGATCAAAACAGGGAGATGATAGGAATAGGCATGGTATAAATTTAACAAACAAATAAACAGACATACACAGAAAGAAATAAACAAATGCATAGCCAGGAAACCACACACAAAAGCAAACAAACCAACAGCGGAAATATAAGCAAAACGAAGAAAGAAAACACACATTGTTGCTGTGTCCTTAACCATGGGGCTCATGCGCAAAGAACGTGTCCGGTTATGCTGTCAGTGTTTGTTTTGCTTTGTTGTGTGTTTGTTTGTTTGTTTGTTGTGGGCTTTTGGTATCATTTGGGGTTTGTTTTAGTTTTTTCTTCCTTTTTGTATTGTTTGTTTGTGGGTTCTTTTTGGCTGGTTTTTTTTGCTTTTTCTGTCTTGTTGCTGTTGTTGTGGGATGGTTTGTTTTTGTTTGTTTGTGGGGTGTTGTTGTTTTTTTTGGGGGGGGCGGAGTGCTCTATTTTGTTTGTTTCTGTGTATTTATTCCTTTCTTGACAGTTTCTTTGTTTGTTTGTTGTGTGTTCATTTGTTTATTTGTCTGCTCAGCTTTTGCTTGTTTTTTTTTCCTTTGTACGCAGTGAAAAGAATCAGAAAAAGGCATTACGTATAGTTCTACAAGTCGGCCATGACAGTTTTGATTTTTCTAAGAAAGTCTGCATTTTAACGCGCAAACTATTTTGAAAGAAAAGATCATAAACATTTTACTCAAACAAGATAATATCTTGCAGTCTCAAAATCAAGGTTTTGACTCAACAAGCAGGCGTAAGTCTGGAGAGGACGTTTTGAAGGAATAGATCATGAACATTTTACTCAAACAATGAACATTTTACTCAAACAATGAACATTTGACTCAAATAATATACTATCTCACAGTCACAAATCGAGTTTTTGACTCAACAACCAGCCATAATTTTGAAGAGGGTATTATTTGAGTGGACTAAGGCGCCTGCCTGACATGAACAGAGAAGCAACGCAATGCTGCAGACCATACTTTGAAGCACAATGCGACGAAAATGATGGAACTGAAGACTGTTCAAGAAGCCGATGTCAGAAAAACTCGTCCATACTGCAGATGATCCAAATCTAGACAGAATAAGTGAAGAGCAAAAAGAAAACCTTTCTTGCACAGGCTAGTGTGCAATCTCAAGTGCCTTTGCTTTCGGACGATGAGACAGTAATGCCATCTTCTTCTTCGTATTCTTCTTCGTCGTCGAATGCTCAGACAGCAGCTATTGTTATCTGTTATATGAGCAAAAACGCGTTGCGCTGCCGTTAAGCGCCTGACAAGTCAGGCCCGGCACATCCGACT
>CM054155.1:8077461-8087461 GCA_028751875.1 Rapana venosa
CATTACATACAGCTTTTTTTTATCAATTCACAATTGTTGAAATAAATAAAACGTTTGAATGGATTGTATAAACGGATATTTTTCTTGTATCGTTATGTACTAAGAAAGATGATATCTCATTTGTAAACTATGATACCTAAGTTTCAATTATTCTTTACAGTTACAGCTGCCATTACTGTCAACGCTTTTCTGAATACTACTATCAGTGATATTATCAATTATAACACTACTGCTGCTGCTGTTACTACCAATACTACTCTCGAAACTACTGTCAGTAATACTATCAATAATACCGATACTGCTGCTGCAGCTGTTGTTGTTGTTGTTGCTGCTGCTGCTGCTTCTGCTGTTTCTTCTTCTCCTCCCCCACTTCCTCCTTCTCCTCCTCCTCCTCCACATCCTCTTCCTCCTCCTCCTCCTCCTCCTCCTTCTCCTTCTTCTTATTCTTCTTCTTCAACTACTACTACTACTACTACTACTACTACTACTACTACTACTACTACTACTACTACTACCTTTACCACTTCCCCTGCCGCTACTTTATCTCTACTAGGCTCCCATACTCCCGTACGTACTGTCACCCTTCATCACGGCTTTCATTAAGCAACATCCATCATAATAACTGTTCACATCACCCAGCTACTCTGGTGACAACCATCATCTTACATTTCCGCCCTCTGACCAGTCTTCATCTTCAACCGCAATCATCATCATCATCATCATCATCTTCTTCATCATCATCATCTTCATCATCATCATCAGACAAGGTGACAAGCGGTAAAGGGCTCTAACCAACACCACAGAGAATGACATGTGGTAAAGGTACTTAACCACCACCAGAGAAGATGACATATGGTAAAGGTACCCTAACCACCACAGAAGATGACAAATGGTAAAGGTACCCTAACCACCACAGAGGAAGACAAGTGGTAAAGGGCCTTAACCACCAGAGAGGATAATAAATTATAAAGGGCCTTAACCACCACCACCACCACCACAAAAGATGACAAAATAAAGGCACCCAACCACGAGATAGAATGAAATAAATTCAATACAAAAATGAAAAAAACAACAACTAAAAAATGGACGAGGAGCAAAACAAAAGAACAATGGAAGAAGCAGGAGGATGGTTTAACCTTCTCTGCCACGCACTTTGGAAAGCAAAAGTGTGTAAATTGGCCAGGGCTGCAATTTCTCTCTCTCTCTCTCTCTCTCTCTCTCTCTCTCTCTCCTCTCTCTCATCTCTCTCTCTCTCTCTCTCTCTCTCTCTCTCTCTTCTCTCTCTCTCTCTCTCCTCTCTCTCTCTCTCTCTCTCTGGTGAACGAGTCCCTGCTGACTGCTGCACTGCACCCTAGGACTAGATTGCTGACAGCGAGGTGCCGATCCCACTCTTTCACCACCACCACCACCCCCACCCCCTCTACCCTCCCCCCCCCCCCCCCCTTCTCCCCTTTTTCCGCCTTCTCTTCACCCTCCACCTCCTCCACCCCCAGTTTCCCCTCCCCCTCCCTTTTTGCACACCACGTAGATATGACCGCTGGCACCTCTGATCTATCTTGAGGACCTTCTCTCACGACATGGTCATCACAGTGCGTTTGGGGCTGTCAGCTCAGGATGTAGAGAGAGGATGGAGATGTATGATGTACAATAATTAGTGTTTCTTTTCCTTATTGGTATTTTGTTGTTGTTGTTGTTGTCGTTGTTGATTTGCCGAGCGCACTGGAATTCAAATTTCGTTTTAGCTTGCAATTTTTTTATTTATTTTTTTTTTTTTGGGGGGGGGGGGGGGGGGGGAGGGGTTGGGGTTATTTAGGAAAGAATAGGAACGAAACATTTTGTGTTGGTTTTTGTGTTCAGAACTAAACGAGTTTGAAAATTGTGTTATTGGATTATTAGGAAGGTATTCTTTTAAAATTATACCAAGCATCTTAGTACGTAACAGTTCTTCTGCACTCGTTTGAGAGATGAAGCCTACATGAAGTACAATAGAAACATACTTGCAATCAAACAAACTAAGAAAAATGCAATAAAAACCTTGGACAGATAATAAATGTTTAAACTAAAAGTATATGAATTATGTAGAAAAACTGGGGGTGTTTCTTCAGAATCAATCGGCAACTTTTTTGTTGTTGCTCTTTTTTGGTGGAGGGAGGTCACTTTAGATTGTACCCCTCACAGTGTATTTAGGTCAGTTGAATTAAAATTTGGACCTCTGTGTGTGTGTGTGTGTGTGTGTGTGTGTGTGTGTGTGTGTGTGTGTGTGTGTGTGTGTGTGTGTGTGTGAGAGAGAGAGAGAGGCAGACAGATATACAGAGAGAGAGAATGAAATATTTCACATTTATTGAAGAACAAAATACTTATATGTTATTTACCGGAGATGTGAATATTTCATAGAAAATGCATTAAGCGCTCTGGTTTGTCGTTGCAAGATATACTGCTATACAAATTCCATTTATTATTATTATTATTATTATTATTTATTATTATTAAGTATGTCTACAAGTTTCAAAAAGAAAGCTATGTCGCATGTCTTCACAAGTTTCCAAAGAAAGCTTATTTCGCATCTATTCACAAGTTTCCAAAGAAAGCCTCTCTCTCTCTACCTCCCACCCGTTCTCTCTCTCGCTCCCTCCTTTCCTCCGGGAAAATAAATACAGAAATAAAACACTAAAGTACAAGTGTCAATGCAAAGAAGAACATAAATAGAAGAAAAAGATAAAGGTGGGACACATTTCTCTTCATACCAGTACTGTTCAACCCCTTTCCCAAAAGAAGCACACCTTTTGACCCAACAAACGTAAATAAACTAACAGAAAGAAGC
Source organism: Rapana venosa (assembly GCA_028751875.1). Taxonomy (NCBI): domain Eukaryota; kingdom Metazoa; phylum Mollusca; class Gastropoda; order Neogastropoda; family Muricidae; genus Rapana; species Rapana venosa. The sequence goes on from CM054155.1 coordinate 8,080,283, forward strand.
ACACAAAAAGATAGGGTTGCACTAAACTTAGCCACTGGCTACCACAGCAGTTGAACAAATGCAGCGGAAACGCATTCTTGCCCTTGCTTTCTAAGGCGCAGTAGCTCCCCTTTTCAATCGTGAGGGGACGGGTTACAGTGATGCGCTCTGCAGTCGTGATCTGCTGACCCGGGTTCGAATCTCGTTCAAGAGGATTTTTCCTCTGGAGTTAACATCGGTGCCGACTCCACTCCCCCACAAAAGTCATCTGGATGAGACTTTAAACCGAAGTCCCGTGTGCGAACGCACGCAGAGCATCTTGCGTACACATAAAACCCGTTCCGCCTTTCGGAAGAGTAGGCCATTGTGAGCCGGTAGGAACGGTTGCCAAAAATTGACAAAACTGGATACACACGGGGACGGGATGTAAAAAAGCACATGAGTGCTTATTCCATTATCCTCCAAATAAAAGAATAAAATAAAATAAATAAATAAATACGATCGCGACCAGCCACCATGGCGCAGTGGTTAGCGCCTTGGGTTACGGACTGGAAGGTCGCGGGTACGATTCCCATAAGAGTCATAGGGATTTTTCGGACTCCGGCCGGCTCCTACCCAGAGTGAGTGTGCTGTGGGCTCAGTGGGAAGACTGAGACCACACAGTCGAGCTTCATCCACTTAACGGATGCGAGTTTGAGAGTGTTGCTCAAATTACCTGACCAACACTGCAGGTGTCTGTATCTCTCGGGCCCGGTTGACGCCGGGATAATTATATTATGATAGTAAGCGTAGAGTACAACCCTGTCAAGTAGTCTCAAAGCATATGCACTTCCACAACAGCATAATTACGTCATCCTCATTGTCATTGATCGTCATGCAATTTTTAAAAAAAAATGCCTCTGATTCGGTGGTTCCAGTTGCTCTAGTCTCATGGTGACCTCAGATTTGGTTTGCCCATACACCTCTGTGCCTGTGGTGAGTTTGTGTCAAAGCCTTTGGGGTTGGAGGTTCGCGGGGGACGGTCGTTGGAGGGACGTTGTGGTGGTTGCCACCTCGGGTGGGCAACTCACTCAGTCTGGCTCCGCGACTGAGCTAATACTGTCGTTAGTAGGGGGCTTAGTAGGTGGTGTCCTGCGTATGTTAGCTCAGAACAGGCCCCACTGAACACCGCCAAAGTGACCCAGCAGCAATGCAGGGCCCCTCTGGCTGGTGGCCCCACGGCGGCCTGATAGTGATTGACTCCCTGTGGACCTTCGACTCTGAGGATGAGACATAATAAATCTGGGTATGGTTGTGGCGGGGAGATTGGAATGAGAGGCGTGGGAACAGCAGGATTGGGGACGTCACAGAAGATGAGACAGCAAAAAAAAAATAATAAATACAATCGCGTTTAAAAACGGTTCTAGTTTGATTACAAAACATACTGTACCAAATGTAAAGCTTTGCAAACTTTCTTCACCGAGGGTATACCAGGGACCTATTAGTAAAAACAGCATCCCCATCTGGAAATTCTGTGCTAGAATTTTCCTCTTTTCTGTCCATATCTTTGTTTCTGCCTTGTTCCTTTTCTTCCTGTCATCTTCTTCTTGTCTGTTTTCCGCCTTCTTGATCCATTCTCCGGCTTGTTTTCCAGAGAGACTTAAAACAATGACAGTTCTCTCCCACACCGAAGTCGGATGCGCTAGTTCGGACTTGTCAGGCGAGTAACAGAAGTAGTGCAACGAATTGTTGCTCATAGTATATGACAGACAATACCAGTGGCTGTCTGAGCATTTGAAGAAGAAGAAGAAGAAGATGAAGAAGAAAATAAGAAGAAGATGAAGATGAAGAAGAAGAAGAAGAAGAAGAAGAAGAAGAAGAAGAAGAAGAAGAAGAAGAAGAAGAACAAGAACAAGAACAAGAACAAGAAGAACAAGAACAAGAAGAAGAAGAAGAAGATATACAAAACAAGAACAAGAAGAACAAGAACAACAAGAACAAGAACAAGAACATGACGAAAATAGAAGAAGAAGAAGAAGAAGAAGAAGAAGAAGAAGAACAAGAACAAGAAGAACAAGAACAAGAACAAGAACAAGAAGAAGAAGATATACAAAACAAGAACAAGAAGAACAAGAACAACAAGAACAAGAACAAGAACATGACGAAAATAGAAGAAGAAGAAAGAAAAGAAGAAGAAGAAGAAGAAGAAGAAGAAGAAGAAGAAGAAGAAGAAGAAGAAGAAGAAGAAGAAGAAGAAGAACACCACCACCACCAACAACAACAACGTCAAGATGAAGAAGAATTAAGCTTTCTAAACAGAACTTACGACAAACATTTGTTTCTATTTAATATGGGATCAAACCAAACATGTATGTTTAGGAGACTTTGGTCAATACAGTGACTGTGTCACCATGTGTTGGGGGCAGATATAGCTGAAGATATGTGACGTCCTTTTTCCATCAGCGGTGACTGCAGAAACCTGGGCAGTATCTCACAAAATGGAGTTGATGCTATTTCTGGCTTTTCGTTGTTATTCCTGACTGAAACAAAGCTCTAAAGGGAGGACATTCAATCTGTCTGCATGAGTTGTTTCCCCTATAGGCGTTTGTTTGACATTGATGTTAATGGTTGCTTGCTTGCTCTTTCAGTGACTTTTTGGGGGTTGCTTTGTAAATGGTTTGGTTGGATGGTTGGTTGGTTGGATGGGGGAGGGGCTATGATTTTGCATGAGAGAGAGAGGCAGATAGACAGACAGACAGATACAGAGAGACAGACAGGCAGACAAATACAGAGACAAATAGATACAGAGACAGACAGGCATGCTAAGACAGATACAGGGGAGAGAGGAGAGGGGGGGGCAGAGACAGAGACCGAGAACAACAATAAACAGACAAAGAGTGCAAAATAAAATACATGCAATGAAAGAAAAGCAATATATCAAAAAAAAGACACAAAGGCCAGGACGACAAAGGAATAGGCAGAAAAAGAAAAGCAAAGAGAACAAAAAGCGATAACAGAAAATGAAAAACAGCACAAGAAGACAAAAAAAGGTGTTAAGCTCAAGAAAGGAGAACAAAAAAAGAGGCAAAGAAAAGAAGAGGCAAGTGAGATAAAAAGAAAGAAAAAGGGATCTTTGCCCTTTTCCTGGGAGCAAACAGCACCCACTTTGTCTCCCTCCCCTTTCACTCCATTTACCTACTGCTATTCAGAGAGGGAGGGAGATAAAAAAAAATGAAATGAAGCAGAACAAGCAAAGAAAAGACATGAACAAGCAAATAAACAAGTAGAACAGTTAACTCAAGCGCATGTGCACAAAGAGACATACATACATATGCATACATATACATACATACATACATACATACATACATACATACATACATACATACGTACATACATACATACAAACATACATACATGCATACATACAAACATACATACATGCATACATACATACATACATACATACATACATACACACATACATACATACATACATACATACATGCAAACATATATACATACATACATGCATACATACATACATACATACATACATACTCCATGCAAACATACATATATACATATATATATATATATATATATATATATATATATATATATATATACATGCATACATACTTCCACACATAAACACACAAGCGCGCATGCACACGGGTACAAGAGAAAGAGAGAGAGACACAGACAGAGAGACAGAAACAGACACAGACGCAGACAGACAGACAGAGAGTACGGACTACAGAGAAACAAAGACAAAATAACAAAGGACAAAGAAATGGCAGACAAAAAGAAAAACAGTACAAAAAGTGATAATAGTAGAACATGAAATAGCGCAAGGATACGAAAGAAGAAAAAGACAAAATGCTGAACTCAGAAGAAGGAAAAAAAATGAAGGCAAAAGAAAAGAACAATGAGAGAGGAAAAAAAACAGGAAAAGGGGATCTTTGCCCTTTCCCAGGGAGGAAATAGCACCCCACTTTGTCTATCTCTCCTCTCACTCCATTACCTACTGCTATTTAGAGAGAGGAGAGAGAGAGAGAGAGAGAGAGAGAGAGAGAGAGAGAGAGAGAGAGAGAGAGAGAGAGAGAGAGAGAGAGAGAGAGAGAGAAAGAATGAAATGAAGCAAACACCCCACAGAAAAAAAACCCATTAACAAGCAAATAAACACATAGGCGCACTTTCACATACATACATTCATACATTCATGATACATATACACACAAACACACAAGCGCGCATGCACACGGCACAAGAGAGGAGACAGAGACAGAGAGAGAGACAGAGAGAGATGAGACAGAGAGAGAGACCGAGGGCAGAGCCAGACAGACAGACAGAAGAGAGTACGGACTGAAGAGAAACAAAAACAAATAACAAAGGACAAAAAATGGCAAACAAAAGAAAAAGAGTACAAAAAGTTAAAACAGAAAATGCGAAAAAAAGCATTAGAAGACAAAAAGAAAAAAAAGGTGTTGAACTCAGTTAGGAGAAGAAACACGAAGACAAAAGAAAAGAAGAGGCGAGAGAGAAAGGAACAGAAGAAAAAGGGATCTTTGCCCTTTCCCTGGGAGAAGCCAGCACCCCGCTTTGTCTCCCTCCTCACTCACTGCATTACCTACTGCTATTTAGAGAGAGAGACACACACACACACAATGAAATGAAGCACAAAAACCCCACAGAAAATACATGAACAAGCAAATAAACAAGTAGAACACAACTCCCCCTCAGTGCGTGTATACATACATAGATTAACATTGTCTTTTGAATGCTTATTTTTATATTATATATATATATATATATATATATTTTATATATATATATATATATATATATATATATTATATATATATATATATATCCAGTTTTCTTGATTTTTGTTGTTGTGAGGGCAGGATGAACCTTAACTTTAAGTACCTTAACTTGTATAACTTAATCTTTTACCCTCAATAAAGATCATTTTGACTTCACAGACACACACACTCACACACATTCACAACACACACTACACACACACACACACACACACACACACACACACACACACACATATACATACATACATACATATATACATACATACACACATACACACATACACACATACATACATACATGCACACACATACACACATACATACATACATACATACATACATACATGCACAAGCACGCATGCACCGATGCACGCACACACACACACACACACACACACACACACACACACACTCACACACACACTATGCACTAATTTACCCTCAGCATGCTTTTCGTGGACATGTTCGCAAGCCCAGTGTAAAGATACCCCATGTACATAGCCCCAGACCAGTGACGTCATGTTCACAGAGGGACAGGGAGAATAGAGAATCCCAATGAGCACCCAGGGAAGGGCAGCAACCCTATTTCTAGCTTTCTGATTCTTTCTCTGTGTTTGTTTCTTTCTTTGTTTGTTTTCTTCCTACTACTACATTTGTAGAGGAGTGCAACCTTTTCTTCGTTTAAATATGGTGGTATATTAGCTCAATAAGCATGGAACAAATATAACATGAAAAAATAATAGGGAAACCAATACAGCTGAAGAACGTAAAAGAAACAAATAAAGGGTGACGCTACTGTTATGGAGATGGGCTCTCCCAGGGGAGACCAGCCCGATATTCACGCAGAGAAATCTTTCGTGACTTTAAGTGTTGTAAAAGAAACAAAATAATCAGTAAAGCAACAACAAGCTAATAGATTATATTACTGTGTTCAAGTACAACAACAATTTATTATTCACATTGGGGCTAATGTTCCCTATTATGACCAAAAGAAGAAAACTGGAAATAATGACTGATTTAATGATAACAGCATCAACATTCAAAGATAATGACATAATGAACAATTTTCCCCCAATATATGTTTATTGAATAAATAAGCAAACGTTACAACATTTCCTTTTTATTATCAGTAACTGATTGGTTTACTGTTTGTTTATTGGATCAAGAGATTGAGTTAGATGATTTACTGATTTTTTTATTTGTATCCTTATTTTCCTAATAAAACTACTCGGTATATATTATATCCAGTATAACTATTAGTTTTTGTGGGTGTTTTTTTACTGGCAGCAAATTCTGGCCAGGACTGTCCTACAGGGCACTATACAAGGAGGGAGACGAAGAGGCAGACAGAGAAAACGATGGGAAGACAACATCAGAGAGTGGACTGGCCTTGAGTGGAACGACTTCCTACAGGAAGCTGAAAACCGCAATGAGTGGAGGAAGCTGGTTGCAAAATCTTTAGTGGTGCCTGTACTGTCTACACGACCACGGGATAGGTAAAGGAGAAGGTGAAAGTGAAGGTGAATGCTGACTGTTTTGCATGCACTATGATTAAACAACTCTGACACCCATTACTGGATCTTTAGGTTGCCTCTGTTGGTATTTACTGATTGTTGCTAAGATGTTTGACATGTGCATATGTAAGTGTGTGTGCACGTGCGTGTGTGTGTGCGGGCATGCGCGCGCGCGCGTGTGTGTGTGTGTGTGTGTGTGTGTGTGTGTGTGTGTGTGTGTGTGTGTGTGTGTGTGTGTGTGTGTGTGTGTGTGTGTGTGAGTGTGTGTGTGTGTGTGTGTGTGTGTGTGTGTGTGTTTAATATCGAGGATAATGGAATAAGCACCCATGTGCTTTTTTACATCCGTGTGTATGCGGTTTTGTAAATTTTGTCATCTGTTCCCACCGGCACACAACGGCCTACTCTTTCGAAAAGCGGAACAGAATTTAACGTGTGCGCAAGATGTTCTGCATGCGTTCGCACACGGGGCTTTGGTTTATACCCGAAGGACGAGTATATGTGTGCATGTGTGTGTGTGTGTGTGTGTGTGTGTGTGTCTTCAATTTTACGTCTGTTCACTTAAAGTGATATTAGACGATGGAGGCGGGGGGGGGGGGGGGGGGGGGTGAGAGGGGGGCAGCATAATGAGATAAGGGCTTTAAGTAGAAAAAATACGTGTTGGTATGAATGCACATTAAAAGACTATTCCAAACTATATAAACAGTATGTTGCAAAAAACATGGCAAAGAAATACAAAAATTAACAAAAACCCCGAACAATTGAAAAATACTCTAAAGTTGGAAAACAAACAATTGTGAACTACTTGTAACGGCAGCTGTAAAACAAGCAAAATATAGATTCCGACGATCATACTTTACAAAAAAGAGAATACTGGG
>CM054155.1:8089961-8092461 GCA_028751875.1 Rapana venosa
ACTGTACTGAAGCCAAGGCGCGCAAATGGTCACCCATCCAACTGGTAACCACGCTCACCATGCTTTAGGGTTTGTTATCTTTGTTTGTTGTGTGTTTGTATGTTTTTCTATTTAGAGTTTTTGGTTTGGGTGAGAAGACGCTATAAATGGGGTAATTTATGATGTTTAGGGACATTTTGGGGTGTTTGTATATTTGCTTAAGTTTTTGGCTCAGAAAAATTGCTATACTAGGCTTATTCATGATTTTTAAGGAATATTTTTGGTATGTTTGTGTGTTTGTTTATAATTTTCGTTCTCAAATAGGATACTTTACTTGGCTTGTTCCTGATTTTTAAAGGAATATTTTGGGTGTTTGCTTGCTTATATGTGGATTTTTACCTTTCGCCAAAAGCTTACTTATGACACTTTTAAATCCAGCCTCAAGACATATTTATTTCAAATCTAAGATTCTCCCCTCTTGTTTCATTTCCATTTCTGTCCTTGCCCTCAACAGCCAAAACCCCCATCACCCTGCCAAAGTGTATAACCTCTATGTATGTGTGGGTTTTTTTTTGGTTTTTTTATTTATTCTTTTATATCGAGGATAATGAAATAAGCACTTATGTGCTTTTTACATCCAGTCCCCGTGTGTATGCGGTTTTGTAAATTGTCATCTGTTCCCACCGGCACACAATGGCCTACTCCTACAAAAAGTGGAACAGGATTTAATGTGTGCACAAGATGTTCTGCTTGCGTTCGCACACGGGCCTTTGGTTTATAGTCTCATCCGAAGAACTTTTGGGGAGAATGGAGTCTGCACTGATGTTAACTCCAGGGGAGTGTGTGTGCGTGTGTGTGTACATTTGAATTTGTAAAAACTATTAATTGTAACTTGTTGCATGTGTAAGAGTAGGATAAATACAAGAGCTTTGATTTGTTTTTGTAAGATATGGCACTATATAAAATCCATTTGTTGTTATTATTAATATTATTAATATTACATTTTTGGTTCGGAAAAAGAAATGCATGCCTGACTCGCCCTCTTTGACAGGTCTGGAAAGTTAGGGGGAGAGAATCGAGTTACACTGCCCAGCACTGCTCATCGTCTTTCCACAGAGCTACAGGGAGCTAACTGGAGAAGCCAAAGTAGCACCTTGGGAATGCCGGCAAGGCTATTTCTGGATTTTCTTCTCGCTCTTTAGACCTCTCCCTTCCCGCCATGCTTTGAGGAGGGATTTTTTTTGTTTGTTGTTTGTTTTTGTGTTGATCTGTTTGTTTATAGTTTGGGTTCAGAAGAGAAGAGGCTATGCTATTGGTTTTTTTTCGTGATATTTTAAGGGAGATTTTGGGTGTTTATGTGTTTGTTTATATTTTTGGTTCCCAAAAAGATGCTCTACTAGGCTAATTCGGGATTTTTTGAAGGACTATTTTGTGTGTCTGTCTGTTTATAGTGTTAGTTTGGAAAAATACACTACACTAGGCTTATTCATGATCTTTAGGTATAGTTCGTGTTCTTTTGCTTTTTATGTAGCTCTCTTTCTTTAGGGTTTTTTGTTATCTCTCATTGTTTTGGTATTTATTGGTGCCACTGATTTGGCTAACTGACCGGATATTGGTCGTGAGATAGAGTTACTTGCGTTTGTTTGTTTGGGGTTTTTGTATTTAGTTTGTGTTACATGTGTTTTATTTAGCGTTGCTTTTCCGGTGCTATTGATTGGTTAGTTAGCTGAATGGTTATTGGTTGTGAGGTATAATCAGTGGGCAGATTTTTGTTTTGGCTTTGTTTTGTTTTCCTTTTTGGTTTAGTTGGAGAAGCTGTTTTTTGTTCAGTGTTTTTCATTACCATTGATTGGCTGGGTGCTGATTGGGTGTTGGTGATGAAATAAGGTTAGTTGGCTACTTGATTGGCTATCTGTTTGCCAGCCTTCCTTACTCTGCTTTTCTCTGACTCATCTTCTGTGACATTCCTGAACTGATGTATCTACGCCGCTCATTCCAATATTTCCCCCACAGCCATACCCAGATTTGTTATTTCGTATCTTCAGGGTCGGTTGTTAACATAGAACCTAACAGTGCCAGGCCACCGTGGGGCTACCAGCTAGAGTAGCCCTGCACTGCTACTGGGTCACTTTGTTGGTGTTTAGAGGTGCCTGTTTTGAGCTTTTTTTTTACACAAGACATCACTACTAAGCTGAAACCTGGCAAAAGCACTAGCTCAGTCGTGGAGCCAGACTGAGAGAGATGCACACCCAAGCAGGTGACCATCACAACGTCTCTCCAACTACTTACTCTTGTGAACCTCCAGCCCCAAAATGTTTTTGACACAAGCTCACTACAGGCACAAAAGTATGCGGGGAAACCAAACACTGAGGTCACCATGAGAGCAAGGAAGTAGGGGGTCACCAAAACAGACACTTGCTTTAATTGAACGATGATTGATAGTATTGAGGATGATGTAACGATGCTGCTGTGGAAGTGCGTGTGCTTTGAGTCTACTTGACAGGGTTGTACTCCATGCTTC
>CM054155.1:8097461-8107461 GCA_028751875.1 Rapana venosa
AACAGACTTTAACAGGATCCGAAATGGTACCCAAGGAATAAAGTCAATGCTACTTCTGGCTTTGCGTTATTTTATCTTCCTCTGTTACATGGAAAAAATACCCACAGAAATTACAATAAACGTGAGTATAAGATTTTCCTTAAATATTTCCCTTCTATTTTTCACTTGTGGGACTTATCGTTTTGTTATTTGGGTTCCTTTTATTTGGAGGATAATGAATACGCAGTTGTTGTTTGTTGTTTTACATCCAGCCCCCGTGTACATGCAGTTTTTTGTAGATGTTGTCATCCGTTCCGGCCGTCACACAATGGTGTACCATTCCTAAAAGGCAGAATGGGATTTATTTATTTATTTATTTATTCTTTTATATCGAGGATAATGGAATAAGCACTTAGGTGCTTTTTACATCTAGTCCCCGTGTGTATGCAGTTTTGTACATTTTGTCATCTGTTTCCACCGGCACACAATGGCCTACTCTTCCGAAAAGCGGTACAGGATTTAACGTGTGCGGAAGATGTTCTGCATGCGTTCGAACACGGGGCCTCGGTTTATAGTCTCATCCGAAGGACTTTGACATTCAGTTCGATTTTTTTTTGTCAAACTGGGAAGAAAGGGCGAGGCTGGGAATCAAACCCACAATCTCACGGTTTACTTGTTGGCAGGCGAACGTTTGCGCACGATGCGTTCCCACAAGGTGCCTCGGGTTATAGTCATCCGATGGACTTTCGGGGGAGTGGATTGGGCACTGATGTTAACTCCAGGGGAAAATGTCCTCTTGAACGAGCGTCTCTGTGTTAGCTCGAACCCGGGCCGTCAGATCGCGGGGACAACGCTCTAACCACTAAGGTAGTCCTTTGGATGAGACTACAAACCGAGGTCCCGTGTGCGAACGCACGCAGAACATCTTGCGCGCACGTTAAATCCTGTTCCGCTTTTCGTAAGAGTAGGCCAATGTGTGCCGGTGGGAACAGATGAAAGAATGTACAAAACCGCATACACACGGGGATTGGATGTAAAAATAAAAAAAGCTCAACTTGCTTATTCCATTATCCTCGATATAAAAGAATAAAATATTTTTTTTGTTTAAAGCTATCATGTGCGTTAGGAGCTTATTGTGTAGCAGATTTTTTAACATTTATTCTTTTATATCGAGGATAATGGAATAAGCACTCATGTGCTTTTTACATCCAGTCCCCGTGTGTATGCTGTTTTGTTAATTTTGTCATCTGTTTCCACCGGCACACAATGGCCTACGCTTTCGAAAAGCGAAACAGGATTTAACGTGTTTGCAAGATGTTCTGCGTGCGTTCGAACACGAGGCCTCGGTTTATAGTCTCATCCGAAGGACTTATACATGATAATGTCTATTGTTGATCTGTAGACATAGTGTATGATATGCTTCCCTTTCTTGAATTACATGCAAATGACATGAATTACAGGACCTGGACACTCAGGGTCTGAATCTGCTCTTACGTATCTTTGTTAGCTGGATTTGAAAATGAAAGCATAATAAGAACACTTCAGTGAGGAGTTTATGAACAACAATGAACAAAATGGAACATGTTGAAAACAGAATGCTACGTTTATAAAGACGAGGCTTTTACGAGTAGTATGTCATACCTCTATAACAATAAAAGACAGATGCAAAAATAAATGAAAATAAAAGCTCGTGTGATTGAGAGCGTAATCTTGATTTCAAAGTAAAGGAATACTATAGTTTTCTGTTGTTGTTGTTGTTTTTGTTTGTTTGTTTGTTTTGTTTTGTTTTGTTTATTGTTGGGCTTTTTAGTTTTTGTTTTTGTGTTTTTCGTTGTTGTTGTTTTGTTGTTGTTTTTTGGGGGGGGTTCTTTGTTTTATTAATTCATATGTTCCTTTTGGTTTTCATAACTAGTTTTCCTACGAGACATGACCACCGATAACGTAATTCATCTATGATTGAAACTTCTACATTTTCATTTTTTACAATTAGAACATCACTTTCAAGAATAAAGACAAAACAGATAGTTATAAAAGGATAAAATGCAAAAACAGACCAACCTCCTTCACCCCCCCCCCCCCTTAACTCTCCGAAGTTGAAGAAAGAAACATAAACAGTAGACTGAATAAGTCAAAAAAAGGAAAAGTAACAAAAAAAACCAACACACACACACACACAGATTCAACGAAACTAAGAAAGAACAAAGAAAGCAAACAAGACAACAACAAAAGAAAGAAACAAACCCACGTCAACAAAGAAGCAAGGGAAAATATACCAAAGAAAATAATGAGGGACAGAACAAACTGAATAAGAAAAAGAAAGAAAAGTAACAAAGGAAAAGAAAAGGAAAGAAAGAACAAACAGATTCAACAAAACAAAGACAGAACAAAGGAAGTATACAAGACAAAAGAAGAAAGAAAGAATCGCATTTCAACAAACGAGTAGAGTAAAGGGAAAATAGTAGACTAAAGAAAACACCCAGAGATAAAGCAAACAGTGCACAGCGGGAGAGGGAAGAAAAGGGAACCCCAAACTGAACAGAACCCGAAATTCAAAGAAAATAATTTATACAGAAACACACACACACACGCACGCACGCACGCACGCACATACACATACATACATAGACCTGAAGAAGTGCCAAAATTACAGAACAATCAGTCTGATAAGCCATCCAAGCAAAGTTATGCTACGCATTGCCTTGAACAGACTGAAACCACAAGCAGAAGAAATCCTATCAGAAGAACAGGCAGGATTCAGACCAGGTCGAAGCACTGTCGAACAGATCTTCAACATCAGAATGCTCATAGAGAAGCATCTCCAACATCAGCTACAGCTCTACAACAACTTCATTGACTTCAAGAAGGCCTTCGATCGAGTGTGGCAAGAAGCTCTGTGGCAAGTCATGAGAGACTATAGCTTCGACGAGGACCTGATTCAAGTCATCCAGGCGCTGTATGACAGCTCCCACAGTGCAGTCCTCATGGGTGGAGAAATCGGGGAGTTCTTCCGGACTTCAGTTGGAGTTCGACAAGGCTGCCCGCTATCCCCCGTTCTTTTCAACGTGTTCCTGGAGAACATCATGCAGGAGGCCCTCCTTGACTTCAAGACCACAATCACAATAGGAGGAAGGCCAGTCTGCAATCTTCGATTCGCAGACGATATTGATCTCATGGGCCGCAGTGAAGAAGAACTCCAGGATCTCACCACCAGACTGGAAACATCAGCCAATGCCCACGGTATGGAGATCAGCACGGAAAAGAGCAAGATCCTAGTGAACAGTACCACACCGACCACTCCCACCAGCATCAAGATGAGTGGCGAGACACTAGAGGAGGTGGAAACTTTCAAGTACCTTGGAGCAGTCATCACCAAAGAAGGCACGAGCACACAAGAGGTGAAGATCAGACTTGCTGTGGCACTCTCCTCCATGACTAAGCTGGCGAAAGTGTGGAGAAACCACAACATCAGAACCCACACCAAGGTCAGACTCTACAAGGCACTCGTCACATCCATTGCCTTGTACAGCTGTGAAGCATGGACACTTACTGCTGATTTAGAACGTCGCATTCAAGCCTTTGAGATGAAGTGCCTCAGGCGGATCCTGAACATCACCTACAGAGACCGCAAAACCAATGACTACGTCTGGCAGCAGATCGAGGCACTGGCTGGCAAACAAGAACCATTGCTAGATACAGTCAAACGGAGGAAACTGAAGTGGTTTGGCCACACAACAAGGCATAACAGCCTGTCAAAGACAGTCCTGCGGGGAATGATGGAAGGAGCAAGGAGGCAGGGACGTCCACGCAAAAGCTGGATATCCAACATCAAGGAGTGGACCGGCCTCACTGTACCAAACCTCCTGAAAGCAGCCCAGGACAGAACCATTTGGCGGTCCACTTGCAGCGTCCGTGCGGGTACCCCAACGGTTGTCCCGACCAAGGGATGACAAGACAAGATATATATATATATATATATATATATATATATATATATATATATATATATATATATATATGTATGTATATATATACATATATATATATATATATATATATAAGAGAGAGAGAGAGAGAGAGAGAGAGAGAGAGAGGAGAGAGATCCACGCGCGCGCGCGCGGGGGGGCATGCTTTTCTTCTTGCAGCTTATAAACATCCTCATAGCATATGTTGTTATGTTACATGGGCAAAAAGAAAATCTTCACCTAATTTGAAAGCTAAAAACAAATTTCTTAAAAGACTTGGAAACAAACATCATAAAAACATGGTTTTGATAGTCTGCATGAAAATAAATGTCGGCGTTGCTATGGTGAGGAGCGAAGTGCGTGTGTGCGTGTGTATGTGTTGTGTGAGAGAGAGAGAGAGTGTGTGTGCGTGAGTAGATGCGTGTGTGTATGAGATTGTGTGTGTGAGGATAGAGAGAGATAGTATGTGTGTGTGTGGTGTGTGTGTGTGTGTGTGTGTGTGTGTGTGTGTGTGTGTGTGTGTGTGTGTGTGTGTGTGTGTGTGTGTGTGTGTGTGTCTGTGTGTGTGTGTGTGTGTGTGTGTGTGTGTGTGTGTGTGTGTGTGTGTGTGTGTGTGTGTGTGTGTGTGTGTGTGTGTGTGTGTGTGTTGTGTGAACGTTAAATCTTTATTCCCAGATGGTACGTTGAAAATAAATTTGAAAAAAAAGCATGACCCAAAGGCAAAGAAAGCAAACGAAAGAATGAAAGAGAAAAGATGAGAGAGATAAAGAGAAAGAGAGAAAGAGAGAGAGAGAGAGAAAGAGAGAAAGAGAGAGAGAGAGCGAGAGAGAGAGAGAGAGACAGAAAGACAGACAGACACACACACACCACACACACACACAGAAACACAGAAACAGACACAGACCCTGTCAGAGAGACACACAGACAAAGAGAGAGAGAGAGAGAGAGAGAGAGAGAGAGAGAGAGAGAGAGAGAGAGAGAGAGAGAGAGAGAGAGAGAGAGAGAGAGGGAGAGAGAGGGGGGGAGGGAGAAAGAAAGAAAAAGAGAGAGAGAGAGAGAGAAAGAAAGAAAGAAAAAGAGAGAGAGAGTGGATAAGTGAGAGAGAGCAAGACAGACAGACAGACAAACAGACAGACAAAGAAAGAGAGAGAGAGTGGGGGCGGGAGGGAGGAAGTTAAAAAGAGAGAAAGATACAGAAAGAAAGAAAAAAGAGAGAGAGTGTGTGTGAGCGAGAGAGAGATACAGACAGACAGGCAGACAGACAAAAGAAAATGGAATTTGAAATACAGAAAGAAGAACACCCTTACACTTTCTGTGAATCAAGGAAGCATCACCTGCAGCAATTTGATTTTGGAAAAAAAAGAAGAAAACAAAACAGCATTATGTTGAACATGAAATCACAATAAACAAACAGAGCAACGCATCATCACATAAAACATACACACCCATCCCTCCCTCCCTCCCTCCCACTCCCTAACTTAACACCTGCTTTTTTTAAAACCATGTTTGTTTTAAAGTTCTCAATAAAATTAGCTCTAAGGCAGAGATAATATTATGGGTCCCCTACCCCCCCCCACCCCCCCCCCTTCCCCCCGGCCCGTCCAAGACTATGATAGATGTTGAAATAATGTGTTTGTGCTATGAAATATATAGGTATGTGTGTGTGTGGGGGGGGGGGGGGTGCACGTGACAGACAGACAGAGAGACAGACAGACAGACAGAGGAAAGAGATAGAAAGAAACAAGAGAGAGATAGAGAGGGAGTGGGTAACTGAGAGGGAGCAAGTGCGAGCGAGAGAGAGCGAGATAGAGAGAGAGAGAGAGACAGTCAGACAGACAGACAGACAGACAGGCAGGCAGACAGACAGACAGACAGAAGAAAATGGAATTTAAAATAATGGAAGAAGGACACTCTACACTTTCTGCAAACCAAGGGAGCATCACCTGCAGCAATTTAAACGTGAAAAAGAAAAACTTGCATTATAAATATTGAACATGAAATCCAAATAAATATAGAGAGCAATGCATCCTCACATAAACATATATATACACACCCTTCCCTCCCTTCCTCCTTACCTCTTCTCCATCCCCCACCCTAACACATGCTCTTTTTTTTTTCTTTATCGTGTTTGTTTTAAAGTTCTCAAAGGAATTAGCTTTAAGGCGTGAGAAAATGTTATGGGTTTTCTTCCCTGGCCCGTCCAAGACCATGATACAATATGCTGAAATAATGTGTGTGCTGCTATGAAATATGTGATTGTGTGTATGGGGGGGGGGGGTGCACATAATAGACAGAAAGAGAGAGAGATACAGAGAGACAGAGACAAACAGACATACACAGAGACATGCAGACAGACAGAAAAAGAGAAGAAGAGAGTGCAAAAGGAGAGAGAGGGGGGGGTCAAAAAGCAGAGAAGAGAGAGAGGGAGAGGGTCAGAGAGAGACGAGAGAGAGAGAGAGAGCAGAGAGAGAGAGAGGAGAGAGAGAGAGAGGGAGAGAGGAGAGAGAGAGGAGGAGAGAGGAGAGGAGGGAGAGAGAGAGAGAGAGGACAGACAGACAGAGACAGACAGACAGACAAACAAAAGAAAATGGAATTTGAAATACAGGAAGAAGAACGCCCTACACTTTTTTGTGAATCAAGGAACCATCACCTGCAGCAATTCAATTTTGGAAAAAAAAAGAAAACAAAACAGTATTCTATTGAACATGAAATCACAATAAATATACAGAGCAATGCATCATCACATAAAACACACACACCCATCCCTCCCTCCCTCCCTCTCTCCCTCTCTCCTCCCCACTCCCTAACTTAACACCTGCTTTTTTTTTTTAACCGTGTTTGTTTTAAAGTTCTCAATGGAATTAGCTCTAAGGCAGAGATGATATTATGGGTTTTCTTCCCCCTCCCACCGTCCAAGACTATGATAGATGTTGAAATAATGTGTTTGTGCTATGAAATATGTGAGTGTGTGTGGGTGGGTGGGTGGGTGGGGGGAGGGGTGTGTGTGAATGTGTATGCACGTGATAGGCAGACAGAGATAGAGACAGAGACAGACAGACATAAAAACAGAGACAGAGACAGACAGACAGAGAGAGAGAGTGAATGAAAGAAAGAAAGAAAGAAGGAAGGAAAGAAGAAAGAAAAAGAAAGAGAGTAGGTGAGTGAGAGAGAGGAAGGGAGAGGGGAGGGAGAGAGGGGGGGGGGGCGGAGAAAGAGAGAGACAGAAAGGGAGAGAGAAAGAAAGAAAAGAGAGAGAGAGGGAGGGTGTGGGTAAGTGAGGGAGAGCAAGAGAGAGAGAGAGAGAGAGAGACAGACAGACAGACAGACAGACAGACAGACAGACAGACAGAGACACACAGAGAGACAGACAAACCGCGAGAGAGAGAGAGAGAGAGAGAGAGAGAGAGAGAGAGAGAGAGAGAGAGAGAGAGAGAGAGAGAGAGAGGAGAGAGAGAGAGAGAAGGACATGGAATTAAAAATAACGGAAGAAGGACACCCTACACTTTCTGCAAACCAAGGGAGCATCACCTGCAGCAATTTAAAAGTGAAAAAGAAAATCCCACATTATAAATATTGAACATGAAATAAAAATAAATATAGAGAGTAATGCATCATCACATAAACATATACACACCCACACCCCTCCCTCCCTCCCTACCCTAATACATGCTCGTTTTTTTCTTGATCATGTTTGTTTTAAAGTTCTCAAAGGAATTAGCTTCAAGGCTGAGAAAATGTTATGGGTTTTCTTCCCTGGCCTGTCCAAGACCATGATACATGCAGAAATAATGTGTGTGCTGCTATATAGAAATGTGTGTGTGTGCGTGTGTGTGTTTGTGTGTGTGTGTGTGTGTGTGTGTGTGTGTGTGTGTGTGTGTGTGTGTGTGTGTGTGTGTGTGTGTGTGTGTGTGTGTGTGTGTGTGTGTGTGTGTTGGTGTTCAAATCAAGTCAAATCTTTTTTTTTTCCAGATGGTACATTGAACAACCAATGCTTTTGTTTTTTTTCATCAAGCCATCTATCTAAGACAAATTTCTTATTGTTTATACTGAAATACTACATTATTGCAACCTTTAACAATAAATTGAACCAGTAAAAAGTGTGTGTGTGTGTGTGTGTGTGTCAGCGCGATAGACAGATAGGAAGACTGACTGACCGACTGACACGGAGAGAGAGACGGACAGACAGACAGACAGACAGACAGAGAGTGAAACACAGAGAGAGGGGGTGTACTATTAGCCATAGCGTGCTTAAAAGAGAGAGAGAGGGGGGGGGGGGGGGACAGACAGACGGACAGACAGACAGATAGACAGACAGACAGAGGTATACTATTACCCTCGGCGTGCCTGTTTTGGCTGCATTCACAAGTTGAAGGAAAAGAAATATGTATGACCTAGACTCCTGACGACATTACCACAGTATCATTCAAGGTAACCACAGCATCTGAAGTACCACCCAGGGATGTGAGAGGGTCAATGTTCTAGCTTGTTAGCTGTCTTCGTTATTTTTCTGTTCCCGAAAATGTTTTTGGTTGTTTTGGTTTTTTGCTTTAAAAACATTATACTCTAGATGGGTATACGATTTGTTTTACTTGTGTTACTATTGGATCTGTATAAAATTGTTGATCATTTTATGGTTCTTCCTCCTCCTCCTCCTCCTCCTCCTCCTCCTCTTTTTCTTCTTCTTCTTGTAGCACTCAGACAGCAACTAGTGTTGATTGATGGTTCTGAGATGAAGTTTAGAGGGTGGTATAGCCTAGTGGTTAGAGCTTTGAACTGGTGATCTGACCACACAGGTTCAAACCATCACAGAGAAGCCCATTCGTGGGGATTTTTGCCCTGAGGTTAACATCAGTACCGACTCCACTCCCTCCAAAGTCCTTGGGGTGAGACTATAAAGTGAAGTTCCTGGTAAAAACGCACGGAGAACATATTGCGCACATGTTAAATCCCGTGTTGCCTTTAGGTAGAGTAGGCCATTTCGTGCTGGTAGGAGCTGGTAAGGGTAAAGGAGTCCCATAACCTATAAGGTCGTAGGGGAGCGAGGCGTCAGAGACCTCACTTCTCTAGGGCCAGCATATTGAGGGCGGCGCCCATCTCCTCTCCCTCGCTGTTTTACCTTCCCTGACCCTAAAGAGGGCAGGTACCCATTTACAGCTGGGTGAACTGGGGGAACTGTACTGAAGCCAAGGCGCGCAAACGGTCACCCATCCAACTGGTTACCACGCTCGACGCTGCTTAACTTGGCTGGGGAAAAGCGAGTGCTCCGACCACTGAGCTATCCTGAGGAGCTGGAGACATCTGAAAAAAAATGCTTTAGATGTAATCCCTGAAGTCGGAATGCGGCTACTTTAATGGAAGGCAGTTGGTCGCATACGCAAACAATGTCACTGTTGATAAGCTTTGGAGCTGTAGCCGAGGAAAGAACAAAAATGAAGTCTGGTTCTAGAGTTTCCATATATGCTCAGCTTTCAAGTATCGTTTCTTATTAGACAAACATGGCATTTGATGTAGTGCATGCTGATATGTCTTTCTTTGTGCTGGAATATGAACTGTGTACCATTGACATGAAATGACAAACGTTTTAAGATGCTACCTATATAATATATGGTAATAACATGTGTTAGGAGGTTTAACTGGTTTGAGTAATGAATATGCCAAGTCTATATACTTCTCATGCCTGGCTTGATTCCGTTGCGTGCATGATTGACAACAGGATATGTATTCCAATAAACATCGCTTATACTAAAAACTACTGACCAAGAGGCATTTGATTATGCAATTGTCGTGATGTTTTTAATTAAGAAAAAATAATTTACTACACTTAATACAAGCAATATGATTTGCAAAACCATTGAACAGAATTTAAATTTAAACGTCAAATCGAAAAAGAGAAAGAAATCCAAGGTATGAAGTGTTAAAAAAATATAAGTGCTTTGACTTTTTTGTTTGTTTGTTTTGTTGTCTTTTTTTTTTACCATTTTGCTGATTCATTTTGTCCTTTCAGTTGCCATCTTCTTCTGATTGCTGCTTGACTCTTCAAGATGCAATTTTCAATGGAC
>CM054155.1:8122461-8139961 GCA_028751875.1 Rapana venosa
GGGGGGGGGAGGGGGGAGGGGTCTAATCTCTAACGTATAGTTTATTTTCGCGGCCAGAGGCAGGCAGTTTTCTAGGACAGAAATGCGAAGCTAATTCTATCAGGAACTACCATGTTATTTCACTACACCCTGGATGGAAACAAAGCAACACACTCCCTTAGAACTAACAAACATAGGCAGGCACCAGTGTGTGAGTGTGTGTGTGTGTGTGAGTGTGTACGCGTGTGGGCACGAACACATGCGTGCAGGCGTGCATACACACACGCACACAGACACACGCACGCGCGCATGCAGGCACGCAAAAATGTCCTTAGAACCAACAAACATAGGTAGACACCAGTGTGTGGTGTGTGTGTGTGTGTGTGTGTGTGTGTGTGTGTGTGTGTGTGTGTGTGTGTGTGTGTGTGTGCATGTGCGTGTGTGCGTGGGGGTGGTGTACGCGTGGGCACGTACACACTCGCGCAGGCGCGCATACACACAGAGACAAAGAGAAACACACACACACACACACACACACACACACACACACACACACACGACTTCCTCCTTTTGAACTATGTGGCGATTTTATTTTTCCCTTTCTCTCTCTCATCCTTTTTACCTCCCATTCAACCTGCCTCCCTCCATTCCAGTTCCTTCCTGTCATTACAATCCATTTCTTCCCGCTTTTCTCTGGCACCAAATGACATTCAAACACCAGCAGCAGCAGCATTCAAAAGCATCAACAGCTTCATACATGTAGGGTGGGGGATGAGATAACCCGCTTGGTTAGAGCGTTGCGCTCGTGATCTGCTGACCCGGGTTCCAATCCCGTTCAAGGGGATAGTTTCCCCTGAGTTTATGTAAGTGCAGACTCCATTCCCCCGAAAGTCTTTTCGGATAAACCGAGGTCCCCTGTGCGAACGCACGAAGAGCATCTTGCGCACGCGTTAAAACCTGTTCCGCTTTTCGGGAGAGTAGGCCAGTGTGTGCCGGTGGGAAAGGATGACAAAATGAACCAAACTGCGTATACACAAGGACTGGATGTAGAAAACAAAAAGCATATGAGTACTTATTCCATCATCCTCGAAATAAAAGAATAAAAAATAGGTAAAGGTGTCCCATAACCTATGTGGTCGTAGGGGAGTGAGACATCAGAGACCTCAACTTCTCCAGGGGCCAGCATATTGAGGGCGGCGCCCATCTCCTCTCCCTCGCTGCTTTACCTTCCCTGACCCTAAAGAGGCAGGTACCCATTTACAGCTGAGTGAACTGGGGGAAATGTACTGAAGCCAAGCGAGTGCTCTGACCACTGAACTATTCCGTCCCCAAGAAACAAAAGAATAAATAAATACAATGAAATGAATAGATAGACAAAAAATGAATGATGAAAGTTCAACATCAGCGACAGTGTCGAATACGTCATGGTGTGCTAGCTATGTCGAATAAACGAGATGGATTCCTGTTGACGGATGAATTCCATATGACAGTGAATTTATAGCCTAGGCGTATCTCGGAAAAGGCTGTGTGACAATATGAATAAATGTAAATGCTGTCAAAATGTCGCTAGTTTTCGTTCGTTGGGCGTTTCCTAGCTTAGCACCCTGGTGGTCTTCCAGAATATGCTCTCTCTCTCTCTCTCTCTCTCTCTCTCTCTCTCTCTCTCTCTCTCTCTCTCTCGGGCTGGATAAAAAAGTAATTTGATAATTATCTGTACCCTTGGGACTAGAAGATTATCAACCAATCAATCAATCAACCAATCAATCAATCTCTCTCTCAATCTCTCTCTCTCTCTCTCTCTATCATCTCTCTCTCATCTCTCTTCTCTCTCTCTCTCTCTCTCCATCTCTCCCTCTCTCTCTCTCTCAATCTCTCTCTCTCAATCTCTCTTCTCTCTCTCTCTCTCAATCTCTCTCTCTCTCTCTCTCTCTCTCTCTCTCTCTCTCCTCTCTCTCTCTTCTCTCTCTCTCTCTCTCTCCATCCTCCCTCTCTCTCTCTCTCAATCTCTCTCCCCTCTCAATCTCTCTCTCTCTCTCTCAATCTCTCTCTCTCTCCCCTCTCTCTCTCTCTCTCTCTCTCTCTCTCTCTCTCTCTCTCTCTCTCTCTCTCTCTCTCCTCTCTCTCTCTCCTCCCCCTCTCTCTCTCTCCCATCTCTCTCTCTCAATCTCTCTCCCTCTCCTCCTCTCTCCTCTCTCTCTCTCCTTCTCCTCTCTCTCCCCTCTCTCTCTCCCTCTCTCTCCTCCCTCTCTCTCTCTCTCAAGATGCGGATGTAAAACGTATGTTTATACTTATCTGTAGCCCTTTGGAATATAGATTCTCTCTCTCTCTCTCTCTCTCTCTCTCTCTCTCTCTCTTCTCTCTCTTCTCTCTCTCTCTCTCTCCTCTCTCTCTCCTCTCACACACACACCACACACACACACACACACACACACACACCACACACACCACACACACACACAACACACACACACACACATCACACCTGGGAATTACTTTAAAACCATAAGTACACACCGGCTGAGAAGTATTTTGTGTATGTAGGGTCATTTTCGAGTACTTGGCCAAAGAGGCACCTATAATCCGACTTCAGAGGATTTGTTTCCTCCTTCAAAAGAAAGCACAGGTTGTCGTTATGCTAAGGGCTTGTCGTGGATATAGAAACTCTCAATATCACGTTTCAAAGTATGTTTTTCTAATGTGTTGATCTAGGTGTGATAACTATAAGGAGTGTACGCCTATATCTTCACCTGTAGATTTTCTTAGGACTGGTTTGATAGAACTTATAAACGCGTTTTTGTCCTGAGTTAATTGCTGATGGCCTTTGATGTTCTATGGTACATGACTATGTTCTGCCACACCTATATGACTTGATTAATACCAATAGTGTCATTATAACCACACATGTGTCACTTCGTAGAAAGATTAATGTGGTGACAAAAAATCCCCAGCAAATCGATCATTAACTACGCAGATCTGACATATGTGCAGTAACTATGTATGGATGTATGGATGTATGGATGTATGTATGTATGCATGTATGTATGTATGTATGTATGTATGTATGTATGTATGTATGTATTGTATTGTGTGTGTGTGTGTGTGTATGTATGTATGTATGTATGTATGTATGTATGTATGTATGTTATGTATGTATGTATGTATGTATGTATATGTAGTTGTAATTGTTGATGCATGCATGCATGCATGCATGCATGCGTGTATGTATGTATGGATGGATGGATGGATGCGTTGTATGTATGTTATGTACGTAAGTATGTGTGTATGTACGTATGTATTTATGTGTGTGTATATGTGTATGTATGTATGTATGTATGTATGTATGTATGTATGAATGTATGTATGTATGTATGTATGTATGTATGATGTATGTATGTATGTATGTATGTATGAATGTATTATTGTATGTATGTATGTATTATGGTATGTATGTATGTATGTATGTATGTATGATGTATGTATGTATGTATGTATGTATGTATGTATGATGTGTGTGTATGCATGTATGTATGTTGTATGTATGTATGTATGTATGTATGTATGTATTGTATGTTATGTATGTATGTAGATGTATGTATGTTAGTATGTATGTATGTGTGTATGTATGTATGATGATGTATGTATGTATGTATGATGTGTTATGTATGTATGTAGGTATGTATGTTGTATATATGTGTGTTGTATGTATGTATGCATGTAATGTGTGTGTTTGTAGGTATGTATGTATGTTTTGTGATGTATGTATGTATGTATGTATGTATGTAGGTTATAAACTTATGTGTGTGTTTTGTATGTATGTATGCATGTATGTATGTATTTTTGTATGTATGTATGTATTATGTGTGTATGCATGTATGTATGTATGTATGTTGTATGTATGTATGTAAACATGTATGTAGGTATGTATGCTTGTATGTGTGTATGTATGTATGCATGTATGTGTGTGTTTGTAGGTATGTATGTATGTGAGTATGTATGTATGTATGTATGTATGTATGTATGTATGTATGTATGTATGTATGTCATGTATGTATGTATGTACGTAACGTAGTATACTACATGTGATGTGTTGTATGTATGTATGTATGTAATGTAATGTATGTATGTATGTATGTATGTATGTATTATGTATGTATGTATGAATGTATTATGATATGTATGTATGTATGTAATGTAAATGTATGATTAGATGTATGTATGTAATGTATGTAATGTATATTAATTGTGCATGTGAATGTATGTATGTATGTATGTATGTATGTATTTATGTATATGTGTTTGTATGTATGTATGTATGTATGTATGTAAACGGAAGAGGGCGTAATCTTAGGGCGAAATCATGATAATACATCGACAGTAAACAAAGGGAAAAGAACAGATGAAGGAAAAACAACCAAATGAATAATAGATGGACGCAATATGAGCAAACTAGATAACTGAAGAAAAGAAAACGAAAACAAGAGACAAATAAGTGCATAGGTTGAATAAGTGAATGAATGAACATATGAATAAATAGAGGAATGAATAATTTAAAGTGATTAAAAAATGACACGGGCATAATTGAATTTAGCACCAACGATAAGCAAAGGGGAGGCAAGAATCTCACAGACAATAAATAAATGAATAGAAATAAATAAGCAAATAAATAAATAAATAAATAAACAAATTAATAAATAAAATGAACAAATAAGCAAAGTGCATGCTAACTTATATATATTGATGCACATATATACACATATCGACTAACAGACAGATGAACAGATTCGGACAAAGCAAAATTAAATAACTGAATAAGTTAAAGAAAGTAAGAAAGGAATCTGAAAGAATTCAGGGACTACATTTCAGATATTACGTTCTTGATATAAACATCTGAACATTAACAGACAGTGTTATATGGCACTATTATGAATCGAAAAAATCCTGCAGGTACTATCATAACAAAGTACAATCATACATAACACTGACCATAACAGCTGCAGTCTTAGGGTATCACAATTCAGAAATAGCACATACGTAATCACAATATAATAAGTCAGGTTCTACCAAAACACTTGGGTTGGGTGTTCATACTCGTTTCCTTTAATAACATAATAAGTAAATAATATGAAAGTATGACATACATAACCGCTTTCACAAATAAAGAATATATATATATATATATATTATATATATATATATATATATATATATATATATATATATTATATATAGATAGATAGATAGATAGATACATAGATATATAGATATATATAGAGAGAGATATATATACAAAAATATTGTGTGCCTTTATCCTGTATTCGTTTCAGTTGTTTTGCGTTTGGGGTGGGGCGGGGGGGGGGGGGGGGGGGGGGGGGGGGTTGCATACTGTTCAGGTTATGGTCAGTTTTGTATTGCTAATAACGTCACTGAATAAACAAAAAATAAGTTTTTAAAAAAAGAAAACAATACGGTACTGATAATCAAACCAGCCTTAACACATACAAATCCAGTGATGAATAATACAGGATTGACACACACAACTACGATGACAAAGTAAAACGGAAGGTTGACAACAGAGTGACACAGGTGGGAGTGGTTATAGCTTAAGGCTAAAAGCCAACAGCACCAATGAGTATCCTGTTGTGTGGGTACAAAGGGCGGTAGGGGGGGGGGGGGGGGGGGGGGGGAGCTGGCGGAAGGTACTATAGGGATTAGTTAAAGGGTCACTGCTTACAGAGAACACACGGTCACCCAACCATGTCCACTCTACGTATTTCCCTTCTTAGTTTAGGTCAAGAAACTGCGCATGACTGAATACAGGTGTGTGTGTGTGTTTGTGTAGGGGGTGGGGAGAGAGAGATGTTGAAATTATTGCCTTATTTTAAATGTTGAAATAATTATGTTGAGTTGAAAGAGAGAGAGAGAGAGAGAGAGAGAGAGAGAGCTGAAGCAGGGAACTCAAACTTGTTTAATGTACATCGGCCACTGAGCCACAATACACAAGAAGAAAAAAAAATTATAATTTTCATCACACAAGATTAGTTATGTCTCCATATGTAGCCAAAAAATTTGTCATCAAATGTGCATCCAAACAAAGTCATCTTACTCGCGCACTTCCACCCAACTGTGACAATGTAGTAAAACATGTAAGAAAGCAGCAATGACTGACATTGTGTGATACAAAACAAGTGACATTGTGTGATACAAAGCAATTTGAAACAGACCATCAATCTTCAATGAGCATGATTTTTAAATGCATTACTTTCATTGATTGAATCCAAATATGTTTGCAGACTGTTAACGTTGAAGATCATTTTTACAATATTACTATTTCATAAGGATACCTATTGTTATCGTCAGAGAGAGAGAGAGAGAGATACAGACAGACAGACAGACAGACAGACAGAGACAGACAGAGAGAGAGCACCATGTTATGACAAAGTAAACAACAAAAACCCACCAGAATTCAGAAGACTACGGGTGCTGTTGTTACGCATCAATTTATTCCCCAAACTCAGCACCCTGGGGATCATCCAGAATAACACACTCTGACTCTCTCACTCACTCCCCCCACCTGGGAATCACTGTGAGATTTTGAATGTATACTGGATACAAAAAATATGTGTCATGACTCTTTTTATAAGCACGCACGCAACCATACTCGGACTTCAGAGGACGTTTTATTTTCTGTTAATGGAGAGTGCATGTTGTGATGCCAGAAGCGAGTGGTGGCTGAAGACAACCTCAAGCTAAAACTTGACAACAATGTTAGAGTAGGTCCTGTCCTGGTCCTTATCCTACATCAACAACTGACACAGCTCTTGCCTCCTGTCATGAAGAATGGGATTCATTTAATGTTACCTAACTCCTCAAAAAATGGTAAAGGTGTCCCATAACCTATGTGGTCATAGGGGGAGCGAGGCATCAGAGATCTCATCTTCTCCAGGGGCCAGCATATTGAGGGCGGCGCCCATCTCCTCTCATTCGCTGCTTTACCTTCCCTGACCCTAAAAAGGGCAGGTACCCATTTACAGCTGGGTGAACTGGGGGACGGACTGTACTGAAGTCAAGGCGTGCAAACAGTCACCCATCCACTTGGTAACCATGCTCGATGCTGCTTAACATTGGTTGAGGGGAAGGGAGTGCTCTGACCACTAAGCTATCCTGCCCCTTTAAAAAAAAAAGACAAATTGATAGCAAATTAATTAGCAGACTACGTCAACAAATTAATTAGCAGACTAAGTCAACAATTAGAAGAAACGTCATGTGGTTCTTGTAAAATGTATAAGGTAAAACTATATTGGCAGTCCGAGACAACCAAAAAATAATAATCCATCCCCCCCCCCCCCCACCCACCCACAACAAAAAAGGAAATATTTACTTGACATTTTCATACAAATTTCCTACTAAAGTACATCTGAAGAGGTTTTTTTAAAATGACTGGTTTAGTTTATAATTATTTTCTTAATGATATTCATCTACAAAATCTATCAGAAATAATTGATTTGACTTATATTTACGTACTAAAAGTACATCTACAAGGTCTATCAGAAATGACTGATTTGACTTATATTTACGTACTAAAAGTACATCTACAAGGTCTATCAGAAATGACTGATTTGACTTATATTTACGTACTAAAAGTACATCTACAAGGTCTATCAGAAATGACTGATTTGACTTATATTTACGTACTAAAAGTACATCTACAAAATCTATAGAAATGACTTATATAATAATAATAATAATAATAATAATAATAATAATAATAAATATAATAATAATGATAATAAATGGAACTTATATAGCGCTACATCAAGCAAAGACAAATCAAAGCGCTTCATACTTTACATTTTCTTACAACATTCTTACTGAGGTATATTTGCAAAATCTATCAAAAAAGACTGGTTATTTTCCTTGATTTGTTTGTTATCAGAGACCCTTTAGCTGAGTGGGTAACAGAGTGTGACTTCCTAACCACAAATCGTGGGTTTGAATCTTGGTTGAAGCGTCTGGTATATTAAAGGTGGTGATTTTTAAAAAATTTTTTTACGATTTTCCATTCAGATAGATAGCTTGATGGGAAAAAGCAACTGCATCTGAAAAAAAAAATTGACTTTGACTTTGATTTAATTCATGGTGTGTTCGGTGGATTACGAAACACGAATATACCCGGCATATATCTCTGAAGTCGGAATGCGGCTACGTTCATGGTGGGCAAAAAGGGTCACATACACGAAACAATATCACCATCTGTGAACCTCGGAACTCTAGCCTAGGAACGAAAAAACTTGGAAACAATATATATATATATATATAGCTTCCATCCCTCACTCACTCAGGCTCTACATGCTGGCTTGGTTTGGGTGGTGGTGATGATGATGAGGAGGATGACGGTTTGAAAAACAATGGAGCAATCAGTTAATGAACTGGGGCTGGGGCACTTGGCTGTAGACGTTGACCGATCTCTTGATACCCCTGCTGTCTCTCCCTGTGATCGCCGTCTGATGATCAGTTCAAAACGTTGGCCTACACAGCTTGCGTTCCGTATTATATAGTATAGGACTGAATGAAAGAAAAAGAGAGGGAGAGAGAGAGACAGAGAGAGACAGACAGACAGACAGACAGAGATTATATATAGGAATGAAAGAGAGAGAGAGGGAGGGAGGGAGGAAGAGGCGGAGACAGAAAGAGACAGAGATACAAGAGATGCATAGACACACAGAGACACAAAGATACATAGACAGATACAGAAAGAGAGAGACCGGGAAATAGAGAGAGACAAACAGACAGACAAGATAGACACACAGTCAGAGACAGAGAGACACACAAAGAGACAGAGACAAAAAAGGAGAGAGACAGAAAGATACAGAGAGGCAAACAGACAGAAAAACAGACGAGGGAGAGAGAGAGAGAGAGAGAGAGAGAGAGAGAGAGAGAGAGAGAGAGAGAGAGAGAGAGAGAGAGAGAGAGAGAGAGAGAAACAGACAGACAGATAGGTAGACAGACAGGCAGAGACACACAGACAGACAGAAAAACGAAAACAGAGATTGAGACAAACACAATTAGGCAGACGACAAACAGACAGATAGTGATGGAGAGATGGTCAGAGAGACAGACAAACAGACAGACAGAAACATGACATCATATGAATGTGTTTGGAGGAGAGGAGGGGAGGGGAGAGGAGGGGGGGGAGTACAAGACCAATGCAATTGGCTATGGAGAAAAATAAAACAGTCAACTATTTGAAACGTCATCTGCACAAGAATATACACCTGCGCGAACATGTGTGCACACACGTGCGCCGGCACACAGGCATGCACGCACGCAAGTGGGTGTACATACACACACATACACACACTACACTACACAAACACTACACACACACACGCACGCGCGCGCGCACACACACACACACACACACACAATCTTCCACAAATGAAATTTCAAAAATAAAGAAATCAAGCAATGAAACGAAAAGGGGACAGAATCAAGTGAACAAAATATATTTTGTAGAGGGAAAAATACATATTTCGTCGCCAAAGGGGACATCCGAGTAATGATTCTGCCAACCCTGATTACATTGTTTCGTCTGTTTGCCGATCCAGTCATTCAGTTCACCGTAGCCATCTTAACTGTGCACTTCCTGTGTCCTCTGTCTAGCTTTTAAAGGTTGTGGGGTTTTTCCCCCACAAAATCAGCATTCTAATGCATCTCTGTATTGTTAATGTTGTTATGGTTGTTGTTAGGCGTTACCCAGCTTAATAATACCCACAATATAAATTCTGTCTCTCACATTGTTCCTGAGAATACGCAGGGGAAGCTAAGGTCTCTGACGCCTTGCTCCCTCCAACCATTGCCTAAGTTATGGGAACGTTGTTACCTGTTACTTTTCTTTATACACCGGAAGAGAAGTTTGAGTGTACAGATGTTTTCAAGCATCTTGCCATATATATCATATAAACAGCTATACTCTATATTCTGGGGACTTTGGTATTTATCCTTTAAGGGAGTGTACGGGTTGTTATGTATAAATGTTTATCGTGGCTGAAAACAATCTCAACATAATAATTTCAAAGCATAACACCATTATTATTTAATATAGGGCTAGCTGTTGGCTCAAGCTGATCAATCATGCAGGAAGGTGAAGCTGAAGGTCAGACAAGAGTTTGCAGTAGTGAATTCATCAATCAGTGAACAAAGTGAACACACACACACACACACACATACGCACGCACGTGCGCGCGCCCACACACACACACACACTTCTTGTCTGATATCACTTAAAGTGGAAAGACGTTAAAGTTGAAGACTAACTAACACATACACACAATATATATAGATAGATAGATAGATAGATCGTAGATAGATAGATAGATAGATATTCGTCTGATATCACTTAAAACCAACGGACATTGAATACAAAAATGAACACATACACGTATGCACGTTGTATTGTATTGTATTATATTGTATTTATTATGTTCTATCGTATAGTATTGAATTATTTTTCATTGTACTGCATTTGATTGTACTGTGTTGCCTTGCATTGTATTGAATAGTATTATTTTGCTTTGCATTGTGTTGCATTGTATTGCATTGTTTTGCATTGTAGTAAGTATGACATATTGTATGAGCGCTTTGATTTGTTGCTTTACAAGATTCAGCGCTATATAAACTCCATACATTATTATTATTATTATTATTATTATTAAATTATATCCATTGTATTGCATTGTTGTGTATTGTATCGCATTACGTTGTATCATAAATGTATTGCATTTTATGGTATTGTAGTGTTTTTTTAATTTTCGCATAACATTGAATTGTGTAGGCTACTGCACTGTGGCGTTTAAACTGCGTTACTGTTTATTTGCGTTCAAAACCCCCACAAGCAAAACAAACAAAAAAAGAGTGCTGTATTTTATAAGCAAATGCCTGAAGCATTTTCTGAAGCATTTTCTAGACTGTCTTCTTGATATGGATGGGGTTAATTTCCTGTTCTACAATTTCGTGTCGCTGGTTTCGAAGAAAATGGAGTGAAGGAAGACAGGAAGGAAGGAAGGTAAGAAGGGAAAGAATAAAATGTCTTCTGTCGCTTGATTTTTGGGTTGTTTTTGGGTTTTTTGTTGTGTTTTTTGGCCATAGAATTTATGTGTAGAGGCTGGTTGTTTACCTCCACAATACAGCCTTGAGGAATAAAGGAGTAGAAGAACAGAAAAGCAAGCAAAAAACCCAGATAACAAAATAACTGTGCGGGGAAAAAAATGTTCACACGATGTTCTGGTGTATGATTGAATTCGCTTCTTGACAGAAGCTTCCGAATAATCAGCAATGTCGTTTAGAAATAATAAATTATATCAGAAACATAGAAACATGGAGACAAACCGGCAGATAGTCAGGAAGGCAGACACAAACGCCCCCACGCGCGAACACACACACTTACATGCACACACACACACACCACGCACACACACCACACACACACACACACACACACACACACACACACAACACACACACACACACACGCAGGCGCGCTCGCACGCAGGCGCGCACTCTTAACCAACTAATAAGCACACATTGTTCACACTATCAAAGTAAGAGATTACTAGCGCTGCTTCTACTTCTCAGCTGCTGCTGCTGCTGCTGCTGCTGCCACTACTATAACTACTTCTGCTACTACTACTACAACTACTTCCATTACAACTACTACTACTACAACT
The DNA here is from genome assembly GCA_028751875.1 of Rapana venosa. Classification (NCBI taxonomy): domain Eukaryota; kingdom Metazoa; phylum Mollusca; class Gastropoda; order Neogastropoda; family Muricidae; genus Rapana; species Rapana venosa. The sequence goes on from CM054155.1 coordinate 8,134,164, forward strand.
ACTGCTACTTCTACTGCTACTGCTAATACTACTACACCCACTACAACTACTACTACCACAACTACTGCTACTACTAATAATACAACTACAGCTACAACTCCTCCTCCTCCTCCTCCTATTGCTACTACTACTACTACTACTACTACTACTACTACTACTACTACCACTACCACTACCACTTCTTCTTCTTCTCCTACTACTACTACGACTACTACGACTACTACTACTATTACTTCTGCTGTTGCTGCTGCTGCTACTACTTCTACTACTACTACTACTACTATTACTTCTGCTGTTGCTGCTGCTGCTACTACTACTTCTACTACTACTACTATTACTTCTGCTGCTGCTGCTGCTGCTGCTGCTACTACTACTACTGCTACTACTACTACTACTACTACTACTACTATTACTTCTGCTGTTGCTGCTGCTGCTGCTGCTACTACTACTACTACTACTATTACTACTACTACTACTGTTACTACTACTACTACTGTTACTACTACTACTACTACTTTACTACTACTACTACTATCACTACTACTTCTCTACTTCTACTACTACTACTACTACTACTACTACTACTTCTACTACTACTACTACTACTACTATACTACTACTACTACTACTACTATCACTACTACTTCTACTACTACTACTACTACTTCTCTACTACTACTACTACTATCACTACAAACTTCTCTACTACTACTACTACAACTACTACTACTACTACTACTACTACTACTACTGCTGCTGCTGCTGCTGCTGCTGCTACTACTACTACTACTACTTCTCTACTACTACTACTACTACTACTACTACTACTACTAAGGCCTAGGACCAAAAGCAAGACACAGGAGAGACAGAGAGGGCTGCATAAACAATGTAAGGCGATGTGTAGAAGGCTCTCCATAGGTCATCACTATGTTCAACTAATTCACACCTTTTTCACTCTAGTGGCTTGGGGAATTATTGGTGTGTGTGTGTGCGTGCGTGCGTGTGTGTATGTGTGTGATGGAGAAAGAGAGAGAGAGTGTGTGGGAAGGAGGGAAGGAAAAGAAAGAGAGAATGAGAGATAGAGTGTGTGCGTGAGTACGCGCGCGCACGCGAGCGCATGCGTGTGTGTGCGGGTGTGTGTTTTTGTATGTGTGTGCTTGTGTGTGTATGCGAGTGGGTGTTTGTGTTTGTGCGTGCGCGTGTATGTGTGTATGAGCGTGCGTGCGTACGTACATGCGTACGTGAATGCATGCCTGAGTCCATGCTTTGTGTGCATAATTATGTGCGTGCATGCACATACATACATGTATACATACATACATGCATACATACATACATGCATACATGCATGCATACATACATACATACATACATACATACATACATACATGCATACATACATACATACATACATACATACATACATACATACATACATACATACATACGTGTACGCATGTGTGTTGGCAAACATAGGCATCTGGTCTCCCCGCGTGTGTGTCTCTGTCTGTGTCTGTGTGTGTGTTTGTCTGTGTGTGTCTGTGTGTGTGTGTCTGTGTGTATGTCTGTGTGTGTGTGTCTGTGTGTATGGATTTAAGAAAACTAAAGACAAGGCGAGTCTTTCTTTGTCATAGTCAGAGAGAGAAGATAAAAAGGGGTGAGGCGAAGAATGGGAGGAGGTAGAGAAGAGGAGGGAAGGGGGTGGGGGACTGAATTGAAGAGGGCAGGGGAGAGGGCAGGGGGGAAGGGCAGGGGGGGGGGGGGAGAGGTGAGGAGGTGGGTCAATATTTCTTAACGATGCCACTTCTCCACTTCTTTCAAGGCACACATCAATATTCATTATTGATTTGCTTCCCTTCTCTGGTAAACAGAGACACAGAGAGAGAGAGAGAGACGCAGACATACAGAGAGAGAGTGGGCAGGGGGGCGGAGGGAAGAGAGAGAAAGAAAGAAAGAGAGAGAGGGAGAGAGAGAGAGGAAAGAGAGAGGGAGAGAGAGAGGGGAGAGAGAGAGGAGAGAGGGAAGGAGAGACAGAGAGAGGGGTAGAGAGAGACGGAGAAAGAGAGAGAGAGAGTGTGTGTGTGTCTCATGGGAGAGAGAGAGAGATAAGTCAAGTCCAATTCTTTAACTTTGAGGATAATGAATAAGCATTCATTTGTTTTACATCCAGTCCCCGCCCTGGTTGGGATAACATCAAGACAGAAAAAAAAACGGCAATAATACGAGTACTAATAATAAACAAAAAGAAACAAGCAGTAGACAAAACACAGAGAAAGAGAGAGAGGAGAGGGGAGAGAGAGAGGGGGGGGTAGACAACAGAGACAGAGAGTGGGGGGAGGGACATAGAGAGAAAGGGGTGGATAGAGAGATACAGAGACAGAGCCAGAGAGAAACACATAGAGAGACAGACAGAGAGAGACAGAGAGAGAGAGAGAGAGTCATAGAGAAACAGAGAATGACAGAGAGATCGTAAGACAGATACAGAGAAAGACAGGGAGAGATAGAAAAAGGTGTGGGGAAAGGGGGGTGGTGGGGTGGGTAAGAGGCAACGAGAAGGGAGACAGACATAAAACCTGCCACACAGACAGACAGACAGACAAACAGACAAAAAGACACACAGACAGACAAAAAAGACAGAGTGGTTACCTGCCCTTGTTTTCCTCCACTACTATTTCTGCAGGAAAAAGACACAGGAGTCAGTTAGAAGAAGTCGGACAAAGAGAGACAAACAGAAAGACAAACAGACAGACAGACAGACAGACAGAAAGGCAGACAGACAGACAGACAGGCAAGAAAAGTGACAAGCGAAAGAAGAAAAACAGCAGACTGTGTGTAGCATATAAGTAAACGAGAGAGAGAGAGAGAGAGAGAGAGAGAGAGAGAGAGAGAGAGAGAGAGAGAAAAAGAGAGAGAGAGAGCAAGAGGAGAGAGAAGAGAGAGAGAGGGCGGGGGTGGGGGTGGGGGGGGGGGTGTACCGTAGTGTACAGTTTTCATGTGTGGGTTTTCTTTTCCGCCGCTGCCTCTAAAACCAGGTAACACATCGAGTGATAGCGCGACAGGGGATTAACTTGCTGTTTTTTTGTTGTTGTTTTTTGTTGTCTGTTTGTTTCTTATTTGTTTGCCAGTTTTCTGTGTGGGGGGTGGTGGTGGTGGTGCGGAGGGTAGTGGGGGGAGCGAGTGTGGTGGGGGGGGGTGGGTGGGGGGGGTGGGTGGGGGGGGGGGGAATGGGTGTCGGTGGTGAATGGTGTTGGGGTGGGGGGGTGGGGGGGGGTGCGTGTGTTGGTGTGTGTGTGTGGTTGGGGAGTGCGGGGTGTGCGGGGGGTGTATTTTTTGGGGATTGAAAAAGTCAAGCAAATGCTTATTTCCAGATGGACATTAAAAAAGCAATGCATTTGCTTTTTCATCAAGCCATCTATCTGGAACCAAAACAATATATTTTCCTGTGATTTTTCTCCTCCTCTCTCCTCCTCTCTCTCTCTCCTCTCTCTCCTTCTCTCCTCTTTTTTTTTTTTTTTTGTTTGTGTGTGTGTGTGTGCGTGCGTGTGTTGTGTGAGTTTTGTTGTCCCCGTTTTTTTTTACTTTATTCTTTCCATAAACCAGGGGCGGGGAAAAATGTTGCCTTTATGTTTTTATTAAAAGGGGTTTTTCTGTTTGTGAGATGTCAATAAAGTGAATGGAAAATGTGTCTGTGGTAAATGCTTTTCTGTTTTACTGTTTTCACGTATGGATTGTAATCCACACGAGTTTCTATATTTGTGAGGTAATAAAGGACTTGAAATTAACTGCAACAAAAATCTTCTTTTTCCTTCTTTCTGCGAGTTTGCCTCTTTTGTTTTCTGTCTGTGTTTCTGCATTTGTATGTGATTGTTTTTCCTCTTTCATTCTCCTTCACATTCATCCCTTCTGTGTGTGAGGCTTTTTGGTAAACATGAGAACTGGTGTTATGCAGGTCAGAGCTTAGAGGTAGTAAACAATTATTGCTATTTAGGGTTCAAGTTCACAACTATGATCAGTGCGAAAAACGGTGCACGGCATCTAGTAACAATAAGGAAAAAGGCAGTAGTTCTGTTTAATAGAGTTTTTCAGAAATATAAAGAGATGACAGCAAAAACTTTGTTTTAATTGTTTTATTCAAAAATACAGCCAATATTGCTATATGCTGCTGAAGTATGGGGAATAAACCAGTTAGGACATATAAAAAAAAAGTCCACATGATGGCATGCAAAAGGTTTTTAGGTGTGCCAATCAAAACACCAAACAAAATGATATATGGAGAGTTGTGTAGGTATCCTGCCTATGCAAATTCATACACTGCCTGTATAAGATATTGGTTTGAATTATTAGTAATGAACGGTTGCCACACAAGGCTTATCCCATGCTGTTACAGCTAGACATGGACAACTCTGGGAAACAATGCTGGGTTTCAAACAGAAGAGAAATCTTATGCTGAACTGGATTTGACATTGTTGGGCTGGATGTCAAAAGATGTTTAAGAACAGTTAAACAGAGGCTTATCGATATGTTTATTCAAGAGTGGACAGGATCTATTAGAGATCGTGATAGATATCAACAGTATAGATCATTCAAGACTATTTTCGAGAAAGAAAGTTATGTTCTAGATATGGAAAATTATTGCTCTCGTGTTGCCATTACGCAATAAAAGTTTAATGTATTCCCACTTCATAACAATGTACATTATAATAGTGAATCTGCTCGTGAAACATGTCCATTTTGTAACAAAACAAAAAAAAGCGGTTTGTGTTATTTTGTGCTACGTATGAAGATGTAAGTGTCAAATTTCTCAAAGATTCGAAAGGTCTACCTCTGTACATTTACTCAGAGCCACTGATCCTATCCACAGATATAATTTATCTAAATATGTTTTTCATGCAATCAATACCACTTTAAGTCACAAGATTTCTCTGCGTGAAATTCGGGCTGCTCTCCCCGGGAAGAGCGCCTCGCCACAAGAGCAGCGCCACCCTTTTTTTCTTTTTTTTAAAAATTAAATTTGTTTTAAATTAATTTTTTTAATGCAATCAATAGGCGGAAGAAAATACTTTGAGTTATTAGGTAATGCTGTGAAGTACTTCTGTCAAAACATGTTTACCTTTATAAATCCATCGCGTATTAGTATTAATGTATATATATGAATTTGTGGCATAACATCATCGTTCTGTATATATTCCCCCTTGTATACTTACCTTATAAGGTAGTTGATTCTGACTTTACAGTAGAAGTGAAATTGAGCTGACGGATAGGTGCTGTTATATTAGATACCCACCCCACCCCATCCCCATTTTGTTGTGGCCGAAGGCCGATATGCAATGAAACAAGTTCAGAGTTCTCTCTCTCTCCCCCTCTCTCTTTCCTTTCCTCCCTCCCTCTTTGTCATCTGCCTATCTGCCTGTCTGTCTGCCTGTCTGTCTCTGCTTCTGTCTCTGTCTCTCTCTCACGCACATAATTGAATGGCAGTGTGAGTATTCATTTCATTGCTATTTCATATTATCTTGTTTATTAATTCTTCATTGATTTATTCATGTTTGTTTCATTTTCTCCTATGAGGGCCTGGTGTAAAGAAGCCTCTGGTTTATCCAATTACCCTCATTAAAATATTCGAAAATTTGAGTTCAGTTCTTTCTCTTTCCTCTCTCTTCTCTTCCTCCCTCTCTCTCTCTCTCTCCCTCTTTTCTCCTCTCTCCTCTCTCTCTCTCTCTCTCTCTCTCTCTCACTCTCACTCTCTCTCTCTCTCTCTCTCTCCCCCTCTTCTCTCTCTCTCTCTCTCTCTCCCTCACACA
>CM054155.1:8147461-8152461 GCA_028751875.1 Rapana venosa
GAGCGATAACACACAATTGAGCCAGTGTAAAAATTGCAATATTTTCCTGTAGGTGTTTGTATTCAGCTACAACAACAAATGGGGGAATTTTGCCAAAAGAGCATACTGCTTTTATAATCAAAAATGCATATGTTTTGCCTTTGAGAACAACACTATCCAGCAGAACAATTTGTTAGTAAATCACTGTACAATAGAGGAAATAAAACTCCGTCACTATGAAAAGAACCACTTTGCCTCACACATAAAATAACCTACGCACACACAGAATAAAGCTGTAGCGTATACTGAAAGTCCCACTCTTTCCAACAAAAATATGCAGCTTTCACAAGAAGACCACTGCAGCTCACAAACAGCTAAAGCTGCTAGCTTCAAACTACAGCCAAACAGTAGACCACGAAGCTGCTACGTGAGTACAGCAGTAAGATGCAGCCTTTCTGAAGGATGCTGTCCTCTACAAACGGGGTCCCTTCAATCTTGTATTGCTGCACAGAAAACGAAGCCTTTCAGATGGACTGACAGTCAAAGCCAACTGCGTTGTGAAACAAATCACCAGCACAGACTTGCAGTGACAATATCAGGCAATGATGGTTTTATTTCAGTGAAAAGATTATCCAACGATAATGTTTTGAAGTAACAAAGTCATCCAACGGTGTTGTTTGCAGCAATAAGATCATCCAATGACGTTTTATGTAGTAACACGATTATCCAATGAAGTTTTCCGCAGTAACAAAACCATCCAATGATTTTTGTCGCAGGAACAAGATTATCCAATGATGCTACCTCAAAACGAAGAGCACACACTTCATTCAACACAGCTACTGGTACTCAGCCTGTTTCTTCCACACAGAAAACACACAGCTCCCTCATAACAACAACTGCAATCTTTGTTCTGAGATCACACTATCCTGCTGGAAAGAAAAAAACACCCACAGTCTGGCCAACTGTCTCAGAGGTGCTCACACACAGAGTCTGTATACAGCGGGTAGGTCAGTTGAGGATGGAGGTGGCCTCAACCACAGTGACAACAACAGAAGGATGTTGACAGGTGTGACACGAAAGCTGGAAGAAGGAAGAAAAGAAGGTCAGACTAGTCTTCTTCCGGATGTGACTTTGGGCATCCCAAAATGTCTCCTCTCCGTTCGTCTCTCACGTCATCTGAAACATACATAGACATGGTCACCACAGACTTTCTGGGACAAGCTGGTACTGGGTTGTTTTGGATGGGTGTTCTTTTCTTTGCAAGACAGCCAGCCAGGCAGACTTACAGACAGAAAATGAGTCTCAGACATACAGATTACGACATGCAGGCGTTGTCATAGACTATGCGATTCAGAGATATTAGTGACAGATTAATTTAGGATGCACAAGGTGAGAGAGACAAACAGCAGACAGGACAAACGAGAGAGACATAAGCAGAGACAGACAGACAGACAGAGACAGACAGACAGAGACAGACAGACAGAGACAGACAGAGACAGACAGACAAACAGACAGAGACAGAGACAGCTTGTCTTATTTCAAACACACATTTAATCATACTGTTTTGCTCCTGACCAATCAATAAACGAGGCAAAACAGCCTCAAATAATTAAGATGGCGCATCATTCCCCATCACCTCTCAGTCAACTTAACAACACACAGGGAGACGGGATAGCCTGGTGGTTAGAGTGATCTGCTGACCCAGGTTCCAATCTCGTTCAAGAAGAATGTTTCCTCTGGAGTTACCATCAGTGCCAACCCCACTTCCCCCAAAAGTCCTTCAGATGAGACTATTAGCAGAGGTCCTGTGTGCGAACACACGAAGAACATCTTGCGTCACACGTTAAAACCATTTCGCTTTTTGGAAAGTAGGCCATTGTGTGCCGGTGGGAACGGATGACAAAATTTACAAAACTACCTCACAAGGGTACTGGATGTAAAAGGCACACGAGTGCTTAATCCATTATCCTCGGAATACAAGAATAAATGAAAGAGATGAAATTAATAAAGCATTGTTTTATTCTCAGTCGCAATCATTGCAAAGAAATCAAACAAATAATCCTGACGACAGATGTACAAAACAGATGCACAGCAAACAGATGAAGATCTCCCTATCCTTTCTTCTTCACCAGCTTGTGTCAAGACACAGCCATGTAACTCACAACTTGAACACAGATGCCACAAACATTTTTTGGCAGCATCTCCTTGATGCCGTTATAACTGCTTATATTTTTTTAAAATACGCAGACATTTAAAAATGGGGATATCGACTAACTGTTTAGTTTAGAAAGTGTTGTTGTTGTTTTTCTTTATCAAGCTTTGTGAAACATGTTTAAAATATTAACTAGCATAATTGTAGATTGTTAAATCTTAACAGCTACATTTATGGATGTGACTGTGAATATTATTAGTATCTGCTTTTTTGTTTTAAGTGTCTGACTTTATTGCTATGCATCATTCGTATCTTGTTAATGTGTGTGCATCACTTTCTAAGACAAAATGCAGACGTGCCTTTGTCGCAGCTTTCATTTAGCTTCAGTAACGTGTTGGGCTAGAAACAAAACACTGAAATAGGATGTTCGTGTCTCAGTGCTAAGTGTTTCTAAGGCTCAAGCGATCATCGTGCTCAGCCCTTCAGCGCCTGGCCTTTGTCACACTTCTTAGTTAAAACATTGACGCTGGGGGCAACAGCAAAGTGAGAGGCTGTATGACCAGTGGCTTTCTTTTCCACTCATGGAATTCCACTTTACAGCTTAGTCTTTAGTTTCAGCTATGACTCTCTGACAGGAGGCTTGACTTGCACAGTCCTTATGTGCTGCAGCCCTGGGGGCTGGTTGGTCTTTGGAGAACATCTCCAACGCTGACTGTCCGTATGCCCTCTTGGCTGAGAGCGTGGGGATGTACTGTGGGCAAGGCATCTCCACTATAATCAAATTTCTGCCCAATTTCCGAAACAGCAGCTGCCTCTTCTGCTGTTTGGGGGGTCATCGTCGAACACGACAGACAAACATATAACTGTGTCCTTTCTGGAAGAGATGGTATAGCATGGATAGAACTTTCTACAGGCGATACCTTTTTGGAATGAAATTGACCCAAACTGACCTCAACTGACTTCCACTGACCTTAACTGAATCGTTGAACTTTGAGTGGCCTTGGTTTCAGATGATCTCTATTGACCGAGCAGTTTTTCCCCTGATAAGATTATTTTCACTAATAGGCTTAGCATCACCTCATCATGTCTTGCCATTGTGTCTGCATGCACACGATATCCAATGAAAGCTGCTGAGCACGTCGCGTCAGTTCACAAATAGGCCAATAAAAGAGTACAGAAATAAATACATTGTACCACACAGTTCTTATCCCTGAAACAGAAGATCTACAAATAACTTCATGCAGTAGATTTTTTTAACCCTTTTTATAGCAAAACATATCACATAAAAGCAGCACCTTAAAATTTAGCATCAAAATACATAATAATCAAATATGATAACAAAACCCATCACATGAAAAATTAATAATACCCGAAACTTATCAAAAAATCAGTCAAACAAAATAACAATACCCTAGAACTACACCATTTGCAGCAATAACAAAAAAACAACACACAGAGACTGTATACACACACACCACTTCTCACCAACCAAGATCCTAACAACATCTGTATAAACACACAAACTCCACTCCTCACCCCCCCCAACCCCCCCCCCCCCCCCAACCCCCACCCACCCCCTTACCCCCACCTGTACACATGCAGTCAGGCCTACACGTATGCATATCCACACACCCAACAAAACAAAGGCCAACTGGCTGTGTCAAGTGTTAACCCTCCTCTGTCATCTCCTCTCACTCTCTCCCTCGCTTCCGCTCTCTCTCACTCTCTCTCTCTTCTCTCTCTCTCTCTCTCTCCATCCACGCCAACGATAGCATCGCAAGCCTCCTGCTATACTCTCTGCTGCTACTCCCTAACTAACTAACTAGCTAACTAACCCGCTCACTAGGATAGGGGGCCAGCCTGCATTCCATGCCAGATCTGCCACGCCATAGAGGCGATTGTTGCTTACGTTCGGTAGTATCCTCAATATTATAGATATGCGTAGCTTGATCAGTAAAGTGATTGACAGGGGGATCGGTCTTAATTAGCCCAGACTGCAGGAGGAGCAGGAGGAGGGGGAGGGAGGGGGTGGGGGGGGGGGGTTAATCAATAAGAGAAGACATCATCTGGAGCGAGGAGGAGAAGGAGCAGAGAAGAGGAGAGAGAGGATGAGAAGAGAGAAAGAGACAGGCAGAAGAGAGAGACACCGAGAGCGAGAGCAAAAGACAAGACAGAAGAAAAGAATAGAGACAGAGACAAACAACTAGACAGAGAGAGACAGAGACAGACATACAGAGAGAGAGAGACAGAGAAAGACGCACATGAACAGAGTGAGAGATAGAGAGAGAGACAGAGAGAGACGCACACAGACAAGACAGAGAGACAAAGAGAGAGAGGAGGAGGAGGGAGGGAGAGACAATGAAATGACAAATTCTTTTATTTCGAGGATAATGAATAAGCACACATGTGCTTTTTTACATCCAGTCCCGCCCATTAGGGATACATCTTAATAATAATAACCCAATACTTATACAGTCTCACAATAAAAACAAGGGGAAATAACCCTTTTCAAAACAGAGAGACAGACAGACAGACAGACAGACAGACAGACAGACAGAGGAGTGGAGGGGGAAGAAGAGGATTAGGGAGAATTTTGGGAAGGAGATGAATGGGGTGAGGGAGGGGGTGTACTTTGTCTGTGTGTGTGGGGGGGAGGGGGTGGGAAGGGGGGGAGAGGGGGTTCTACCGACTTGTGTTACGAAGTAGTATGTATGTATGTATGTAGTGTATGTATGTATGTATGTATGTATGTATGTATGTATGTATGTTGATGTATGTATGTATGTATGTAATGTATGTATATGTATGTATGTATGTATGTATGTATGTATGTATGTTGTATGTATGTATGTATGTATGCATGTATGTA
>CM054155.1:8159961-8174961 GCA_028751875.1 Rapana venosa
CAATAGGAGGGCTTATTGCAGTGTGTGTTGGTGTTTGTGTGTGAGGGTGGGTGGGTGCGTGGGTGGGTTGTATAATTGTTGCGTGTGGTTGTGTTGTGTGTGTTGTGTTGGTGTTGTGTTGGTGTGTGTGTGTGTTGTGTGTGTTGTGTTGTGTGTGTGTGTTGTGTTGTGGTGTGTGTGTGTGTGCGTGCTTGTGTGAGTGTGTGCTTTTCAGTTCTTGTTAGTACTCATATTATTTTGGGGGTGTATTGCTCTTAGGTTTATTCTCCTGTTCAATTTGTTTGTAATCCTCCATCATACCCCCAAAGGGGTGAAAGGAATGAAATCTTGAATCTTGTGAGTAAGTAGGTGAGTGTCTGTGTGTGTGTAGGTGTGTGTGTGTGTTGTGTGTGTGTGTGTGTGTGTGTGTGTGTGTGTGTGTGTGTAAGTACGTACCTACGCAGAGTGTCTAACAAGCTCCTACTATTATTACAACAAGGCCTACTACTATCTATCCTCTAGTGTTGCGTTGTGTAAGGCGCGAGATGGGGGGAGGGGGGGGGGGGGGTATTAAGTGTGTGTATGTGGGGGAGATGTTAGTGAGTGGGAGGGTAGGTGGGTGGGTGTGGGTGGGTGATGGGGATCGGTGGGTAAGTGGGTTGGTGTGTGTGGGTGTGTGTATGTGTGTAGGGGGTGGGAAATGTGGGGAGTGGGGGTGGGGTAGTCTGTGTGTGTGTGTGTGTCCGCGACGGCGCGCACGCGCGTGTGTGTATGAGAGAGAGGAGAGAGAGTGTGTGTGTTGTGTGTGTGTGTGTGTGTGTGTGTGTGTGTGTGTGTGTGTGTGTGTGTGTGTGTGTGTGTGTGTGTGTTTGGCTGATTGGTTGATTGCTGATTTGCTTGGTTAGTTGGTTGGTTGGTTGATTGATTGGTTACTTAGTTCTTTGGTTACTTGGTTGGTTGGTTACTTGGTTGGCTGACTTGTTGGGTTGTTGTTTTTTTAAACGTTTTATTACACTGACAATATATAAATTATAAAATATAATTTGCATGCTGCATGCATTTTGCATTCTGTCTTCTCAGCTTATCGACAGGTATGGTTTGGATGCTGTAAGCCATGCCAGCAGCCATGCAGCATTGAACTGGCATCAATTCCTTCATGAGATGCTGACCTTTCGGTCTGTGTATCATAAACATGCTGAATCGATCATCCTGCTAGATCTGCCACTGTCTCTCCACTTGTCTACCTGTCTGTTTGTCTGTGTGTCTGTCTGTGTGTTTGTCTGTCTGTCTGTCTGTGTTTTGAAGTGCATTGTTATGTATACAATACAATAAAATATACGGACATACAGTCTGTCTGTCTGTCTTTCTATCTATCTAGCTGTCTTTATTTTTGTATATTTGAGTATCTGTCTGTCTTTCTGTCTCTCTGTCTGTCTATCTGTCCGTCTCTCACTCACTCTCTCTCTCTCTCTCTCTCTCTCTCTACTCTCTCTCTCTCTCTCTCTCTCTCTCTCTCTCTCTATCTTACTATCTATCTATCTATCTATCTCTCTGTCTGTCTGTCTGTCTGTCTATCTGTCTTCTTCATGTTCTTCTTCTTTTTTTTCTTCTTCTTCTTCGTTTTTCTTCTTCTACTTCTTCTTCTTCTTCTTCTTCTTCTTCTTCTTTCTTCTTCTTCTTCTTCTTCTTCTTCTTCTTCTTCGTCTTCTTCTTCTTCGCAAATTCTGTTCGCAATTCTTCTTCTTCTTCGCAATTCTTCTTCTTCGCAATTCTTCTCTTCGCAATTCTTCTTTTTATCAATTATCCTTCTTCACAATTCTTGTCCTTCTTGATAAAGGCTTAGCGATACAGGTTATGCAAAAGACATGGGTATTGAATAGGAGCATCCATAGCAGCAGTTGCAACAACAATAACAACGACAGTTGTCATGTGATGCAGACTTAAGGACTTAATGTAAACAACAACAAATACAAATTGTTAACAGAAGCATCACCATAAATAATGACAGCAACAACAGTAGCCAGAGCAACAACAACTACATAAAAACATGAACAACAACATTTTGTGCGAAAAGGCATTTGATTTTTATTTTTTTCTGTTTGGTCATCGTAATTCGTTTCTTGGGGATTTTTTTTCGTTTATTTGTTTGAGTTTTGTTTGTTTGCGAGTGGGTTTTATTTCTCAAATATTTCCTTTCTGTGTGGCTTAATCTGAGATAGAGTTTGTTGTTCTGTTATTGTAGACAGCTAGATTTAGATGTCTCTCTGCTGTAGTAGAAGATAATTGTCGCACACACATTCTCAGTCTCTCAATGGTACTACAGACAGCTGTTGTCCGTCTTCCTCCTGTAACAAGTGTTGCCCTTGATGACAACTCTAACAGCGCAGAAGGCTCAGATCAATCAGACAGACGTCTCACAGTGTGTACATACAACACATATGAACATGTCAGTTACAAGCTGCTTTTTTTTTGTATTGATCAAGTCATGCTCCGCACACACACACACACATACAGAACTGCCGATAACGATCCTACATTGAACTGTCCTCACTTGTTGTGGATAAGCCTTTGACCTTTCTGGTAGTCATAGGACAAGAAAGTGAATCAATCATCTGTTTTTTATCTGTCTCTTTGTCAGTCTCTATGTCTCATTGTCTCTGTCAGTCTCTCTGTCTCATTGTCTCTTTCAATCTCTCTGTCAGTCTCTTTATCTCCTTCCCTGCCTCCCTCTCACCTCTATATGTGCTTTGATTTGTTGCTTTACAAGATTCAGCGCTATATAAATTCCATACATTAGTATTAGTATTAGTATATCTGTCTGTCTGTCTGTCTGTTTGTCTGTCTGTCTGTCTGTATGTATGTATGTATGTATGTCTGCCTGCCTGTCTGTCTGTCTGTCTGTCTGTCTGTCTGTCTGTAAAAGTAAGTCTTCAATTTAATGTCTTTCCACTTAAAGTGATACGAAACGCTGTCTGTCTGTCTGCCTGCCTTTCTATCTGTCTGTCTGCCTGCCCCCCCCCCCCCTCTCTCTCTCTCTCTCTCTCTCTCTCTCTCTCTCTCTGCGCCTACTAAAATGTAAAATGTTACAAATAATGGACAGAAAACGACAGGCACAATAACACACCACCACAAACAAAAACACGACAACAACAACAACATTTTTTTCTCTGTTCATGGCTTGAAGGTGAAAGTGTGTGAGTGCTCCCTGTTTTGGGGTTGTATTGCTTGCTTTCTAGTTTGTTTCATAGCTAGTTTATTTATTTACATCTTTCTTCGAACATTGTCTTGCACTTGTTTTCCTCCACTATTCTTTCTGCCAATATTTGTCCTTAAGTTTTTGTGTAGTTTTGTTTGGAGAAAAGTTGTCAAACTCTGTTTATTATATTCAGGAAGATTAGGTTTGTCATGCTACACTTGCTGTACATCATCACACTTAGTGTGTCATATGAGATGTTCGACATACAGCTGTTTATTACCTTCAATTCGATTAGACTTGTTCTACAGCACTTACTGTACAGCGTCACACACACTCTGTTTCTTAGTCCTTCTACAGACAGCTGGTGTATGTCTCCCTCCACTAACAACTTGTATAGTTGATGACAACACTAACAACACAGAAGGCTCAGATCAATTAGACAGATGTCTCACAGTGTGTACATACAATACACATATCAACATGTCAGTAACAAGCTGCTTTTTTGTATTGATCACGTCATGTTCCGTACACATATACAGAACTGCCGATAACGATCCTACATTGAACTGTCCTCACTTGTTGGAGATAAGCCTTTGACCTTTCTGGTAGTCATAGGACAAGAAAGTGAATCAATCTTCTGTTTTTATTTCTCTCTTTGTCAGCCTCACTGTCACAATCTCTATGTCAGTCTCTTTTTATTTCTATCTGCCCCACCCCCTCTTCCCACCTCTCTGTATGTCTTTGTCTGTCTGTCTCTCTGTCTCTGTCTCTGTCTCTTTGTCTGTCTGTCTGTCTGGTTGTCTGTCTGTCTGTCTGTCTGTCTGTCTCTCTCTCTCTCTCTCTCTCCTCTCTCTCTCTCTCTCTCTCTCTCTCTTCTCTCTCTCTCTCTCTCTCTATCTTTGTGCCTACTAAAATGTTACAAATAAAGGACAGAAAATAACAGGCACAATAACACATCACCACCAACAACAAAAACACAACAACAATTTTTTTTTCTCTGTTCATGGCCAGAAGGTGAAAGTGTGTGACTGCTCTCTGTTTTGGGCTTGTATTCTGGTTTGTTCGTGTGTGTTTGCTTCTCTGTTTCATAGTGTGTGTCTTTGTTTGCTTGTTTGCTGTCTGGTTTGTTCCATAGCTAGTGTATTTAGTGACATCTTTCTTCGAAAAATTTTCTTGCATTTATTTTCCTCCACTACTGTTTCTGCGAATATTTTTCCTTCAGTTTTTGTGTAGTTTTGTTTGGAGAAAAGTTGTCAATCTTGTTCATTATCTTCAGGAAGATTAGATTTGTC
The DNA here is from genome assembly GCA_028751875.1 of Rapana venosa. Classification (NCBI taxonomy): domain Eukaryota; kingdom Metazoa; phylum Mollusca; class Gastropoda; order Neogastropoda; family Muricidae; genus Rapana; species Rapana venosa. Next base: position 8,164,429 of record CM054155.1, read on the forward strand.
ATACTACACTCGCTGTACATCATCACACTTAGTGTGTCATATGAGATGTTCGACATACAGCTGTTTATTACCTTCAGTTCCATTTGACTTGTTCTACAGCACTTACTGTACAGCGTCACACTTAGTGTGTCATATGAGATGTTCGACATACAGCTGTTTATTACCTTCAGTTCCATTTGACTTGTTCTACAGCACTTACTGTACAGCGTCACACTTAGTCTGTCATATGAGATGTTCGACATACAGCTGTTTATCACCTTCAATTCCATTAGACTTGTTCTACAGCACTTACTGTACATCATCACACTTAGTGTGTCATATGAGGTGTTCCCATACAGCTGTTTATCACCTTCAATTCCATTAGACTTGTTCTACAGCACTTACTGTACATCATCACACTTAGTGTGTCATATGAGATGTTCCCATACAGCTGTTTATCACCTTCAATTCCATTAGACTTGTTCTACAGCACTTACTGTACATCATCACACTTAGTGTGTCATATGAGATGTTCCCATACAGCTGTTTATCACCTTCAATTCCATTAGACTTGTTCTACAGCACTTACTGTACATCATCACACTTAGTGTGTCATATGAGATGTTCGACATACAGCTGTTTATCATCTTCAGTTCCATTAGACTTGTTCTACAGCACTTACTGTACAGCGTCACACTCACTCTGTTTCTTAGTCCTTCTACAGACAGCTGGTGTATGTCTCCGTCCAGTGACAACTTGTACAGTTGCTGACAACTCTAACAACATAGAAGGCTCAGATCAATCAGACAGATGTCTCACACTGTGTACATATAATACACATATCAACATGTCATTAACAAGCTGCTTTTTTTGTATTGATCACGTCATGTTCCGTACACATATACATATACATACATTGAACTGTCCTCACTTGTTGGAGATAAGCCTTTGACCTTTCTGGTAGTCCTTATGACAAGAAAGTGAATCAATCTTCTGTTTTTATTTCTCTCTTTGTCAGCCTCACTGTCACAATCTCTCTGTCAGTCTCCTTTTCTTTCTATCTGCCCCCCCTTCCCACCTCTCTATATGTCTGTCTCTGTCTGTCTCTGTCTGTCTCTGTCTGTCTCTCTGTCTCTGTCTCTGTCTCTGTCTCTCTCTCTCTCTCTCTCTCTCTCTCTCATCTCTCTCTCTCTTTCTCTGTCTCTGTTTCTCTCTGTCTCTCTCTCTCTCTTTGTGCCTACTAAAATGTTACAAATAATGGACAGAAAATAACAGGCACAATAACACACTACCACCACCAACAAAAACACAACATTATTTTTCTCTGTTCATGGCCAGAAGGGGAAGGTGTGTGACTGCTCCCTGTTTTGAACTTGTATTTGGGTTTGTTCACACGTGTTTGCTCCTCTGTTGCATAGTGTGCACTTTTGTTGGTTTGTTAGTTTGTTTGCTTTCTGGTTTGTTCCATAGCTAGTTTATTTCTTTGTTTATTTCTTTGAACATTTTTCTTGCACTTGTTTCCCTCCACTACTCTTTCTGCCAATATTTCTCCTTAACTTTTGGTGTAGTTTTGTTTTGGAGAAAAGTTGTCAACCTTGTTTATTATCTTCAGGAAGATTAGGTTTGTCATGCTACACTTGCTGTACATCATCACACTTAGTGTGTCATATGAGATGTTCGACATACAGCTGTTTATTACCTTCAATTCCATTAGACTTGTTCTACAGCACTTACTGTGCATCATCACACTTAGTGTGTCATATGAGATGTTCGACATGCAGCTGTTTATTACCTTCAATTCCATTAGACTTGTTCTATAGCACTTACTGTACATCATCACACTTAGTCTGTCATATGAGATGTTCGACATACAGCTGTTTATTACCTTCAATTCCATTAGACTTGTTCTACAGCACTTACTGTGCAGCATCACACTCACTCTGTTTCTTAGTCCTTCTACAGACAGCTGGTGTATGTCTCCGTCCAGTGACAACTTGTACAGTTGCTGACAACTCTAACAACTTAGAAGGCTCAGATCAATCAGACAGATGTCTCACAGTGATTACATACAACACACACATATCAAAATGTCAGTAACAATCTGCTTTTTTGTATTGATCACATCATGCTCCACACAAGATTCAAGATTCAAGATTTAATTCCTTTCACCCCTTTTGGGTATGGAGGGTTACAAACAAATTGAACACATGAATAAACCTAACAGCAATATACCCCCAAAATAATAGGAATACTAACAGGAACTGAAACGCAAGAGTTCATCGCAAAATGATAAGCAAACAGTATTAAAGACTCAATCCTATTTTTTCAAGTATACCCATTTCTTTAAAAGACGCAATCTACATTTGTGAAAGAAAATCAACATTTCAAGAAATACCTCAAATCTTATATAATTGAGAGCGACAGAGACTTTTCGAATTTGCTTTCATACCTACAAAATCATTATGGACTTTTAAGAAAGTGCCATAAACTATTTAATTTGAAGGGACATCCAGATAAATTAAATCCATCCCTAAAACACACATAGCATTGCACAATCTTCTCCCTGAAAAGAACGTCCAACCACATACGAACCTTGACAGCTACACAACCAAACATACATAAAGCGTAAACAATACATCTGTAACAGTTCTATATATTTTGTCCGATACCATATCGACCTTTGTAGTGCTTATATAAAAAGGAATCATCTACTATTTATTTCACAGCTCAGTTCTCTCACACACATCACACACACAGTCCACTCCCGCCACACACATCACACACACCTCACAATGCCACGCACATACACATCACACATCATCACACACATCTGACAACAAACTGCCATAACGATCCTACATTGACTGTCCTCATTGTTGTGGATAAGCCTTTGACTTTCGGTAGTCTCTAGGTATATCTCTGTCAAATCTTTTGTCAGTCTCTCTGTCACAATGTCTCTGTCAGTCTCTCTGTCACAATGTCTCTGCAGTCTCTCTGTCACAATGTCCTCCTCTCCCCATCTCTCTGTCACATGTCCTGTCAGTCTCGTCTGTCTAATGTCTCTGTCAGTCTCTCTGTCCATGTCTCTGTCATCTTGTCACAATCTCTGTCAGTCTCTCTGTCACAATCTCTCTCATCTCTCTCCTTCTCTCTCCTCTCTTCTCTCTCCTCTCTCTCTGTCTCTGTCTTCTCTTCTCTCTCTCTCTTTTCTCTCCCCCTCTCTCTCTCTCTCTCTTCTCTCTCCTCTCTCTCTCTCTCTCTCTCTCTCTCTCTCTCCTCTCTCTCTCCTCTCTCTCTCTCTCTCTCTCTCTCTCTCTCTCTCTCTCTCTCGCTCTCTCTCTCTCTCTGCACGCACACTGAACAAAAAGTATATCTCGTTAAAGAGGGTACGAATTAAAATGTCCAAAAACAACAACATCAAGACCAACTTTCTAATTTGAGGAGACAGAAAGAGAGAGAGAGAGCATGATCAGGTTTGCTTCGTTTGATAGGTTAAGGATGCGTTCTTTTGCTTTGTTTGCTTGTTTATGTGTTGCCACATTGTTCTATTTGTACGTTTATTTATTGTTTTGCTTGTTAGATTGATTAATGGTGTGTTTATTTATTCACGGTTTGAGTTGTCTGTATGTTTAAACATTTTCTTTTTTTTAATCTGTTGTGTTTTTTTACAGCACACACACACATTTGTTGATTTTGTTCAATATAATCAACCAGTTAGCTTAGGATTTTTGCACTACACTTGCGGGGTGCAGTTCGCCACTCTTTTTGGAACCAGACTGCCTAGTTGGTTAGAGCGTTGCGCATTGCGTTCGTGATCTGCTGACCCGGGTTCGAATCCCGTTCAAGGGGATGTTTTTCCCTGGAGTTAACATCAGTGCCGATTCCACTCGACCCTAAAAGTCCTTTGTATGGGACTATAAATACTACTACTACTACTACTACTACTACTACTACTACTACTACTACTACTAGTAATAATAATAATAATAATAATAATAAATAATAAAAATTAAAAAAAAAATAATAAAATAATAATAATAATAATAATAATAATAATAATAATAATAATAATAATAATAATGTATGGAATTTATATAGCGCTGAATCTTGTAAAGCAACAAATCAAAGCGCTATAAACTAAGGTACCGTGTGCGAACGCAGGAAAAACATCTTACACACGCACACACTAAACTTATTCTGCTTTTTGGAAGAGTAGGCCATTAAGTGCTGGTGGGAACGGATGACAACATTTACAAAACCGCATACACACTTGGATTGGATGTTTTCTTTTAAAAAAAATTTAAAAACAACAAAACACACATGAGTGTTTATTTCATTATCATCGAAATAAAAGAATGAGTCAAATAAATAAATAAGCGTCACACTCACTGTGTCTCTTAGTCATTCTGCAGACAGCTGTTGTACACTTACTTTCTGTCACAACATATACTGCTGATGACAACACTAACAACACAGAAGGCACAGATCAATCAGACAGACAGTTCACAGTGTGTACATAATTATAACACATATATCAACATGTCAGTTAACAAGCTTCTTGTTTGTATTGATCTCGTCATGTTCCACACACAGCTGCAAAACAACAATGATCCTATAATGTTGAACTAGCATAACTCTCTGAATAAGCCTTTGCCCCCTTTTTATTGGTACTTATGTGGCATGCAATATGAGTAATCAACCATCTTGCTTAAAATGTCCTTATCTGTTTGTTTATTTGTCTGTTCATGAAAAAAACAATCATCATGCTTAGAGAGACGGCTTGATGATAAAAAGCAAATGCGTTGCTTATTCAATGTACCATCTGGAAATAAAAATTTGACCTGACCTGACTTGACTGTCTCTTCTATCAGTCTATTTGTTTGTCTGTTCAAGATATGTGTATAGATCTGTCGGCTTGTCTGTACGGTGGTCGTCGTTGTTGTTTGTGTGTTTGTTTGTTTCTTGGTTGTTGTTGTTGTTTCACCTTCTGCCTTGGCACACAGGGGCCCCTGGTGGCAGACACCCAGTCCTTAGTGTCCACTGTTTTTTTTCCCCCTGGGGCGAGACACGGATGGGAATAATCCATAGAGTGTGCACCGCGTCATCCCGGCCATCTTGGCAGATGCCTGGCTAATTGCATTAGATTTGCGGTTGGTCCAGCCCGTTGTCCGTGAGGCTGCTGGGGCCTGACATCAACATGAATAATACATCCATTAGCTCCTGCTGCATACTACATCTGCCACGCGCTCCTACACGCTGGCTGGATTAAGGCACTGGCAGGTCTGAGTGTAGCTGGACTTGAGAAATACCGCCTTCTTAATTTGCTTAATTGCACTGACGTTTGTGTCGACGAATGATCGAGATGACGAACAGTCAATTAAACAAACAAGCTAACGATGAAATAAGCGAACAAACAAGCTAAACAAAACCCAAACACGCTAACAAACAAATAGCCTAAAAACAAAACAAGTTAGCAGACTAACTAAGTAACAAACAACCTAAATTAAAAAAGCAAACGAAAAACTTAAAACGAGCAAACAAACAAAACGACCAAACAAGCAAACAAGGAAGGTGGCAGGATGGTTAAGACGTTCGCCTGCCAACAAGTTAACCTTGAGATTCTGGGTTCGATTCCCAGCCTCGCCCTTTATTCCCAGTTTGACAAAAAAAATCGAAGTCAGGCCCCGTATTCGAACGCATGCAGAACATCTTGCGCACACGTTAAATCCTGTTCCGCTTTACGGAAGAGTAGGCGTGTGTGCCGGTGGAAACAGATGACAAAATTTACAAAACCGCACACACACGGGGACTGGATGTAAAAAGCACACGAGTGCTTATTCCATTATCCTCGATATAAAAGAATAAATAAATAAATAAATAAATGCAGCAAAGAATCAAGGTAACAAGCAAACGAGCTAACAATGAAACAAGCAAACAAACTTTCTAACAAACAAACACGCGAATAAACAAACAAATAACAAGGCTAACAAAGAAGAAAACAAACAAGCTAACATACAAGCTAAAAAAATTTAAAAGCTGACAAACAAGCTAACATACAAGCTAAAAGAGCTAACAAACAAGCTAACAAACAAAGAAACCAGCTAACAGACTAAAAAATAAGCATGCAATCTACCAAACAAACAAGTACACAAACAAACAAGCTACCAAACAAACAAACAAGCCAACAAACAAATAGGCTAACAAACAACCCAAAAGCAAGGTAATAAACAAACAAACAAGCTAGCAAACAAGCTACAAACAAACAAAGAAGGTAACAAGCAAACAAACAGAAAACTAACAAGCCATTAAAGACCTATTGACCGTTATCAAACACCAAAGCTAAAATAGCCTCGCTGCTTCACAACATGACGTACGTATTACTTTGTTTGTCTGGTTAAGACGTTCGCCTGCCAACAAGTTAACCGTGAGGTTCTGGGTTCGATTCCCAGCCTCGCCCTTCCCAGTTTGACAAAAATATTGAACTGAATGTCAAAGTCCTTCGGATGAGACAATAAACCGAGGCCCCGTGTTCGAACGCATGCAGAACATCTTGCGCACACGTTAAATCCTGTTCCGCTTTTCGAAGAGTAGGCCATTGTGTTCCGGTGGGAGCAGATGACAAAATTTACACAACCGCATACACACGGGGACTGGATGTAAAAAAGCACATGAGTGCTTATTCCATTATCCTCGATATAAAAGAATAAATAAATAAATAATAAATATACGTTACTATCATCGCACAGGACAGCAGTCTGGGAAGACAGATGGACAGGGGAAAAAACAGAACTACAACGACAATGTAAAACATTGCATGATTATGCGCTTGAGGTTTTGAGTTTTGCTATTTTAAAGAGAAAAGAAAAGCATAGGGCAAACTGGAAAAGAATTGTTGTTGGGTTTTCTCTATGTTATCTGACACTATTGTAGTTCTTCCTTTGACCGAAGGGCTTAAGGGATTTCTTGACTGTTAGATGAAGCAACACTATTCAATGCAGCACAATACAGTATTCGTCAATACAACAAGCGCTCAACAACAATATAATGGAGGCGGGGGGACCGGAATGAAGAAGAATTGCGAAGAAGAAGAAGAATTGCGCAGAATTGCGCAGAATTGCGAAGAAGAAGAAGAATTGCGAAGAAGAAGAAGAAGAAGAAGAAGAAGAAGAAGAAGAAGAAGAAGAAGAAGAAACGGTGTTTACAATAGCAACACACAATTTTAGATCACCCAACTCTTAATTGCACCCCCTCAGTGCTTTATTCAAGTTCGCAGGACACTGCATTCAATACGCCATTAGTCTACGTTTCAATTCTGCCATGTATGCCACTCAAAACTTCGTTCAAAGTTGAAAAATAATGTTTATTTAAAGACACCCCTAGGGGTTTGTTGTTTATTGTATTCCACATGCCATTAGTGTATACATGTTAATCTTGTTTTAATTTTCTGTAACTGAAAACTTCGTCCAAAGTTGTTGTTTTTTTAACTATTTTTATTCAGTTTTATCATGTTGTACATTGTTACATATATCATGAAATACATTTTTCGTTGTATAGGGGGGAAAAGCAATGAGAAACATTTATTTTTAAATATTCACGAAGAAATAGAAGGGAAAATGATAACATAAAGAAAAAAACATGAAAAACAGAAAGAAAAGAAAACCAACACATACCCACTTACACAAATAAGAAAAGGCTAGAAAGAGAAGAAGGGCGAGACAGACAACAGACAGACAAACAGACAGACAGAGAAGTTCTTCCAAAGATGAACAAATTGTTTATGGTATTCAAACCGGGGACGGGATAGCTCAGTGGTCGGAGCACTCGCTTTCCCCCAGCCAAGTTAAGCAGCGTCGAGCGTGGATGGGTGACCGTTTGTGCGCCTTGGTTTCAGTACAGTCCCCCAGGTCACCCATCTGTAAATGGGTACCTGCCCTCTTTAGGGTCAGGGAAGGTAAAGCAGCGAGTGAGAGGAGATGGGCGCCGCCCTCAATACACTGGCCCTTTGAGAAGTTGAGGTCTCTGACGCCTCGCTCCCCTACAACCTTATAGGTTATGGGACACCTTTATCTTTACCTTTATTCAACCCTTTATTAATGTAGATCTTAATTCTTCCATTTGTGTCACTCAAAACTTTGTCTAAAGTTGAAACCCCCAAAAACACCTTTGTTTATTGTATTGAACTATCCTTCTACGTCATTCAATACTTTGTTTGATGTCACTTTTGCACCTTGCTCTTCGAAATTTAATACTGTGTCCATCTTTGTCATTTTACCGCTCGTTCTGTGTTACATGGCAATATCATATGTTATATGTAAGCTCATCATTATAGCAGTGACATTGTTGTACGTTACTTAAAGTATTGTGTTGTATTGCATTATATTGTATTGTATTGTATTGTGTTGTGTTGTGTTGTGCTGTGCTGTGTTGTTTTGCGCTGTGTTGTGTTGTATTGGATTGTGTTGTATTGTACATATTGTATTGTGTTGTGTTGCACTGTATTGTATTGTATTGTGTTATACTGTATTGTATTGTGTTGTACTGTATTGTGTTAAACTGTATTGTATTTTACTGTATAGTATTGTGTACCACTTTAAGTCACGCAAATTTGTGTGCGTGAAAGTTGGAATGCTCTCCTCGGGGAGGGCGAGTCGCCACAAGAGCAGCGCCAACCATTTATTTTCTTTCCTGCCTCTATGAGTTTTTGTTTCCCTAATTACGTTGCTTTTTCTACAGAATTTTGCAAGGAACAACTCTCTTGTTGCCGAGGATTCTTTTACGTGCACTAATTGAGTGTTACTCTCGGGACATCGGTTTATCGTTTCATCCGAAAGACTAGCACCCAGACCACCACTCACGGTCTAGTGGATGAGGGAAAAGTGTCTGGCACAAACGGGGATCAAACCACCGCACACTTCGAACCCGGACTTTCGCTTTCTAGGCAGGTGCGCTACCTCTAGACCACTGATCCAGCAGCATTTAGCATTTAGTTTTCCGTTACCTGTCGCTGTCCATTACTTAACACTTTGTTCGACGATAGATAGATAGATAGATAGATAGATAGATAGATAGATAGATAGATAGATAGATAGATAGATAGATAGATAGATAGATAGATAGATGATAGATAGATAGATAGATAGATAGATAGATAGATAGATAGATAGATAGATAGATGATAGATAGATAGATAGATAGATAGATAGATAGATAGATAGATAGATAGATAGATAGATAGATAGAGAGCAAGAGAGAGAGACATGCATGCATGCATGCATACATTCATACATAAATACATATATACATGTATACATACACATACATACATACACACATACATACACACACACATACTCACACACACACACACACACACACACACACATACACACACACACACACACACACACACACACACACATACACACACACACACACACACACACACACACACACACACACACACACACACATAGCACTTATCATTTCGTTTTATAGAACGCTTCGTTCAACATTTCTAACCTCCATGTCTCACGTTCACTCTACATCGTTCTGTGTCAGTCGTCAGTATGGCATCCTTCAGTCTCGGAAGACTATGGAGTTGCCCTCTAAGTGTTCATTCTGCTACAGCCTCGGCTGTGGCTGGCCAGTCCGTCAGTCAAGACGTTGTGCAGTCGTCGTTACACAACACAGTTTCTCTTTACTCAGTACTTAGGCTTACTTTCATATTAATACATACCAGTTTCACCTTTCCCTGCGTTTATCAGACAGGCGTGGCCTTACGCGAAGAATATTCTTAATTTTGATATAATAACATTGACAATTTCCAAACATGCACAAGCGCGTGCCTAAATCTGTACACATGTATGCAATTGTTTACGCATACTATCGCGCGCGTGTGCGTGCACGTGAACACACACGCGCGTACACATACGTTATGCACTCACGCTCGCATGCGATATGCACTCACGCTCACACACACAACGCACACAAACAGATACATAAGATATATATATAATATAATATATATATATATAATATATATATATATATATAATAATATATAAATATAATAAGAAATATAATAAATATATAAATATATATAAAATAACACACATACATACATACATACATACATACATACATACACGCACGCACGCACGCAAGCACGCACGCACCACGCACACACACACACACACACACACACACACACACACACACACACACGAGTGCTGACAGAGACACAGAGAGGCAGACAGAGATAGGGAAAAGAGATAGACTTCATTCTCGAACACTCAGACAGCAACTCAATGTTATCTATCATATGAGCGAGAATACGTCGCGCTGCCGTTAAACGCCTGGCAAGTCAGGCCCAGCGCATCCGACCTCAGCATTGGGTAGAATTGTTGCATCTAAGATCTTTCTAGAAAAAAAGCAGGAGATTGGACCCCCCAAAAAGGGGCAAAAATTTAACAAGAAGAAGGTGGCAAAAAGAAAAGGAACAAGGCAGAAACAAAGGGAGGGATAGAAAAGGGGGAACTCCTATTTCTACTGGCA
>CM054155.1:8187461-8202461 GCA_028751875.1 Rapana venosa
TGTCAGGCTCAGTCCCTCCCTCCCTCCCTCCCCCTTTACGGTCTCACTGAGTCCATTAACCTTTACCCCTCTTATCTAAATAATTATGGACTCGCCTTATGTTTTCGCTCAATTCTATCTAAACTTAATTTCTGTTTCTTTTGTTCATGTACACCACAAGAGGTTATCTGGTAAATATGTTCCTTTTCCCAGCTCAATTTTTAAAAAAAGAGTTGGGGAGGGGGAGACGGGGGAGGAGGTGGCGAAAGAAGGAAGTCACAATAGATAGAAATAGTTGGCTGGATCTAGTTGATGATGATGATGAGGAGGAGGAGGAGGAGGAGGATAGTGATTGTTTCCCCTCTTTACTTTCATCACGCTCACTAAGCCAATTACTCTTTCCTTTTTTTTTGTCCACTGAAATGTTACTGTCTGTGTTTGTCATTGTACTTATTGTTGTTGATATTGTTTTTTCCTCTCTTCATTTTCATCACGCTAACTAAAGCCATCTTTTTATTCCGGTGTTTTCACTGACACATGTTTCTGTCTCAAGTATGATTGGTTGTTTTTCCTTTTTATTATTTTTTTTTTTGGTTCGTTTGTTTCTCTGTTTGTTCCTACAGGGAACAGTACAAGGAGGGAGACGAAGAGGCAGACAGAGAACACGATGGGAAGACAACATCAGAGAGTGGAGGACTGGCCTAGAGTGGAACGATTTGCAACGGAAAGCAGAGAACCGCGGGGAGTGGAGGAAACTGGTTGCAAAATCTTCATCAGTGCTCCCACGGTCCACGGGACTACGGGATAGGTGAAGGTGAGGAGAGGTGTCGTTGTGTGCTGTTGCTGTTCTTTTTCTTGTTGTTGTTATCCTTCCTTGTCGATGTCACCATCCATGTTGCATAATCCCCCAATGTCCATTTCGGACACACTGCTTCACCTGTTTGAAATGATCTCTCCGAGTTCATCCTCAGCAGGATCCCAAAACCAGATCACACTATCTTTGTTTCAACTTTTGCAGGCTGTGTTCTACACTTGTTTAAGAGGCCGGGGGGACGGAGAAGCCTGGTGGTTAGAGTGATGCGCTTTGGTCTCGTGAGCTGCTAACCCGGGTTCGAATCCCGTTCAAGAGGGTTTTTCTTCTTGAGTTAACGTCAGTGCTGATTCCACTTTTCCCCGAAAAGTCCTTCGGATGAGGCTATCAACCGAGGTTCCGTGTGCGAACGCGCGCAGAACATCTTGCGCACGCGTTAAACCCTGTTCCGCTTTCTGGAAGAGTAGGCCCTTGTGTGCCGGTAAAATCGGATGACAAAATTGAGAAAATTGCATACACACGGGGACTGGAGGTAAAAAAAGAAAAAAGCACATGAGTCCTTATTCCATTATCCTTGAAATAAAAGAATAACTAAATAGATAAATAAGACAGAACGATTTTGTGGATATTGATATCACACACCAGCATACCTCTTTAACTGAAAATATATACTAGAGAAAAAATGGAGGATGGCGGGAAAACGGGGTATAGGGTTGGGGTGGAGGGGTGGGCGGGGGCTTGAGAGAAAAGAGGTAGGGGTGTGTGGGGTTGGGTGGATGAGAGAGATAGTGAGAGAGAAAGAGGGCGAGGGGGGAGGGGGGGGGGGGGGTGGCAGACAGACACAGAGGCAGAAAGATAGACAGCCAGCTAGCCAGCCAGACAGACAGACAGTTAAACAGGCAGGCAGACAGACATAGAGACAGACAGAAAAAGAGAGACAGATAGACATAGTACTTATTTCCCTATTTCATTTTTTATTCATTCATTCACTTACTTATTTACTCCCTTCCTTCCTTACTTCCTTACTTCCTTACTTACTTACATATCTACTTACTTCCTTTCTTACATATCTACTTACTTACTTACATATCTACTTACTTACTTTTCTACTTACTTACATATCTACTTACTTACTTACATATCTACTTACTTACTTACATATCTACTTACTTACTTACATATCTACTTACTTACTTCTCTACTACGTTCTAATATCACAACTGTGAAAAGACGTTAAATGAATTTGAACTTCTCTACTTACTTACTTACATATCTACTTACTTCTCTACTTACTTACTTCTCTACTTACTTACATATCTACTTACTTACTTACTTACATATCTACTTACCTATTTACATATCTATTTACTTACTTCTCTACTTATTTACTTCTCTACTTACTTACTTCTCTACTTACCTACTTCCTTGCTTATTTATTGACATATCTACTTACTTACTTACTAGCTTCTTTACTTACTTACTTAACCACTTACTTACTTACCTACCTACCTACTTACCTACTTACTTACCTACTTACTTACTTACATACCTACCTACCTACTTATCTACTTACTTACCTACTTGCTTACTTACTTTCTTACCTACTAACTTACGTACTTGTGTGCGTACAGACTTAGGTACTTATTTACTTACTGACCTACTTGCTTGCTTACTTAGGTCGTACTTACTTCTTTACTTCTTTACTTCCTTCCTTCTTACTTACCTACTTACTTACTTACCTCCTTACTTCCTTACTTCCTTACCTACTTGCTTGCTTACTCAGTATATTTGTTTTGATGTTTATTCTTTCATTTGGAGGACAGTGGAATAAGCACTCATGTACCTTTTTTTATATCCAAACTTAATCATTTAAACAAAGCCAGGGTTCCTATGAGAGAGAGGGAGAGAGAGGAGAGAGAGAGGAGAGAGGAGATGTGAGGAAGATGAGATGAGGATGAGAGGGAGAGAGAGAGGGAGGGAGGGAGAGAGAGATATATGAAACCATGGGACAAAGTGACAATGAAGACGAAACAGCAATATTTTCCATCCTTGATTTCATAAGATATACGTTCCTCTTGTGCTGCATACCGAACTTACCCCATTTTCCAGCACCCTAGTCTGGCTGTGTCGTACGTATAACATTTACACAAGATAGCCATTAATCATACACGGAAAGAAAAAAGAGAAAGAGACAAAGAAACAAAAAAAAGTATGGACAGAATAGAAAAGCCCACCAGTTATGTATAGACTGTGTTTAGATGAGTCTGTCGGGAATAACGATTTTTCAGCCAGATTCTTTTTCTTTCTCTGCTTGTGGCCAGTAAATTCTATATAGCCTTCTTTACAAAACTTTGATAAATGAACGTCAAGTGAATAAGCAGAGCCATGGAAATTGAATGTCACCCGCAAAAGGACTGGGTCACTTCGGTATGTGAATGAAGCACGTCATTTTCATTTCACTTGGTTTTGTTTGTAACCTAGCCAACCACGGACCTCATGTCATAGTTGACAGGTTCACTAAATGAACAGACAGAGAGACAGACAGACAGACAGATTAAATACAGACAGACAGAAAGATAGACAGAGAGACAGACAGACAGAGACAGAGACTGAGAGAGAGAGAAGGATGACAAAAGTACAAAATTTTAGCTAACAAAGTTGTGGAAATTCCGCTGAAAAAGACGAAGAGTACAAAGCTTATCTAGAAAACGTAGGATAGATAAAAAGATAGCGAGGTATTTCTTGCAGAGATAATTTTAGCAGCCCTTCTGAATAGGCTAGTCTGGGTACTACAACTACAGAGCGTGATGGACACCTTAAAAAAAAAGACGGTATCTTTGAAGCAGTCAAGAGGATGCTGTAAAGCAACAACTGCCTAGAGGTAACTTCTCTCAAGGGAGCCCAACTCCTCAAAATAATTCAAAACCACCCCACCCCACCCCACCCCCCCCCCCCCATGGGATATGTGGGGGGGGGGGGGGGGGGTGGCTCTGAGCAGAAATAGCATCCTCGACTTTAGGAAATTCTTTGCCTGGGAATTCCATCTTTTCTATTCCTCTCTTTGTTTCTGCCTTGTTCGTTTCCTTTCGTTCACTGCCTTCTTATCGATTATCTGCCTTCTTCGTCCATTATCCTGCCTTTGTATCTAGAAAGACTTAGAAGATAACGATTTTTCTCCCGTGCAGAAGTCGGATGCGTTAGGCCTAGCTTGTCAGGCGCTTTAATGGCAGTGCAACGTAGCTTTGCTCCTGTGAGAGACAACACTAGTTGCCGTTTGAGTGTTCCGCGATGAAGAAGAAAATTCACGCTCAAAGAAAGACTCGTGCTATTCTATTAGACCACAAACAATGAATGCAACAATAAAGCATGGTCTCCACAAGGACATGAATTTAGCAAAGACTAAAAAGTAAAGCAAAAAAGATGAAGACAAAATGTCACAAATTAGTTGCTTTTTATTATTATTATTATTATTATTATTATTATTATTATTATTATTATTATTATCACCATCATCATCATCATCATCATCATCATCATCGTCATTATTATTATTATTATTATTATTATTATTAACTAAATGATAATTATAATAATGATAATAAATAATAGCAATAATAATAACAACAACAACAATAATAATAATGATAATAATAATAATAATAATAATAATAATAATAATAATAATAATAATAATAGCAATCCTCATCATCATCATCTTCACTGATTCATGAGGAAAACCACCACCCCCAACTTCACTAGCATCAGCAACAACAAGCAAGAAAAAAGAACAAACTAAAAAACAACCTAATGACAAAAACCTGTGATAAAATGAGTAATGCTGCTCCAATGCTTTTCACTCTGTAGGCCTCCCCAGAGAAACAAATCTGATAATTATTCACAAACTGTGAAGTCAACATTGAACCACAATGCATTAACCCCTACCCCTCCAACCCCCCCCCCACCCCCCCCCCCCCCCCCCCCCCCCCCCCCCCCCCCCCCCCCCCCCCCCCCCCCCCCCCGAAAAAAAAAGAACAGTGAGAAAAACAAAGCTGCCTTTGTAATGCAGTAGGCGTTGCACGGCACTGTTGGTTTGAAATCTGTGTGGCTCACTCCAAGGCTTGCGTAGGCTTTGTAGAACTATCCAGCTTCAATCAGCCGATTGCTATCTCAGGGTTGGGACATGATTGTGGGCTCTGCACAGAAGCTGGGGGGACTCAGTCAGCAATCAATGACTTTACTATGGCTAATCAGTGTAAGGTATCTCCAATTATCTTACAATCCCCGCAGGCTTTTGTTGTAATACAGGGACCAGGTTGCTCTCGGAGTAAGGTATTATGAACTGAAGGGTAGAAAATACCCCCCCTCACGTCCAATACAGCCCTCCACATACCCTCCTCTCTTAAATAGATTAAGATCCTCATTCAAATAGTTTGAATCCAAATTAATTTTTTTTAGCATTGCTATTCATATCCAACATAGTAATAATACATTGAATTTGTGTAGCGCTATATCTTGTAAAGGCAAATCAGAGCGCCTGCATTCAACATATTCTTACAGAGTCATGCAGCCAATAACTATTGAAAGCTTAAACAAAATTCAAATGTACACACCTACACACACACACACCCCACACACACACACACACACACACACACACACACACACACACACACACACATGTTGTAGGCTTTGGCAGGGTAATGGGATTTTGGCTGTTGAAGGCAGGGACAGTTTTGAGATGAAAGAGGAGGGGAAAAGTTAGGTTTGAAATAAACATGTCTTGAGGCTGGATTTAAATGTCATAAGTAGGCTTTTGTCGAAGAGAGAGAGGCAGGTCGTTCCAGATGGATGGACCAGAAATAGAGAAACACACATTAATCACCAAAAGAACACACACTAACTCCCACGGGAAAAGCTGCAACACCCACGCTAGAAATGTGAGTCATAACATTTTTATCCCTCTCCTTAATCAATGAGATTTTTGTTTTGTTTTTTTGTTCTCGTCATTTGTTTCTCTATTGATTCCTTTCTGATGTGGGGTTTTTTGTGGGTTTTTTCCTGTGCCTTTTATAGTTGTTTGTGTTCTCCAGAAAATACTCTTTGTTTTTGGTTTGTTCTTTGGTTGGTTGTATTTTCTGTTAAGGAACTGTTGTCTGTTTTTTGCTGTTTGACAAGAAACAGCTGTAAAATCGATTCTCAAATGGGACGTAACTGCTATAATCGGATATACACGCATTTCTGTTTCCTTAACATTGTCTGGAATCGCAGACACACATCAGCCCAGGGGACATATCGCTTTTATGTTCCTTTTCACGTTGCTGTCTGAAAACGTTCGGTGTACAGAAAGCCACAGAAAGGCTGAAGCTGATGACAGATGAGGAATGAGGAAAGAAAGACGATATATCGACAGCTCACGACAAAAATCAGCTTGCTGAAATGTATGAGAACTCTTGGCCATTTTGAATCTGTAGTGTACCAGGAGATGTTGCACAGTGTTAAGGATGTAGAGGAGAAGAGCAAAGGCTGGAGTTCTGAAAGATAATGTTTATTTGGTGGAAAAGAGTGGTATTCAGTTGGGCAGTCATGACTTTGGCTGACATAGGATGTCTTTCTGACTGCAAGATGAATCTTGGCTTTAAGCTGAAACTTCCCAGTGGTGATGCTGTGGGTCTGTCAGTATGAATAGCATCCCCACCTTCTGGAAATTCTGTCTGGGGAATTCCCTCTTTTCTATTGCTCTCTTTGTTTCTGCCTTGTTCCGTTGTCCCCCACCCCCCCATCATATTATTTCCTTCTAGGTTCATTTTCTTGCCTTCTTGATTCATTCTTCTGCCTATTTTCTAGAAAAAAAACTTTGTAAAAAAGACAATTCTCTCCCATTGTCAGGCGCTTTACAGCAGCAGAACGCATTCTCATATGGCAGACAATAGTTCCTGTCTGAACGTTCGTCAAAGAAGGAGGAGAAGAAGAAGAAAACAACAACAACAACAACAAACAACAAACAACAACAAACAACAACAACAACAAGAAACTAGGTAACTGGTTTGTTTGGGGCTATTTGCTAAAATGATATGGAAAGGTTTCTAGGCTACATACTGAACAAAACTGTTGTTGTATTTTTTGTTAGTAATTGCATTACAAACTGTAAATGCCGAGTCACTGCAATCTGTTTGAAATGGATGTAAAGTAAAGAGAACAACAGCCACAGACTAATACAGGTGAAGTTGCTTTGTAGTATTAGGAAAAGAAAACAAAATAGCAATAGTTGTAAACTAAAGGCCCTTTTCGGTATTCCCTTTATTTAAATAAAATAAATTTGGTAAACGCAAATCAAAAGCAACAAAAAACAATTAGTTGTCTTTTTACCGAAAGAACAATTTCAAATTTTTTTACAGCAGCCAGAAACTAAAAATATATCACAGTCTTTCTTCTAAACTCACGTTGAGATACAAATACTCTGATCTAAATATTTTGCTTTTATCAAGACCGAATATGAAAGTTTGATGGCTGCAATGGAATACTAGTTGGAAGTCTTGATATTAATGGAATAGAATTTAAATGCCACAGTATAACATCAGCTAGCTTTTTTGTTCCTTTGCAACTGAAGACAAACGAGCAAAGACAAAACTCAAACCCAAAACACTGGTGATCATAGTCTAATTATAACTGCTATCATGTCGAAAAAAAAGTAACGGAAAAAACACTAGACTTGCACCCAGGCCACCACGCATGGTGTAATGGATGGGGGTAAAAGTTTGGGGGCCAAACGGGGATCAAAACTCCGCACACTTCCGAGCTGGGCATTTCGCTTTCTAGGCAGGTGCGTTACCTCTAGACCACCCATCCACACACCAGGCCACCTCAAGCAAGACAGGCACCTCCCGATTAGTCTACCAGCCTGTCAGGCTTTATGATGGTGAAGACTATAATAAATTCCCCCACCCTTTGCCTCTGGTACCCTCTGCCTCTGTCCTGCTGAAAGATGGGGGCTGGCTGATGGGCCAGTTGGGAGCCGTGTGTGTGTACAAAGAGTGTGAAGTGTGTGATCAGTTAGTTCTTCAGTTGTTCAGTTGAATGTCCTTCCATTAAATAGTGATACCAGACGAATGTGTGTGCGTGTGTGTGTGTGTTGGTTGTGGTGTGTGTGTGTGTTGTGTGGTGTGTGTGTGTGTGTGTGTGTGTGTTTGGTGTGTGTGTGTGTGTGTGTGTGTGTGTGTGTGTGTGTGTGTGTGTGTGTGTGTGTGTGTGTGTGTGTGTGTGTTGTGTTGTTGTGTGATCAGTCTGAGTGTGATGGCAAAAGTGGATTTTTATTTATTTATTAGAATTTTATTTGTTTATTTTTCATTATTTAATTTATTTATTTATTCATTTATTTTATTTTATTCATTCTTTTATAACGATGATAATGGAATAAGCATTCATACGCTTGTTTTACATCTAGTCCCCGAGTGTATTCAGTTTTGTAAATTTTGGTTATCCGTTTCCACCGGCACACAATGGCCTACTCTTCCGAAAAGTGGAACGGGATTTAACGTGTGCGCAAGCAGTTCTACGATCGTTCGCACACGGGACATTGGTTTATAGCCTCATCCGAACGATCGGTGGTCTAGAGTAACACAGCTGCCTTGAAAACAGGTTCGAATCATATAAGGGTTTATTCCTGTTTGTGCCTGAAACTTTTCCCCCATCCATCCATCCACCGTGAGCGGTGGCCTGGGTGCTAGTCTTTTGGATAAGACGGTAAATGGAGGTCTCGTGTGCAACACGCATTTTTAGCGCACGTAAAAGAACGGTCGGAAACAAGAGAGTTGTCCCTGGTGAATTTCTGTAGAAAAAGTTAGTCTGATAGGGCAACATTATACATATCAAGACAGGAAAAGGGGAAACATTTTGGGTGGCGCTGCTCTTGTGGCGACACGCTTTCCTTAAGGAGAGCAGCCCGAATTTCACACAGACACAATATGCTGTGACTTACAGTGGTATGCACACTACAAACACTAAAGTAAAAACAACTTCCACAGAATTTCAATCCAGAAAGTATATGTGCCACGGCTACTTTGTGTCAAATTTTAGTAGTAATAATATTTTAATTTAACGTCTTTTTCATAGCTGTGATATTAGACGAATTTAAGTTGTTTTTTTTTTTAAAAATCACAATAACCGCAAATTTAAAACAGAGATCATCTGCCTTCCTTCTGAAACTAATCTAAAAGCCAATATTTTATTTGAAAACTGTAGATACTTATCCATCTGCATAATCATTCTAAATTAAACACACAAGATCCAGGGATACCGGAGGCCTGTCAGTATAAACAGTATCCCCACCCTCTGGAAATGCTGTGCTAGATATTTCCTCTTTTCTATCACTCTCTTTGTTTCTGCCTTGTTCTTTTTCTTCCTGTCACCTCCTTTTTGTCTATGTTCTGCCTTCTTGGTCCATTCTCCTGCCTTTTTTTCCCACAAATACTTCAAAGATAACAACTCTCTCTTATGCCGAAGTCGGATGCGCTGGGCTTGACTAGTCAGGCGCTTAACGGCAGCATGACGCATTTTTGCTCATAACAGACAACAATAATTGCTGACCTGACGTTCGACGGCAACGAAGAAAAAGAAACACACAAAAGAACCTTTTTGCCCGCAGACGAAGTATAGCTGTGTTAGCATGGAATACTACGAGGAACTGTAGCTCTCATGTAACATTAAAAGCTATACATAAAGTGCGTTGCTGGTTGATTACCTCTGAGACTCCTTTAGTCCCGGAGAGAAGAGAGAGAGGGGGGGGAGGGGGGGGGGGGGGGATAGGGGAGGGAGAGAGAGGAGAGAGAGAGAGAGAGGAGAGAGAGAGAGAGAGAGAGGAGAGGAGAGAGAGAGAGAGAGAGGAGAGGAGAAGAGAGAGAGAGGAGAGTATAATTATGATAGATAATAACGACAGATAAACTAATGACTCTGTGTGTGTGTGTGTTTGTGGTAATGCGTGCTTGTGTGTGTGTGTGTGCGTCTGTGTGTGTGTGTGTGTGTGTGTGTGTGTGTGTGTGTGTGTACGTGGCGTGTGTGTGTGTGTTTGTGTGTGCATGCATGCGGTGGTGTGGTGTATGTGCGTGTCCTGTGTGTGATACGTGCGTGTGTGTGCATACGTGCGTGCGTGGTGGGTCGTGGGTGTGTGCCGTGCGCTATAGTGTGTGTGTGTATGCAAGCGTGTGCGTGCGTGTGTATTTACGTGTGCGTATTTGCAGCATAGGAGTAGACATTGATCATTCATTTTTAAGTGCATGTAGTCTGTGCAACCAAAAAAAAAACCTCTGGTCCGAAGGCAAACACCTTCAGGCGTAGTATCCCCACTTGTTTTTTAAGAAAGGGCTGGGAGCGATAGGGGTTGGGGTGTGGGGCCGGGAGGCAGGCGGAAGGGTCCTTTGCGCGGGATAGCCTAGTGGTTATAACATTGCGCTCACACCTATGCTACTGAAATGCATTCTTTCAATCACAGGACCACAGTCTAACATCTCATCAAAAAACATCAGAACTGGAATTTTTTAAAAAAAAGCTTTTATTCGTATGACGTGTCTTTTTTTGCATCCGGTCCCTTTGTGCAATGTGACTTTGTAAATCTTACCACCCGTTCCCACGGGTACAAATGGCTTACTCTTCTAAAAGGTGGAACATGTTTTAACGTACGCGCAAACTGTTCTGCATGAGTTTGCAAAACGGGACCTTGGTTTGTCGTTTCATCCAAAGAACTTTCAGGGAAGTGGAGTCGGCACTGATGTTACCTCCAGAGGAAAACTCCCCCTGCATAAGCGGAGGCTGAAACCCAGACTCCAGCCCAGGTCATCACATCGTCAGTGCAGCGCTCTAACCACCGGGTTATCCCGTCCCCAGAGTGACTAAAAGGTAAAGGTGTCCTATAACCTATGTGGTTGTGGCGGACCGAGGCATCAGAGACCTCGCTTCTCCAGGGGCCAGCATATTGAGGGCGGCGCCCATCTCCTCTCCCTCGCTGCTTTACCTTCCCTGACCCTAAAGAGGGCAGGTAGCCATTGACAGCTGGGTGAACTGGGGGAACTGTACTGAACCAAGGCGCGCAAACGGTCACCCATCCAACTGGTAACCATGCTCGACGCTGCTTAACTTTGGCTGTGGAAAATGTGAGTGCTCGACCACTGAGCTATCCCGTCCCCATCATTATAAGGGTACAGCGACAGAGTAAGGCAGTGAAGAGCAACAGTAATCCTCTTGCAGACAGACGTGCATAAAGAAGCATCCAACCACCAGCCTATCCCGTCACAAGAATAACTAATACAAGGTAAAGGTGTCCCCTAACCTATGTGGTCGTAGCGGTCGGTTTTTTGTTGTTGTCTTCTTTGTTTGTTCTGGTTTGGTTTTTCTTTGTTGCTTGTTTGTTTGTATTATGACGGATATTTTTTCAAGATTTTTGAATTATTTGAATTGTATGGTTTAATATTTTTCTCTTTTTTTGTTTTGTTTTTAAATTCCATATATGCATATGTTATTGTCTTTTCTTGTTTGATTTGTATAGTTTACCATAGATTAGGTTTTTTATTCTATGTCTGCATGCACATTATCTTTTTTCCTCGCTTTGTTTTTCTTTAGATAGATGGCTTGATGAAAAAAAAGCAAGTGCACTGCTTATTTAATGTACCATCTGAAAATTAAAGTTTGACTTTGACTTTGAGGTGCATAAAGAAGCAGGACAGCTCCAGGCTCTACAGTGTTGCAGCTGACCAGTCTGCCGTCCTGTCTGCTTCACCAGGCTGAAGACTGTCTTCCATCATCCCTTGTCCTGCCTCGCTTCTGGCCCCACAGCTGCTGTGAGAGTGAGTGGCTCAGAGTTCTAGGGAAGGGTTGTCAATGTTTACCATGGAGTGGGGGGGGGGGGGGGGCTTTTTTTAGGGGGGGGGGAGTTGCTTTTGAGGGGTTCTTTTTCGTTCCTCGGCTAGAGGTTCCGAGGTTCCCAATTAATGGTGAGAGTTGTTGCTGTATACGACTGTTTCAGCCCCACAATGAAGGTTGCCGCATTCCGACTTCAGTGATGTATGCTAGGTATGTTTATGTTTCCTACAACCCACTGAACACTGACATGGATTACGTGATCATTAACGTGCGTATTATTTTGATCTTCTGCATTTGTATAATATACATGAAGAAAATTAAGGCATCGGCAAGTCTTCTCTTGATAGTCGCTCGGGAGATCGAAAAAACTACCACATGGAATTCCACAAGAAGCTGCCGAGATTGGAACCCAGGACTTCGTGGACACAAGGGGTGGAAGTGTCAAACGGTCTTAACCACTCAACTATAGCATCCATCGGGGTGGGGCTTCTTTTTCCTCATCGAAAACCCAGCAGAGGCTATTGTTATCTGTCATAGGAGCGAAAATGCGTTGTACTGCCGTTAAGCGCCTGACAAGTCAGGCCCAGCACATCCGACTTCGGTGTGGGAGAGAAAATCTTTTTTTTTAAGTCTTTCTGGGGGGGGGGGGGGGGGAAGAGTCAGGAGATTGGACCAAGGAGGCAGAAAATACACAAGAAGGAGGTGATAAGAAGAACAGCAGTGAAGCAGAAACAAAGGGAGGGATAGAAAAGAGGGGATTCCTAGCACAGGGTTTGCAGAAAGTGGGGATGCTATTTATACTGACAGCCCCCTCCCTCCCCCCCCCCCCCCCCCCCGGCATCCCCAGGGGGAAGGGGTGGGGCTTGATAGCAGCAGCAGCTGATGCCTTTCCCCAGTCGTGTTGTCGTGTGGAGTTGATGTCTGTGTATTGAATAGACAATATTTTAAACCAAGGATTGTACTCAATATGTAACAAAACCCAGGCTGTGAAGGTTTGCATCTGTTGGTGGAAGTGGTGGTGGTGGTGCAGGGGGTGGGGGAGTTGTTGACGTGATGATGATGATTATCACCATTTTTCTTGTGATATTTGTCAAAAGCTCTGAAATAATTCTGAATGGTTTATGATTGTGTTCGTAGCGGTCGTGAGGAGAGAAGTGTGTGTGTGAGTGTATAATGTTTATACTGAGAAGTGTGTGTGTGAGTGTATAATGTGTGTATGTATATGTGAGTGTGTATATATGTGTGTATATTTGTGTGTGTCTGTGTCTGTTTATCTAATCTATCATCAATACAGAGAGAGAACGAAAACACACACACATACACACACCATGAAGAAACAGAAATAGAGATTACACGGGCAGAAACAAAAACAGAAAGAGTGGAACACAGGCAGAACAGAACAGAAACACACACATTCACACACACACACACACACAGAGCGGACACGAGACAGCCCGTGACAGACACGAGGCACAGGAGGGCAGTCTTTATTGATATACTTTCTTCCGTAACCACAAAGGCCCGTGAACGGAATAACAATCCCTCCAAGACAGTCAATATTGATGTTCTCATGGCCCACGTTGGCTCAATCGACCAGCCCAGTACATAGTTCGGCTTAATCATCGGTGTTTTTTCTTTGTTCTTTTGGTTTTTTGTTTGGTTTCTTTCTTTTTGCATTCGGCACTTTCCATAATTAATCATAGGTAAACAACTCGGGGAAACGTTGTTGGAAAGACCTCCAGGAGGATCTCTGATCTCGTTCTGCTATTATCTCAATAGTGTAAAAACAATTCAGTCCCAAGTAGAAGTGTGATGATTCATTTTTTGATGTTGTTGCGAGCCGAAATGACCACGAAGTCAAGATAACATTAGGTGAATGTGTGACGGGGATGTAATTAGATTACCTCCCATGCGATCAGAGGTCTTTCGCAGCGTCGTGTTTCTAATTTTAGATACACCTGCGAATTGGGCGACATTCTTGTTTCGTTGAGTGGTGGATTTAAAGCGCTGTGTTGCGGTTCTTTTGCCTACCAGATAAAATGTAGAGTTTATGCGTCCTCTCTATAGAGGCCAATTCTTCATTGTATAGTCTAAGGTAGAATGCATGCCTGCTCTTGCAGAGGCCAATTGCTCATTGTATAGCCTATGGTAGAATGTATGCCTGCTCTTGCAGAGGCCAATTCCTCACTGTCTAGCTATGTTCTTGTACCAGAGGTTACGTGCAGAGATGGGAGAATGTAGGTTTCCACTCTGTTACAATTGTAATGCATTTTACAAGAAATGATCAATAAGTGAAATGTTTTCTTTCTACTTTTTGCTTCTGATCCTCTCTACTGGTTACTTCAAAGCACATGGTGTCATGGTCTGTATCTGTTTAACTTTACTCCAGGACTGTTTGTTTCTATATAAGCCACTTTTTTAAACAATAGATTTTTTCTCTTTTATTCTGTGCTCTATATTTGCTTGTTTCTTTGTTTTTCCGTCTATTTGTTGGTCGTTTATCAGCCAGAGCTCTAAGAAGTACCAAGGGTGAGATTTGAAGTACGTGACCTTTTACTTGCCTCTAAGGTAGCCGCATTCTGACATCAAGGAAGACATTACACAAAACACTCAGTTCGAGGGATCTTTACCCTGGAGTTTACATCAATACCGACTCCAGTCCTCCAAAAGACTATGAATCGAGGTTGCACTTACAAACGAAAGTAGAACATCATGTGCACATGTTAAAACCCGTCCCGATTTTTTAGCAGAGTAGGTCATTGCGTGGCAGTAGGAACCGATGACAAATTTAAGAAAACGCAAGCAAACTGGTGTTGTGCTTAGACATCATCCCTAAAGGTGGAATGCGGCTACCTTAGTGGTGAATGAATGGTTGCGTAGGCAGAGTCTTACTGTTGGCCAATTTTGAACCAAGAACGAATACAAAGCAAATACAGTGTACATGAGAAATAGAATAAAAACCCACTAGAAAGAGTGGTGCAATAACAAACCCATACAACACAGTCCATAAAGGGGTGTGAATAAACCCTTGTGTACACAGGAGGAAAAGAAGGAAAACAAACCGGAGAGTGTGAGACAAAAATCAAAATAATTGCAGGGAAACAAATGAGAGAAATCAAAAAATGATTATATGGAAACAAATCAGAATTTTGAGTTGAGAACACTTGTCGATTCGCCACAGCTCGAGCGTATTCTCTTTCTGTTTCTGTATGTGTCTGTCTATATAATTATGTATCTGTTTCTCTGCGTTTGCACGTGATTTTCTATTATGCCTTTACAATACTCTCTCTGATTGTTCAATACAAAATTGATCTTTTTGTTTCCCGTTAGGTGGTGTGTAAAACATACACATTCATGCTATG
>CM054155.1:8212461-8224961 GCA_028751875.1 Rapana venosa
TGAGTGTGCTGTGAGTTCATTGGGTAGACTGGGACCAAACAGACAAGTTTCAACCACTTTACGGATGTAAGTTTGAGAGTGTTGTCAAATCACCTGACCAACACCGCAGGTGTCTGTATGTCTCAGGCCTGGTTGACGCCAGAATGTGTTATGATAGTAAGCGTAGAGTACAGCCCTGTCATGTAGCTTCAAAACACAAGCATTTCCATAGCAGCAGAAGCATTGTACTATCCTCGTTATCATCGATCATCATGCAATTAAAAAAGCCTTTTATTCGGTGGTCCCAGTTGCTCTGGTCTCATGGTGACCTCAGATTCGGTTTCTCCACATTTCTGTACCTGTGGTGAGTTTGTGTCAAAGCCTTTGGGGTTGGGGGTTCGCGGGGGACGGTCGTTGGAGGGACGTTGTGGTGGTTGCCGCCTCAGGTGGGCAACTCACTCAGTCTGGCTCCGCGACTGAGCTAATACTGTCGTTAGTAGGGAGCTTAGTAGGTGGTGTCCAGCAGCAGTTCATGGTCCCTCTGGCTGGTGGCCCTACGGCGGCCTGATATTGATGAGCTCCCTGTGGACTTTCGGTCCTGAATATGGGACATAACGAATCTGGGCATGGCTGTGGCGGGGAGATGGAAATGAGAGCGGCATGGGATCAGCACGGATAGGTAGGTGCGTCACAGAAGATGAGGCCGCAAAAAATGAATAGAGATTTTTTTTTAAAAAGCCGTTGATTCGGTGTTCCAAGTTGCTCTGGTCTGATAAAGGGGTTTAAGACTGTGCTTTAGTTTTTACTTTTCCTTTACGTGACGTTATTCATCACTGATGGTACCTCACTTTCTGCCTCCGAGTCTTATTCTGTCTTCTGTATTCCTACGTTGTCTTCTTTTTCCTTTCTTTCTGTTTGTGTGTGTGTGTGTGTGTGTGTGTGTGTGTGTGTGTGTGTGTGTGTGTGTGTGTGTGTGTGTGTGTGTGTGTGTGTGTGTGTGTGTGTGTGTGTGTGTGTGCGTGTGTGTGTGTGTGTGTGTGTGTGTGCGTGTGTGTGTGTTTTGTGTGTGTTTGTTTCCTTGTTTGTTTGTTCGCGTGTGTATGTGCGCCTGTGTGTCTGCCTATCTAATCTCTCATCAATACAGATTTCTTGAAGTTCAATTGATGGATGCCATCCTTGGAAAGTGCATGCTCAGAGTTAACTGTTTCCTTTTGTTCCTGGTTTCATGTGTTCACTTCTTAGCCTCTATGATTTTGCATACCCATGCTGTAATGTGTAAGAGACTGTGTTGGTGTAGTGTAGCGCGCTAGTTTATTAGAGAGCATAATCATTTTAGAATACCTTCACACGTACTGCATTGTTTTCATTGCAGTATATTGTTTTGTATTGCATTGTGTTGTATTATTTTGTATTGTATTACATTGCCTTGTGTTGCATTATTTTGCATTTCATTGCATTGTGTTGCATTATTTTGCATTTCATTGCATTGTGTTGCATTATTTTGTATTGTATTGTGTACCACTTTCACTCACGGCAGATTTCTCTGTATTAAACCTTTATACTGATATGACAAACGTTGGACAATTGTACTCATCAAAGATGGCCGACGTTTTCTTAGGAGTTGGCACTAATGTTTTACAGCCTCCTGAAGCAGACGAATGACACAGGCAAAGGATATGACAGGGAAGGGTGGTGGTGATGAGACAGTGTCTGTCACAGACCATTGTTCTCTCTCTCTCTCTCTCTCTCTCTCTCTCTCTCTCTCTCTCTCTCTCTCTCTCTCTCTCTCTCTCTCTCTCTCTCTCTCTTACACACACACATATACACACGTACAAACTCACACACCCACACACCTCCACAGACACCCCGCTGTCTTCTGTCTGGGTGACTGAGTGGCTGGGAAAGGTTCCAACAGATGGTTCCCTCTTTTCTCTGCTGGTGCCATAGATGGGTAATGTTGCCTTTCCCTTTCTTTGACAGTCGGACAAAACAAGGTGTGGGTGTGTGTTTTTTCCTGTTTGACCATATTTTGTGTACTTATGTTTATGTGTGGGTTGGGGTTTTTTTTAAGAATCAATCATCGTATCAAGTGCGCCTGGAGAAAATGCCATGCATCCAGCAGATGTTTAGCTGTCACCAACCAGTAAATGGAATTGCTTATAGTTAGCTGAATTTTTTTTTTTACATAAAAGGCGACAAAAATATCAGTTTTTGTCTAGGCCAATATGACCTATTATAACTTTACCATTTTTAATAATGAAGCCGTTTTAGAACTTTGGACTTTTCCCAAGGGGAAAAACGAAGTTTGATTCCAGCGAATTACCCCGTGGGGATGCTGGGGGCCTGATAGTATTTAAAAAAAATGAATAGCATCTCCACCTTCTGGAAAATCTGTGCTAGGAATTCCCTCTTTTCATTCCCTCTCCTTGTTTCTGCCTCGTTCGGTTTTTTCCCCCTGTCACTTCCTTCTTGTTTATTGTATGCCTTCTTGGTCCATTCTCCTGCTTTTTTCCCCAGAAAGACTTCCAAGATAGCAATTCTCTCCCACGCCGCAGTCAGATGCGCTAGGTATGACTTTTCAGGCGCTTGACGGCATCGTGACGCATTTTCGCTTACATGACAAAATGTAAGCTGTCTGACCAGCCGCCATGGCGCAGTGGTTAGCGCCTTGGGTTACGGACTGGAAGGTCGCGGGTTCGATTCCCATAAGAGTCATAGGGATTTTTCGGACTCCGGCCGGCTCCTACCCAGAGTGAGTGTGCTGTGGGCTCAGTGCGAAGACTGGGACCACACAGTCGAGCTTCATCCACTTAACGGATACGAGTTTGAGAGTGTTGCTCAAATTACCTGACCAACACTGCAGGTGTCTGTATCTCTCGGGCCCGGTTGACGCCGGGATATATTATGATAGTAAGCGTAGAGTACAACCCTGTCAAGTAGTCTCAAAGCATATGCACTTCCACAGCAGCATCATTACGTCATCCTCATTGTCATTGATCATCATGCATTTAAAAAAAAAAATTGCCTCTGATTCGGCGGTCCAGTTTCTCTGGTCTCATGGTGACCTCAGGTTTGGTTTGCCCATACACTTCTGTGCCTGTGGTCAGTTTGTGTCAAAGACCTTGGGGTTGGAGGTTCGCGGGGGATGGTCGTTGGAGGGACGTTGTGGTGGTTGCCACCTGGGGTGGGCAACTCACTCACTCTGGCTCCGCGACTGAGCTAATACTGTCGTTAGTAGGGGGCTTAGTAGGTTGTGTCCTGCGTATGTTAGCTCAGAACAGGCACCACTGAACACCACCAAAGTGACCCAGCAGCAGTGCAGGGCCCCTCTGGTTGGTGGCCCCACGGCGGCCTGATAGTGATGGGCTCCCTGTCGACCTCTGACTCTGAGGATGAGACATAACAAATCTGGGTATGGTTGTGGCGGGGAGATTGGAATGAGCGGTGTGGGAACGGTGGGACGGGGGTCGTCAGAAGATGAGGCAGCAAAAAAAAAAAAAAAAAATGTAAGCTGTCTTGCTGTCTCAGCATTTGACGAAGACAAAGAAGAATAGCATCAATTATTTACTTCCAAGATATTTGTCGTGTGTGAAAATGAGTCTGATCAGGCTATCACATAGATTTTCTAAAACCCTTGTGTCTGGATTATTTTGCTGACAATGCCTCTACTCGCTGACCTCGTTTCGGGACTCTTTGCAACAGTTTTAGTGATAATAATAATAATAATAATAATAATAATAATAATAATAATAATAATAACGATGATGATGATGATGATGATGATGATGATGATGATGATGATGATGATGATGATGATGATGATGATGATGATGATGATGATGATGATGATGATGATGATGATGATGATGATGATGATAATAATATATGGAATTTATATAGCGCTGAATCTTGTAAAAGAAACAAATCGAAGCGCTTGAGTGTTCTTATTGTTTAGTTTGAAACTGTTTCAATATTTGTCAGCGAGTTCAAAGCAACACCTTTACGCTGTAATCCACCTGGCGTGAAATATAATTATTTTGTACAAGCTTGGGTGTCTGTTTATCCTAGTGTGCTGATGAAGAGATGAGTGTATACTTGGTATGGTTATGTTTTCACAACCAGCAGCGCGCATGCTTATTCATCTGCCTGCGTTCATGCACCACCTGAAGTAAGGCACTGTCAAGTCTGTGTATACCCCGACCTGGCACAGAGCACAACTCTACATTTTCAATCCACTAGCTTCTACCAAGATGTGAACCTGCAACCAGCAAGTTCAAAACCATTACAATTCAAACGGAACAGGATAGCTAAGTGATCACAGAAATCACTCTCCAAAGCTAAGGTTAAACAGTGGTGAACGTGGTTACCTCTTGGATGGGTGACCGTTCCTGCGCCTTGGCTTCAGTACTGTCCCCCAGTTCACCAAGACGTAAATGGGTACCTGCCTCTTTAGGGTCAGGGATGGTAAAAGGAGAGGAGATGGGCACGACCCTCGAAATGTTGGTCCCTAGAAAAGCTGAAGCATCTGACAACTCACTCCCCAAGGAGCATATAGGATTTGAGAACACCTGTACCTAAAACTCAAACCCTGCAGAGTTATCCGCTTGTCAGTCACTGCAAACAGTCTTTAAAGAAAAAGGTAAAGGAGTCCCATAACCTATAAGGTCGTAGGGGAGCGAGGCGTCAGAGACCTCACTTCTCTAGGGCCAGCATATTGAGGGCGGCGCCCATCTTCTCTCCCTCGCTGCTTTACCTTCCCTGACCCTAAAGAGGGCAGGTACCCATTTACAGCTGGGTGAACTGGGGGAACTGTACTGAAGCCAAGGCGCGCATACGGTCACCCATCCAACTGGTAACCACGCTCGACGCTGCTTAACTTGGCTGGGGAAAGCGAGTGCTCCGACCACTGAGCTATCCCGTTCCCGTCTGCAAACAGTCTTGCTTCTAAGCAAAACCTTGGCCTGAGCACAGAAGTAGACGGCGTGAAAAACCCTAAACAATCATACGAAATGGCCCAAAATTACTGACCTGGATTTGGACAGGAAGTTGTTGTTGTTTTTTCTCCCAAGCATTCTTCAGGCTGGAAGGACAGACACCGGCACAATGGCCACTGGAGGAGACAGACAGCTGCTGCTGCTGCTGCTGCCGCTTCACGCTCCGCTCTCACGCACAAAGTGTGCCATCAGCTGCGTGAGGCAGCGTGAGGCAGCGTGAGGCAGCGTGAGGCAGGCCACTACAAGTGACAAGGCCACAAGTTTGGAGTGGGTCCTTTGCCAGCATCCCGTCTCTGGTAAAACCGTGTTTACTTTTCTTGTTGTTGTGACATGTGAAAACACAACACTTGAACATGTAAGAAGAAGAAAACGATCTTGTCAAAAACTTGTTCAACTACTCGTTTGTTCATTTGCTTGTTTTGAGTATATTATGACTTCTCACAAAAACATTTTTGGCGCTGCAAGCAGAACTGGGTGTGTTTGTTTGTTTGTTTGCATGTTTGATTTATTTAGATGTGTGTTTGCTGGTTTGATTGATATTTTGCTTGTGCCTTTAATGGCTTTTATTCTCTACAGCGGCAACTTTTGCCGCTGAAAAGCCTTGAACGATAGAAACAAAGTGTACAGCATGAGTGTGTGTGTCTTCGATTTTTTAAAAAGTACTAGTTGTTATTGGTTGCATTTGTAAAAAGTAGATCAAAT
This sequence comes from Rapana venosa, assembly GCA_028751875.1. Classification (NCBI taxonomy): domain Eukaryota; kingdom Metazoa; phylum Mollusca; class Gastropoda; order Neogastropoda; family Muricidae; genus Rapana; species Rapana venosa. Next base: position 8,218,137 of record CM054155.1, read on the forward strand.
GCTAGCGCTTTGATTTGTTTTTGCAAGGTATAGCGCTATATAAATCCAATTTTTATTAGTAGAAGTAGTATTATCATCATCATCATCATCATCATCATCATCATCATCATCATCATCATTATTATTATTATTATTATTATTATTATTAGCATTATTATTAGTATTATTAGCATTATTATAATTATCATTATTATTATTATTATTATTAAACATGTCAGGGTAAGAGATATTAAAAAAACACTAACAGAATGTGTTTGTGTGCGCACACACGCACGCACGGGTGTGTGTGTGTGTGTGTGTGTGTGTGTGTGTGTGTGTGTGTGTGTGTGTGTGTGTGTGTGTGTGTGTGTGTGTGTGTGTGTGTGTGTGTGTGTGTGTGTGTGTGTGTGTGTGTGTGTGTGTGTGTGTGTGTGTGCAGTGGGTCTTACGAGAACTGTAGGAACACCAGTTCAACGTGGACCATGACACAGCAGCTTCTGGATGTCTCCAGTAAAGAAATCTACACAGGCTATTGAAGCAAAGAACGATCTGTCCTTCCAAACCAGTCAACAAAAATGAATAATAGGGAAGTGTATATCTTATGAAAATAGGAAAGACTGTCGATAGATGATATCAAACAGGGGACGGGATAGCCTGGTGGTTGGGGATGCGTGTGATCTGCTGACCCGGGTTCGAATCTCGTCCAAGCGGACTTTTCCTTTGGAGTTAACATCAGTGCGGACTCCACTGCCCCTAAAAGTCCTTCGGGTGAGACTATAAACCGAGGTCCGGTGTGCGAACGCACGCAGAACATCTTGCGCACAGGTTAAAACCCGTTCCGCTTTTCGGAAGACTAGGCCATTGTGTGCCAGTGGGACTGGATGACAAAACTGCACACATACGGGGACTGGATTAAAAAAGCACATGAGTGCTTATTCCATCATCCTCGAAATAAAAGAATAAATAAATAAATAAATGAACTAGATAGTTATGTAAATAACAAATAAAATAGAATGTTAAAAAAAAATGAAATCGATGAATTAAAAATCCAGAAAAGTAGTGTGGACAATGTAACGACTAAGCCACCCATAAAGAACCGAAATAGAGAAACCATTTCTCAATGCTTAAGACCAAAAACAAAAAACCCCAAATAAAAGGCCGAGTGTCTGCCCGCTTTAGGAAAGTCAGCCAGGTGTGTGATGGGCGGGGCAGGTTCAGAGGCTGTCTGTCTGCAACACGCTGTTTCCATCAGGAAACAAGGAGAGGATGGTGGCAGGATGGTTAAGACGTTCGCCTGCCAACAAGTTAACCGTGAGGTTCTGGGTTCGATTCCCAGCCTCGCCCTTTCTTCCCAGTTTGACACCAAAAAAATCGAACTGAATGTCAAAGTCCTTCGGATGAGACTATAAACCGAGGCCCCGTGTTCGAACGCATGCAGAACATCTTGCGCACACGTTAAATCCTGTTCCGCTTTTCGGAAGAGTAGGTCATTGTGTGCCGGTGGAAACAGATGCCAGAATTTAAAAAACCGCATACACACGGGAACTGGATGTAAAAAAGCACATGAGTGCTTATTCCATTATCCTCAATATAAAAGAATAAATAAATGGTCACCAGGCAGAAACTCCACCAGCTTCCACAGCCTGCATGACTGGCTGACTGTTTGGAGACAACCAAACCTGTGAAGTCTGGTACCCTGTTTCCCTGCTTCCCTGCCTGCCTGCCTGCCTGCCTTTCTGTTTTCCTGTCTCTCTGCCTGGCTGTTTCCCTCTCTGTCTTCCACTCTGTTTCCCTGACTGCCTGCCTGTCTGCCTGTCTGCATGTTTCCCTGCCTGCCTGCCTGCCTGTCTGTCTGTCTGCCTGTCTGTTTCCCTGTCTGTCTCCTTGCCTGTCTCGTTGTTTCGTCTGCCTGCCTGTCTGTCTGTCTGCCTTTCTGTTTCCCTGTCTGTCTGCCTGCCTGTCTGTCTGTCTGCCTGTCTGTTTCCCTGTCTGTCTGCCTGCCTGTCTGTCTGTCTGCCTGTCTATTTCCCTGCCTGCTTCCCTGCCTGCCTGCCTGCCTGCCTGCTTCCCTGCCTGCCTTTCTGTTTTCCTGTCTCTCTGCCTGGCTGTTTCCCTCTCTGTCTTCCACTCTGTTTCCCTGACTGCCTGCCTGTCTGCCTGTCTGCATGTTTCCCTGCCTGCCTGCCTGCCTGTCTGTCTGTCTGCCTTTCTGTTTCCCTGTCTGTCTGCCTGCCTGTCTCGTTGTTTCGTCTGCCTGCCTGTCCTTGTTCATAACAGCAATCACTGAAGGAGACCCTATTTCTCTTATTTTGAAATGAATGATGGGGCAGGACAGCCTAGTGGATAGAGCTTTACACTCGTGGTCTTACGGCCAAGGTTCGAGCCACCACTGAGGCCTCTGTTCGAGAGGATAATTTTTTCCTCGTGAAGTTAACATCAATACCGACTCCACTTCCTCGAAAGTCACTTGGATGAGACTATAAACCGAGTGACAACTTGCTCACCCGTTAAAACCCGTTTTGCCTTTTAGAAGGGTAGGCCATTGCGTGCCGATAGAAATGGATGACAATATTTAAAATAGATAAATAGATAAATAAATAAACTCATGCACACTGGTGTCAACATCCCCATTCCAATCCCAAAAGTCAGAACTGTCCTACTGAAATGATGGTAAAGCGGTTACATCGTATCGAAAAAGCTCACTATTGGTGAACCTCGGAGATTTAGCAGAGAAACAAACAAAAAAGGGTTGTTGGGCTTTTTTGCTTGAAAAACAGTTTCTTATCTTTCAAAATACATAGACTATATAGCACACATTGCAAAAACTAGTATATATATATATATAGCAAAAAATATATAGATCTATAAACTTTACAATGTCATCTCCTTTTCCACAAGGGAGGGACGGGGAGAGAGAGAGAGAGAGAGAGAGAGAGAGAGAGAGAGAGAGAGAGAGAGAGAGAGAGACAGACAGACAGACAGACAGACAGACAGACAGACAGACAGACAGACAGACAGACAGACAGACAGACAGACAGACAGAGACAGAGAGAGATTTTCACTAAAATAAAAGGTCAAAACAACAAGGAGAACTGCTTGAAGAATGAGCAGAAAGAACGGGTACCTTACAATTGTCACAGATGGACCGCATAGAATAAACAATTGTGATACGACAGGGAAAACAGTGACAATTGATGATTAGGAAAATAAAAACAGAATAAATACAAAGAAAGAAAGAAAGAAAAAAAGAAAAAAAGAAAGAAAGGAAGGAAGGAAGGAAGGAAAGAAGGAAGGAAGGAAGAAAGAAAGAAAGAAAGAAGAAAGAAAAAAGAAAGAAAGAAGAGAAAAGAACAAAAAGAAAGAAAGAAAGAAGAGAAAAAGAAAGAAAGAAAGAAAGTAAGTAAAAGAGAAAAAGAAAGAAAGAAATAAAAAAAGATAGAAAGTAAGTAAATGAGTGAGTGAGTGAATGAGTGAGTGAGTGAGTGAGTAAGTAAGAAAGAATGAAAGAGAGAAAGAGTGGGAGAAAAAAGAAAGAAATGAAAGAACTAACAAAGAATTAAAGAAAAGAAAGAAAGAAAGAAAACAGTACAAAGAAACAACCTAAAATGTATACATGAAATTTAGGAGGAAGTTCTGCTATCTGCAAAAGAACAGACAATGGGTAAGAAAGATAAAAGGAAAGAGAGAAAGAGTGGGGGGAAAAGAAAGAAAGAAAGAACTAAACAAAGAATTAAAGAAAAGAAAGAAAGTACAAAGAAACACCTAAAATGTATACATGAAGTTTAGGAGGAAGTTCTGCTATCTGCAAAAGAACAGAGAATGGTTTATGTAAGAAAAAAGGAAAGAGAGAAAAAGTGAGAAATAGAAAGAAAAGAAGGACTAAACAAAGGATTAAAGAAAAGAAAGAAAGAAAGAAAACAGTACAAAGAGACAACCTCAAATGCATACATGAAGTTTAGGGGGGAAGTTCTGCTATCTGCACAAGAACAGAGAATGGGTTATGCAGCATTGCTTGTAAATGTTCCGAAACCTCAGTGAGCATAAGCCATGTGTGTGTATTTTCTCAGCAGCATTTTGAAGGTAGCGAGTGCTAGAACGAGTCGTAGATATCAAAACCAGAGTTGATTTTATTGTTGGTCTGGCTTTTTGTCAAAAGTGTTGTTCAATCTTGAAGACGTGAAAAGTTTCCAACGAAAATATAAAATTTAATCTTCCTTCCTTCCATCTTTCTTTTAAGTCTTTTTTTTTTTGTTCTTTCTTCTTTCTTCCCTCTTGTCTCTATGTCTCTTTCTGTTCTTCTTTCTTTCTTTCTTTTATTTCATTCATTTTTTTCCCCTTTCTTTCATTCGTTATTTCCTTCCTCTCTTCCTTCCTTTCTTTCTTTCTTTCTCTCTTTCTTTCTTTCTTCCTCTCTCTTTTTCTTCACAACTGTCACTGAGCTGTAAGCTGAGCTACCCGACATTCAGTGATGCAATGTGATGTGATGTAATGTGATGTGATGTGATGTGATGTGATGTGATGTAATGTGATGCGATGTGATGTGATGTAATCTTATGTGATGTAATGTGATGTGATGTGATGTAATGTGATATGATGTGATGCGGCGTGATGTGATGTAATGTGATATGAAGTGATGCGGCGTGATGTGATGTAAAGTGATTTGATGTAATGTGATGCGATGTGAGTGATGTGATGTGATGCGATGCGATGTGATGTAATGTGATGTGATGTAATGTGATGTGATGTGGTGTAATGTGATGTGATGTAATGCGGGTGATGTGATGTAAAGTGATTTAATGTAATGTGATGCGATGTGATGTGATGTGATGTGATGTGATGTGTTGTGATGTGGTTAAAGCCTATACAAAATGCTGTATTGACTTCTCAGCTAATCAACTGAGCAATACAGAAAAGCTCAGAAGAATAAAGGTTGTTCTATTGTATTGTATTGTGTGGTATTGAAGTGTAGTGTAGTGTAGTTTACCACGCTGTATTGTGTTGCATTGTATTGTATTGTGTTTTGTTTTGTATCATATTGTGTTGTGCTGTGTTGTGTTGTAGTGTATTGTATTGTGTTTTGTTTGTAGCATATTGTGTTGTGCTGTGTTGTAGTGTATTGTATTGTTTTTGTTTTGTATTATGTTGTGTTACGCTGTGTTGTGTTGTAGTGTATTGTACCGTGTTTTGTTTTGTTTTGTATTATAATGTGTTGTGCTGTACTGTATTATGTTGTGTTGTATTGTATGCATTGTATTGGATCGTACGTATCGTATTGGAATATGGTGTGTGTAGTGTAATGGAGTAGAGTGGAGTGGAGTGGAGTGGAGTGTTGTGTAGTGTTGTGTAATATTGTGTAGTGTAGTGTAGTGTAGTGTAGTGTAGTGTTGTGTAGTGTAGTGTAGTGTAATGTAGTGTAGTGTTGTGTAGTGTTGTGTAGTGTAGTGTAGTGCAGTGCAGTGCAGTGTAGTGCAGTGTAGTGCAGTGAATTGCAGTGTAGTGTAGTGCAGTGTAGTGCAGTGTAGTGTAGTGTAGTGCAGTGAAGTGCAGTGTAGTGCAGTGTAGTGTAGTGTAGTGCAATGCAGTGTAGTGTAGTGTAGTGTAGTGTAGTGTGGTGTGGTGCAGTGCAGTGGAGTTTGGTGTGGTGTGCTGTGGTGTGGTGTAGTGTATTGTTGTGTGCAACTCTCTTGTTTTGAAATGCATATGTGTGCCAATCAAAAAATGGTTATTTTTAAACCCATCCACAAAAACCTCTCTTTTCCTGTGGTGATACTGTTCTTTTCTTCCAGTAAACTTATGTCAGTGTCGATTAATTGTCTTATCAAATTTCACGCAGAGAAATTTCGTGACTTAAAGTGGTGTAAAAAAAAAAATTGTTAATAAAAGACTAGGACGCGGACCACCACTCAAGGCTTAGTGAAGGAGAAAATAATGTTTGGGTGTAAGCGAGGACTGAACCTGGGACTTGTCACTTTTTAGACGAGTGTGTCACTTCTGTACCACTGATGGATTGCGCAGTATTGTACTGTATTGCATTGCATGGCATTGAACTGTACTGTATCATAATGTGTCTGTCTTCGTTGTAACGTCTGTTCACTGGAAAGTGATATTAGACAGGTAATGTGGAAGTGTAAGAAATGAGAAGATAGTGTCAGTGTGTGTTTGTTTGGACAGTTGAATGAAGGATAAAAGGAAAACAAACTGATCCAACCATCAGAAACGGGTGAAATTTTACGTACAAACAACAAGAAAAGAAAAACAGATACACCCGATTAAAAAAAGTGTCAGAATGTGTACGTGTGTATTATATTTGTATTGCATTGTACTTCACTGCATTATATTCTGTTACCTTGTATTGCATTGCTTACAAACAAAGCGTATCTAAAAAAAGACTTCTCTTTATAGCTTGTACTCAATTGCACCACTTTTGTTAGCTAAAAAAATGAAAAGATGTGTGTATGTGTGTGCGCGCGCTCGTGCGTGCGTACACGTGCGTACACGTCAAGTCAAATTTGTACTTCCAGATGGTACATTGAATATGCAATGCATTTGCTTTTTTTCATAAAGCCATCTATCTAAGAACAAATTTCTTAATGATTATTCTTAAATACTACATTATTGTAGCCTTTACCAATAAACTGAACCAATAAAAGGAGGAAAATCGATAAAATAATACATTAGAAACTACAAATTACACACATATACATACACACGCAAACGCATACTCATACACACCTGCGCATGTGCACGCACGCGTACACACACACACTTAGGTAAAGAATGTTTTAAGAATGTGCGTGCGTGCTTGTGTGGGTGGGTGTGCGCGTGCGCACGCATGCTTGCGTGTGT
>CM054155.1:8227461-8242461 GCA_028751875.1 Rapana venosa
TTTCAAGCCAAACACATGGTCGTTCACTATGCACTTTGATACCTACAGTTGTTTTCCTATTTCTGTCTGTGGCTTGACACCATGACCAGGAGAGCCTGTCTTTTCTGAATCTTGCCCCTGATCATCATCCACGCACCCATTCCAGGGGATTTCCCCCTGGAGTTAACATCAATGCTGACTCCCCTCCCTCAAAATCTTTTGGATTAGACTATAAACTGAGGCCCCTTGTGGGATTGCTCGCAGAATAGCTTGCACACACGCTAAAACCTGTTTCGCTTTTTGGAACTGAAGGCCATTGTGTGATGGTGGGAACAGATGACAAAACTGTGCAGTACCAAAATGCATACAAGGGACTAAATGTAAAAGAAAATTTAAAAGCCCATGGCTGCCTATTCATTATCTTCAAACTAAAAGAAACTGAAATTGAAAAAAAGAAATGACCACTGGATTCGTTTGACTCTGTTCTATCTGTCACAAAGTATTAGGATCAAAGTGATGCACATTGATAGTACAATCACCCCTGGGATAATTAAATCCAATGGACACATCTGGAATACTTTCAAAGGATGGAATATTTACGTTCTGTAAAAGAGCATAATGGTTCCTGTCTGCAAGAAATCAATGCTAGAATCGACGTGGCCAAGCAAAAGATGGTTCAGTGAAACAACATTTGGAAAGACAACTGCATACCTAAATATATAACAATTAGAATTGTCCACTACTTATCTGGCCTTTAGTGGTGTATGGGTCAGAAACCTGAACAGTACAAACATTGGAAAGAGAACAAATAAACGCAGTCAAAATCATAGGTCCTACAGGAGACTTTCATGATTCAAACTGGCAGACAGAAGAGCAAACCAACGCCATTTTCTTTGAGTTCTCAGTACAAAGACAAGCGTTGGCTGAAATTGATAAGTGCAGACTGAGTTATGTTGGTCATGAAAACAGAAACACTCAGAAAAACCTGATGACGACAGTTCTTCAAGGTAAGGTTGAAGGCAGAAGAAAAAGAGGCAGACCACCAACACCTTATATTGCCAACATCACTGAGATCAGTGGTCTGGAAGAGCTAGAGAAGACTGTATAACTCAGCAGAAACACAGAGAGAGAGAAATGGTAAGCCCTGGTGCCATTGTGTGGAACTCCTGCCGATGACAGTGGCGATGGAGACAGTTGTGTTATCTATCACTGCCCCTTCCGCCTTTTCTGCCTTTTTCACTTTTCTTTTATTCACTCCTTTCTTTTGTACTTGGTGGACAACAGACCACCCTGGTCCCCTGAAGGCAGCATTAGGGTTTCTCATGCACGAACACCGCGAACACTGCTTCTGTACAGCTCCACTGATTGCCTTTGTTTGCAGCCGCTGCCTCCTCTGCCATACGTGTTGGGCTAAATCACGGAAAATCCTGTGGGCTTTAAGAATTACTTGTATTAATGGGTAAATGTGTTCCTTTTCTTCTTTGTGTTTTTTTCTGTTTAATTTGTATGTACTTTAGAAACACAAAAACTAGGGTATAAACTATACAAAATAAACGCTGTGACTGGTATTTTCTTATTTTTTTAAGAATTTCTTTGTTTATAGTGCCTATCTATCACTCTCTCTCTCGCCACTACAGGTAGGTATCTCACTCAAACTGACTCTGTGACAATGCCAACATTGTTTGTTACCAGTAGGGGGTGTAGTAGTTTGCATTTAATCAGAATAGGCATCACTGAATACCATCAAAGCGACCAAGCAGTAGCCTAGGACATTTTTGTTCAGGGCTTTGGGGTAATAATAGTAAACAACTGAGTTTAACTATAGTTAAAAAAATAAGATAATTACAAGTAAAAAAGAAACAAAAAAGCTGTTTTACACTCCTGTATTACCATGCATGAATCCCAGTTATTTTTAAAAACACATATTATTTTGAAATAAACGATTATCAGTAGAAATAAACATTCTGTTATGCTTTTGCCATAAAAACTGAGTATTCCTATTGTAGAATAGTAACATATTTTCTAACCTGGCAGACATAATGTCAGTACATACAGTTATCAAAAGACAGCAGGCATGTGGTTAAGCATTGGTTGAAGTGTTGGAAATTCCTGTTATTTGTCCTTTAAGCATTTGTCGTAGAATGTAAAAGTCCTGTTATATTTTCTTTAAGCGTTTGTTGTAGTGTGTTGGAAAGACCCCTATATTTTTTAAACACTTGTTGTAGTGTGTTGGAAAGGCCCCCGATATTTTCTGTAGGCATTTGTTGCAGTCTTAGCCATCAGCGCCTAGGCTTTATCACAGTTCTTGATTAAACCATTGACGCTGGGGGCAACAGCAAAGTGAGAGGCTGTATGACCAGTGGCTTTCCCACTCATGGAATTCCACTTTACAGCTTAGTCTTTAGTGATTGACTATGACTCTCTGACTAGGAGGCTTGACTCGCACAGTCCATATGTGTTGCAGCCCTGGGGGCTGGTTGGCCTTTGGAGAACATCTCCAACGCTGACTGTCCTTATGCCCACTTGGCCGAGAGAGTGGGGATGTACTGTGGGCAAGGCATCTCCACTATAATCAAATTTCTTCCCAGTTTCCGAAACAGCAGCTGCCTCCTCAGCTGTTTTGGAGGTCATCGTCGGACACGACGGACATACATACATACATACATACATACATACATACATACATACATACATACATACATAGACAGTCCTGTTCTATTTTCTTTAAGCATTTGTTCTAATACTTGAAGGTGCTGGGGCGGGAGGGCAAGGACAGAGACTAGCGGGGTGAGGGAGGGCGGAGACACATTGCCTGTCACAGGCCATTGTTGTCTCCTTCACACTCCTCTTCACACCCACACACCCTGCACTCTTTTGTCTGGCTGACTGTCTGGGGGTTGTTCCAGAGGCCGATGGTATCTCCTTTCTTCTGGTGCTATACATCAGCCAGCTCACCTTTTCTACTGCTTTGGCGGTGTGACAAAAACCAATCTTTTTGTCTGCCTCACTGCTGGGTAAGCTCTACGCGAAACACTCACTACATAATTCTATATTTTGAACAGTACTTTTTTTCCTGTTGCCTCTTCTTCTGGGACCTTCCTGCTCCGATGTTCCGGCACTGCTCAGTTCCATCTCCAAGCCCCTGCCAGATTCATTGTCCCATCCTCACGGTAAGAAGTCTACCAGGAGCCCATCAATGTCAAGCCGCTGTACAGCCCCCAGCTAGAGGAGCCCTACACTGCCGCAGGGTCACTTTGAGGGGTGGGGGGGTGTTCAGTGGTGGCCTGTTCTGAGCTTAGAGTTTACAGTATAAATCTTCTGCCAAGATTTATAATCTGGTAGAAGCTTGGTCTGTTGCTGAATCCAACGCCTTAATAAAACGTGCATTATAAAATAAGTACTTTTGTGCTTTGGCAACTAGATGAACGCTAACAACAACACTGCAAATTTCAAATAATATGTGCTTACTTTTCTGCATGTAAAGGTAAAGGTGTTCCATAACATATAACGTCGTAGGGAGGGGGGGGGGGGGGGGAGCGAGGCATCAGAGACCTCACTTCTCTAGGGCCAGCATATTGAGGGTGGCGCCCATCTCCTCTCCCTCGCTGTTTTTCCTTTCCTGACCCTAAAGAGGCAGGTACCCATTTACAGCTGGGGGAACTGTACTGAAGCGAAGGCGCACAAACAGTCACCCATCCAAGTGGTAACCACGCTCGACGCTGCTTAACTTTGGCTGGGGGAAAGCGAGTGCTCTGACCACTGAGTTATCCCGTCCACTTTGTGCATGTGCATCAACACAAAGTAGCGTAAGACTCCAACAGATTATCAGATCACCCCCTAAAGCTGACGTGGCAGAAACTAGCAACACCTGTACCTTCAGTTCAAGAAGCTTGATCAAGATTTGACCCCACAACCCAGAATTGCAGACTTATTAGGATTAGAAGTTTTTGCCGTATCCACGAGTACGTACAGTGGGTGTGGGTTCGTGTTCCTGCCTTCATGATATAGAGATAAATTGTGTGTGTGTGTGTGGACGGGGTTGGGTGTGGATGGGGGGTGGAGTTGCGTTCGTGCACATGCTCATGAAAATGAGTATGTCTTATGTTTGGCTTTATTGATTTTTGAAGGGCACACGCGCGGACTTGTGTGTGTGTGTGTGTGTGTGTGTGTGTGTGTGTGTGTGTGTGTGTGTGTGTGTGTGTGTGTGCGTGCGCGCGTGCGTGCGTGCGTGCGTGCGTACTTGTGTGTGATTTTGCTTTTGAAGTTATCTTGGAATTTTCAAACCAATATGAAATTTTCTTATGTCCTTCCAGATTATCATAGGTATTAAACACGCCTGTCAGTATTGTAATTGTCCTTCATGGGTAGATGAAAGTGTTTTTGCCTTGACACAGCAATCCTTAACAAACAGTGCTACATTTTCCGAGCCCTACGCCGAAGCCCAGCAGACCTGAAAAAAGAAGAAAGAAATCAGCCATGAACACACGCATTGCCAATAACTAACTGGGGCTTGACATTGAAGAGTAGGTTTTTGTCTCGCAGACAAAGTTGAGGCGGGACGCACACAAGTGACAAGAGCCACTTGAGGAGACAGCGGCTGCTGCTTCACGTGTCCTTGCTACAAGAAGATGGCGTTGTTGCCTTGTTGCTAGATGCCGCGGAACACAGAGTTTGCGGACAAAAAAGCAAACAAGGTTGTGTGGAGAGTATGCTGTAAAATAGTTCAATATTTGTGAAATCTGAAAGACAAGCATGCCTCTTGCAGTTCAAGTGAGAGACGATACATGTCGCTCCTGGACAAAAAAAGAGAGTAAAACTTAAAGAAGGACATATTTTAGAAAAATAAAGGAATAAAAGAGTTTTATAAAAGGAAGGCATCAAAGACTGTTTAAAACAAAAAGGCATAAAAGAGGTTTTTAAAGGAATGCATAAAAGAGTTTTAAAACAGGATGGCATAAAAGAGTTTTTAAAAAGGAAGGTATAAAAGAGGTGTGTTTTTTTTAAAGGAAGGCATAACAGATTTAAAAAATGAAAGGATAAAAAAGACATGAACTCACAAATAAATAGATAAATAAACACGGAATTAAAGAAGTAAATGAAGAAAGATAAATAACTAGCTAAATAAATAAAATAAGTAAATATAAATAACAAGTTCTCCTGCCACACACACACACACACACACACACACACACACACACACACACACATACACACACACGCTGACTCATCCAGTGGCGAGTGTATGACGTGATGAAGACATCCCCAAAAGCCTTTGAGCCCAGTTTGTGCATGTGTAACTAGACGTTTTGCTAGCAGCCTCGTGATTGGTTGGTTTGTGCTCCATGAGGCAAGGAAATGAACACTCGCTGCTCCGACCAAGTTTTCCTTTATTTGTTTGTTTGGAATTTGTTAGGCCTTGGTTTGTTTGTTTGATTAGTTTGGGGGAGGGTATTTTGTTTGTATCTTTGGGTTTTTTGTTTGTTTATGTGTTTATTTATGTGGATTTTTGTTTGTGTGTTTGTTTATTTATTTGGTTTTTGTTTGTTTGTGCTCTCCCCCCCAAATGCAGCAAAACCGTTGCTGGAAACCCATTACATTTGTTGTTGATGTGTGTTCTCCGCTTAACACCCTGGGGGGACCCAGAAAAATGCACTCTGCCCACTCATCCCACCCGGGAATCACTGTGAGATAGGCAGTACACTAAATGAGGTTTGGGTGTATGACTGTTTCCAAGTACCTCGCCAATATTTTTTTTAATTTTTTATTTTATATCGAGGATAATGGAATATAGGCAGCTTAGCCATACTCCGACTTCAGATGAAACCATTTACAGTGAAAACAAGTATTCAATCACAGCGAGTAGATGTAGCAGGCTATTGGCATTGAGATGAGTAAAAGACCTTACAGTAACATCAGAAAAAGCAGTCTTAGAATGAAACATGGCAGAATGTCTCTAACTGTTTAAGATATACATTTTTTAAGCAAGAGAATTGTCTATTCTTATAAGTCATCAAATGTAAATGATAACTGACTAAATAGATAAGAAATAATAGACGAGGTAATAAAATAGAAAAACGGGAAAGCACAAATGTATCAATGAATATGTAAATAAGCTACTCAAGCACGATAAACAAAACAAACAATGACGATACACATGATTAAAAGCATACTCTATCAGTATTAATTGGTGGATCGGTGGTCTAGAGGTAACGCGCCTGTCTAGAAAGCGAAAAGTCCGGGTCTGAAGTGTGCGGCGGTTCGTACCCCGTTTGGACCGGAAATTTTTCCCCCATCCATTAGACCATGAGTGGTGGTCTGGGCGCTAGTCTTTCGGATGAGACGATAAACCGAGGTCCCGTGTGTTACACGTAATTATTTAGCGCACGTAAAAAAAACCCACGGCAACAAGAGAGTTGTCCCTGGCAAAATTCTTAGAAAAAAGCCACTCTGATAGGGAAACAAATACAGCTGCAGAAAAAAAAAAAAAGGGTGAAAGGGTGGCGCAGCGCTAAGTGGCGACGCGTTCTCCCGCTCTCCCCGGGGAGAGCAGCCCGAATTTCACGGAGAGAAATCTGCCGTGACTTAAAGTGGTATGAAATAAAATCTGAGCGCTTTGATTTGTTGCTTTACAAGATTCAGCGCTATATAAATTCCATACATTATTATTATTATTATTAATAACCTCCAAATGTTTTTCGTTCCTGGGCTAGAGCTCCGAGGTTCACCAATGGTCAGATTTTGCGTATGCGACTGTTGTAACCCACCTGAAGGTAGCCGCTTGCTAACTTGGAGATGTATGCTGGGTATGTTTCCTGTTGCTGTAACTCACTGAACGCTGGCATAAATTACGGGATTTTCAACGTGCATGTTTATGTACACGAGGGAAATTAAGGCACTGGCATATCTGCACTTGAAATTGATATGAGACATCGTAAAAATGTCCACACTGAATTCACTAGACACCTCCGAGATTCGAACCCACGACTTCATGGACCCGTGGGATAAAAGTTGAATGGTCTTAACTACTATTTTAGAAAATTAGAAAAAAAAATCGTCCCTGGACCATTTAGGAGAAAATTGCTAAGTGTCTGCTAGCTAATGAAAGTCAGGCATGTGTGTGATGGGTAGTCAGGGCGTAGGTACACACTGTTCTCCACTCATGGCCACGAAGCAGAAAATCCTTCCATCATCTTCAGGAGATCAACAGTTCAGCGCCAGCCGCGGTCTCTACATACAGTCTGGCTGGCTGGCTGGCTGGCTGGCTGGTTGGCTGGCTCTCTTTACCAGGCACTTCGTCAATGATTATACTCTGATCATTGGCAAAAACAGAATGCTTACGGAGAGAGAGAGAGAGAGAGATAGAGAGAGAGAGAGAGAGAGTGTGTGTGTGTGTGTGTGTGTGTGTGTGTGTGTGTGTGTGTGTGTGTGTGTGTGTGTGTGTGTGTGTGTGTGTGTGTGTGTGTGTGTGTGTGTGTGTGTGTGTGTGTGTGTGTGCGTGCGTGTGTGTGTGTGTATTTTACAACCCATTGAGAAATGAACGTGGATAAGCGTAGCATAGAAATGTGTATGGTTGAAAGGAAGGCACTGGCAGACCTGCTCAACTGTGGATCCCCAGCTACTGTACACAGGCAGAAAGTCACCCATCATCCAACAAACACTGCCAGGTTGTTGTTGGGTTGTTTGTTTCACGCACCTCGGCTAGGGCTCCAAGATTCACCACTGATGACAGTTTGCATAATTATGCGACCGTTTTTTGCCCGCCATGACGGTAGCCGCATTCCAGCTTTGGGAAACTACCCAGATCTGAACTTCATGGCTGTTGTGTTTTGGGGGCTTTAGCATAAGACGCCAGCTTCTTGTCTTCTGGGTTATGCATCCTACTTGAAAATAAAAGAACAACATGATGTAGCCATGTAGACAACAGCCAATATTGGCGGCTTTGTCGGTCATAAATATAACCAATACACCAAGGCCTACATTAATCTGTATTTTTTTGCTTGAAAATGTGTATGTTGAGATTATCCTTAGCAATGGCTAGCTTGTAGCATAAGAACCTGTATCCTCCATTTAAAAGAGAACAAAAGTCCCCTGAAGACAAAGCAATGCTGCCTATATGGCAAGGAACTTGAAAAACAACCATGCACTCCAATAATCTCACCCTAAGTATACTTGTGGTCTCACTGCGATTTTCAGGTGTCATAGCACAGAGTACATGATCTTGTTAAGCTGGGGAATGTCCAAACTTATGTAGACGAAATGGGAATCTTCTGAAAAACTCCAAATTTTCCTTTTCATCTGAGTACTTTCTTGGTCTATGTCTACCTTCTTGGTCCATTCTTCTGCCTTTTTTCTCAGAAAGACTTAAAAGATAACAATTCTCTCCCATGCAAAAGTTAGATGCGCTGGGCCTGACTTGACAGGCGCTGAACGGCAGCACAACGCGTTTTCACTCATATGACAGACAATACTGGTTACTGTCTATGCGTTTGAATAAGAAGACCTGATTTACGAAGTAATATGGGCAAGCCTTTTTATTTGTGTTTATTTTATTTTACCTTATTTCATTCTTTTGTTTCGATGATAATGGAATACACACTCACGTGATTTTTACATCCAGTCCCCGCGTTTATCCATTTTTGTAAATGTTTTCATCCATTCCCACCAGATACAATGGCCTACTATTTAAACAAGCGAAACGGGTTTTAACGTGCCTACAAGGTACTTCGTGCGTTCGCAACGGGACCTCGGTTTATATCTCATCCAAGGACTTTTGTGGGGAGTGGATCAGCACTTGTTAACTTCAGAGGAAAAATCCTCTTAAAGTTCATACAGTCAGCCTGACAAGGTTACATATATATATATATATATATATGATATATAATATTATATATTAGAAAATATATCATATTATATATTATATATATATCTATATATATATATATATCTATCTATATATATATATATATATCTATATTATATATATATCTATATTATATATTATAAAGTACATAATATGTATATATATATATATATCTTCTTATTCAAAGTACAAAACACAAACTTGTTTCCTGAAGAAAGTAATCTTTCTCTGTCTGTCTGTAAGAAGTAACAAGAATTAAAGAGAAGCAAGCCATGTCCTTTCATGTCGCTTTAAATATAAGCCAACCATAACCGCCTCCTTGTTCAGCCTTTTTCATCTTTGATTGCACCCTCCCCACCCCCACCCCCACCCCACCCTCTGCTAACCCTCCCCACCACACCACACCTTTCCATGTCCTTTTTTTTCCATCATCGCCGCCATCATCCTCTCCAACCCTCTTGTTCCTGAGAACAAACGGTCCCCCTAATGCCCCGAAGGCATGGTGAAGGGAGAGTTATCATGCACGAACACCGCTTCTGTTGGTCTCCCGTTCAAGAGAGAGAGAGACAGACAGACAGACAGAGAGCGACAGAGATAGAGAGCCAGAAAGACAGACAGGCAAAGCAGACAGACATAGAGAAGAGAGAGAGAGGAGGAGAGAGAGAGAGAGAGAGAGAGAGAGAGAGAGAGAGAGAGACGAAAGAGATACAGAGACAGACAGCGAGAGCAAGAGTGAGAGAGAGACAGACAGACAGAGACAGAGAGCGAGAGAGCGAGAGACAGACAGAGAGCGAGAGACACGGACAGATAGACAGAGAGAACGAGAGAGAGAGACATAGTGACAGACAGACAGACAGACAGAGAGATACAGACAGACACAGAGAGAACAGAGAGAGACAGAGAGACAGACAGAGAGACAGACAGAGACACAGACACACAGAGACACAGAGAAACACTCAGAGAGACATACAGACAGACAGACAGACAGAAATCGAGAGCGAGAGAGAGAAAGAGAGAGAGAGAGAGACAGACAGACAGACAGACAGACAGAAAGACAGAGATCGAAAGCGAGAGAGAGGCAGACAGACAGATAGAGATCGATAGCGAGAGAGAAGCAGACAGACAGACAACAGACAGACAGACAGATAGATAGACAGACAGACAGACAGACAGACAGATAGACAGACAGACATACAGACAGACAGAGAGAGAGAGACAGACAGAGAGAGCGAGAGAGAGAGAGAGGCAGAGACAGAGAGAACGAGAGAGCGAGAGATGGACTGATTGCCTTTGTTTGAAGCGCTTCCTCCTCTGTTCAAGGCGTGTGGCTAAATCAGGGGAAAATCGCCCCGGCTTTAGTTATTACCTGTATCAATGAAGCCAGCGCTTTTTGTCTGCTCTTTTGTTTCTTTCTGTTCGATTATTTGGTTGGGGTTTTTTTCATAGGATTTTATTTTATCAGAAATATTTCAGTTTGTATGGTTTTGTGGGTGGTTTTTTTCATTTGTTTTATCAGAACTATTTCAGTTTTTGTTGGGGATTTTTAAAGATTTTTTTCTTCTGTTGTTTTATCAGAAATATTTCAATGAAGGCAAGAAAGATGCATAAAGAAATCGAACAAATTAAAACAAAAACAGTGATTTTGTCGCTTTTTTAACGAAAAAATAATTATGTTCCATGTCTCTCTGACTGTGTTTGTCAGTCCATTTGTCTGTCTCTGTGTGTGTCCCTTTCTGCTCTCTTCATCTGTCCTCTGTCTGGTTTAGTCTCTCTCTTTTCCTATCTGTTTGTAGTATGTCTCTGTCTGTCTCTCTGTCTGTCTGTCTGTTGTCTGTCTGTCTGTCTGTCTGTCTGTCTTTCTGTCTGTCTGTCTTCTGTCTGCCTGTCTTTCTGTCTGTCTGTCTGTCTGTCTCTCTCGATCGCTCTCTCTCTCTCTCTCTCTCTCTCTCTCTCTCTCTCTCTCTCTCTCTCTCTCTCTCTCTCTCTCTCTCTCTCTCTCTCTCTCCTTTGGGCGATGGCCACAAAGCTAAATGCACTGACCATGGTTACCTAATAATCTTGGAAAATAAATACTTTTAATCAAGGAGAGAGAGAGAGAGAACTCAGAACTCAGAAATTTAATGTATCTCGGCCTTAGGCCATAATACATGGTTGGCGTAGGAGAAATTGACAATGCCACAGAGTGGGCAAAAACCCGAATAAAATATACAACACCAAGCTCACTTTCAGTGAAAGAAATAATGAAGACAATGCACAAATGCATAAAAATACATATGTATCAAACACAATTCACTATCTTGATCTAAGTGTACCTTCCTTATGTCTGGAAAAAAATCAATATACATATAGTTTCTCAAAATCATAATAAAACGATAACCGTATCTTCGTTTGTGATGTAAATATCTTAACACAACAAGCTTTTTCTCTTATTGATGGCATGGAATATATATCTAGAAAGGTAGTGATTTTTGCTACTGTTTTCTGCTTTAAGTAGATCGTGCAAAGGTGTATCAACACAATCCCTTAAAAATTTAATTCTTAAATCATTATACACAAAACATTCATAAAGGAAATGCTTTTCATCTTCGACTTTGGGCTTACAAAATGGACATTGTTTCTTCTGATTCTGTGCACTATATCGATGTACATTGTTGTTGAATGGTAAAACATTACATCTCACCTGTGACACAGCAACTCTAAAGCAGCAGGTATCTAAGTGTAGAAGATATTCTTCTTTAACAAATATTGCTTTGAAACACCTGTAACTGTCGTATCTGTCTCGGTCTCTGATTGTACTATACCATTCCTGGATAAACATATCAACTAATCTTTGCTTAAGCAGATGTAAGAATACCTTGACGTCACCAACTCCCTATTGAAGCCATATAAAACTGAATCCTGCACCACATAAAATTTGTCTAATCATAGAAACCCAACAGTTCTTTCCAGATATATCCATGTCAAGCAACATTTGATAAGCAGTATATGGTAGTCTGTTAGAATTCATTTGTGATAATTTAAACCAATATCTAGGAGTATTTATACATGAGTTGATGTATAGAGGATATCGATCCAGCTCACCATATATCATTTTATTTGGAGTTTTCAATGGTACACCCAAAAATCTCTTGCAAGCCATCATGTGTACTTTCTCTATATGTTCCAATTTATGTAACCCCATATCTCTGATGAATATACTAAGATTGGCTGTATTTTAATGTCAAAGATCTTGAAAAATGTTTCAGCGTTCATTTCTTTATATTTATGAAAAACCCTATTTAGTTCTACAACAGCTTTCTTTCCCTTGGTCACGAGATGATCTGTGCCCAGCTTAGCACTAAGTTTTGTCATAAAATTAAACCCTAAATAGCAATACTTATTTACCACTTCTAATTTGAAGTTATCGTAAACCCACTTTTCATTTTTTCCAAGAAAACCTCCTTTTCTAAAGACCATTACTTTACTTTTATCAGAATTAACATTTAATTGCAAATCATCACAACACGATTTCAATACATTCAGTTGGTTTTGCAAACCTCCAGGAGTTGTTGAAATAAGAGCCACATCATCTGCAAAGAGTAAAATAAAGATTTCCATGATGTCTGGTACTAGTTGTATTCCATGTTTACCTTTTTTACCCATGGTCTCAGATAAATGGTTGATAAATAAAGAAAACAGAGCAGGGCTTAACACACATCCTTGTCTCACACCAACTGGGCATTCAACAAATTCAGACAATTCACTGTTTACCGGTATACATGAATATAATGTTTGATACACTGCTGACATTGCTGCAAGGGACTTTCCCTTTACTCCCTGATCTTTGATGCACCCTATAAGTAAATCATGTCTGACAGAATCAAAAGCTTTTTTAAAATCTATAAATGCAACATATAACTTCCGACCTTTCTTGTTCATTTACTTCTGGACAATTGCATGCAAATTAAAGATCTGATCAACAGTAGAGTATTTTTTTCCGAGAGAGAGAGAGAGAGAGAGAGAGAGAGAGAGAGAGAGAGAGAGAGAGAGAGAGAGAGAGAGAGAGAGAGAGAGACAGAAAGACAGACAGACAGGCAGGCAGACACACAAACAGACTTAGTGGGAGAAGGAGACAGAACGATTTTTTTTTCATTAGTATTTATGTTTTTTCATTCGTTTACTATTGTTTATCATTCTATTTCAAGGATAATGGAATAAGCACCCTCGTGCTTTTTGTACATTCAGTCTCCGTGTGCATGCGGTTTGATAAATGTCATGTGTTCCCATAGGTACAAGTGACCTACTATTCCGAAAATCAGAACCAATTTTAATCGTAAACGCAAGATATTTTGCTTGCGTTTGGTGAAAATTTGCGTTTGCAACCTTTTTTTTTTTTTTTGCCCACCATCAAGATGATCCAACGGTCTACAAAAACTAGGGAATAGATGAAGGTGAAGGCATCCGCATTCAAACTTCGGGGACATCTCTGCATCAAAATATCTCGACATCTCTGCATCAAAATATCTCGAGATCTATCTATGGATTGTTTAATCAATGATGTGATGTGAACTTTAAATAAGCAAGAAAAAGGAAACGAAATATTAGAAATGCTCTCTTATTGCTTGGCTTTGTTGATTTGACACCCCCTGGGTATGCCGGGAGGTCTGTCAGCATAAACAGCATCCCCACTTCTGGAAATTATTTGCTAGGAATTCCCTCTTTTCTATCCTCCTCCTTGTTTATGCCTTTTTCCTTTTCTTCCTGTCACTCTTTTTTGTCTATGTTCTGCCTTCGTGTTCCATTGCACTGCCTGTTTTTATCAAAAAGACAAGATGAACATGTTTTCCCACATCCTACGCGGATACGCGGGCCTGACTTGTAAGGCGCTTGACAGCAGTGCAACACGTTTTCCTTCGTTCATATGACCGACCACGATAGTCGCTGTCTTCTTGTTCGACAACGACGATGACAACAACAACGAAAAAGAAGAAGAAGAAGAAGAAGAAAGAAGAAGAAGAAGAAGAAGAAGAAGAAGAAGAAGAAGAAGAAGAAGAAGAAGAAGAAGAAGAAGAAGAACAACAACAACAACAACAACAACAAAGAACAACAAGAAGAACAAGAACAAAAAAAGAAGAAGAACAAGAACAACAAGAACAAGAACAAGAACAAGAAGAAGAAGAAGAAGAAGAAGAAGAAGAAGAAGAAGAAGAAGAACAACAACAACAACAACAACAACAAGAGCAAGAGCAAGAACAACGAGAGCAAGAACAACAAGAACAACAAGAACAACAAGAAGAACGTTCGCTTGACATGTGGATGCAGCTCAGTAGCACTGTGTTACTGAATACCCGATCTTCCTCAGCTTTATTCCCTTGTAGTCCTCCGTGGTCATGCAGTGAACCTGACAGTATAAATAGCATCCCTACATTCTAGAAATTCTGCGCTAGAAATGTCCTCTTTTCTTTCACTCTCTTTGTTTCTGCCTTGCCCAATTTCTTCCCGTCACCTCCTCCTTGTCTATTTTCTTCCCTCTTGGTTCATTCCCCTGCCTCTTATTTTCACAGAATGACTTTAAAGATAACATTTCTTTTATGCCGAAG
The DNA here is from genome assembly GCA_028751875.1 of Rapana venosa. Taxonomy (NCBI): domain Eukaryota; kingdom Metazoa; phylum Mollusca; class Gastropoda; order Neogastropoda; family Muricidae; genus Rapana; species Rapana venosa. The sequence goes on from CM054155.1 coordinate 8,241,880, forward strand.
TCGAATGCGTTGGGCCTGATGTGTCAGGCGCTTAACTGCAGCGTGACGCATTTTCGCTTATATAACGGACAACAATAGTGACTGTTTGAACGCTGGATGAAGAAAAATTAACGTGTAACTATTTATTTATTTATTTATTCATTTATTTATTCTTTTATATCGAATATAATGGACAAAGCACTCGTGCAATCCAGAACAGAACTAGAAAGGCCAGAATCTCTGGAAGATGGCACTGTACACACTACACTAGAAGAAGAAAAAACCCAACTTGATTCCAACGTGTATCGACGTCAGTTGACGTCATCAGACGTGGGCTGGGTCATTTACTGACCTCCAGTGACATCAATAATCAGATGTGTGACAGCTAATCAGATCAGTGGCTGGTAGTTAAACGGCATGCTTGTTGGGAATTAGCCGCCATGCATGTCATAGCGAACACCCTAAACCACTCACAATAGTTATCTGATGGGCTGGCTGGCTGGCTGGCTGGCTGGCTGGCTCTCTCTCTCTCTGTGTCTCTGTCTCTGTCTCTGTCTCAGTCATTCTCTCTCTCTGTCGCCCTCTCTGTCTCTGTCCTCTTCC
>CM054155.1:8247461-8267461 GCA_028751875.1 Rapana venosa
TGTCTCTTCCTGCCTGTCTCTGTCTGTCTGTGTGTTTCTGTCTCTGTCTGTCTGTATCCCTGTCTGTCTGTCTGTCTGTCGTTCTCTCTCTCTCTCTCTCTCTCTCTCTCTCTCTCTCTCTCTCTCTCTCTCTCTCTCTCCTCTCCCCCCCCCCCCTCTCTCTCTCTCTCTCTCTCTCTCTCTCTCTCCAACATTATGATGTAAACCAAAGTTCACTTAAGCCGATGCAATCAGGAAATTTTTTCTGACTTCTTCGTCTTCAATGCAGTTTAAATGTAGCCCACCACTGTCTGTCTGTATCCACGCCCCATCTCCACCTCACTCAGTTCCCTTGTGGATCTGGAGAAAAGACTGGAGTGCCTGGAGCTGTTTGCTGTACAGCAGTCCACGCTGCAGCAGAGAGACAGGGATGGCAGCAATGTTCTGACGACGCCCATTGATGCTGCCATTAGGCACTGATCCCTGCCTACATCAAGGGTGAGGGTTGTGATGGTAATCAGATCAGGATCAAGGCTTGGTGGTGGTGGTGGTGGTGGTGGTGGTGGTGGTGGTGGTGGTGGTGGTGGTGGTGTGGTGGTGGTGGTGGTGGTGGTGGTGGTGGTTCGATGGTGCTGGCTGCGTCTGGTACATGCCAGAAATCAGCTTGTTGCACACTATGGTTCACAGCCTGAATCGTTAAGGAGATTCTGGGGGTTTTATTCTTGCTTTTTTTTTGTGTTTATGCTCCTTTTGTGGTTTATATTTTTAGAAAGCTGTTTTGGTTTTAATGTTGCTTGGTTGTCTAGATTTAGTTGTGGCTCTGTTTCGGAAACATGCAGACACACTCATATGAAGGAAGGAAGGAAGGTGGCAGGATGGTTAAGACGTTCCCCTGCCAACAAGTAAACAGTGAGGTTGTGGGTTCGATTCCCAGCCTCGCCCTTTCTTCCCAGTTTGACAAAAAAATCAAACTGAGTGTCAAAGTCCTTCGGATGAGACTATAAACCGAGACCCCGTGTGCGAACGCACGCAGAAATCTTGCGCACACGTTAAATCCTGTTCCGCTTTTCGTAAGAGTAGGCCATTGTGTGCCGGTGGGAATGGATGACAAAATTTACAAAACCGCATACACACGTGGACTGGATGTAAAAACGCACATAAGTGCTTATTAAGAATAAATAAACAAAATAAATAAATAAATATGAAAAATAGTGTGCATGGAAGCGTGTGCGTGCGCGCGCGCGCACGCACACACACACAGAGGGACATACAGAGAGAGAGACACACACACACAGAGAAACATGTAAACACACATAGAGCCATAAAGAGAGAGAAACACACACCGAACTGCACATACACACACACATACACACATACATACATACGTACATACAAACAAACATACATACATACATATAATATACACACATACATAATACATATAACATACACACACATACATACAAACATACACACACATACATACATACATACATACATACATACATACATACATACACACATACACATGCACGCATAAAAATGCATGCATACATACATATATGCAGAAAGCACACAACACAGAGAGAGACACAAACAGATACAGAAAGACATACAAAAAAGCAAGACAACGAAGCAGAGACACAGACAGACGCATTGAGTAAACAGAAAGAGACAGACATATAGTATGTATATGTGGATACCTTTCCTTCTTTAATGACATTAACTTCAACAACAACAAATTCAGTTACGTGGCGTAAACGTAAACGAAGGGAAAAAACTTTCAACTCCCTCTGCTTTTCCGCTGTCTGCTTCGTTAGCTTCGTTTCAATCTAACCCAATAACTCTACATCACTCCAGGCTCCCTCCCCCACCCCACCTCACCTCACCTCACCTCACCTCACCTCACCTCACCTCACCTCACCCCACCTCACCTCACCTCACCTCACCTCACCTCACTCCCTTGTGGACAGGAAGGAAGACAGCTGAACAGACCAGAATGTCTGGAGGTTGCTGTCCCTGCTGCTGTACAGACCGCACCAGAGGGAAACGTCACAGCGACGTGTGTTATGACGTCAGTTGATGTCAGTAGAACGTGGGTTCTTTTGAACTAGCTACTGATACCTGGCCACATCAATAATCAGATTTTGTGAGGGTAATGTAAGTAAATCAGTGGCGGGTAGATACTTGCCATGGCTTTGTTGGGGATTAGCTGATCACACATTGACCACATCATTCACAGTGAGGAGTATCTACAGTCTCTCTCTCTCTCTCTCTCTCTCTCTCTCTCTCTCTCTCTCTCTCTCTCTCTCTCTCTCTCTCTATTTACACTATCTGTTTGGCTGGCTGGCTGGCTGGCTGGCTGGCTGGCTGGCTGGCTTGGTGATGAGCTCACTAGCTAGCTTATCCTGTCTGCCTCTCTGTCTTTCTGTCTCTTACTGCCTGTCTCTGTCTGTCTGTGTGTTTCTGTCTCTGTCTGTCTGTATCCCTGTCTGTCTGTCTTTTTGTCTGTCTGTCTGTCTGTCTCTCCCTCCATCTCTCTCTCTCTCTCTCTCTCTCTCTCTCTCTCTCTCTCTCTCTCTCTCATCTCATCTCTCTCTCTCTCTTTTTCCCTCCCTCTGTCCAACATTATGATGTAAACCAAAATTCACTTAAGCCGATGCAATCAAGAAAACTTTCCTGACTTCTTCGTCTTCATCATCATCATCATCAGACCCGTGACCTTGGCGGTCGTGGGGGAGACATGAAAGACGATGCCGTGGTAAGCCTCCTCCATCCATCTCGGTCCTCGGCTCTGCGCAGTAGTGCCGAGTCATTCATCCTGGTCCATTCTCTGATGTTGTCCATCCATGACTTGTTCTGTCTTCCCCTCCTTCTGCCACCTTCGAGTGTTCCCTGCAGTACTGTTTTGGGCAGAGTGTTGTGGCGGGTGACGTGGCCGAACCATGTCAGCTTTTTCTTCTTGACGATGGTGAGAAGGGGTTCCTGTGGACCTGCCAGCCGTGTTATTTGACTCTTGACAAATTCGTTGGTCTTTCGTTCTCTCCAGGATATGCCCAGTAGTTTTCTATGGCATTTTGTTTCGAATGACTGGATTCGCTTTGCTGTTTCAGCAGTCAATGTCCAGGTTTCACTTCCGTACAGCAGGATCGACTGAATTAGGGCTTCGTCTTCAATACACTTTAAATGTAACCCACCACTCTCTGTCTGTCTGTCCACACGCCCCATCTCCACCTACACTGTCTGTCTCTCTGTCTCCACGCCCCATCTCCACCTACACTGTCTGTCTGTCTGTCTCCACGCCCCATCTCCACCTACACTGTCTGTCTGTCTGTCTCCACGCCCCATCTCCACTTCACTCAGTTCCCTTGTGGATCTGGAGGGCAGCTGACAAAGACTGGAGTGCCTGGAGCTGTTTGCTGTACAGCAGTCCAGGCTGCAGCAGAGAGACAGGGATGGCAGCAGTGCTCTGACGACGCCCATTGATGCTGTCATTAGGCACTGACCCCTGCCAACATCAAGGGTCAGGCTTGTGATGGTAATCAGATCAGGATCAATGCTGGATGGTGGTAGTGGTGGTGGGGGTGGTCGTGGTGGTGGTGGTGCTGGCTGCGTCTGATACATGTCAGAAATCAGCTTGTTGCACACTATGGTTCACAGCCTGAATCGTTAAGGATATTCTGGGGTTTTTTTAGTCTTGTTTTTGTTTTTTGCTGTATGCTTTTCAGATTGGTGATGGTTAAGTAAAGTAAATCAGTGGCGGGTAGATACATGACATGACTTTGTTGGGCATTACACATTGAGCACTTCATTCACATTGAAGAGTATCAACAGTCTCTCTCTCTCTCTCTCTCTCTCTCTCTCTCTCTCTCTCTCTCTCTCTCTCTTTACACTGTTTGTCTGGCTGTCTAACTGGCTAGCTGGCTTGGTGAGGAGCTCACTAGCTAACTCACTCTGCTGGTGTGTCTGTCTGTCTCCCTCTCTGCCTCTCCCTGTCTCTCTCCCCCACCCCCCACCCCCTTTGTTTTCTGACATACACACCAGCCCCTATACCTGAATTTAGGGCATTTTCTTCCTTTGTGTGGCATTATCTTGCACTGCGCATGCACACACATGCACACAACACACACACACAACACACATATATATATATATATATATATATATATATATATATATATATATATATATATATATATATATATATATATATATATATATATATATATATGTACACATAATTATAAACATACAGACATACATATTATATGTAAAATGCACACAACATAGATAGAGAGACAGACTCAAGAAAGACATACAGAGAGACACATACAGACACAAAAACACGTACACCAAAACACGCTCAGATCCACACAGAGAGACACATTGAGTAACAGAAAGAAGCAAAGAGGCTGGCCCGTCATATATGTGTGGATACCTTTCCTTCTTTTATGACATTAACTTCAACAACAACAAATTCAGTTACCTGGCGTAAACGTAAACGAAGGGGAAAAAATTTAAACACCCTCTGCTTTTCCGCTGTCTGCTTTGTTAACTTCATTTCAATCTAACCCAATAACTCTACATCACTCCAGGCTCCCTCCCCCACCCCACCTCATCTCACCTCACTCCACCTCATTCCCTTGTGGACAGGAAGGAAGACAGCTGAACAGACCAGAATGTCTGGAGGTTGCTGTCCCTGCTGCTGTACAGACCACACCAGAGGGAAACGTCACAGCGATGTGTGTTATGACGTTAGTTGATGTCAGTAAGACGTGGGTTGATTTGAACTAGCTATTGATGCCTGGCCACATCAATAATCAGATTGGTGACAGTTAATTTAGTAAAGTAAATCAGTGGCCGGTAGATACTGCCATGGGTTTTGTTGGGGATTAGCCGATCACACATTGACCACTTCATTCACAGTGAGGAGTATCTACAGTCTCTCTCTCTCCATCTCCTCTCTCTCTCTCTCACTCTCATCTCTCTCTCTCTCTCCTCGCTCTCTCTCTCTCACTCTCTCTCTCATCATCTCTAATTACACTGTCTGTTTGGCTGTCTAACTGGCTAGCTGCTTGGTGAGAAGCTCACGAGCTATCTTACTCTGTGTATCTGTCTGTCTCCCTCTCTGTATCTCTCTCTGTCTGTCCGTCTGTCTGTCTCTCATCTCTGTCACTGTGTCTCTCTCTCTCTGTCTCTCTTTCTCTATCCCCCTTTTGTTTTCTCACATACACACTAGCCCATATACCTGAATTTAGAACATTGTCTTCCTTTGTGTGGCATTACCTTGTACTGCGCATGCACACACACACATACATGCACACATGATTATAAACATACAGACATACATCTATGTAGAAAGTACACAACACAGATACAGAAACAGAGTCAAGACAGACATACAGAGAGACACATACAGACACAATAACACGTACATCAAAACACGCTCAGATCCACACAGAGAGACACATTGAGTAACAGAAAGAAGCAAAGAGACTGGCCTGACATATATGTGTGGATACCTTTCCTTCTTTAATGACATTAACTTCAACAACACAAATTCAGTTCTGTGGCGTAAACGTAAACAAAGGGGAAAAAACTGTCAACTCCCTCTGCTTTTCCGCTGTCTGCTTCCTTAACTTCATTTCAATCTAACCCAATAACTCTACATCACTCCAGGCTCCCTCCCCCACCCCACCTCACCTCACCTCACTTCACCTCACCCACCTCACCTCACCTCACCACACCTCACCTCACCACACCTCACCTCACCTCATTCCCTTGTGGACAGGAAGGAAGACCGCTGGACAGACCAGAATGTCTGGAGGTTGCTGTCCCTGCTGCTCTGTACTATCCACGTCAGAGGGAAACGTCACAGCGACGTGTGTTATGACGTCAGCTGATGTCAGTAGGACGTGGGTTGTTTTGAACTAGCTATTGATGCCTGGCCACATCAATAATCAGATTGGTGACAGTTAATTTAAGTAAAGTAAATCTGTGGCGGGTAGATACTTGCCATGGCTTTGTTGGGGATTAGCCGATCACACATTGACCACTTCATTCACAGTGAGGAGTATCTACAGTCTCTCTCTCTCTCTCTCTCTCTCTCTCTCTCTCTCTCTCTCTCTCTCTCTCTCTCTCTCTCTCTCTCTCTCTGTTTACAGTCTGGTTGTCTGGCTGACTGGCTGGCTGGCTGATAGGCGTGGTGATGAGCTCACTAGCTAGCTTATTCTGTCTGCCTCTCTCTCTGTCTGTCTCTTCTTGCCTGTCTCTGTCTGTGTGACTCTGTCTCTGTCTGTATCCCTGTCTGTCTGTCTGTCTTTCTCTCTCTCTCTCTCTCTCTCTCTCATCTCTCGCTCTCTCTCTCTCTCTCTCTCCTCTCTCTCTCTCTCCTCTCACTCCCCCCCCTCTCTCTCTCTCCCCCTCTCTCTCTCTCCAATATTATGATTAAACCAAAATTCACTAAAGCTGATGCAATCAGGAGAACTTTCCTGACTTCTTCGTCTTCAATACACTTTAAATGTAGCCCACCACTGTCTGTCTGTCTGTCCCCACGCCCCATCTCCACCTAACTCGGCTCCCTTGTGGATCTGCAGGGCAGCTGAAAAAGACTGGAGTGCCTGGAGCTGTTTGCTGTACAGCAGTCCACGCTGCAGCAGGGAGACAGAGATGGCAGCAGTGCTCTGACGACGCCCATTGATGCTGCCATTAGGCACTGACCCCTGCCAACATCAAAGGTCAGGGTTGTGATGGTAATCAGATCAGGATCAAGGCTTGGTGGTGGTGGTGGGGGTGGTGGGGTTGGGGGTGAGGGTGGGGGTGGGGGGTTTCAGTGCTGGCTGTGTCTGAAACATGCCAGAAATCAGCTTGTTGCACACTATGGTTCACAGTCTGAATCGTTAAGGATATTCTGGGGTTTTTTAGTCTTGTTTTTTTTTTGTATTTATGCCCCATTAGTGGTTTATATTTTTAGAATGCTATTTTGGTTTTAATGTTGCTTGGTTGTCTAGATTTAGTTGTGGCTCTGTTTGGGAAACATGCAGACACACTCATATGTGATATGTGCTTGGAAGTGTGTGCGTGGGCGCGCGCGCACGCACACACACACACACACACACACACACACACACACGCAGAGGGACTACGGAAGATACCCCACACAGAAACACGGAACATGCACACAAACTTCAACACACCGGGCCATAAAGAGAGAGAAACACACACAGAAACACACATACTCACATACACACATACACACACATATACACATACATACATACATACATACACCATACATACACACATTCATACATACATACATACATCCATACATACATACATACATACATCCATACATACATACATACATGCATACATATAATATACACACACATACATACAAACATACATAAATATGATATACACTCACATACATACATACATACATACATACATACATACATACATACATACATACATACATACATATAATATACACACATACATACATACATTCATATATACATACATACATACATACATCTATCCATCTATCTATCTGTCCCGTAGTCTGACGACCGTGGGGGCACCCTCAAAGACTCAACAACCAGTTCCCTCCATTCCTCTCTCTGTTCTGCCTTTCTCAGGGTTTTGTTGAGTTCTAGGCCTGTCCATTCGCTGATGTTATCCTCCCAGCTCTTCCTTGGTCTGCCTCTTCTTCTTCCTCCTTGGACAGTGCCTTGCAAAACTGTCTTTGTAATTCCTTGGGATCTTGTGACATGCCCATACCATTTAAGTTTACGCTTTTTCACGATCGTTAGAAGGTTCTCATAGGGTCCAATGGTTTGCTGGATTCTGTTATGCACGCTTTCGTTGCTTATGTGGTCTTTGTAGGAGATGCCAAGGAGTCTCCGAAAGCATCTCATCTCCACTGCCTGTACTCTTCTCTCCAAATCTGCAGTCAGGGTCCATGATTCACAGGCATACAGAAATATGGATATGACAAGGGAGCGCATTAGTCTGATCTTGGAGATAAGTGAGATATTCTTATCTCTCCAGATGGTGTTTAGTTTTGACAAAGCTGTTATTGTCTGTGCAGTCCTGCATACTACTTCTGGCTTGGATCCCTGGTCTGATACAATGGCTCCCAGGTACTTGAAGCTTTGAACTGTTTCCAGCTTCTGGTCATTAACCCTGATATCAGTGCTAATGCCGTTGGTGTTATTAGTCATCAGTTTGGTCTTCTCTGCACTGATTTCCATGCCGTATGTTTTGGAGGCCTTATCCAAGTGTTCTGTTAGGCTGGCAAGCTCTTCTTCTGATCCTGCTATTCCATCAATGTCATCTGCGAAGCGGAGGTTTGTGATCGTTCTGCCACCAATGCTGACTGATCCTTCATGATGTTCCAGTGCATCAGCCATGATTCTCTCAAGGAAGATGTTGAAAAGAGTGGGTGAGAGTAGACAGCCCTGCCTTACTCCAACTGTTGTTCGAAACCATTCTCCAATGTTGTTGTTGTAGTACACTGCACTGGTGGCCTCGCTGTACAGCTGTTTGATGACTCTGATCAGGTTTGCATTGATGCTGTACAAATTCATGGTTGCCCACAAAGCTGCATGCCACACCCTGTCAAATGCCTTCTTAAAATCGATAAATACGTGGTAAAGGTCTTGTTGATGTTGAAGGTACCGCTCACATAGTATTCTGAGGTTGAATATCTGTTCTGTTGTGCTGCGCCCTGCTCTGAAACCTGCTTGTTCCTCAGCAATGATGGTCTCTGCTTGTGGCTTCAGTCTATTCAATATTATCTGCAGCATGACCTTGCTTGGGTGACATATGAGGCTGATTGTGCGGTAATTATGGCATTGTTGTAGATTTCCTTTCTTGGGGAGGGTGATGATGAGTGACTGTGTCCATGGTGTTGGCCATTTTCCTGTCTGCCAGATCTTGTTGCAGATTCTTAGTAGGGCGCTGATCATGGCTTCCCCTCCAGCTTGGACCAACTCAGCTGGAATGTTGTCAGCCCCTGCTGACTTCCCCTTTTTCAGCGATCTGACTGCTGTTTCCACTTCTTCTCGGAGGATAGGGTGACTGTCTGTGTCTTTGCTTTCGGGTACATTAAGGACTTCTGGATCTCCTGCGGTTCTATAGTTATACAGGTCGGAGCAGTATTCTGTCCATCTGTTCAGAATATCCTGGTCGTCAGTGAGACACTTCCCATTTTTGTCTTGGATTGTTAAACCTTTTCTCTGTTTCGTGCTAGTCAGGTCTTTCACCAGCTGATATGCTTTCTTGCTATTGTTTTTCTTGATGTTCTCTTCAATGTCTTGGCACTGTTCACCGATCCAATTCTCTTTTGCCTCCGTCATGGACTTCCTGATTCTTTTGTTGACTGCCCTATATTGTTCTGCTCTTTCTTTTGTTTCATTTTTCTTTTTCTTCAACTCTCTACGCTTGTCGCATAGTTGTAGGATGTTAGGTGTGACCCATGGTTTTTTGACTCCCTCTGCTACTGGTAACCATGTAACCCAGTACCACCTGCCACATGTGGGGAGTAAACCCAACCAAAAAATCCAACCTGGAGAGGGATGGGCTCCGCCAGGTTTGATTTGCCCAAGATACACCAATGACAAAGACAGCCAGAATCTCCATACCGGATCGGTCGTCGCCCGGGTTACCAAGGACCGCGCCTTCTGTTGCTCATCAGGACAGATGTCGAAAGTATGCTACTGATGTAAAACGCAGCAAAATTCGTGCCAGAAACAACACCATCATTGGCACATGGAATGTACGGACACTAAGAGCTGCAGGCAAAGTGGAAGAACTGACACATGAGATGTCCAGATATCAATGGCACATCCTTGGGCTCTGCGAAGTCAGGTGGAAAAACATGGAGAAACAACAACCCAGGAAGACCACAAATTATACTACAGTGGAAAACAGGATAAACATGAACACGGCGTGGGGTTTCTCGTTCACAAAGACACCGTGAACACCGTCATGAGCTGCCAGCCTGTGTCCAGCAGACTTATTACCATCCGCCCTGAGAGCAACCCCCTTTAACATAACTATAGTACAGGCATACGCCCCTACATCAGACTGCACAGATGAAGCCGTAGAAGAATTTTATGACCAGCTACAAGAGGTTCTGAATCAAACACCCAAGAAAGACATCCTCGTTGTGCAAGGCGACTGGAACGCCAAGGTAGGAGAAGATGCATGGAAAGACTGGGAGGGCGTTTGTGGGCCACATTGTAATAACCAATCAAATGAAAGAGGCTTGAGACTCCTGGAGTTTGCCAGTAACAACCACCTCCAGCTAGTGAATACACTTGGCCCACACAAGAAATCCAGAAAATGGACATTTTCATTTCATTTCATTTCATACCACTTTAAGTCACGGCAGATTTCTCTCCGTGAAATTCGGGCTGCTCTCCCCGGGGAGAGCGCGTCGCCACAAGGCATGGCATAGCCCAAATGGAGAACACCACAACCAAATAGATTACATCATGGTGAAAAGACGGTTTCAGTCTAGCGTTAACATCGCACAGACACGAAGTTTTCCAGGAGCAGACATAGGGAGTGATCATGATCTTGTGATGATGACTTTCCGACTACGTCTAAAGAAAATCCACAAGCGGAACAACATCAGGATCAAATTTGACCTCGAGAAGCTGAAGGACCCAGAGTATTAGAAATTTTTCAAGCAAGGATAGGTGGAAAGTTTGCAGCACTCACTGTGATAGACTCAGACATAGATACACTGACGAATAGTTTCAACACAGCGGTGACTGAAACAGCAAACGAGCTTCTTGGCAAACGCCGACCAGTCATACATACATACATACATATATACATACATACATACATACACACATACACATGCATGCATAAAAATGCATGCATACATACATATATGCAGAATGCACTCAACACAGACAGAGAGACAGACTCAAGAAAGACATACAGAAAGACACAAACAGATACGGAAAGACATACAGAAAGACACAGATACAGAAAGACATACAAAAAGCAAGACAACGAGACAGAGACACAGACAGACGCATTGAGTGAATAGAAAAAGACTGACATATATTATGTATATGTGGATACCTTTCCTTCTTTAATAACATTAACTTCAACAACAAAAGTTCAGTTACGGGGCGTAAACGTAAACGAAGGGAAAAAACTGTCAACTCCCTCTGCTTTTCCGCTGTCTGCTTCCTTAACTTCATTTCAATCTAACCCAATAACTCTACATCACTCCAGGCTCCCTCCCCCACCCCACCTCACCTCACCTCACCTCACCTCACTCCCTTGTGGACAGGAAGGAAGACAGCTGATCAGACCAGAATGTCTTGAGGTTGCTGTCCCTGCTTCTGTACAGACAACACCAGAGGGAAACGTCACAGCGACGTGTGTTATGACGTTAGTTGATGTCAGTAGGACGTGGGTTGTTTTGAACTAGCTATTGATGCCTGGCTATGGGGACGGGATAGCTCAGTGGTCGGAGCACTCGCTTTCCCCCAGCCAAGTTAAGCAGCGTCGAGCGTGGTTACCAGTTGGATGGGTGACCGTTTGCGCGCCTTTGCTTCAGTACAGTTCCTCCAGTTCACCCAGCTGTAAATGGGTACCTGCCCTCTTTAGGGTCAGGGAAGGTAAAGCAGCGAGGGAGAGGAGATGGGCGCCGCCCTCAATATGCTGGCCCTAGAGAAGTGAGGTCTCTGACGCCTCGCTCCCCTTCGACCTTATAGGTTATGGGACTCCTTTACCTTTACCTATATCAATAATCAGATTGGTGACGGTAATGTAAGTCATGGCCAGGGCTTTGTTGGGAATAACCCATCACACATTGAGCACTTCATTCACATTGAGGGGTATCAACAGTCTCTCTCTCTCTCTCTCTCTCTCTCCTCTCTCTCTCTCTCTCTCCTCTCTCTCTCTCTCTCTCTCTCTCTCTCTCTCTCTCTCTTTACACAGTCTGGTTGTCTGGCTGGCTGGCTGGCTGGCTGGTAGGCTTGGTGATGAGCTCACTAGCTAGCTTAGTCTGTCTGCCTGTCTGTCTGTCTCTTCCTGCCTGTCTCTGTCTGTGTGACTCTGTCTCTGTTTGTCTGTATCCCTGCCTGTCTGACTGTCTTTTTGTCTGTCTTTTTGTCTGTCTGTCTTTCTGTCTCTCCCTCTCTCCCCACCCCCTCTCTCTCTCTCTCTCTCTCTGTCTCTCTCTCTCTCTCTCCAACATTATGATGTAAACCAAAATTCACTTAAGCCGATGCAATCAGGAAAACTTTCCCGACTTCTTCGTCTTCAATACACTTTAAATGTAGCCCACCACTGTCTGTCTCCACATCCCATCTCCAATTACACTGTCTGTCTGTCTGTCTGTCCCCACGCCCCATCTCCACCTCACTCAGTTCCCTTGTGGATCTGGAGGGCAGCTGAAAAAGACTGGAGTGCCTGGAGCTGTTTGCTGTACAGCAGTCCGCGCTGCAGCAGAGAGACAGGGATGGCAGCAGGGTTCTGACGACGCCCATTGATGCTGCCATTAGGCACTGACCCCTGCCAACATCAAGGGTCAGGGCTGTGATGGTAATCAGATCAGGATCAAGGCTGGGTGGTGGTGGTGGTGGTGGTGGTGGTGGTGGTGGTGGTGGTGGTGGTGTGGTGGTGGTGGTGGTGGTGGTGGTGGTTGGGTGCTGGCTGCGTCTGATACATGCCAGAAATCAGCTTGTTGCAAACACTATGGTTCACAGCTTGAATCGTTAAGATATTGGGGTGGGGGGGGGGGGGGGGTTAGTCTTGGTTTTTTGTGTGCTTTATGCTCTTTTTGTGATATATACTCTGTTTTATTATGCTTTTGTTTTAATGTTGTTTGGTTGTCGACATTTAGTTGTGGTTCTGTTTGCGAAACATACAGACACACTCATATGTAATAGTGTGCATGGAAGCGGGCCATAATGAGAGAGAAACACACACAGAAACACACATACTCACATAAACACATACACACATACACACATCCATACGTACATACACACACACATACATGCATACCTACATACATACATACATACTACATACAATACATACAATACATACATACATACATATATACATATAATATAACACACACATACATACATACATACATATAATATACACACATAACATACATACATATCAACATACATACATACAACATACATACATACATAACATACATAATACAACTACATACATACAATACATACATACATATAATACACACACATACATACATACATACATACATACATACATATAATATACACACATATACAATACAAACATACATACATACATACATAAATAAAATATACACACATACATACATACATACATACATACATAACACACATACATAATACTACATACATACATACATACATAATATACACACATACATACATACATACATACATATAAATAATACACACATACATACAACATACATACATACATACATACATAATAATATACACAACATACATATATACAAAATATAATACAACACATACATACACAACATAACATACATACATACATACATACATACATACATACATACATACATACACGCATACATAATACATATACATACATATAGATACAACATACATATATACATATATACATACATACATAATAAATATACATACATACATATATACATACATACATAATACATATACATATCAACAAATACATACATACATACATACATAACATCACATACATACATACAACATATAATATACACAAATACATACATACATACATACATACATATACTATACACACATACATGCATACATACGCATGCACACATAAAAATACATGCAAGAATACATATTTGCATAAAGCACACAACACAGACAGACAGACTCAAGAAAGACATACAGAGAGACAGAAACAAATACAGAAAGACATACAGAAACAAGACAACGAGACACAGACACAGACAGACGCATTGAGTAAACAGAAAGAGACTGACACATAGTATGTATATGTGGATACCTTTCCTTCTTTAATGACATTAACTTCAACAACAACAAATTCAGTTACCTGGCGTAAACGTAAACGAAGGGGAAAAAATTTAAACACCCTCTGCTTTTCCGCTGTCTGCTTCGTTAACTTCATTTCAATCTAACCCAATAACTCTACATCACTCCAGGCTCCCTCCCCCACCCCACCTCACCTCACCTCACCTCACCTCACCTCACTCCCTTGTGGACAGGAAGGAAGACAGCTGAACAGACCAGAATGTCTGGAGGTTGCTGTCCCTGCTGCTCTGTACTATCCACACCAGAGGGAAACTCCACAGCGACGTGTGTTATGACGTTATTGATGTCAATAGGACGTGGGTGGATTTGAACTAGCTATTGATGCCTGGCCACATCAATAATCAGATTTGGTGACGGTAATGTAAGTAAATCTGTGGCGGGTAGATACTTGCCATGGCTTTGTTGGGGATCAGCCATTACACATTACAAGCTTCATTCAGAGTAAAGAGTATCCACAGCCTCTCTCTGTTTGCACTGTGTGTTTGTCTGGCTGTCTGGCTGGCAAGCTGGCTAACTGGTAGATTGGCTTGGTGATGAGCTCACTAGCTAGCTTACTCTGTCTGTGTCTCTGTCTGTGTGTCTGCGTTTCTCTGTCTCTGTCTCTCTCTCTCTCTCTTTCTCTCTCTCTCTCTCTCTCTCTCTCTCTCTCTCCTCTCTCTCTCTCTCTCTCTCTCTCTCTCTCTCTCTCTCTCTCTCTCTCTCTCTCTCTCTCTCTCTCTCTCTTCTCTCAGTTTGTGTCCTCACATGCACACTAGTGCTTATATCTTATACGTGAAATTAGAACATTTCTTTCCTCTGTATTGCATTATTTTGGATAGCACACACACAAATATATACACACACGCAAGCACGCGCGCACCTTCAAGCGCACATGCACGCATATGTGCGCACGAACGCATACACACACGTACGCGCGCACAAACACACACACACATATGCACATTCGATTTTCACACTCTTCTTTGTTCTTTTTCTTCATTGCTTTTTCCTTCTTTTTTTCTTTTACATGCCAATGAGCGCGTGCATGCGTGCACGCGAGTGCGTGTGTGTTTGTATGTGTGTATGTGTGTGTTTGCGTGCGTGCGCACGTGCACGTGTGTGTGTGTGTGTGTGTGTGTTGTGTGGGTGTGTGTGTGTGTGTGTGTGTGTGTGTGTGTTGTGTGTGTGAGTGGTGTGTGTGTGTGTGTGTGTGTTCGCAGCATGCGCAGACACGAGCGTGAACACAAGCATGTGCGCCAAACTTTACATTTTGATTCCAAAAGAGTGATGTAAGCCAGAATTCAGTTAGATGACACAAACAACAAAGGCACACTTTAAACTGTGGTATTCATTTTCTACATCTTGCTCCCCCCACACCCACACCCCCTCTTTCCACTGCATCCTCCTCTAATCCAATAGCGCTGAGTTACTCCACCTCCCCTCACTTCCTAACCTGGTTCCACTGAGAGTCGGCTGAAAAGAGCGAAATGCCTGGAGGAGGATGCTGTGCTGCCTATACAGACCCCAGGACCAGGAAAGTCCATATAACGTGTTACGACATCAATTGATGTCATCAGACGTTGGCTGAATCAGCCGTTGATCCCAAGAGACACGGACAATCGGATTTGTGGCAGTTAATCACATTGCTGGCTGGTTTGTTAGCTGCTATAGTCATCAGGAATTAGCCATCTTGCACACATTGTACACCACAGGTTTGTAACGTGAATCGTTCAAGTTTCTTTGACTAACTCTCTCTCTCTTCTCTCTCTCCTCTTCTCTCTCTCTCTCTCTCTCTCTCTCCTCCTCTCTTCTTCTCTCTCTCCTCCTCTCTCTCTCTCTCTCTCTCTCTTCCTCTCCTCTCTCTCTCGGCTTATTGTTGAAGTTTCTTTGACTAACTCTCCTTTCCTATTTTCTTTCACATGCCAATGAGTGAGTGCATGCGTGCGTGTGAGTGAGGGCGTGTGCATGTGCGTGTGTGTGTGTGTACGTGTGCATGTGCATGTGTGCATATGTGTGTGTGTGCGTGCGCATGCATGCTTGCATGTGTAACTGCACGCTGCTTTTGGCAAAACTAGGTAAACGAAAAAAAACACCAACCAGTCACATGCCACAAACAGCACCACATTATGCAAACCAGAATTCAGTCACATGCTGCAGAAGAGGAAAACTTTTTTTATTGGCTTCTCTGCCTCAAAATAGGCTTCATTGACTTGACATTTTGATCTAACTCAATAGCACTGTGTGATTCAATGCTCCACCCCCACCCACCCCCACCTAACCCGATCCCTTTTCAAGCAGAAGGCAGATGAATAGACCAAACTGCTGGAGGAGGCTGGCGCCATACACATCACACCAGAAGCAGACGTCAATACAAGATGCTACCACGTCAAGTGATGTCATCAAACGTGGAACCCCAGTCAGTTGTTTACCTCCCTGCGACATCCACAATCAGATTGTGTGTCAGTTAATAAGATCAGTGGCCGGTAGTTAGCTGTCCTGTTTGCCAGGAAATAGCCGTCATACACCCCATAGTTCACACTGCACATCAACGTGTCTCTCCTTATCCTGGTGTATGTGTGTATTGTGTTCTCCTTTGGCCCTGTCTTCTCTTTTATATGCTGCAATATGCCATTAGCTTTCTGGATTTAGTTGTTGATCTATTTGGCAAACATGCACACAGACATTCACGTGTATACAACACACACACACACACACATACATACATACATACATACATACATACAACACAACATACATACACACACACACACACATTGACAACCACACCCTCAGACAGACAGAAAAACAGACAGAATCAAACCTCAGATGGCTCACTTTCCTTATCTTAATATCCACATTCTTTGGACTAGAATTCAGTTATATATGATGCACACCCTAAAAAATGCTTTGAACTGCCTCTGCTCTTTTAATGGCTGGTTTCATCAACTTGACATTTTGATCTAATCCAATAACACTGTAGTTGCTCCATGCCCCATTCCCGCCTCCGCTAAGGCTACACTCCGGAATTGAAAATTCTCACTTTTCCTTCTGTTTTTCTATATGATTCTTATATTCTTACCGCATGTGCTAAGGCATCCACAAACACCAAAAACCACTTTTTCTAAAAGACTAGCCTCTGACTCAAAAGTCATGTGATTTTGAACAAATTTGGTAGGTTTGAATTTGTTTTAATTTTTAAGCTATTACTGTACCCTCTCAGTTCTTTGTCGTCTGCTAGCTTCCTTACTGCAATATGCATGCGTGGGGTCAACGCTGTAGGAACGCAAGCAATCCTTATTTGATGATCATTTCCAACTTTTTCATGACTACCTGGTATTGATCCGTGTCATCAATCCCCAAAACAAGTACACTGCATTTTTGCTACTTAAAAAAAAAACTGTAAAAATCACACACAAAAATGTCCTACTCGCAATCTATAGAAGATACTACAGGACCCACAAGCTAATACCAAAGTGTAACCTAATGCACTTGCAGACAGGATGATAGCTGGAAAGACCAGAAATGCCTGGAGGTTGCTTCTGCTGTGCAGACTACACCAGAAAGGACACAACAGTGATGGCTTACAACGTCAACTGGACGTGGATTCAGTCAGTTTCTGACCAGTGAGGACATCAGTAATCAGATCTGTGCTAGTCCATCACATCACTGGATGGTAACTAGTTAGCTGCCGCACTCAGAGGGAATTTGCCTTCATTCACGCCACAGTTCACATCAATCACTGTCCGTTTTCTTCTTCCTTGTATCTGTCTTCTGTCTCTCTCTCTCTCTGTCTGTCTCTTTGGATCTCAAAATCTGTCTTTCACTTAACGTTGCTTCTGTCATTGAGTTTATATCACTTTCATGTTATCCTCTCTGTCTGTCTGTATCTCTGTCTCTGTCTGTCTGTCTCTCTCTCCTCCCTCTCTCTCTTCTAAATGTTTGTGTCGCCTTGCCCATGCTCTATCGTTTGTCTTTATCTCTTCTTGCTTGTCTACCTATATCTCCATCTCTCTCTCTCTCTCTCTCTCTCTCTCTCTCTCTCTCTCTCTCTCTCTCTCTGACTTTCCTGATTTTCTAGGTGGCCTCATTGATTCAGCACTATAAACAAATCCATAACTCTACATTACTCTATTCTCCCTCCCCCACCTCACCTCACCTCACTCCCTTGTGGACAGGAAGGAAGACAGCTCAACAGACCAGAATGTCTGGAGGTTGCTGTCCCTACTGCTGTACAGACCACACCAGAGGGAAACGTCACAGCGACGTGTGTGTTTTGACGTCAGCTGATGTCATCAGACGTGGGCTGGGTCAAAATGTGACCCCTTGTGACATCAGTAATCAGATTTGTGACAGTTAATCAGATCAGTGGCTGGTAGTTATGTGTGATGTTTGCCAGGGATTAGCTAGCCACCAGACATGCCACAGTGCACAGCCTGTATCCCCATAGATCACTTCCTCTGGAATCAATTAACTCCTCTCTTCCTCTGTCTCTCTGTCTCTCTGTCTCTCTGTTTCTCTATCTGTCTGTCTGCCTGTCTCTGTCTCTCTCTCCTCTCTCTCTCTCTTCTCTCTCTCTCTCCTCTCTCTCTCTCTCTCTCTCTCCTCTCTCTCTCTCTCTCCCGCAAGTAATGATCTAAGATATTTTTAATCCCTCCCCCCCCAAACAGATGATTGAGGTTTCCACTCATCAGTGAAATTTCATGACTGATTTGTTTGTACAATGATAACTTTTTTTCGTAATTGTTTTGATGTGTTATGTGTCATATTTTACAGTCTGGTGAAGGGGTGTCTATAAGGTCAGAGGTGATGTAATTACTAATGATGGGCTATAATCTCTCTCTCTCTCTCCCTCTCTCTCTCTCTCTCTTGACAACTTTCATACATCCTAAATTTTGAATGTTGGTATCTTTTTTTTTTTTAATTAATAAATAATAATAATAATAAATGAAACTTATATAGCGCTATATCTTGCAAAGACAAATCAAAGCGCATGCATTCGACCTAATCTTACAGTCATACAACCAATGGCAAATAATCAATAGTTCAAACAGATATTACAAACAATTTAAAAGTTAAAAGCCCATGTTTTAAAACAAAAAATTAAAAAGTTATATCATGATTGTCGTTTTTCTGTTTTACATAATGTCCAATATGTTTAATGTTTGTTGTACATTGACATTACTGTCAAACATGTCTCCTGCAGCTACCCCCCCTCCCCCTTTTCCCATGTGTTTGTTAATGGCCTGGGGCCGATGTACAATAAACATCCCAGTTCCGAGTTCTGCAAGTAAGGACATCTGCATACAATATGTCAGAATTGGAGGTCAATAAATTACTCAGATGTGTTTTTGCTATTATATAATCAGTCATACTAAGTGATTGCTCTACCTGATATGAAAGCAGTATTTTGAACTGACCTATCTTTCACTCACTCACACACACACACACACACACACACACACACACACACACACACACACACACCACATTTACAAACACACACATACACGCACAAAAGCACACACATGTATGTGCATGCGCACATGCACAGGTATGCACATGCACACACATACACATACACATCCATATATTACTCTTTTTTGCATGTGCGTACACGCGTCTATGGGATAATGCGTGCAGCATATGTGCTGTTTGTAAGCCTACCTGCGTGCCTTCGTTCTGTACAATATTCTGGAAACAAGAATATAGAGCTCTACATGCTGACAGCAGACAAACTTTTCTGCTGACAACTCTGATTCTCAAGCTGGCTTCACTGATTCAGCACTATAAACAAACCCAACAGCACTGTGCAGATCCACAACTTCCTTGTGGACGGGAAGAAAGTCAGCTGAACAGACCAGAATGTCTGGAGGTTGCTGTTCCTGCTGCTGAACAGACCTCACCAGAGGGAAGCTTCTAAGCCAGTGTTATGACCTGACGTCA
>CM054155.1:8269961-8272461 GCA_028751875.1 Rapana venosa
CAGAGACATAGAAAGACAGAGAAAGACAGACAGATGGTTCAGTCATTATCTTCTATTTATCACAAAGCATGCCAATAAGCAATTTAGTACAGAGCATACCAAAATGTTTACTGTAAGCTATATATTCTTTAACATTGATAACTGCAAGGTATGTTATCAACTTTGTCTTATGACGTTACAGAATTTACGAAACCGTTAATTTATTTTCCGCCAAATTGCAGCAAATCTGTCTTAAGGTGTACATAAAACGAATTCTTGAAGACTTATCTTATCGTTCTTCTCTGCTTTTGATGTCAGATGAAGCGAACTCAGACTCTGACAGCCTGAAAAGCTCTTATCACACTAGACCATTTTACTAACGAGGAGAAAAGTGTGGCTTAATTGGAAATCCTTCCGTCATTTAATGACTCACCATCTCTCTGGAATGCTTAGCCTCTGATAATATTTGCCCGCACCAGATAACTGTCATTTCACGCTGCGAAGTGGTTGCTGTAACAGAATTCTGGCTTAATTGCTGCTGCTGCTGCTGCCGCTTCTCTGTCTCTGTCCTGTCTCTGTCTCTCTCATGTCAGGTTTTTCTTCAGATTTTTCGGCTAGTTCTATCTAAAGTGAACTTTTTTTTTTTTTACATCCCCTACACTTCATGCAAAATAACGAGTGTGCATCAGAAACGATTGATTATAATCCGAAAATGACAGGCAGATGCGTGAAATGTGCTTTTGTGTATTATTTGTTATTCGTTTTTCTAGTCTGTGAAAAGGCACATGTAGGTTGGTTTTGTATGGAGAAGGGGACTTGTCAATAGGATCAGTTTGATAAATGAGGATTACGAGTATACTCTCGCAACACGCAGACAAGTATAGCATAATTATTTGGTGGTTTTCAGGTTTTGCTTAACCCTTTTAATGTGGGTGCAACCGATTTTTACTTACATTGAACCACTGTATGTACTTGTATTATTTGCCTAGTTTTGACATGACGATTAAAATCGATATTACTCTTAAATAATATAGTAAGCACACTATGTCTGCATATTAAACAAAAGTATTCCGAAATTTGGCTTAGTTATTTAAAAAAAAAGGTTTGATATGAAATAAAGAGTTCTTTTGGATATTTATAAAGCTGCACGTATTGAGAATATCTGCACTTTTCTGTAAACGTCTACACGTTATGCATCATTGTTTATGTAAGAACAGACGCACAACTGTTTAAGTCACTAATTATTTTATGTAAGGCAATTTTTCACAGAGACACTGACATAATTAAATCTTCCTACGTGAGGACAGTCTGTGTAACACATATAGCTCAACACCTCATTAGCTTTAATGCACTTTAAACCCTACTATTTATCATTGCAGATTTAACTACAAGGCAGCTGAACTGTGTCGCCCTATAGTCTCATTAAGGGTGACATTAGCCTAACTGATTATGAGACTAATGGAAAGTTTGGTTATTTGGGACGGGATAGCTCAGTGGTCGGAGTACTCGCTTTCCCCAAGCTAATGCATTGAGCGTGGTTACAAAGTGGATGGGTGACTGTTTACGCGCTTTGGCTTTAGTGTAGTCCCCCAGTTCACCCAGCTGTAAATGGGTACCTGCCCTCTTTAGGGTCAGGGAAGGTAAAGCAGCGAGGGAGAGGAGATGGGCGCCGCCCTCAATATGCTGGCCCTAGAGAAGTGAGGTCTCTGATACATCACTCTCCTACAACCACATAGGTTATGGGAACACCTTTATCGTTTACCTTTACCTCTTAGTGCATGTGTAGCTCTTTATTTCACTGGCTAGGAAAACGAATGAATTCATTCATTTATTTATTATAGCCAAAAATGGTGTTTGAAAGCCAAAGCTTGAGAAACTATGGGCACAACCATGTTAACGAAATGCATGATATAACTGTATAATGGGCAGTATTCTTCTTCGTGGTTGTGGAACGCTCAGACAGCAGCTAGTGTTTTCTATCATGTGGGCAGAAATGCATTGCGCTGCCGTTAAGCGCCTGACAAGTCAGACCCAGCACAATCGATTTTGGTATGGGGAGAGAGTCGGCAGTATGAACAATTCGGAAATACACACTTTGTGCTTTATGACACTTTCCAGTCTTCAACAACTAAATATATGTGTTTTTATGTAAACCTTTCTTATTCTGATTTCGATATAATGTATGAGAAAATATAACAATTCAGAAGAATCAAACAACAAACAAACAAAGAACCAGCCCCCACCAAAAACAAAAATTGTTGTAGGGTCAATATGTCTTTCACAATCGACAAACTACATTAATGCGCTAGGTTAGGGCAGTCAAGGTTGTTTTTTTTTTAAGTTGTCTGGGAGGGGGGTGTAGACTGACCGACATATGCTAGCGAAATACAAAAATGAAAACTTTATGACAATAAACACAAACAAAACAAAACATTTACAATTTATGAGCAAACATCTTTTTCGAGTATCATCAAAACTTTCTTCTTCTTCTTCTTCTTCTTCTTCTTCTCCTCCTCCTCCT
>CM054155.1:8277461-8297461 GCA_028751875.1 Rapana venosa
TTGAGCTCTGTGTCTCCTTCAAATAATGTCTCTCTTTGTCTCACTATCTCTGTCTTCGTCTGACTCTGTCCATGTCTGTCTTTCTCTCTTTCTCTGTCTGTGTCACTGTCTGTCTCTCATTGTCTATCATCTCTCTGTCACCTCTTCTCCATCCTCTCTCTGTCTCTGTCTGTCTGTCTCTCTCTCTTCTCTCAATCTCTCTCTCTCTCTCTCTCTCTCCTCTCTCTCCTCTCTCCTCTCTCTCTTTCTCTCTCTCTCTGGTGTACATGAGCTGTCTGTCTGTCTGTCTGTCTCTCTTTCTATCTTTCTCTTTCTCTCTCTCTCTCTCTGTCTCTCTCTCTCTCCCATCTCTCTCTCTCTCTCACTCTCTCTCTCTCTCTCTCTCTCTCTCTCTCTCTCTCTCTCTGACTTTCATGACTTCAGTCAATAATTGAATGACAATTTGAATGATTCATTTCTTTGCTTTTTGACATTATCTTGTTTGTTGATCTATTGGTTTATTTATGTTTGTTTCACATTTTCCCCATGAGGGCCTGGTGTAAAGAAGCCTCTGGCTTATCCAATTACCCTCATTAAAATATTCGAGTTCTCTCTCTCTCTTCTTCTTCTTCTTCTTCTTCTTCTTCTTCTTCTTCTTCTACTTCTTCTTCTTCGTCTTCTTCTTCTTCTTCTCTTCTTCTTCTTCTTCTTCTTCTTTTTCTTTTTCTTTTTCTTTTTGTTCTTTTTCTTACCATTAGGTATGACCAGTCGGAAAAACTAAACAAATGCGACAAATCAAAATCAAACTGAAACAATGCGAAATCAACAATCTATCCTTCACTCTGCATTTCCACCCATGTCACACTAGAGACTTGTTGTCCTGCTGTGGTTCCCAAAGCATGAGGCAGAGTCTCTAGATATAACACTTCCCTTGTGGAGATGCCAAGGGCCTATAAGAATCCTCACCTTGTGGAAATTCTGTGCTAGGAATTCCCCCTTTGCTAACCCCTTCTCTGTTTCTTCCTTCTTCCTTTCTTTACTGTCACCTCCTTCTTGTCTGTCTCCTGCCTTCTAGGTCCATTCTCCTGCCTTTTTTCAGAAAGACTTAATAATAATAATAATAATAATAATAATAATATATGGAATTCATATAGCGCTGAATCTTGTAAAAACAATCAAATCAAAGCTGCTGATTTACATTTTAAAGATAATTCTTTCCCACAATGAAATGGGATGTGCTGGGCCTGACTTGACAGGTGCTGAACAGCGGCGCAACACACATTTTCGCTCATATGACAGACAACAATAGTTGCTGTCTGAGTGTTCCACGAAGAAGAAGGAGTTTTCAAAGGCATGCAACATGCAAAGTCTTTAAATACAGCATTGTGCTAATGACCTTTGAGTGGAGTCATTAACTTCACGATATTACTTGATTCCTCCCACATGGTCACCTTAACCAATGCACCATTCTCTCATTACTTGCCCCTAGGCAGCCTTGGTGAGCCTGAAATGTCTGTTTTGAGCTCTGTGTCTCCTTCAAATAATGTCTCTCTTCGTCCCACTATCTCTGTCTTCGTCTGGCTGTCTCTGTCTGTCTTTCTCTCTTTATCTGTCACTGTCTCTCATTGTCTATCATCTCTCTGTCCTCTCTTCTCCATCCTCTCTCTGTCTCTGTCTGTATGTCTGTCTGTCTCTCTATCTCTCTCCTCTCTCTCTCTCCTCTCTCTCTCTCTCTCTCTGGTGTGCATGAGCTGTCTGTCTGTCTGCCTCTCTCTCTCTCCCTGTCTCTCTCTCTCAACACACACACAGTGTTTGTCTAGTCTGTCTGTCTTCCTCTGTCTGTCTCTCTGTCTGTCTGTCTGTCTGTCTGTCTGTTTCTGTCTCTCTGTCTCTGTCTCTCTCTCTCTGTCTCTCTCTCTCAAACACACACAGAGTGTTTGTCTAGTCTATCTGTCTGTCTCTGTCTCTCTATCTGTATGTCTGTCCCTGTCTCTGTTCCTCTGTGCCTCTCTCTCTCTCTCTCTCTCTCTCTCTCTCTCTCCTCTCATCTCTCTCTCTCTCTCTCTCTCTCCAAAGAATGAAAATAAAGGAAGGGCAAGGCAGCATTGCACGGTGGCTACAGATGACCAGATTCATGTTCTGTTTTGGTGTTCAGCCTTGCATGGGTTTTTATGGAAACTTATTTTCCTCAACAGATATTCAAACACCCAATTTTCACGTCATTTAATGCACACACCGAGCTGTGTATTGCAAAAGCAGGGTTCTTTCTCCTTTTTTTTATTAAATGGAGTATTTCTTTCTTATATATTTCTTTCTTTTTCTTTTCTTTAATTTATTTCTCTCTTCCTTTTCCCTATTTTTGTTAAGGTATTTTTCTTTCTACTTTACATTCAATCTCTGTCTATCTGTCTGTCTGTCGCCTCTCTCTCTCTCTCTCTCTCCCCTCTCTCTCTCTCTCTCTCTCTTTCTCCTCTCCTTTTCTCTGTCTCTCTCTTTCTCTGTCTCTCTCTGTCTTTGTCTCTCTCTCTGTCTGTCTCTGTCTCTGTCTCTTTCTCTGTCTCTCTCTCTAACTCCCTGGTTTTCTCTGTCTCTCTCTGTTTAAAAATTAAAAATTAAAAAAATCGCTATATAACAACTAACACAGCTAGAGACCGAACTTTTACTTCTTTTTTATATATTTCAAATCTTCCCAAAACTTTCACCAGTTTTATGGAAGCTTATTTCCCCCCAACCTATTTCTGGACACTCAGTTAAGTCTTCTGTTATCGACAAAAAATTTAAAATATTCTTCTTTTTTTTTGGTTTTTAATCTAGCTTAATAGATGGATTTCTTCTTCTTTGTGGAACGCTCACACAGCAGCTATTGTTGTCTGTCATATAAGCGAAAAATGCGTTACGCTGCCGATAAGCGCCTGACAAGTCAGGCCCAGCGCACCTGACTTCAGCTTTGATATGTGTAGGAAGCACACAACAGGCTGTGCTTATATTGCATGACCTGGTTTGTGGGGAAAGAGGGGGAGGGATGTTGTTTCCTCGTTACAACCGTTCTCTCTTTCTTTAAAGTGTTTTTTCTTTCTTTCTTTCCTTCCTTTCTTAATTTTTTGTTATCGTTCTGTCTTTCATTCTTCTGTTTTGCTGCTCATTCTTTCTGTTTGGATGTGATTGCTTTTTTTGTTTTTTGTTTGTTTGGGGTTTTTTTGGTGGGTGGGGGTGGGGAGAAGGGGTTGCCGCTTTTGCTTGTTTGTTTTTGTTTTGCTTTTTTATGGTTTTCGTATATGCTTCTGGTTTTTTGTTTGTGTGGTTTTTTCCTTCTTTCCCTTTTTCTTAGTGGGTTTTTTTTGGATTTGGTTTGTTTGGAGGTTTTATTTTCTGATTTGCTTGCTCTAAAATAACTCTCTCTCTCTCTCTCTCTCTCTCTCTCTCTCTCTCTCTCCTCTCTCTCTCTCCTCTCTCTCTCTCTCTCTCTCTCTCTCCCCTCTCTCTCTCTCTCTGGGACGGGATAGCCTAGTGGTTAGAACATTACGCTCGCAATCTGACGACCCGGGTTCAATTCCCGTTCAAGGGGATATATTCCTCTGGAGTTAACCTCAGTGCAGACTCCACTCTCCCCAAAAGTCCTTCGGATGAGACTATGAACCGAGGCCTCGTGTGCGAACGCACGCAGAACATCTTGCGCACACGTTAAAAGCTGTTCCGCTTTTCGTAAGAGTAGGCCATCGTGTGCCAGTGGGAACAGATGACAGAATTTACAAAAACCGCATACACACGGGGACTGGATGTAAAAAAGCACATAAGCGCTTATTCCATTCTTCTCGATATGAAAGAATAAAATCTCTCTCTCTCTCTCTCTCTCTCTCTCTCTCTCTCTCTCTCTCTCTCTCTCTCTCCTCTCTCTCTCTCTCTCTCTCTCTCTCTGTTGTTTTTTGGTTTTTCTTTCTCTTTGTTTGTTTTGGTTGGGTTGGGGGTTTTTTGGGGGTAGGGGGATGGGGGGGGGGGGGGTGTTTAGGGTTTTCTTTTGTTTGGTTGGTTTTGGGCTTTTTTGTTTTTTGTTTTATTTTGTTTTTGTTGGAGGGGGGGGGGGCTGTTTTGAAAAGGGTTATTTCCCCATGTTTCTACTGTGAGAGTGTATAAGTGTTGGGTTATTATTAAGATGTATCCCTGCGGGCGGGGACTAGATGTAAAAAAGCACATGAGTGCTTATTCATTATCCTCGAAATAAAAGAATTTGTCATTGTCATTGTCATTGTCTCTCTCTCTCTCTTCAAATAACAAACTAGTTGTTATCTACTGGTGCACAGCAGCTACTGACGACAAAGAAAAGAATGTATGTTCTATTTATTTTTCCCAACCTTGTGCACCAGTTTTATAGAAAACTTATTTCACTCCCCGTATTTTTCGAAACCCAATTTTCCGGCCAAGACTTTGTGTTATCGACACGGAATGAAAACGTTGTATGTAATGTACTTTGATGTGGTTGAAACAGCCACACCACACGCTGCGTGTTGCATTGCTAGGGTTGCTTTTTTTTCTGTTGTTATTTTGTTGTTGTTGTTGTTGATTTTTGGTTTCTTATTTCCTTGTTGTTGGGTTGTTTTTTCTTCATGATCTTTCTGTTTTCTTTTTCTCTCGAGTTTTTTTCTTTCTACCATCTTTTCGTTCTTTGTTTATTTGTTTGTTTTGTTTTTGTTTTGTTTTCTTTCTTTCTTTTTTTCTTTCTTTCTGTTTTCTGTCTGTCCTTTCTTTCTTTTCTTTTCTTTTCTTTTTCTTTTTCTTTTTTTTTTTTTTGCTTTTTTCTTTTTTTTTGGTGGGCGGTTTCCTTGTTTTTGTTTGTTTTTTTCCTTTTTTCTTCTCTTCCTTTCTTTTCTGTTTTCTTTCTTTATTTTTTTCCTTCTTTCGTTCATTTTTCTTTTTCTTTTCTTTTCTTCTCTCTTTCTTCCTTTTTTTTTTCTGTCTGTCTTTCTTTCTTTCTTTCTTTGTGTTCTTCTCGTTTTGTTTTGAGTTTAGTTTTATTTTTAATTTGCTTTGCTTTCTTTCTCCTTTTTTCTGAGGTTTGTGCCCTTAGGATCAAAACTCTCTCTCCCTCTCCCTCTCTCTCCCTCTCTCTCTCCCTCTCCCTCTCTCTCTCCCTCTCTCTCCCTCCCTATCTTCCTCTCTTTTCTGAGAAGAAAAATATAATCTATGTATCTCTTGACATTAACGTTCAGTTATTATTAAATATACACTTATCTTTTTATATCATGTTGTTGTTGTTGTAGTAGGGTTTTTTCCCCCTTGTTTTGTTGATAGTCCCTAATCAGGGCAAGGGCTGGATGGAAAAAAAAGAATGCAAATGCTTATTCCGTTACCCTTGAAAAATAAAGATTCATTTACCCCCTCCCCCCCCTCCCTCCCTCCCCCCCCCCCCCCTCTCTCTCTCTCCTCAATAGATATGTTCATTCAAAACATGCTCTCTCTCTCTCTCTCTCTCTCTCCTCTCTCCTCTCTCTCTCTCATCTCTCTCTCTCTCTCTCTAAAACACGCACACGCACACACACCTTCGGATGAGACTATAAACCGTGTTCGAACGCATGCAGAACATCTTGCGCACACGTTAAATCCGGTCCCGCTTTTCGGAAGAGTAGGCCATTGTGTGCCGGTAGGAAACAGATGACACAATTTACAAAAACCGCATACACACGGGGACTGGATGTAAAAAAAGCACATTAGTGCTTATTCCATTATCTTCGATATAAAAGAATAAATAAATAAAAATAAATAAATAAACACACACACACACACACACACACACACACACGCACCAAATGATAACGACTAAATCACTCCACACTGACGTAAAACCCCTATAACAGACCAAACTCTTCTATCTCTTTGTACTAGGCGTACGCATTGTCTCAAGTTTACGAAACCGTTTCTCCCTCAAAACATTTTCAGAAGCCCAATTTCAAACTAGATTTTTTCTGTTATCGACCAAGAAATGAAAACGTTGTGGTTAATCTGACGTGATAAGTGTATGAAGCGCACGAGGTAGTGTCTGTACATACATCTAGGTTTGGTTTCAGTAGGTGTGTGTGTGGGGGGGGGGGGGGGGGAGGCTTTCTGGAGTCACGTTGTTTTTTTTCTCTTTGCTTTCTTTGTCTCTTCCTTTCTTTCCTTTCCTTTCCGTCTGTCTTTTCTTTCTTTCCCCCGCCCTTCCCCTTTTTTAAATTTTTGTTTTATTTTGTGACTTGGATTGGTTGGCTGGTTGGTTGGTTGGTTGGGGTTTTGTTTCTTTCTTTACATTTTAAAAATAAATTATTTTTGCCTTCTCATTTTTTTCTGATATTTTGGTTCATTACAATCCAAAGTCCTCTGTCGGTCTATCTATCTATCTCTCTCTCTGTCTGTCTGTCTATCTATCTGTCTGTCTGTCTATCTGTCTCTCTCCCCTCCTCTCTCCCCCTCCCTCTCCTCTCTCTCTCTCTCTTTGTTATTGTTAGTAATATTTTTACCTTTTTTTTGTTGATAGTCCCTAATCAGGGCAAGGGCCGGATGAAAAAAGTATGTGCATGCTTATTCTGTTACCCTTCAAAAATAATGATTCATTCAAGATTCATTCATTCATTCATTCTCTCTCTCTCTCTCTCTCTCTCTCTCTCTCTCTCTGCTTTGATTTTAAAGAACAAGAATAAACGAATTTCTTTGTAGCTCTGTACCATAGCCATAAATGATTAAATTGGTGTTGTTTAATTTTTTAATCCTTGCATCAGTTCTATGGAAACATATTTCCGTCAAGGTATTTTCAGAGATCCCATTTCATGTGAAGTTTTCTGGTATCAACAAAAAGGAAAACATTGTGTTTGATCTAAATTGATATGTATAAACAAAATATGTACGTACACAACACGCCGCGTATTACGTAACACATTCTTTTTTCTCTTCTGTTTTCTTTGTTGGAGTCTTTCTTATTTCCTTATTTTCGTCCTTTTTTTCTGTTTTCCTTCTTTTTAAAAACGAAATTATGTTGCTTTCTATCTCCGTTTTCCTCGTGTGGTCTTTTTTAGTGGTGGTTTTTCTTCCTTCTGCTAGAAATTCGTCTGTCGTCTGTTTGTCTTTCTTTTCTGTCTGTCTGTCTCTCTCTCCCCTCTTTTCTCTCTCTCTCTCTCCCCTCTCTCTCCTCTCTCTCTCTCTCTCTCTCTCCTCTCCTCCCCTCCTCCTCCTCCTCCCCCTTCTTCTTCTTCCTTCTTCCTCTTTTCTTCTTCCTCTTCTTCTTCTTCCTCTTATTCTTCTTCCTTTCTTCATTTTTCTTCTTCATCTTCATCTTCTTCTTCTTTCTTCTTCCTCTTCTTCTCCTCTTCCTCTTTTCTTTCTTCTTCTTCTTCAAACTATGAATAATGAGTAAATCGGTGTATAGCTTTGTAACGCAGATCTATGCAATGTTGTTGGTGTTGTTGTTGTTGCTGCTCCTGATGTTTATGTTATTGTTGTTGTTGCTGCTGTTGTTATTGTTGTTTAGCGTTCCCCAGCTTAACACCCTGGCCATCACCCAGAACGTACACTCTTGACTCACTCATCCCACCTGGGGATCACCGTGAATGTTTGAAAACACACTACATGAGAAGTTTGCCAGTATGACTTTGTTTGTTGTTAAGTACCTCGCCAGGGGACGGGACAGCTCAGTGGTCGGAGCACTCGCTTTCCCCCAGCCAAGTTAAGCAGCGTCGAGCGTGGTTACCAGTTGGATGGGTGACCGTTTGTGCGCCTTGGTTTCAGTACAGTTCACCCAGCTGTAAATGGGTACCTGCCCTCTTTAGGGTCAGGGGAAATTAAGCAGCGAGGGAGAGGAGATGGGGGCCCGCCCTCAATAGCGGCCCAGAGAAGTGAGGTCTCTGACGCCTCGCTCCCCTACGACCTTATAGGTTATGGGACACCTTTACCTTACCTTGCCTCGCCATAGAGGCAGCTGTACTCCGATTTCAGAGAAATTGTTTTCTAGTTTAAAGGAGAATGTAGGTTGTTATTGTTCAGAGCTGATCATAGCTGAAGGCAATCTCAACCCTAACATGTTTACAACATAACAACATGGTAATGTAGGCATAGGCACTTAGCTGACCTCTCTAGTTAACT
This sequence comes from Rapana venosa, assembly GCA_028751875.1. Classification (NCBI taxonomy): domain Eukaryota; kingdom Metazoa; phylum Mollusca; class Gastropoda; order Neogastropoda; family Muricidae; genus Rapana; species Rapana venosa. The sequence goes on from CM054155.1 coordinate 8,285,544, forward strand.
GGGAAAGCTTTTAGCCTGGGCAGTGTAGCTATGTATGTCCACATTCATTTCCTGTTTATTTCCCCAACCTTCCGTCAGCTTTTTTAGGGAAACCTGTTCCTGCCATTTTGCTTCTTTTTTTTCCAGAAACCCAATTCCAAGGTAATTCTTTATATTATCGGTTAGAAATGAAAATGTATTTTGATATGTGTATGAAGCATGCACAGAACAGGCTGTGCGTGTGTGTGTATTGTATGGCCAAGTTGGTTTTGTTTATTTGTTTGATTTTTTGTGTGTTTTTTAAATTCCTTGTTGCAATATTTTTTGTTTCTTACTATCTTTTTGTTTTTGTTTTTTTTTTCCCGTTTACTGTTCTTATGTCTTACTTTCTTCTTTTCAGGTTTTTCTCTGTTTTCTTGCATTCTTTCTTTCGTTCATTTTTTTTCTTTTCTTTGAATTTCTCTATTGTTTTGTTCTTGTTCTTGTTATTGTTTTTTGTGTTTGTTTGTTGTTGTTGTTGTTGATGGAGGTGGTGGTGGTGGTGGTGGTGGTGGTGTGGTGGTGGTGGTGGTGTGTGGTGTGGTGGTGGTTGGTGGTGGTGGTGGTATAGTGGGTGTTCTTTTGGTGGGGGGGGGGGGGGGTTCTTGTTTTTGTTTGTTTGATTGTTTGGGGGTTTTGATGCTTTCTCTTCATTTTTGTTTAAGAGGTTTTTTGTTGTCTTTCTTTTTTTCCTTGCGTTCGAAAATTCTCTCACGATCTCTCTCTCTCTCTCTCTCTCTCTCTCTCTCTCTCTCTCTCTCTCTCTCTCTCTCTCTCTCTCTCTCTCTCTCTCTCTCTCTCTCTCTCTCTCTCTTCAAAGAATAAAAAGGAGCGAATGCTATGTACCATTGCCAGACAGCCATAAAAAGCCAGCGTTATTTAATATTCATTTGCCTTACTTTGCATCAGCTGTATGGAAACTTAGTTCCCCCAAAATTGCTTCTTTTCCGAACACATCGAAGTTTTAGCTTTTTTTTCTTATGGTAAATGAATAAAACTGTGCTTTATTTAATTTGGTATTGTATAAAGCATGTAACAGAATGTGAGTATATATATAACTGGATTTGTCTTCATCTTCTGGATTTCTTTTCATTTCTTTGTTTCCATTCTCTCTCTCTCTCTCTCTCTCTCTCTCTCCTCTATCTCTCTCTCTCTCTTCTCTCTCTCTCTCTCTCTCTCTCTCTTCAATAGATATATTCATTCAAAACAGCTCTCTCTCCAACACACACACCCACACACACAACACACACACACACACACACACACACACACACACACCAAATGACAATGACTAAATCACTCCACACAGACGTAAAACCCCTATAACAGACCAAACTCTTCTATCTTTTTGTACCAGGCTTGCGGAATGTCTCAAGTTTACGAAATCGTTTCTCCCGCAAAACATTTACAGAAGCTCAATTTCAAACTAGATTTTTTTCTGTTATCGACCAAGAAATGAAAACGTTGTGTTTAATCTGATGTGATAAGCGTATACAGCACAGAGATAGTGGGTAGTATATACATCTAGGTTTGATTTCAGCAGGTGGGGGGGTGGGAGTGCCTTTCTGGAGTCATGTTTTTTTTCTTTTCTTTCTTTGTTTCTTTCTCTCCTTTCCTTTCCTTTCCATCTGTCTTTTCTTTCTTCCCCCCTCCCTCCCTTTTGGTGTTTGTTGTTGTTGTTTTTTTTAAAAACTTTGTTCGTTTTTTTGTGACTTGGAATGGCTGGTTGGTTGGTTGGTTAGCTGGTTGGTTGGTTGTGGTTTCGTTTCTTTTTTTACATATTAAAAAATATATTCTTTGCCTTCTTATTTTTTCTGATGTTTTGGTTCATTACAGTCCAAAGTCCTCTGTCGGTTTATCTATCTGTCTGTCTGTCTCTGTCTCTGTCTGTCTGTATGTATGTATGTCTCTCTCTCTCTCTCTCTCTCTCTCTCTCTCTCTCTCTCTCTTTCTCTCTGTCCTTCGGATGAGACCATAAACCGAGGCCCCGTGTGCGAACGCACACAGAACATCTTGCGCACAACATTGAAAATCCTGTTTCCGCTTTTCATAAGAGAGTAGGCCATTGTGTGCCGGTGGGAACAGATGACAATTTACAAAACCACATACACACGAGGACTGGATGTAAAAAAGCACATAAGTGGTTTATTCCATTATCCTCGATATAAAAGAATAAAATCTCTCTCTCTCTCTCTCTCTCTCTCTCTCTCTCTCTCTCTCTCTCATCTCTCTCTCTCTCTCTCTCTCTCTCTCTCTCACTCTGTGCTTTGCTTTTAAAAAAGAACAAGAATAAACGAATTCTTTGTAGCTCTGTACCATAGATATGAATGACATAATTTGATGTTGTTATTTATCTTTTAATCTTGCATCAGTTCTATGGAAACTTATTTCCGTCAAGGTTTGTCCAGAGATCCCATTTCATGTGAAGTTTTCTGGTATCAACAAAAAGGAAAACATTGTGTTTAATCTAAATTGATATGTATAAAAAAAAATATGTACACAACACGCCGCGTATTACGTAACACATTCGTTTTCTCTTCTTTTTTCTTTGTTGGAGTCTTTCTTTGTTATTTCCTTATTTTCGTCCTTCGTTCTTCTTTTTTTTCTTTTTTCCTTCTTTTTAAAAAACGAAATTATGTTGCTTTCTATCTCCGGTTTCCTCGTGTGGTGTTTTTTTTCGTGGTATTTTTTTCTCCTTATGCTAGAAATTCTTCTGTTTTTCTGTCTGTTTGTCTGTCTATTTGTCTTTTTCTATTCTCTCTCTTTTCTTCTTCTTCTTTCTTTTCTCTTCTTTCTTTCCTTCTTCTTCCTCTTTATCTTCCTCTTTTTCTTCCTCTTCCCCCTCCTCCTCCTCCTTCTTCTTCTTCTTCATTCTTCTTCTTCTTCTTCTTCTTCTTCTTCTTCTTCTTCTTCTTCTTCTTCTTCTTCTTCTCTTCTTCCTCTTCTTCTTCTTCCTCTTCTTCTTCTTCCTCTTATTCTTCTTCCTCTTCTTCATCTTTCTTCTTCATCTTCATCTTCTTCTTCTTCTTCTTCTTCTTCTTCTTCTTCCCTCCTCCTCTTCTTCTTTTCTTTCTTCTTCTTCTTCAAACTATGAATAATGAGTAAATCGGTGTATAGCTTTGTAACGCAGCTCTATGCAATGTTGTTGGTGTTATTGTTGCTGCTCCTGCTGTTTATGTTATTGTTGTTGTTGCTGCTGTTGTTATTGTTGTTGAGCGTTCCCCAGCTTAACACCCTGGGGGTCACCCAGAACGTACACTCTTGACTCACTCATCCCAACTGGGGATCACCGTGAATGTTTGAAAACACACTACATGAGAAGTTTGCCAGAATGACTTTGTTTGTTTTTAAGTACCTCACCATAGAGGCAGCCGTACTCCGATTTCAGAGAAATTGTTTCTCCTTTCAAGGAGAATGTAGGTTGTTATTGTTCAGAGCTGATCATAGCTGAAGGCAATCTCAACCATAACATGTTTACAACATAACAACATGGTAATGTAGACATAGGCACTTAGCTGACCTCACTAACTGGCAAAGCTTTTAGCCTGGGCAGTGTAGCTATGTATGTCCACATTCATTTCCTGTTTATTTCCCCAACCATCCGTCAGCCTTTTTGGGAAACCTGTTCCTGCCATTTTGCTTTTTTTCCAGAAACCCAATTCCAAGGTAATTCTTTATATTATCGGTTAGAAATGAAAATGTATTTTGATATGTGTATGAAGCATGCACACAACAGGCTGTGCGTGTGTGTGTATTGGATGGCCAAGTTGGGTTTTTTTATTTGTTTGATTTGTTGTTGTTTTTTAAATACCTTGTTGCAATATATTTTTCTTACTCTTTTGTTTTGTTTTTTTCTCGTTTTACTGTTCCTATTTCTTACTTTCTGCTTTTCTGTTTTGTTTGTTTGTTTACATTGCGTTCTTTCTTTCTTTCGTTTTTTTTCTTTCTTATTGTTTGTGTTGTTGTTTTTGTGTTTGTTTGTTGTTGTTGATGGTGGTGGTGGTGGTGGTGGGTGTTCTTTTTTTTTTTTTTTGGGGGGGGGGTATTGTTTTTGTTTGATTGTTTGGGTGTTTTGGATGCTTTCTCTCTCCTTTTTCTTTAAGTAGTTTTTTTTTGTCTTTCTTCCTTGCGTTCGAAAATTCTCTCACGCTCTCTCTCTCTCTCTCTCTCTCTCTCTCTCTCTCTCTCTCTCTCTCTCTCTCTCTCTCTCTCTCTCTCTCTCTCTCTCTCTCTCTCTCTCTCTCCCTCCCTTCCTCTCTCTCCCTCCCTTCCTCCTCTCTCTCTCTCTCTCTCTCTCTCTCTCTCACACACACACACTCTCCTCTCTCTTTTCAAAGAATAAAAAGGAGCGAATGCTATGTACCATTGCAACACAGCCATAAATGGCCAGCATTATCTAATATTCATTTGCCCTTCTTTGCATCAGCTGTATGGAAACCTAGTTCCCCTAAAATTGCTTTTTTTCCGAACACATCGAAGTTTTAGCTATTCCTTTTTTTTCTTATGGTAGATAGATAAAAATGCGCTTTTTAAAATTTGGTATTGTATAAAGCATATAACAGGATGTGTGTATTATATATAAATGGATTTGTCTTCATCTTCCGGATTTGTTTTCTTTTCTTTGTTTTCATTCTCTCTCTCTCTCTCTCTCTCTCTCTCTCTCTCTCTCTCTCTCTCTCTCTCTCTCCTCTCTCTCTCTCTCTCTCTTCAATAGATATGTTCATTCAAAACATGCGCTCTCTCCAAAACACACACACACACACACACACACACACACACCAAATGACAACGACTACATCACTCCACACTGACGTAAAATCCCTGTAACAGACCAAACTCTTCTATCTCTTTATAGCAGGCGTGCGCATTGTCTCAAGTTTACGAAACCGTTTCTCCCTCAAAACATTTTCAGAAGCCCAGTTTCAAACTAGATTTGTCTATTATCGACCAAGAAATGAAAACGTTGTGTTTAATCTGATGTGATAAGCGTATACAGCACAGAGGTAGTGGGTAGTATATACATCTAGGTTTGATTTCAGCAGGTGGGGGGGGGGGGGGGGGGGGGGGGGGGGAGTGCCTTTCTGGAGTCATGTTTATTTCTTTTCTTTCTTTGTTTCTTTCTCTCCTTTCCTTTCCTTCCATCTGTCTTTTCTTTCTTCCCCCCTCCCTCCCTTTTGGTTTTTGTTGTTGTTTTTTAAACTTTCGTTCGTTTTATTTTGTGACTTGGAATGGCTGGTTGGTTGGTTGGTTAGCTGGTTGGTTGGTTGTGGTTTCGTTTCTTTTTTTACATATTAAAAAATATATTCTTGCCTTCTTATTTTTTCTGATGTTTTGGTTCATTACAGTCCAAAGTCCTCTGTCGGTTTATCTATCTGTCTGTCTGTCTCTGTCTCTGTCTGTCTGTATGTATGTATGTCTCTCTCTCTCTCTCTCTCTCTCTCTCTCTCTCTCTCTCTCTCTCTCTCTCTCCTCTCTCTCTCTCTTTCTCTCTGTCCTTCGGATGAGACCATAAACCGAGGCCCCGTGTGCGAACGCACACAGAACATCTTGCGCACACATTGAAAATCCTGTTCCGCTTTTCATAAGAGTAGGCCATTGTGTGCCGGTGGGAACAGATGACAATTTACAAAACCACATACACACGAGGACTGGATGTAAAAAAGCACATAAGTGGTTATTCCATTATCCTCGATATAAAAGAATAAAATCTCTCTCTCTCTCTCTCTCTCTCTCTCTCTCTCTCTCTCTCTCACTCTGTGCTTTGCTTTTTAAAAAAAGAACAAGAATAAACGAATTTCTTTGTAGCTCTGTACCATAGATATGAATGACATAATTTGATGTTGTTATTTATTCTTTTAATCCTTGCATCAGTTCTATGGAAACTTATTTCCGTCAAGGTATGTCCAGAGATCCCATTTCATGTGAAGTTTTCTGGTATCAACAAAAAGGAAAACATTGTGTTTAATCTAAATTGATATGTATAAAAAAAAATATGTACACAACACGCCGCGTATTACGTAACACATTCGTTTTCTCTTCTTTTTTCTTTGTTGGAGTCTTTCTTTGTTATTTCCTTATTTTCGTCCTTCTTTCTTCTTCTTTTTCTTTTTTCCTTCTTTTTAAAAAACGAAATTATCTTGCTTTCTATCTCCGTTTCCCTCGTGTGGTCTTTTTTGTGGCGGTTTTTCTTCCTTATGCTAGAAATTCTTCTGTTTGTTTGTCTGCCTGTCTGTCTGTTTGTCTTTTTCTATCTCTCTCTCTCTCTCTCTCTCTCTCTCTCTCTCTCTCTCTCTCTCTCTCTTTCTTCTTTTTCTTTTCTTTCTTTCTTCTTTTCTCTTCTTCTTCTTCTTCCTCCTCTTTACCTTCTTCTTTTTCTTCCTCTTCTTCTTCTTCTTCTTCTTCTTCTTCCTCTTCCTCTTTTTTTTCTTCTCTTCTTCAAACTATGAATAATGAGTAAATCGGTGTATACCTATGTAAAGCAGCTCTATGCGATGTTGTTGGTGCTATTGCTGTTGCTGCTCCTGCTGTTTATGTTATTGTTGTTGTTGCTGCTGTTGTTATTGTTGTTGAGCGTTCCCCAGCTTAACACCCTGGAAGTCACCCAGAATATGCACTCTTGACTCACTCATCCCACCTGGGGATCACCGTGACTGTTTGAAAACACACTGCATGAGAAGTTTGCCAGCATGACTTTGTTTGTTTTTAAGTACCGCGCCAGGGGACGGGATAGCTCAGTGGTCGGAGCACTTGCTTTCCCCCAGCCAAGTTAAGCAGCGTCGAGCGTGGTTACCAGTTGGATGGGTGACCGTTTGCGCGCCTTGGCTTCAGTACAGTTCCCCCAGTTCACCCAGCTGTCAATGGGTACCTGCCCTCTTTAGGGTCAGGGAAGGTAAAGCAGCGAGGGAGAGGAGATGGGCGCCGCCCTCAATATGCTGGCCCTAGAGAAGTGAGGTCTCTGACGCCTCGCTCCCCTACGACCTTATAGGTTATGGGACTCCTTTACCTTACCTTACCTCGCCATAGAGGCAGCTTCACTCCGATTTCAGAGAAATTGTTTCTCCTTTACAGTTGAATGTAGGCTGTTATTGTTCAGAGCTGATCATGGCTGAAGGCAATCTCAACCCTAGCATGTTTACAACATAACAACATGATAATGTAGGCAAAGGCACTTAGCTGACCTCACTAACTGGCAAAGCTTTTAGCTTGGGCAGTGTAGCTATGTATGTCCAAATTCATTTCCAGTTTATTTCCCCAACCTTCCCTCAGCCTTTTTGGGCAACCTGTTCCTGCCATTTTGCTTTTTTTTCAAGAAACCCAATTCCAAGGTAATTCTTTATATTATCGGTTAGGAATGAAAATGTATTTTGATATGTGTATGAAGCATGCACACAACAGGCTGTGTGTATGTGTATTGTATGGCCAAGTTGGTTTTGTGTGTTTGTTTGTTTTGTTTTTCTTTTTCCTTGTTGCAAGTGTTTTGTTACTTTTGTGTGTGTCTTTTCCTGTCTTGCTGTTCTTTTTCTTTACTTTCTTCTTTTCTGTTTTTCCCCTTCCGTTCATTCTTTCATTTTTCCTTCTCTTTGAATGTCTTTTCTTGTTGTTTTTTGTTGTTTTTTGTGTTTGTTTTGTTTGTTTGGTGTTGGTGGTGGTGACATTTTTGGGGGGAGAGGAGTTGTTTTGTTTGTTTGTTTTTGAGGGGTGTGGGGGGTGAGTTGTTTTCTTGTTTTGTTTTGTTTGTTGTTGTTTGGGGGTGTTTTTTTTTGGGGGGGGGATTTGGGGGTGGGGTGGGGTGGGGTTTTCTCTCTCCTTTGTGCCTAAGTAGTTTTTTTTGTCTTTCATTCTTCCTCACATTCAAATCTCTCTCTCTCTTCTCTTCTCTCTCTCTCTCTCTCTCTCACTCCAAACTATGAACAATGATCAATTCGGTATAGAGCTATATAACACAGCTACATATCATGTTGTCGCTGTCGTTGTTATTGTTCTTGATGTAGTTGTTGTTGTGTAGCGTTCCTCAGCTTAACACCCTGGGGGTCACACTGAACGTACACTCTTGGGCTCACTCATCCGTCCTGGGGATCACCGTGAATGTTTGAAATCACACTACATGAGAAGTTTGCCAGTATGACTGTTTCTTTTTAAGTACCGCGCCAGGGGACGGGATAGCTCAGTGGTCGGAGCACTTGCTTTCCCCCAGCCAAGTTAAGCAGCGTCGAGCGTGGTTACCAGTTGGATGGGTGACCGTTTGCGCCACGCCTTGGCTTCAGTACAGTCCCCCCATTTCACACAGCTGTAAATGGGTACCTGCCCTCTTTAGGGTCAGGGAAGGTAAAGCAGCGAGGGAGAGGAGATGGGCGCCGCCCTCAATATGCTGGCCCTAGAGAAGTGAGGTCTATGAAGCCTCGCTCCCCTACGACCTTATAGGTTATGGGACTCTACCTTACCTCGCCTCGCCATAGAGGCAGCTGTACTCCGATTTCAGAGAAATTGTTTCTCCTTTCAAGGAGAATGTAGGTTGTTATTGTTCAGAGCTGATCATAGCTGAAGGCAATCTCAACCATAACATGTTTACAACATAACAACATGGTCATGTAGACATAGGCACTTAGCTGACCTCACTGGCAAAGCTTTTAGCTTGGGCAGTGTAGCTATGTATGTCCACATTCATTTCCTGTTTATTTCCCCAACTTTCCTTCAGCTTTTTTGGAAACCTGTTCCTGCCATTTTGCTTTTTTTTTTCCAGAAACCCAATTCCAAGGTAATTCTTTATATTATCGGTAGAAGTGAAAATGTATTTTGATATGTGTATGAAGCATGCACACAACAGGCTGTGCGTGGTGTGTATTGTATGGCCAAGTTGGTTTTGTTTATTTGTTTGATTTGGTGTGGGGGTTTTATACCTTGTTGTAATATGTTTTGTTTCTTACTCTTTTTTCTTGGTTTTGTTTTTCTCGTTTTACTGTTCTTATTTCTTACTTTCTGCTTTTCTGTTTTGTTTGTTTGTTTACATTGCGTTCTTTCTTTCTTTCGTTTTTTTTTCTTTCTTATTGTTTGTGTTGTTGTTTTTGTGTTTGTTTGTTGTTGTTGATGGTGGTGGTGGTGGTGGTGGTGGGGGTTTCTTTTTTTTTTGGGGTGGGGGGATTGTTTTTTGTTTGTTTGAGGGTTTTGGTGCTTTCTCTCTCCTTTTTGTTTAAGTAGTTTTTTGTTGTCTTTCTTTTTCCTTGCGTTCGAAAATTCTCTAACGCACTCTCCTCCCCCCCCCCCCTCTCTCTCTCTCTCCTCTCTCTCTTTCTTTTTTTTTCTCTCTCTCTCCTATCTCTTCTCTTCTCTCTCTCTCTCTCTCTCTCTCTCTCTCTCTCTCTCTCTCTCTCTCTCTCTCTCTCTCTCTCTCTCTTTTCAAAGATAAAAAGGAGCGAATGCTACGTACCATTGCAACACAGCCATAAATGGCCAGCATTATTTAATATTCATTTGCCCTTCTTTGCATCAGCTGTATGGAAACTTAGTTCGACCAAAATTGCTTTTTTTTCCGAACACATCGAAGTTTTAGCTATTCCTTTTTTTTCTTATGGTAAATAAAAAAAAAGTGCTTTATTTCATTTGGTATTGTATAAAGCATATAACAGAATGTGAGTATTATATATAACTGGATTTGTCTTCATCTTCCGGATTTGTTTTCTTTTCTTTATTTCCATTCTCTCTCTCTCTCTCTCTCTCTCTCTCTCTCTCTCTCTCTCTCTCTCTCTCTCTCTCTCTCTCTCTCTCCGTACAGTCCACACCACCCAACACACACACACCACAACACACACACACACACCACCACACACACACACAACACACACACACCACTCACTACTCACTCACTCACTCCCCTGGGGGTTAGAGTGATGTTTCGTGATCTCCCTACCCAATTCGAATTTCTTCAAGGGGATTTTTCCCCTAGGGGTAGCCTCAGGCCGATCCCTACTCTAAAAAAGCTTTGATGAGACTAAAAACCCGAGGCCCAGTGCAAAACGCACACAGAACTCTTGCGCACACTTAAAAACCCTTTCCACTTTTGGGAAATATAGGTCATAGTGTGCCGGGGGAACAGATGACAAATTTACAAAAACTGCATGCAAAGGAGACTGAATGAAAAAAGCACACGAGTGCTTTTACATTATCTCGAGAAAGAAAAAAAACAGAAAATAGGAACCAAAACACACACAACACAACAACACAAAACCACACACACACACATACACACACCAAACACAACACACACACTCACAACAAACACAAAACATTCTCCAACTTTTTACCCCTATCCTTTTACTTTTTTCCTCTTCATCCCGAACCCTTTCAATATCTTTTTTTTTTTCTCCTTCAAATAATTTTTCCAAAAGCATGAAATATCAACCATTTTTTTTTTTTCAGAAGCAGGGGAAAAAAGAATTTCAAGGAAAGGGGAAGTAAAATAAAGCGACAGAAAGCGACAAATCAAAAAAAAGGACTGAATATTGATTGGTTTTCGACAAGAACATGAAACCTTCAGTAAAAATTGTCGGAAGAGAACTGTTAAGGAATGGATATTGCACTAGGTTTAAGCTGATATTTTTAAAAATGACAACGTTTTGTTTTCAAGACACTGTTGTAAATGAAAATAAAACCAGATAAGTAAATTAATGATAAATGAAGGTAATGCGGTCACACTACACGCTCACCATGTGGTCTATACGACACAGAGACCGATTCTCATGAAGTTAAGTGAGGCATTATATGAAAACAAAAACAAACAACTGACCCCCTTAGGGATACTGGGGGCCTGTCAGTATAAGTATCCCCTCATTCTGGACATTCTGTGCAAGGAATTTCCTCTTTTCTATCCTTCTCTTTTGTTTCTGCCATCTTTGATTTCTTCCTGTAACCTCCTTGGTTATTTTATGCCTTCTTGGTCCATCCTCCTGCTTTTTTTTCTAGAAAAAAGACTTAAACGATAACAATTCTCTCCCTTGCCAACGTCGGATGCCCTTGGCCTGACTTGTTTACGCGTCTTAAACGACAGCGCAACGCATTTTTGCTCATATGACAGACAACAGTAGTTAAATGTCTGAGCGTTCGACAAAGAAGAAGAAGAAGAAGAAGAACAACAACAACAACACAACAAGAATTGCAAAGAGGAATTGCAAAGAACAAGAACAAGAACAAAAAGAGCAAGAAGAACAAGAGCAAGACGAACAAGAGCAAGAAAACAAAGAATTCATCATATAGGCCTACATAGCACATTTGCTGCGGCGATTTTCTAAATTATCTGATCACACACACACACACGCACGCACGCACGCACGCACGCACACACACACACACACACACACACACAAGAACACTTTTTGAGCCTGGCTGACATAGCGCATTCATTCTGAAGTGAAGACAATGTCAATAAAAGTGAATTCCATGCCCGCGCATCGGCTATCTGTATTTGTCTACCACTGTAAGTCACGGCAGATTTCTCTGCATGAAATTCGGGCTGCTCTCCCCAAGGAAGAGTGCGCCGCCACAAGAGCAGCGCCACCCATTATTTGTTGTTTCTTTTACTGTTTGCAGGTGTATTTGTTTCCCTATCACAGTGACTCTTTTCTACAGTTATTTGCCAGGAACAACTCTCTTGTCGCCGTGGGTTGTTTTACGTGCGTTAAATGGGTGTTGCAAACGGGATCTCGGTTGATCATCTCATCCAAAAGACTAGTACCCAGACCACTATTCACGGTCTAGTGGAGGAGGGAAAAGTTTTGGCACAAACGCTGGTTAATGCCTTTGAAATGTTGTATTGTCTAACTACCTGTGTGAGTCATGGCGATGTCATGTGTTATGACATGAGTATCCTTTATGATGAAAATGTTAATATAATCTGCCTGAGATTATCT
>CM054155.1:8302461-8312461 GCA_028751875.1 Rapana venosa
TACTTAGCTAGCTAGTTAGTTAGTTAGTTAGTTAGTTAGTTAGTTAGTAGTTATAGTTAGTTAGCTAGTTAGTTAGTAAGTTAGATAGCTAGTTAGTTAGATATCTAGTTAGCTAGTTAGTTAGTTAGCTAGCTAGTTAGTTACTTAAGTTGTTCTTTTATATCGAGGATAATGGAATAAGCACTCATGTGCTTTTTTAAAAATCTAGTCCACGTGTGTATGCAGTTTTGTAAATGTTGCCATCCGTTCCCACCGGCACACAATGGCCTTTTCCGAAAAGCGGAACGGGTTTTAACGTGTGCGCAAGATGTTCTGCGTGCGTTGGCACACGGGGCCTCGGTTTATAGTCTCATCCGAAGGGCTTTTGGGGAGAGTGGAGTCGACACTGCTGTTCATCAAAGATATTTATGATGTTGGTAAATGATGCACTCTCGCGCGCATGTGTGTGTGTGTGTGTGTGTGTGTGTGTGTGTGTGTGTGTGTGTGGTGTGTGTGTGTGTGTGTGTGTGTGTGTGTGTGTGTGTGTGTGTGTTGTGCGTCTGTGTGTGTGCATGGGTGTGTGACAGAGAGAATGAAAGAGACAGTGTTTTTGTCTGTGTGTGTCTGTGTCTGTGTGTGTCTGTGTTTTTGTGTGTGTCTGTGTGTTTGACAGAGAGAATGAGAAAGAGAGTGTGTGTGTCTGTGTGTGTGTGTGTGTCTGTGTGTCTGTGTATGTGACAGAGAGAATGAGAAAGAGAGAGAAGAGAGGAGAGAGAGAGAGAGAGAGTGTGTGTGTGTGTGTGTGTGTGTGTGTGTGTGTGTGTGTTGTGTGTGTGTGTGTGTGTTGTGTGTTTTGTGTGTTTGTGTGTGTGTGTGTGTGTGTGTTCTGTGGTGTGTGTGTGTGTCTGTGTCCTTTAAACGAAAAAAACCTCCCTAGTTTTTGCCAGGAATAAACAGAGCCGAAGGCCTGCAATGAAACTGGATATCTTTTTTCCTTGTTTCCAGCAAAATCGCTTGCTTTGTTTTAAGCAACTTGCCCATGCTCAAGTAATATCAGAAGCAAAACAAAAGCAAAAACAAACCTGCCTCTGTGAAAAAATGCAATCGAACAAGCAAAGCAAATAAAACCATCGAAAAAAAATCTTTTAGAAACTCTGGAAAAAACAATACTTTTACGATGAACATCAAGCTGCTTCTTCTTCTTCTTCTTCTTCTTCATCATCGAACGCTCAGACAGCGACTATTGGTGTCTTGCTATATGAGCAGAAATGCGTCACGCTGCCGTTAAGCGCCTGACACGTCAGGCCCAGCGCGTCCGACTTCGGCGTAAGAGAGAATTATTGTCTTTTAAGTCTTTCTGGGGGAAAAAAAGGCAGGAGAATGGACCAAGAAGGCAAAAAAATAGACAAGAAGGAGGTGACAGGGAAAAAAAGGAACAAGGCAGAAACAAAGAGAGAGATAGAAAAGAGGAAAATTCTAGCACAGAATTTCCAGAAGATGGGGATGCTATTTATACTGACAGGCCCCCGGCATCCCCACGGGGGAAAACATCAACCCAAAGACTTGTCTCACAGAAGTATTCCCTCCCCACCCCCACCCCACCCTTTTTTTTTCTTCTTGCAGTTTGGGTACAAATTACTCCTATGCAAATAAAATGAAACGAGAATCACTCCATTTGCGTTTGGAGTGCATTCTGAGCCTACCACGGACAAAAAAAATAATCCCCAGAGAGATTTACATTACAATTGGTATTTTAAATGACAACTTGGAGTCGTCATCGTTGTCTCAAATAGCCAATGATGCCTGGAGAGTAAAAGAAGACATTGATCTCTCAAGAAGTCTCTGATGACCGATAATTATGAGATCATGTCTCGGGTGGGACAAGAGACCCAGTGCATACCTAATAGTAGTAATGTGTAGTAGTGCTGTTTTAAATTTCAGATGGCAGTGCTAAGTTTATGGTCGCTGGTTTAAAAAAAAATTATAAAAAAAGACTACTCATAAAAGGACTCCAGTAGTTGCAAAGTCTACGAACTGGAGTCTGATGCCAGAAAAGAAAGACAGGGTGAGTCAGGCTACTTCTATCTTTCTTCTTCTTTGCATTCTTCTTCTTCTTTGCATTCTTCTTCTTCTTCTTCTTCTTCTTCTTTGCATTCTTCTTTCTTCTTCTTTTATTTTCTTCTTTGGCTTCTTTTTCTTCTTCTTCTTCTTTTCTTCGTCTTCTTCTTCTTCTTCTTCTTCTTCTTCTTTGTCTTCTTCTTCTTCTTCTTCTTCTTCATCTTCTTCTTTTTCTTCTTCGTCTTCTTTCTCTTTTTCTTGTTCTTCTTCTTCTTCTTCTTCTTCTTCTTCTTTCTTCTTCTTCTTCTTCTTCTTCTTATTCTTCTTTGGCTTCTTTTTCTTCTTCTTCTTCTTCGTCTTCGTCTTCTTCTTCTTCTTCTTCTTCTTCTTCTTTTCTTTGTCTTCTTCTTTGTCTTCTTCTTCTTCTTCTTCTTCTTCTTCTTCTTCTTTTTCTTCTTCGTCTTCTTTCTCTTTTTCTTGTTCTTCTTCTTTCTTCTTCTTCTTCTTCTTCTTCTTCTTCTTCTCTTCTTCTTTTTCTTCTTCTTTTTTTCTTCTTCGTCTTCTTTCTCTTTTTCTTCTTCTTCTTCTTCTTCTTCTTCTTCTTCTTCTTCTCTTCTTCTTCTTCTTCTTCTTCTTCTTCTTCTTCTTCTTTTTCTTCTTCGTCTTCTTCTCTTTTTCTTTTTCTTCTTCGTCTTCTTCTTCTTCTTCTTCTTCTTCTTCTTCTTCTTCTCCTTCTTCTTCTTCTTCTTCTTCTTCGTCTTCGTCTTATTTTTCTTATTTTTCTTATTTTTCTTATTTTTTCTTCTTCTTCTTCTTTCTTCTTCTTCTTCTTCTTCTTCTTCTTCTTCTTCTTCTTCTCTTCGTCTTCGTCTTCGTCTTATTTTTCTTCTTCTTCTTCTTCTTCTTCTTCTTCTTCTTCTTCGTCGTCGTCGTCGTCGTCGTCGCTCTTCTCTTCTTCTTCTTCTTCTTCTTCTTCTTCTTCTCCTTCTTCTTCTTCTTCGTCAGCAACTATAGTTGTCTGTCATATGAGCGAAAATGCGTTGCACTGCCGTTAAGCGCCTGACAAGTCAGGCCCAGTACGTCCGACTTCGGCATTGGAAAGAGCTGTTCTCTTTTAAGACTCTCTGGGGGGAAAAAGGCAGGAGAATGGATCAAGAATGCAGAAAAACAGACAAGAAGGGAGTGACAGGAAGAATCAATGAATGAATGAATGAACATTTTTATTGAGGGAAAAGAATAAGCACAATGGTGGCTTTTTTTTCATCCAGCCCTCAGTCCAAAAGGTAAATCAACCAAACATTCAATTAAACAAACAATAGTGAAATGTCCAAAGAATTATGTAAAATGTAAAAAATGCATAAACAAACAGAATAGAGAGTTGTATACACAGGATAGATATGAGAAAGAGAGAGAGGAGGGAGGGAGAGAGAGGGAGATAGAGAGAGAGGGGATAAATGAATGAATGAATGAATGAATGGTCTTTATTTGAGAGAGAGAAGGGGGGAGGTGTGTGCAGTATTTATCCTTATTAGTTCATGTATAGGACAAGACGAAAGGGAAGAAGAAGAGAGAGAAAAAAAGAGAACAGGAAAGAGAACAAGAGGAGGAAGCAGAGAAGAATGGAAAGGTTGAAGGAGGAGGAAAGGGGAAGGAACATGGAAACAATCAGAACTACAATTTATGCAAGTTACAACACCTATTTATAAATATCAAATGAACAAAATCATAATATACACGAAATATACAAGGTTTCATCATATAGCAGAAGTATAATGCATCTACCAAAACATTTCAGTGAGACAGAATGCTTTATATTTGTTGTTCTCAACATTTTTTCTTTTTTTTTTAACTCATTGAGGTTGTGCCCAAGCTTAAGCTTCGGCACTCCTCTCCTTTACTGTGATGTGCCGAAGCTTAAGAATCGGCAGACTTACGATTTTTTTTAAAAACACAAAGTTATGGTTAACTCAAGAGAAAGTACTCTGGTCTGTAGGGCAATCATTTTTCTAAACACAGTTGCTTTCCTTGACCATAAGCTTGCTTAGTTTTTGTCTGTTGGCCAATTTTGTTTGACATGTCAACAAGTGATATCTTTTGGATTTCAGGCACTCCAATGTTATGATTCTTTAAAATAAATAATCTGTTGTACAAAAAGTGAAATCATATGGATTCAGCCAGCTTCAGGGAACTTTACTTTGGTGAAAAATCATCACATTGCTTCAAGGGGACTAGTTGATGAATAGTTCAAGCCATTTAAGATACCAGCCCTAATTTTCAAAACTTTTTATTTTTCAGCATTCAGTGACATATTTTGAAAATTTGTAAAAAAATAAATACAGTCATCTATTAAAAAACTGTGAAAGAATTTCAAAAGAAGACATTATAAACTTTTAAATGATGTATAATGTGTATGTCATTATTATGTTGGGAAAGTCTGCTGAATTTTTCAAATATAGCCAAAATCACGCGTCACCACAAAATGGCGGGATCCATTTCACTGCGACTCCAATGAGTTAAACTCTATCTTTTGTTGCTCCCAACCCTTTCTTACTCTTCACCGTTTGTGTACTCCCAACCCTTTGTTTGCTCTCAACACTTTCTTACTATCAACCCTTTATATTACTCCCAACCCTTTCTTACTCTCAACCTTTCTTACTCTCAACCCTTTATATTACTCTCAACCCTTTCTTACTCTCAACCCTTTCTTACTTTCAACCCTTTGTTTACTCCCAACGTTTCTTACTCTCAACCCGTTGTTGCTGTCAACCCTTACTCTCAACTTTTTTTTCCTTCCCCCCCCCCCCCCCCCCCCCCCCCCCTCTCTTTTGTTACTCTCAACCCTTTATTTCGGAACCCTTTCTTACTCGCATGATTACTCACAACCCTTTGTTTTCTCTCAACCCTACTCTCAACCCCTTTTTAAAAAACTCTCAACCCTACTCTCAACCCTTTGTTTACTCTCAACCCTACTCTCAACCCTTAGTTCTCTCTCAACCCTACTCTCAACCCTTTGTTTACTCTCAACCCTACTCTCAACACTGTGTTTACTCTCAACCCTACTCTCAACACTGTGTTTACTCTCAACCCTACTCTCAACTCTTTGTTTACTCTCAACCCTACTCTCAACCCTTAGTTCTCTCTCAACCCTACTTTCAACCCTTTGTTTACTCTCAACCCTACTCTCAACACTGTGTTTACTCTCAACCCTACTCTCAACCCTTTGTTTACTCTCAACCCTACTCTCAACACTGTGTTTACTCTCAACCCTTTGTTTACTCTCAACCCTACTCTCAACCCTTTCTTTACTCTCAACCCTACTCTCAACCCTTTTAAAAAAACTCTCAACCCTACTCTCAACCCTACTCTCAACCCTTTGTTTACTCTCAACCCTACTCTCAACCCTTTCTTTACTCTCAACCCTACTCTCAAACCCTTTTAAAAAAACTCTCAACCCTACTCTCAACCCTACTCTCAACCCTTTGTTTACTCTCAACCCTACTCTCAACCCTTTCTTTACTCTCAACCCTACTCTCAACCCTTTTTAAAAAACTCTCAACCCTACTCTCAACCCTACTCTCAACCCTTTGTTTACTCTCAACCCTACTCTCAACCCTTTCTTTACTCTCAACCCTACTCTCAACCCTTTTTAAAAAACTCTCAACCCTACTCTCAACCCTACTCTCAACCCTTTGTTTACTCTCAACCCTACTCTCAACCTTTTGTTTACTCTCAACCCTTTGTTTACTCTCATCCCTTTCTTAACTCTCAACCCTTTCTTAACTCTCCGCCAATAGCCTTCTTATGACACTTTTAAATCCAGTCTTAAGACATATTTATTTTAAACCTAAGATTTTCCTCTCCTGCTTCATCTCATAGGGTTTTTTTCCTGCCTTCAACAGCCAAGATTCTATTGCCCTGCCAGGGTGTGTAACCTCTCTGTGTGTGTGTGTGTGTGTGTGTGTGTGTGTGTGTGTGTGTGTGTGCGTGCGTGCGTGCACATTTGGACTTGATGGAACTATTACTTGTTACTGGTTGAATGACTGTAAGAATGAGTTGAGTGCAAGCGCTTTGATTTGTCTCTGCAAGATATAGCGCTATATAAATTCCATTTATTATTATTATTATTATTATTATTATTATTATTATCATCATTATTATTATTATCATTATTATTATTAGTAGTAGTAGTATAGTAGTAGTAGTAGTAGTAGTAGTATATGGAGAGAAAGCTAGACAAGGCGTCAGAGGGTAAGGGAAGGAAGGGGAAGAAGGAGAATTAAGAAGAAGAAGAAGAAGAAGAAGAAGAAGAAGAAGAAAGAAGAAGAAGAAGAAGAAGAAGAAGAAGAAGAAGAAGAAGAAGAAGAAAACAACAACAACAACAACAACAACAACAACAACAACAACAACAACAACAACAACAACAACAGAAAAATTGCGAAGAAGAAGAACAACAAGAACAAGAAGAATTGAAACAAGGCAGAAACAAAGAGAGGGATAGAAAAGAGGGAATTCCTAGCACAGAATTTCCAGAAGGTGGGGATGCTATTTATAGTGACAGGCCCACGGCATCCCCATGGGGCAAGAACTCATATCCTAACCACACCATTTTTTTCTTAACTAGGCAACAATAGTCTTTCTTGTCCATTTATTTGAAACATGTTCATTTTATTTATTGATGTCGTCTTCTATTGTATATATTTTTTTCTTCTCTTTTTGTCTATTCTAAGCAGCTGGAATCGTCTTATTCAAGGTCTTTTTTTGTTTTAAAGGGAACGTCTTCCCATGCCCTCTTCTTGTTTAGCTCTCTCTCTCTCTCTCTCTCTCTCTCTCTCTCTCTCTCTCTCTCTCTCTCTCTCTCTCTCTCTCTCTTTTGAAGCCTGTAATGTGCATCCCCTAGTTATTTCTAACCCCGACCCACCCACCCCTCCCCACCTACCTGTATCGCTCTGTTTCTGTCCTTCTGTTTGTCTTTTTCTTGTTTCTTGTTTTTTTTCTTGTTCTTTCTGTCTCTGTCTCCTTCAGTCTCTGTCTCTGTCAGTCTGTCAGTCTGTCTCCTTCAGTCTCTGTCTATCTGTGCCTGTCTCCCTCAATCTCTCTGTCTGCCTGTTTCACTGTCTGTCTGTCTGTCAATCTGCCTGCCTGCCTTCCTGTCTTTCTTTTTGTATGTGTATGCATGTTTCTGTCTGTCTGTCTGTCTGTGCTGTCTGTTTGCCTATCTGTCTCCCTCAGTCTGTCTGTATGAGTGTCTGTCTATCTGTCTGTTCTGTCTGTCTGTCTCTCTCCCTCCCTCCCTCCCTCTCTCTCCATCCCTCCCTCCCTCCGTCTCTCTCCCTCCCTCCCTCTCCCTCCCCCCCCGTCTCTCTCTCTCTCTTCATCTCTCTCCTCTCTCTCTCTCTCTCCTCTCTCTCTCTCCTCTCTCTCTCTCTCTCTCTCTCTAACGATGACATTTCGACGTAAACTGTCTCATTTCAGAATCTGAAATCGTCGATTTGAGGAACGGTACATTAGACTCGATCCCATTCATGCAAACTGAAAGTGAAACCGTCCGGGAATCTTATTTACGAGAGCGCAGCTGTGTGTGTGTGTGTGTGTGTGTGTGTGTGTGTGTGTGTGTGTGTGTGTGTGTGTGTGTGTGTGTGTGTGTGTGTGTGTGTGTGTGTGTGTGTGTGTGTGTGTGTGTTGTGTGTGTGTGTGTGTGTGTGTTTGTGTGTGTTTTGTGTATGTGTTTATCTATTTATTTATTCTTTTATATCGAGGATAATGGAATAAGCACTCATGTGCTTTTTCTACATCCAGTCCCAGTGTGTATGCGCTTTTGTAAATTTTGTCCTCTGTTTCCACCGGCACACAATGGCCTACTCTTCGAGAAAGCGGAACAGGATTTCACGTGTGCGCAAGATGTTCTGCATGCGTTCGAACACAGGGCCTCGCTTTATAGTTTCATACGAAGTGTGTGCGTGTGTGTGGTGTGTGTGTGTGTGTGTGTGTGTGTGTGTGTGTGTGTGTGCGTGCGTGCGTGCGTGCGTGCGTGCGTGCGTGCGTGCGTGCGTGCGTGTGTGTGTGTGTGTGTGTGTGAGTGTGTGTGTTGTGTGTGTTGTGTGTGTGTTTTATTTGTTTTATTTCGAGGATAATGGAATAAGCATTCGTGTGCTTTTTTACATCCAGTCCCCGTGTGTCTGCAGTTTTGTAAATTTTGTCATCCGTTCCCACCGGTGTGTGGTGTGTGTGTGTGTGTGTGTGTGTGTGTGTGTGTGTGTGTGTGTGTGTGTGTGTGTGTGTACGTGCACTGTGATGTACATTAGTACAAAGACAAGTGTATAGACAAAATATTGCTTTCAGTTTGAAAGGTCCGTTTCTTTTCATTTCTGTTATTAACGTCATCTTCTTGGACATCATCTTTATTATTGTTATTTGTTGTTGTTGCTATTATTATTATTATTATTGTTGTTGTTGTTGCTATTATTATTATTATTATTATTATTATTATTATTATTATTATTATCATCATCATCATTGTAGTAGTAGTAGTAGTAGTAGTAGTAGTAGTAGTAGTAGTAGTAGTAGTAGTAGTAGTAGTAGTAGTAGTAGAAGTAGTAGTAGTAGTAGTAGTAGTAGTAGTTTAATTATTATTATCATCATTATTATTATTATTATTGTTATTATAACTATTATTGTCGTTGTTGGTGCTGTTTTCTTTTTGGCTTTGTTGAAATATACATGCATGTGCCGAGAGAGAGAGAGAGAGAGAGAGAGAGAGAGAGAGAGAGAGAGAGAGAGAGGAGAGAGAGAGAGAGAGAGAGAGAGAGAGAGAGAGAGAGAGAGAGAGAGAGAAAACTGGTTACTCCTCTCTCTCTCTCTCTCGTTCTCTCTCTCTCTCTCTAACACACACTCACACAGAGAGAACACCACACACACACACACACACACACCACTCCCCCACCCTCCCCCACCCCTCCCCCACCCGACACACAGATACACAGAATTGTATTGAAACTAGCTGCTGACTGGAAGATTGATGCTTGCTGAAATTGTTTTTTTCCTTCACGTTCCAACTCGAGTTTTCTTCCCCCAGTCACGCTATAGTATATTATTATACGCATAATGCAGGCTAGCAGCTTGTTAAGCCGACGTGTCCATTTTATTCTGCTTCCTACAATGTAATGGTAGAGTGTTTTTTCCTTCCAGCTTCTTTCATGCATTTGTGGTGTCGTTAAATGGTTTCTTTGCCGCTAATTGGATTAAAGGGGGGGACGAGACAGCCTAGTGGTCAGAACATTGCGCTCGCAATCTGATGACGACCCGGGTTCGATTCCCGTTCAAGGGGATATTTTCCCCTGGAGTTAACATCAGTGCAGACTCCTACTCTCCCCAAAAGTCCTTTGGATGTAACTATAAACCGAGGTCCCGTGTGTGAACGCACGCAAAGCATCTTGCGCACACGTTAAATCCTGTTCCGCTTTTCGTAAGAGTAGGCCACTGTGTGCCCGTGGGGACAGACAACAGATTTTACAAAACCGCATACACACGGGGACTGGATGTAAAAAAGCACATAAGTGCTTATTCCATTGTCCTCAATATAAAAGAAAAAAAATAATAAATAATTTTAAAGGCCTTAGGATTAGATTACAAACCCAAGTCCCTGTGTGCGAACGCACTCTGAAAGTCTTGCGCACAGGCTAAAACCCATTCCGCTTTTTGGAAGAGTAGGCCATTGTGTACCGGTGGAAACGGATGACAAAATTTACAAAACTGCGTACACACGGGGACGGTATGTAGAAAAGTACGTGAGTGCTTATTGCATTATTCTTTAAATAAAAAGAGTAGAATTTTTAAAAATAAATTTTAAAAATTTAGGCAAACTACCGCGAACTTTGTCTACACGTTAACTGGAAATTATCGTTAAAATACTTAGAGTGCATCGCTTTCTATCAACCACACGTGAAAACACGACCCCAACATAATG
>CM054155.1:8314961-8324961 GCA_028751875.1 Rapana venosa
TTGTGTGTGTGTGTGTGGTGTGTGTGTGTGTGTGGTGTGGGGGGGGGGGGTGGGGGGGGGGGGGGGGGGGGGATGTGGGGGTGTGTGGGGTGTGTGTGGGGTGGGGGGTGATCAGTGTGTGGGGTGTGTGTGTGTGTGTTGGGGGGGGGGGGGTGATCAGTGTGTGGGGGTGTGGGTGTGTGGGTGTGGGGGGGTGTGATCAGTGAGTGTGGTGTGTAGGTGTTTGTGTGTGTGATCAGTGGTGTGAGAGAGACAGTGAGTGAGTGTGGTTTGGTGTGTGTGTGTGGTGTGTGTGTATGCGTGTGTGTGATCAGTGTGTGGTGAGAGTGTGATCAGTTGTGTGTGTGTGATCAGTGTGTGTGTGAGAGTGTGATCAGTGTGTGTGTGTGTTATCATGTGTGTTTTGTTTGTGATCATGTGTGTGTGTGTGATCAGTGTGTGTGTGTGTGTGTGTGTGTGTGTATGTGTGTGATCAGTGTATAGTGTGTGTGTATTATCAGTGTGTTGTGTGTGTGTGTGGTGTGTGTGTTGTGTGGTGTGTGTGTGGTGTGTGAGTGTGTGTTGGTGTGTGTGTGGTGTGTGTTGTGTGTGTGTGTGTGTGTAGTGTGTGTGTGTGTGAGTGTGTGTGTGTGTGTGTGTGTGTAGTGTGTGTGTGTGTGTGTGGTGTGTGTGTGTGTGTAGTGTGTGTGTGTGTGTGAGTGTGTGTGTGTGTGTGTGTGTGTGGTGCCAGAGAACTGCGAGAGGCGGCAGGAGGCACAGTGAGCGTGTGTGTGTGGGAGGAAAAAGGTTCTTCGATAATTATTCCTATTCCCTTTACTTCCCTGCTGTTCTCCTCTTTCTATCTGGCTGTGTCTGGCTCTGTGTCTGTCTGTCTGTCTGCCACGTGTCTGTCTGTCTGTCTGTCTGTCGGTCTCTCTCTCTCTCTCTCTCTCTCTCTCTCTCTCTCTCTCTCTCTCTCTCTCTCTCTCTCTCTCTCTCTCTCTCTCTCTCTCTCTCTCTCTCTCTCTTTCCCTCTCTATCTCTCTGTCTATGTCTTTCTGTCTTTCTTTCTGTCTCCCCACGTCTTCTCTATCTCTGTCTCTCTGACTGTCTCTGTCTCTGCCTGTGTCTCTGTCAGCCTCTCTCTCTCTGTCTCTCTGTGTCTGTTTGTCTGTCTGTCTGCCATGTTCTCTCTCTCCCTCTCTCTCTCTCCCCTCTCTCTCTCTCTCTCTCTCCCCTCTCATCGCTCTCTCTCTCTCTCATCTCCTCTCTCTCTCTCTTTTCTCTCTCTCTCTCTCCTCTCTCTCTCTCTCTCTCTGTTTTTTATCTGTCAGTGTGCCTGTCTGTCATTGATGAAAAGTTTGACTGCATTTCTACCTCTCTCACGTGCAGTGTTGTAACTGTATTTTTGTTCATCCAAATCGATTACGTTACACTTCCTTTCGGTTACTGAAATCCTTCATGCCCCAAGAGGGGTTAAAGTTGAACTGAAATTGTGAAATCTTGTCTGTGAAATTCTATAGAGACAAAGACAGAGACAAAGACAGAGAGAAAGATAGTCAGCACAGACACACATACACACAGACAGACACAGCGCTGCTGGTATTGTCTACCACTTTAAGTCACAACAGAGTTCTCTACGTGAAATTTGTACTGCTCTTCCCAGGGGAGAGCGCGTCGCCACAAGAGCAGCGCCACAGTATGTAGATGGAGAGAAAGATGAGGACGAAAACGTCAAGTTGAAGTTTCAGACTACATCAAGACATAATGACACCATATCAATGTTCTCAAAGATCAAGGCCAAATATATCACACACAGAATGGTTGACATTTCTAATGGGGAAACGGGATAGCCTGGTGGGTAGAGCGATGTGCATTGCCCTCGTGATCTGCTGACCCAGGTTCGAATCCCGTTCAAGGGCGCTTTTCTCCCCATAAGTTAGCATCAGTGCTGACTCCACTTCCCCCAAAAGTCCTTTGGAGAAGACTAGAAACCGAGGTCCCGTGTGCAAACGCGCGCAGAACATCTTGCACACACGTTAAAACCTGTTCTGCTTTTTCGGAAGAGTAGGCTATCGTGTGCTGGTGGGAACGGATGACACAATTTACAAAACCACATACACACGGGGACAGGATGTAAAAAGGGACATGAGTGGGGTTTTTTCTTTATCCTCGACATAAAATAGTAAAGTAAAGGTAAAGTAAAGGAGTCCCATAACCTATAAGGTCGTAGGGGAGCGAGGCGTCAGAGACCTCACTTCTCTAGGGCCAGTATATTGAGGGCGGCGCCCATCTCCTCTCCCTCGCTGCTTTACCTTCCCTGACCCTAAAGAGAGCAGGTACCCATTTACAGCTGGGTGAACTGGGGGAACTGTACTGAAGCCAAGGCGCGCAAACGGTCACCCATCCAACTGGTAACCACGCTCGACGCTGCTTAACTTGGCTGGGGGAAAGCGAGTGCTCCGACCACTGAGCTATCCCGTCCCCTCGACATAAAATAGGTACATGAAATAGGGGGGTTGGCGGCGGGGGGTTGCCTTTAGTGCAGGCTCCAAGATCAACCCAGCAGTATGGTGCCCGGTCGGGGAAAGTGTGGCAGCGACCTTGAGAGGATGTCTCTGATCCTGCCAGAGCTAAAGCACAAACTCCATGAAATCTAACATCCTCTTCTCTAGCATGAAAAAACATTCAAGGCAAAGCTCCATGTTCTGAGCCACTGATCAACTCCATGTGTCCATCTCTTTGAGATTAATTTCACTTGTGAAGAGATATATATTACTTTAGTTATTCGTTTTCAAAGTCTTGCCAAAGTGATGGGGCCTTTCTTTTCTTTCTTTCTTTCTTTTTTTTTTAATATCGAGGATAATGGAATAAGTATTCATGTGCTTTTTTACATCTAGTCCCCGTGTGTATGCGGTTTTGTAAAATTTTGTCATCTGTTCCCACCTGCACACAATGGCCTTCTTGATCAACATTTGGGCCTTAATTGATCAAGCCTGACACCGCGTACAAACCATGGCCATCAGTCGCAAAGCCCACCATGCTAGAGCCAAAACATCTGGAAAACAAGGGATCAGGCTCTAACTAGTCTTTAGAAAAATAAAACCCAGATATAATGAAAACAATAAGCACATAAGAATGGCATACAAACCTACAATGTGTATAATTACAGTCTGGGTACAATTCACACCTATTTATCACCAAGTGTCTGTAAACTTTAGAACACATAGCAAAATAAACCATCAACAGTTCTTTTTCTTTCCCTAAAAATGTTAAAAGCCTACAAAAAAGGGGAGTGGGAATCAAAATGGTCACAGTTCGAAAACGGCATTCATACTTTTAAAGAGTCATCAAATTACCCCCCCCCCCCCCAAAAAAAAAAAAAAAAAAAAAAACCAACAACAACAAAAACCAACAACAACAACAACAAAACCAACAGCAAAAAACAACAACAAACCAACAACAAAACAACGTCAACTCAGCAAACAAATATAAAGGTAGAGTCAAACACTTGCAATGTACAGATCTGTAGGGGAGTTTCTCAGCAAATTACGGACGATTGCACCTATCAGAAAGAAAAAAAAACTGCTAGAAGCAAAAGGTGACAAGAAAAACCATTTAGCGTAGAGGACAGAAACCAAACACCAAATACAGACAAGAGGGGGAAAAAGAGGATTTCACTAACACTTAGTTTTCAAAAGCGCCCTTTGGTACACAAACACCCACGTGGGTACGTACTTGAGTGTGTCAAAGTCAAAGTCAAAGTCAAAGTCTAACTTTTATTTTCAGATGGCACATTGAATAAGCAGTGCATTTGCTTTTTTTTCATCAAGCCATCTATCTAAAGAAAAAGAGAGAGAGACCAAGATAATATATATGCAGACATAGAATTTTTTTTAAAACCTAATCAATGATAAACCATACAAATCAAACAAGAAAAGACGATAACATATGCATACATGGAATTAAAAACAAAACAAAAATCCCTGAACAATATTAAACCATACAATTTAAATAATTAAAAAATGTGTACGTACGTACGTACGTGTGTGTGTGTGTGTGTGTGTGTGTGTGTGTGTGTGTGTGTGTGTTGTGTGTGTGTGTGTGCGTGCGTGCATGCAGCGTGTCCGTGCGTGCATGCATGCTTGCATGCGTGTATGCTGCGCGCGCGCGCGCGTGCGTGCACACACCCTTTTCCAATACAGGTCTCCGTGTCTCCATTCTCTGCCATTCGCCCTCATTGATCCAGACAGCCGATGCAGGGGAAGTAAGCGCCTGTCAGTTTCCAATAGGCGCGATGGCAGAGTCGTGTTACAGTTACCTGGCTGTCGGGCCACGATGATGAAGGTGAGGATGATGGTGGCCGTAGCGGTGGTGGTGACGATGATGATGATGATATTGATGGATCGAGACAAGAGGCAGGGGTAGGGTGGGGGGGGGGGGGGGGGGGGGGGTGGCGGGGAAGGAGAGAGGAGGGATGGGGGAGGGCTGAATTCGCCTGTGTGTCCAGTTGTCAGAAACCGAACACCTTGTTAAAACTTGAACTAAGACTGGCGTTATTCTACAGGTCTGGTTTCTGCTTGATTTTGGGGTTTTGTGTGTTGCAAAGTTGGACTGTGGTAGGTATGTTTGTCTGTCTGTCTGTCTGTCCGGTTATTTGGTTGACTCCGATGTTGATGGAGAAAATGTTTGTTTATTAGTGTGTGTATGATTATGTCCACATGCGTGTGTACTTATGAACAGAAAAAGAAACACAGACACACACATTCGCACATACAGAACTCATGCGCGCGCACACACACACACACGTACGCACACACATACACACAAGGACACACATACACGCTCAAACACACACACACACGAGCGCGCGCGGACAAAATTTAAAAAAACTGCATACACACGGGAACTGGATGTAAAAATGCACATAAGTGTTTATTGCATTATCCTTGAAATAAAAGAACAGATTAACAAAAAAAAGAGACAGAGAAGAATAGAGAAAATAAACCGAAGTCCCGTGTGTGAAAGCACGGAGAACATCTTGCACACACGTTAAAACATGTTCCGCTTTTTGGAAGAATAGGCCATTTGTGTGCGGGGGAGAACGGATGACAAAACTTACAAAACTGCATACACACGGGGACTGGATGTAAAGAACACATGAGTGCTTATTCCATTATCTTCGAAATAAAATAATACAAAAAATAAACACATGTGCACGGGTGAGTTCGCACACACAAATACACGTACAGATACGCACGCCTGCACACACACACACACACACACACACACACACACACACACATACATACACACACGAACGCACGCACGCACCCATGCTCGCGCGCGCGCGCGCATACATACATACATACATACATACATACATACATGCATGCATACATACATAAGTACGTACGTATATACGTGTGCGTGCACGTGCACACATACACTCGCTCGCGCGCATATGCAAAAACACATGCACGTGTGCCCACGTGTGCAGATTTTGGCTTCCTTTCCTGAGACAAAAATTGTCATTAGCAAGATTGCTCTTCTGAAAAACCCAAGTCTTCAGATGAAGAGAGAACTCTTCAATCAATGACTTGCTCCGGGTTATACCACCTTAACAACGTATCATTTGTCTCCCACAAAAATATGTACACCCATTATCATTACAAAAATTCATTTCATCCAAATGCAAAGGGCTCCAGTATACTGGCTAGAAACATTGGCAGGCATGTTCATGTATTGTTTTGGCAAACAGCAAAGAGGAGACCAGGACGCCAATTTCATCCCATGAACCTTCATCCAGTACCACGCTACGCCTTTGACGACCACTACCAGCAGCCAGTGTACAACCAGCCACTGTACGAGCATGTCTACCAGCAGGACTACCCCGGGTGGAGACAACATGCTCGACATAACAAGAAAAGTATATCAAAAGGAGCTAGATAAATTACATAAATATATTTTGAAAATGGCCTGACATTATCTTCGGAAAAAACGCACATTATGCTTTTTAATAATGGCAGTGATCCAGATACACTGCCACAGTTTACTATTGGAGGGGAGCCAATTCAGTATAAAAATATGGTAAAATTTGTAGGCATTCACCTTACATCAAAATTAACTTGGAATGCTCATATTGGATACATTTTAACAAAAGCAAGGAAATGCATTAATTTTCTTAAAATGGTTAGCAGACAGTCCTGGGAACAAGATATCTTCACTCTTAAATGCTTGTCTAAGTCACTTGTACTTCCAAACTGTCTTATGGACAAGAAATCTTTTTCAGTGCTCCTAATTATTTACTTAAAAAACTCCAAAGTATAGATTGTAAGGCGCACAAACTTGCACTGGGGGTACCATTCCATGCAGCAACTATAGGAACTTATAAGGAAACCGGGGAACTTCCCCTAGCTGAATACCGACAACTTTCTTGCGCCAATATGTGTTACGGAGCTCGAATGACGAAAATTTTGTCTGTAGTGAATTAAAAGTTCAAGCAGAAACGATTTTTCCAAAAAGAGCGAAACAAATTTCGTGTTTAATGCCTATTGGCACTTATGTATCAGACCTCTTTCAAAAATCTAAACTTAATAAATATAATTTAGAAACACAAAAAGAAGCTTTACCATGTCCTTCATGGGAGATGAATAATGCCTGTTTTGACATAGAAAATATTAATGAAAAAAAGAATGAAAATCAAAACATCATGGTTGCAGATGTTCAGTCGCATATTGAAAATAAGTATGCTGACTGCTTAAAAGTTTATACGATGGATCTGTTTTAGAAAATCATGACACAGGCTCTGCATTTTCATACCAGCACTAAAAATGAGAAATCGTACTATCTTGGTAAACATCGTTCAATATTTACAGCTGAACTTATTGCAGTTCTTATGGCTCTTAACTATATTCTTGATTTTCCATTTTCCTTCTTTCATATCTTGCTTTGTGTTGACTCCAAGTCATATTGTATGCTATAAAATCCCCACACTTCAAGAAGGTCTCCAGAATTACTTTTGAAATTAAATATGTCATACACATCCTAAGCTTAAGAGGTATTCCTGTATCTTTTTGTTGGGTGCCTTCTCATGTTGAAATTTTTTCAAATGAGTGGGCTGACAGAGCTGCAAAAAAGGGGGCAAGACATAATATGGAATCGATAGAACTGGATGTTCCCTTATCTCTACAGGAAGCATACCGTATATTAGAACAAACTTCAAGGGGTAAGTTTAAAGAATCTGATCAATTCAAGAACGATATTTAAAAAGTTATCTGACCACTGCCCATATTTCTTTTTATATGGCTCCTACTCAAATAGATTCGCGTTTTATGACCGTGAGAAGGGTTAATTCACTATATTTTAGAATGAAGTTAAATGCATTCCTTACAAAATTTTGTAAACATGTTAGATGTCTATGTGGGGATCATATTTCCAATACTCATATCATATTTGATTGCCCTATTGTAAAGCCTTTTTTACCTACATTTTTTTAACAGTCTCTGGAAAATGTATTTGAAAATTCAAAGCTAGCCTTTGCCATTGCCAGATGTTTATTGCATAGTCCACTTGAATATTTATTGTAGTTACATTATTGTTATTTCATGTTTCCACATTGTTGAGTTTATATTTTGACCCTGTTTAAAAGTATTATCATTACTTTTCTAGGGTGGTTTTTTTTTTTTGGGGGGGGGTTGCTTTTTCCTTTTTTTTTTTATTTTTATTTTTTTTTAAACCAACACTGATGCTATTTCTTAACCTTTTCTCCTTCCACTCTTTCTTCTCCCTTCTTTAACTTCAACTACACTTTCTAGTTCCCTCGTCTAATATCACTTAGAGTGAACAGACGTTAAATTGAAGACAACAACAACAACAACAACATACCCTACCAGGGTTATGGACGCACCACAAAGGAATTCAACATTTTAGAAAGACAGACTGACAGACATATATGTCAGAGTAAAAAGAAACAAACCGGGAAAGGAAGAAAGGAAGAAGAATTGCAAAGAAGAAGAAGAAGAATTGCGAAGAATTGCGAAGAAGAAGAAGAAGAAGAAGAAAGAAGAAGAAGAAGAAGAAGAAGAAGAAGAAGAAGAAGAAAAGAAGAAGAAGAAGAAGAAGAAGAAGAAGAAGAAGAATTGCGAAGAAGAATTGGAAGAAGAAGAATGGAAGAAGAAGAATTGCGAAGAAGAAAATTGCGAAGAAGAGAAGAAGAATTGCGAAAGAAGAATTGGAAGAAGAAGAAGAAGAAGAAGAATTGCGAAGACAGGCAGACAGAGGGAGGGAGAGAGAGAGGGGGGGAGAGACAGACAGACAGACAGACAAGCAGGCAGGCAGGCAGACAAAGGGAGGGAGGGAGAGAGAGAGAGAGAGAGAGAGAGAGAGAGAGAGACAGACAGACAGACAGACAGAGACAGAGAGACAGAGACAGACAGATAGAGACTCTCTCTCTCTCTCTCTCTCTCTCTCTCTCTCTCTCTCTCTCTCTCTCTCTCTCTCAAGGACAGACTGTAAGACTAGGCTTAGCCTACAACCTTTTATTCTTGCGTGTTAGATATCATTTATTTTATATATATATATATATATATAATATATATATTATATATAATATATATCATATCATATTCATTCATTCATCATTCATTCATTACACTAATATTTCCTTCTTTAAATCTTACCTATTTTATATGATTTTTTCTCTGTTTTTTAACAGGCATAATCAAGGTCAAGATTCAGTGACCGAGCTTCGCGATTTGGTTCTTCCTGCAGAAAAAACGTCTGGTCCTGACAACTTCACACACACACACACACACACACACACACACACACACAACACCACAACACACAAACCACACACACACACACACACACACACTGGAGTAAACCTAATACTTTTCCTATGTCCATCTATCTTCTGACTGTCCCCGATAGTCTGACGACCGTGGGGGCACCACTCAAAACCATACAACACCCATATCCCATCCATCCCTCTCGACTCTATGTACCATCTGGAAATAAACTTTTGACTTTCAACACAACACACACACAAGATACAGATGCACTTACGCGTGTCGCGCGCGCGCGCACACACACACACACACACACACATACACACACACACACACACACACACACACACGACACGCACGCGCATCAATCTTCAAGTATTTTGCAATTCTGAAGAATAACGGCACACGTGTTCATATTGTTAAGAACTTTATGAAACAGACCATGTATTGTCTCAGTGTTTGTGTATTTTTTTTTTTAATCATAATTATGTCATAAATGTCAATACCAGTGTGTACAGTCAGTTTATACTGTTGACCAGGACATACGATAATTATACGTAATCATACACTACATCACGCCCAAGTCGGATGGATTCGCTGGGCCTGACTTGTCAGGCGCTTAACGGCAGCCCAACGCATTTTCGCTCATACGACAGACAACAACAGTTGCTGTCTGAGCGTTCGACGAAAGAAGAAGAAGAAGAATTCATGACATAGATTATAACCACGTATTTCGGTAGATTTACTTTCATGTGTAAACATTACCTTTATTTACCCTCCTCATTTTAGAGTGTGGGTGTCCATGTGTGTCAAAAACGATATTAGTCTCTCTTTTTTTTTTTGGTAGCGAAATTAGTGATTTTCTTGTAAATTATCTCTGCTGTAGAAATGGGAAGAGATAATTGTTACCTGTATAGACTTACTGTGTGATGTGCTTGACTTGTGAATCTGCTATGTGTGTAAGATTACCGATCATTTCATTTCGGTCTGAGTAAAAAAAAAATGTAGAGAAGTAGAATATACAGTTTTTCTGTCATGTATGTCTTCATAGCAGATGTTTGTTAAACATGGGATTTTGCTGTATGTTTAAAAATGTTATAATGGAGGGGGGGCGGGGTGTAAACTGATCTTCCACTATTATAATTTCATTTAAAGGCTAGAGCTTTTCTACTATGCTTGTTGATGTCCTTTTGTAACGAGTAGTTGTAACAACGTTTATTTTTTTTCTC
>CM054155.1:8329961-8347461 GCA_028751875.1 Rapana venosa
TTTCAGTTCCAGCCGTGTAATATTTACAGCCAGAAAACACAGACACCTTGAACGGGTAGGTGCAAAACAGCTTGTATGTTTTAAAAAAGTTGTGCAAACTTATTTTTCTCAGGAAAGAAAGTCAGTTTGGGTAGCCAAGTGTCAGTGGTGTGTGCTCACCACTTTAAAAAAAACACCCTTCGAAACATTTTCAGGTTATTCATCAATTTTGTACAGGGATGTCAAGAAATACAGGGGGAAAATGGAAGCAATGCTGATTACAACTAACATCTTTGTGTGTAAATCCTCTATCATCACATAATGAAGGTCATCAAAATCGGGTTGTAAACGTGTATTCTCAGCTTCATACATTTCCAGTCAGGCTATGTTGGAGTAAAAAAAATCTATAGCTACAATGGGCAATACACGAGATGACAATACCCAAACCGTTATGTTTGCAATTAAAAAGAAAAAAGGCGTCAGCAGTAAACTGCTTCACTTTGCACTCAGTACTTTAAATGAACTACCATCCAAAAAAAGAAAGAAAAAATAAAGGAAAAACTTGAGGTAATTAAGTCCAAGAAAACTATACATGTTTCGACACATAATGTCAAACATGTGAATGACAAAAATTCAAAAAAGGCAACCCTTTTAAATACAAGACTAGCTGTCCACCCATGCTTGTTAAAGGCCGTTTCCCTTTTCGCTTAAACCCCAATATTTAAACTCCCACAACAAAAACACACCCAATTTTTCGTACAACTGCTTGTAAAAGTTTACGCCCACTAACAAAAAAAACCAACAAACTACATTTTCTTTTTACAAAACCCCAGGTTTCTTTTTGGGTACAAAGGAAAGAATAAACAGGTGAACAAAAACCGACCCCCGCCACACTATTACAAAATGATCTCTAAAAAATACTTTTTTCAAAAAATTTTGCTACACTGGAAATTACCCAGACTTTAAAATGGAAGTTCCTTACTTGAAAAAAATTACACAAATGGACATAACAATCAGTACAAAGGTTGGGCAAATGCGGAAAGCATAAATCCATATAAAAAATTTCTTTTTTGTCTTCCCAATAAAACCAGATTTTTTTGGGGTTTTTCTTGTGTTTTTTTTTGTGAGGCCCCCGACTTTTTCTCCCACTTATTCTTTTCCCTAATTTTACATCTTTATCCCGTTATTCTTTGTATGAAAATCAAAGATTCTAGGAAAAATGCAGAGGGAGCGGGCTATCAAGAGTGGGAGTGCTATGCCCGGGGTAATGGGCATTTTCCGACCTAGGCAAAGTAAAGGAAAAAAACAAATAAGGTAACAGACACACCACTAAAAGATTTACACAATCTTATGCCCATTATAAAATGAACTAAAAAAATTTTTTTCGTTCAAGTTTTGAAAGCAAAGAAAAAACTGCTTTTACTAATATTAAAAAAATAGGTAAAGATACCCCATACCCTGTGCGGTCGTTGGGGGCAGGGGTCGGAAAACAAGTTCTCAAAGGGCCAGCACTTAAAGATTGGCCCTTTCCCCTCCCCTCGTTTCCAAACCTTTCCCTGCCCCAAAGCGGGCAGGCACCCTTTTAAAACGGGTGAACGGGGGGATTTTAAAGGACCCGAGTCGCACGAAGGGTCGTCCTTCCCCCCGCTCAACACTACTTAACCTAAACTTGGGATAGCGAGTGCTCTGACCACTGAGCTATCTGGCTTTTTCTAACGAAAGGTTGGTAAATAAAAGGTACACGGACCATTTTCTTTTATACAAAATACAGCGGGGTTTTTGTGCGAGGCTTCTTTCTTTACCTCCATCCTTTCCAAAATTCCGGCGATTTTTTCCCCTTTACTTTTCAGTTTTTAAATCCGCACATCAAACCTGAAAAGCTGAACAGATTTTTTTTAACCAACGGGGCGCCGAAGATAAGGCTGGCAATGACAAATTTTCCCGTGGTATACCATTTGTAGTGTGATCAGAAAACACACCCCAAACCCCGCCCAGCACGCACGCACCCAAACCAACACACACACGCACACACCACACACACACCTCTCCTCTCTCCTCTCTCCCTCTCTCTTTTCCTCTCCTCTTGTTTTTCCCCCTTGCTTCCTCCTTGCTTCTCCTCTCTCTCTCCTTTTCCCTCCTCTCCCCCTCTCCCTTCCCCTCCCGCCTCCCTCCCCTTCCCCTTTCCCTTCCTCTCTCTTCCTCTCTCCCCCCCCTCTCTTCCCTCTCTCTCCCTCCCCCTCCCCCTCTCTCCCTTCTCTCCCTCCCTCTCCCCCTCTCCTCTCTCCCCCCCCCCTCTCTCCTCCCCCCCCTCTCTCTCGGGGGGTAGCCTGGGTTTGGTTTGAGAGTTGCGCATCACGTGTATCTGTGACCGGGTTTGGTCTCGTTTGAGCGGAAAAATTTTTCCCCCGGAGTTTTCAGCAAACTCCCCCTCCCCCAAAAAAATTTCTTCGGAGCGATTATAACTGAAGTCCTGTGTGCGGAAAAGGGACGCAGAACATCTTACTTAAAAGCAACCCCCCCTCCCACCCCAACCGCGCGAAGAAAGAAAAAATTTTTAGCCATTGTGCACTTCAACCATTTTATTTCCCGCCATGTTGTGTCCCCAAGTGGGGGGGAGGGTTAGGGTTAGGGTTTGCCCAAATGCCACCAGGGGTTTTCAACAAGCATGCAAGGTTGTCTGTCGCTGGCGGTCTGAGGACATGGGACACAACTACCTTAACAAAGGGTGTGAGCTTAGACAAAGGTACAAGCCGGAAAAAGGGATGGAGCCCTGAATCAAAAACCAGTCCTGTGAACAGGGAAAGGCTGTCACTGGACTCGGTGCCTGCAAATTTTTTCCAGGTGTACTTCTTTTTTTCCCACCCCACCGAAAAGTCTACAATAAGACTGTAAACCAGGTGCCGATGTGGAACGCACGCAAACATCTTCCGCACACTCAAAAAATGTTCCCCCTTTCCAAAGTGTAGGCCTTTGAGTGCCCAGTGGGAAAGGGATCGACTACTCTTCACAAAAAACCGCATGCACACGGAGACTGGATTTTTTTTAAAGCACTCGGTAAGTGCTTATTCCATTATGGTCAAAACTGAAGCAATTTCAAGCTGGAAGCATTTTTGAGCAAGTTGCTTTAACAGTTTCGCTGTCGCCATGAAATCGGAGACACTTTTGAACAAGCGCCACCCGTTTAAAAAAAAAGTCCAAAAATGCCAGCCTCTTTTTGTCTATCTCACAGCTCTACCCGACCCCTCCTAAGCACCCCTTTCCCTTCCTTACCTCTCCTTGCAACCCGGGTACCTCCTCCCCACAACACACACGCTCGCACGCACACAAACACACGCCCACGCAAGCACACACATACACACACGCCCACGCAAGCACACACATACACACGCACGCACGCACGCGCACACACACACACACACACACACGCCCACACACGCACACACGAAAACGCGCGCACACAAACACACACACGCACACACGCACGCAACGCACACACACACACCACGCACACACGCACAACGCACACAAACACAGACAGATAGACAGACAGACAGAGACAGACAGAAAGAGACAGAGAGAGACAGACAGACAGAGAGAAAGCGTGGAATGGTATACCACTGGTAAAATTCATCACTCAGATTTGTTAACAATACCCCGAAACTCGTTACCAATTTTGCTATCATCCAAAAACATTATCTATCTTCCGACTTGAACTAGTCTCTCGGATTTCCAATGAATCATCAGAAAACTTCAAAGTCGAACT
Source organism: Rapana venosa (assembly GCA_028751875.1). Classification (NCBI taxonomy): domain Eukaryota; kingdom Metazoa; phylum Mollusca; class Gastropoda; order Neogastropoda; family Muricidae; genus Rapana; species Rapana venosa. Next base: position 8,333,704 of record CM054155.1, read on the forward strand.
GCTCTCTCGGAATTTTGCAGCGAACAGTCCTGGGTAGAGTTATCTCATAACCAGGATCCTTTTTAAAGTTATTTCTGGGAATTTTTTTAAACTCCGGGCCAAAATCATCGACTATTCAATTGTCTTATTTTCCAATTTCGATTTTGGTGGTCTCTGTCACTGAGTTGCCCAACGGCTGCATAATTTATGGAACATATTTACCTATTTTCTATCTAAAAAAAAAAAAAATTCCCCTATGGGGATGTGGGGGGGGGGGGGGGGGGGGGGGGGAGGGGCGTCAGTATAAATAGCATCCCCCTTCTGGAAATTCTGTGCAAAGAATTTCCCTCTTTTCTATCCCCTCTCACTGTTTCAGCCTTGTTCCTTTTCTTCATGTCATCCCCTTTATATTTTTCCTTCTTGGTCCATTCTCCTGCCTTTTTTTCCAGAAAGGCTTAAAAGATAACAGTTCTCTCCCATGCTGAAGTGGGATGTGCTGGACCCGATTTGACAGGCGCTTGACGGCAGCACAACGCATTCTTGCTCATATGACAGACAGTAGTTGCTGTCCGAGCTTTTGAGGAAGAAGGAAAAAACGCATTTCGAGGGATAGATTATCATGAAGGTATTTTCCTAATCGTTTGGTTTGATTCTGCTGAGAAAGCAAAACTGTTTGCTAGTCCCTCAAGACGTATGAAGACAAAAAATTTTTTTTTTTAAATCCAATCCGATCCGATCCAGTCTTGTCCTCTTCCTCGTTGACCGTTACCTGTAGTCTGGAACTGGTCACTTCAGGCCGTTGCGCTGCTTGGTACTTTGGTTCGGCACCAGAACCCCTGAAAACAGCATCAACAACAACCAACCTTAGCAATCCCCACAGTTTACATGATCAAACATAGCATCGATCCATTTTTTAAGTGACTGACTTGATATCTAAACACCCACCCCCCACCCCCCAAAAACCCAGGGCATTTGAGCACCTTCACGGTTCCTAAAGAGGATGGGGGGGTGGGGGGGTGGGAAGGGGACGGGATAGCCTAGTGATTAGAACATTGCGCTCGCAATCTGACGATTGAGTTCGAATCCCGTTCAAGGTGATTTTTTCCCTGGAGTTAACATCAGTGCAGACTCCACTCTCCCCAGAAATCCTTCCCACGAGACTATAAATCGTGGCCTCGTGTGTTGACCTACGCAGAATATCTTGCGCTCACGTTAAATCCTGTTACGCTTTTTGAAAGAGTAGGCCATTGTGTGCCTGTGGGAATAGATGACAAAATTTACAAAACTACATACACACGGGGAACTGGATGTAAAAAGCACGTGAGAGCTTATTCCTTTATCCTCGATATAAAACAATGAATGAATAAATAAAACAACGGTGAACTTGGATCTCAGAAATGCACACGTAAATAATTTTCCCCTAGTCATTTTCCGCTACATTTTTGTCAGATCTCACAACTAATTCGTATAACTATAAAGTAAGATAAGTTCAGTCTTCCGGATTTAAAGTAAAGACAAATGAGGAGCGGGATAGCTTAGTGGTTAGAGCATTGAGCTCGTGGTCTGATGACCCGGGTTCAAGCCACTACAGAGACGCCCGTTTGTAGGGATCTTTGCCCTTGGCATCAGTACCGATGCCATTTCCCCGAAAGTCCATCGAATGAGACTATAAACCAACTCCACTCCCCAGAAAGTCCTTCGGATGAAACTATAAACCAACTCAACTCCCCTCCCCCCTTTCGAATGAGACTATAAACCGAAGTTCCGTGTGCGAACCCGCGCAAAAATCATCTTCCGAAAATATCAACCCCCCCCCCCCCCCCGTTCCATCTTTCCTAAGAGTAGGCCACCCGGGGCCCTTTTGTAGGAACGGGATGAAAAGGGATGTTAAAATTTACCCATTGCGGGGAAACTGATCTTTTATGACATCATCCGGAAGGGGAAAAATGGGGGCTCCCTTTAAAATGGTGGGTAAACGGCCCGCCTACGCAAAAAAATCCCCATTGGCAAATCGCGGAAAGACCCAAAGTCGGGGAAACCCAAATAAAAAAATTTCTTATAAAGGGAAAAGCAGGACCCGAATGTTGTGAACAAAAAAAAAAGGCTTCTGCAGAAAGCCCTCGTGACTATTTCTATCAGCCAACATAAATTGGGAGGAACATCTTGCCAACACGGGATAAATCCCCCGTTTTTGCTTAAGAAAAAGGGGGGTCAATTTGGTTCCGGTTTGGGAAACAATGACAAAAAATTTACAAAATTTGCCCTACACACGGAGAAAAAGGGTGTAAAAATACATGATGCTTATTCCAAATATCCAGGAAAAAAAATAGTTTAAAAAAATAAGTAAAACTTTTTTGATTTTTTTTTCATTTAAACAGGGAAACCCCAAAAATCAGCTCCCTTTTGGGAAAATTTGCCTTGGGGTTTCGTTTGGGTTTTTTTGTGGGTTTTTTTAAAAAGATGGATTTGGGGGGGTTTTTGGGGGGGGGGTAAACTAAGAAATAATTCAAAGGGCATAGGGGAAGGAGGGAGGGAGGGGGTTTGGGGAAAAGAAACTAGTTGTTAAACCGGTTATCTAAGGGGCCCCTGTTAATGGTCAAAATTTCCCTTTGGATGGGCAGGAAATTTTTAAAACCCAGGGGGCCCGCAAGCGAACCCACGCAGAAAATCTTGGGCTCTGTTAAAAACCTGTTCGCCCTTTCATAAGATAGCCTGTTGTGTGCCCGGGGGGGTAACAGCTGACAAAAAAAACAAAAAATGCATACAAAAAAGGGCTGCAAGGGAAAAAAAAAAGGAAAAGAATGCTTATTCCCCCCCCCCCCCCCCCCCCCCCAAAACTTCGGGGAAAAAAGAATTTTTTTTAAAAAACCCCAAAAATTTTTGAAAACCCAATTTTTGGGGGAGTGGGGTTGCCTTTGGGGTTTGAGACTTGGGCTTTTGTCTTAAAGGCCCGGTGAACCCCTACTGAAAGGAAACCCCCCTTTCCCCCTATTATCAGAAAAGGGATTTGCACTTTGGGGACAGTTTCTGTCGAGGTTTTAAAAAGTTTTCCACTCCATTGCCCCAAGGGCACCCCGATTGAGAAATAAAAAAACCTGGTCCTTTTTGTCCGAACGGGACGCAAAAAAACATCTTGCGCCACCCTTTTAAAAAACCCCTTTCCCCCTTTTCCCAAAAGAGTGAAAACCCTTTTCCCTGCCGGGAGGAAAGGATGGGCCCAAAAATTTCAAACAGAAAAAGAAATGCGCGGGGGCCCCGCTGGGTTTTCCCCCCCCCTTTAGCCACCGGGGAAATCTTGCCGTGCACTTTTAAAAACCCGTTTTTTTCGGTTTGGGTGTAGGGCCAAAAGGTTCCCGGGGGGAAAGGGTTTACGAAATTACAAAAAAGCATACACACGGGGGTTTGGGTTTTTTAAAAAAAGACATGAATGGGTTATTTTGTTATCCTCGAAATGAAAAAAAATTGGAAAAAAAAAATTAAATTTGACATTTTTCCTGAAGTTAGTTGAAAGGAAACCTTTTTGGTATATTAAAAAACCCCCCATTTGTGAACCTCGAACCCCCTACCGCGAACGAAATTATTTTTTTTAAAGAAAAACCAAAGACTACGTATTTATTACGTATTCCCGAAAATTACGCGTAAAAAAAATACAGGGTCGAAGAAAATAGCACTCTTGGTTAAAAAAACCAAAAATTTTTTTTTCAGTGATTTCAAGGGGGGGCATATTTTCTATTTGGGGGGTTTGGTGGTTAGAGGTAAAGCACCTGCCGTAGGGAAAAAGGGGAAAAACCACTGCGGTGGTTCGAAACCCCGTTTGTGCCCGAACTTTTCCCGCATTGGGGAGCCGTGGGTGGGCGGGTCTGGGTTTCCTTTTTCTTTCGGGTGAGTTTTATTGACCAAGGGCTTTATTTCTCACACAAAGCGCACCCTAAAAGAACCCACGGGAACAAATTTCTCCTGGGGAAAATTTTGGGAGGAAAAAGCCACAAATGATAGGGAAAAGTACACAGGCAAAAAGGAAAAAAGGAAAAAAAAAAAAAAAAAAAAAAATGGGTTTGGGGCTGCCTTGTGGGGGCGCTTTCCCCCCAGGGGAAGCATCCCGGGAAATTTAAGGGAGAAAAATCTTTTATGACTTTAAGGGGGATACAATACAATTTAGTATTTCAACCCACACTACTATTGCTTTTGAAGAACGTCAATATTTTTTTTTCTAGGTGGTTTGATTTTCCAAAGTCAAAATCTAAAATATAAATGAAATGATTTTTTTTACACCGACTTCAATACAATTTCTGATGCTCCCCAACACTTTTTTTTTTTTTCAAAGCTTTTTAAAAATAGGTATGTTTGAAAAATTAAACCCTTTATTATTTAAAGAAAGACTTTGGGGCCGAAGGATGTGTAGCAAAATTTACTAAAGTGGGCATGTGTGTTTGTAAAGAAAAAGTTCGGGAAATTTTGGGTCTCAAGATTAAAATCTCAACTCACTTAATGAATTTTAAATTCTCTCCTTCGGTGGAAATATTAAAAAGGTGTTCCCCTGCGCGAACGAACGGGAGAAAAATCTTTCCCAAAACCATTTTAAAATTCGTTCACTTTTTTGGAAGAGTAGTTCCCTTGTTTAAATGGTGGAAACGGATGACAAAAAATTTAAAAACTGCACACCAAAAAGGGGGCAAGAAAAGAAAAAAAAAAAAAGCACGAGTTCCTTTTTTTCCCTTATCCTCGAAATAAAAAAAATAAAATTAGGTTTTTTTTCTTATTTTTGGGGAAAAAAATTAGCGGCAGACTTTCCCCAAAAATTTAGATTTATTTGTCTATTTGGCTTTGTAAAAACACTCAAATATTCAACCATCTAAAATTTACGTTAAACACCAATACATTTAAAAAGGGAAGCTAAAATTTAAAAACATGTTGGGGGGCGGGGTAAACATAGCGGTTTAAAAATATGCCTCGGGGATCTAAACGTTGGTCACCCCCCACAGCAACCCCTTTTAAGGGTAAGATTTCCCCCCGGGGTTAAAATCAGTAAAAGACTCCACTGCCTGAAAAATCCTTCCATGAAACAAAACCCCGGCCGTTTTGGGGAACACACTTAAAAACATTTACGCATACATTAAAACCCAAAAAAAGGGAAAGGGTTTTTCGTGTGGGGAAAGGAAGAAAAACATTTTTAAAAAATAAATGCAAAAAACACTGGGGTGTTTTTGACAACCTCCCCGAAGTCAGAATGCCCCAAACCCTTAAAAAGGGTTGGGGGGTGGGGGGGGGGGGGGGGGGGGGGGGGGGGAGCGGTCGCATAACCCCCAAAAACTCCCTTGGAGAGGAACTTGAAGCTCTAAAAGAGGAACAAAAAAAAAGTGTTACTTAACATTTTTGAGTTGTGGGTACTTTCCCGACGACGGGTGTTGCTCTTTATGATTTGCGCTTTTTAAAAATCTCCGGCGACGTTGCTCTTGATGATGTTGCGCTTTATACTGCTCCCTGTTGCGTTGAAAGCTGCTTCCCCGGGGACGATGTTTTCACATGATACGCCCGGCGACGATTTTTTGCGTTGAAAGCTGCCCCATTATGTTGCGCTTGATAAATGCTCCGGGGACAATGGGTTTCGGGTTGATACGCACACAACGATGTTTTCCTTATAAATGCTCCCACGACGACCCCAAAGTTGCGCTTGATACGCTCCGACGAGGGCAAGTTGCGCTTGATGCTGCTCCCCATGGTTGGCCCTTTATACGGGTCCGAAAGACAACGATGTTGCGCTTGATACTGCTCCCCACGACAACGGGGTTGCGCTTGATACTGGGTCTAAGTTGCGCTTGATACTGCTCCGTCGACGAGTTTCCTTGATGGGTTTCCCGGGGACGATGTTTTCCTTTTAACTGCTCCGGGGGCGGGGCGATTTTTTGCACATGATAGCTCCGTGATGGGGTTGGGGGTTTATACTGCCCCCGGGGACGGGTGTTTCGCTTTTAAGCGCCCCCGAAGAAAGTTTTCGCTTTATACTGCTCCCCCGACGATGTTTTTGGGTTGATATGCTCCGGGCGACGAATATTGCACATGATACTGCTCCCCAAAAAGATGTTGCCCCTTGATGCTGCTCCACGACGATTTTCGTTTAGGGTGCTCGGACGAGATGTTTGACTATGTTGGGGCCCTTTATGCTTTTTTCTACGACGAGTTGCTCTTGATGCGCTCCCACGAAAGAAAAGTTGTTTTTGATTTCTGCCCCCCAACGACCCATGTTGCTCTTTTAAACGCTCCACACCATGTTTTCGCTTGATAGGGCCCAAAAGAAAAATGCCCCCAACGAATTTTCCCCTTTTTGCTGCCCCCCGCGACGATGTTCGGGTTGATACGCCCCCCGGGCCCCGATTTAGCGCTTTTATGCTGTCCGACGACGGGTTTTTTGCTCTTTGATGCTGGTTCGAAACATGTTGCGGAAAGATGTTTTTCGGGTTTTTACGGGTTCGACGACGAGCTTTTTGGGTTCTGCTTTTTGGCGTTTTTTGCTTCTCTTTATGCGTTATGTACCTTTTTGAAGCGTTGATGCAAAACTTTTTGATGCGTTTGATTCTTTGCTCTTGATGCGTTGATGCTAGTGCCCGTGTTGATCAAGCTCTTGAAAGGTTGAGGAAGGGTCTTGATTGGGGTTTTTTTAATTTCTAAGTCTTGGGGCGTTGAAAGGAGGTCTTATCTTTTTATAGAAAAATGTTGAGAGACAAAGCCCCAAAAAAAGATACGATCCCCCCTGACAACTGTCCGACACCAAAGCCCGACTTCTGAGGAATTTGGAGCAAGAAAGGAAAAAGGCCCAGAAGGGAGAAGAAAAATGTTGAAACCCAAAGTTTGGGGGCGGGGAGGGGTTCCCTTTCCCCCCATGGGGACTGTGGGGCGAGGGTAAGGAACCTGTTTCCGTTTCAGGACAAACCCCCAAACCTTGTTTCCCGACACGATTGGGTGGGTCCTTTTGTGAAAACTGAAGGGGACTGCCCGGGGTTTTCCCGGGCCAAAAGTATCTTACCAAAAGTTTAAAAAGCGTTTTTACAGAGTTCTCTGTACGGAAATCCCTCAGGGGAGTGCAAGGCAGGGGATTTCTTAGAAAAACCCCCCAGGGCCCTCGGGTTTAAAGGTCGAAAAAACGGATGCACTGGGCCCGACTCGTCAGGCGTGTACGGGAGTGGGGCCCCACTTTCGCTCCCATGCAGGCATCAGTAGTTTTGTTTTGGGGTGTTTGAAAAAGAAGAAAAAAGAAGGGAAAAAAAAAGAAAAAAAAATAAAAAAAAAGAGAAAAAAGGAGTTGGTGAAAATTTTCCGGGGGTTTCAGATGTCCTCGGCATCTATTTCCCCAAAGGGGTTTCAAGAGGGAGGTTTATAATGACGCCACTCTTGTAGCTAAGCCCCCAAACTCCTACCCCATTTGGGTGTTCAATCCGTGGAAAGGTGAAAACGGGCCTGGATTGTTAAAACATCCCTGGGGATCGGAACCAAAGGGAGGTTTTGGGGCAACTAGGTCTGGGGGGGGGGGCCCCCGGGGGGGGGGGGGGTGGTTTCCTTTTTATTCCCTTCTCCCCCCCCCCCCCCCCCCCTTTGGGGTGTGGGCTGAGGGGGGATGGGGCCCCTTTGGGCCCTGAAAGGGTTTTTCTTTAAATATTCCCTGGGTTAAACCCTTCCCAAGGCCATGAACTCTTCCCTTTAAATCTTGGAAGGGGTTTGGGAGATCCCTTTAAATTTTCCCGGGTCAAAAAACCCCCAAATGGGCCCTCCTCCAATGATTCCCCTGGGGGATAAGGGGGGATTTTTATCACTGGGTGAAGATCTGGTGCAAAGGGCCATGATTTGGGGTTTTTCCATGATCTCTGGTGAGAAGGGTTTAAAGGGGATGATCACGGGGGGAAAAACTGGTGACAAAAAACCATGAATGGGTCCCATGTTTTTTGGTTGGAAAGGGGGGTGGGGGATGATCAAGGGGGGAAGATCTGGGGAAAAAAAGGGCCAAAGAAAAGGCCTTTCCAGATTCTGGTGAGAAGGTGATGGGGTGTCAAATGGGGGGGAAAAATCTGGGGACAAAAAAACCCTGAATGGGGTCTCCAAGAAACTCCGGGGAGGGGGGTGATGGGGAGGGTCACTGGGGGAAGATCTGGTGACAAAGCCATGAAAAGGGGGTCTCCATGATTCTGGTTTAGAAGGGATAAAACACTGGGTGAAATTTTGGTGACAAAAAACCATGAAAGGCTTTTCCCTGATCCCCCGGGGAGGAGGGGGTTTTAGAAACACGGGGAAAATCTGGGGACAAAAACCAGAAAACCTTCCCCTTACCCCAGGTCAAGGGGGATTTTCACCCTAAAATCCGGTAAAAAACCAAAAAGAATTGGGTTTCCAATGTCCCCTTGGGGGAAGGGCGGCCCGGGTTTTGGGCCCCCAAAAAAATTTTCACAAATTCCTTTTAAAAGTTAAACCCGTGCCTTCCCCCCAAAATTTAAAAATCAAACGGGACCTTTAAAAGGGGACCCTTTATTTCCGTAAGGGTTTAAATTCCCCGTTTGTTAAAATTTACGGCCCTTTGGGTACAAAGAAAAAACCATTTTAGAGGGGGCCCCCCCCGCCCCCCCCCCCGCCCAAATTTTCCCCCAGAAGGGTTTTTGGCGAAGAACTGGTCCCAAACCCCTTGGTTTGGGGAACCTTTCCACCTCTCCATACAAAAATTTTCCCCGGGGCAAACCCCATTTTTAAATTTGGGACTTTCCCTTTTAGGTTCCCCAAAAAAGGGAAAAGGGGAACGGGGGAGGGAAGGGGCGGCCCTTAAAAAAAGGCCCGGGCCCCCCTTTAAAAAATTGGGCTCCCATGGTGGGGCCCTATTTTCCCATATTAAAATTTACCTTTAACCCTTTCCTTTTCTCTCCCAAAAAATAAAAAAAAGACCTTTTTGGCCCGGGGTTCGGAAAGAAATCAAGGGAAAAAATCCCCGGCGGGGACCAAAAAACCCTTTTTAAATTTCCTTTCAAAAGTGGCCAATTTCGTGCTTAAAAAATTTAGCAATTTCAAAAACAAAACCCCAAATTGGATTTTTACCAACTCCCCCGAAAAAGCGGTTTCCCCTTAAGTGCGCAAAATTTGGTTTTAAATTTCCCCCTTTTGGTAAAATTAAAAAATCCCTAAAACCCAAATTTTAAAAAAAAAACCCCTTGGGGGGAAATTTTGGGGGAAAACCCGGGTTTTGTAAATTTTCCTAAGAAAAAACCCCGGGGCGGCCAAACCCCAAAGGGCCCCCCAATTGATTCCCCCCAAATTCCCCCCGTATGTTAATTAGTTTTCCCCCCCCCCCCCCCCCCCCAAAAATTTTAAAAAATTTTCAAAAACCAAACTTAGCCCCTTTTAATTTTTTTCCCAAATTGGTTTACGGGGCCCAAAAATGGTAAAAAAGTTTGCCTAAAAAGCATGGTACCCCGCCTTAAATTGGGAATAATTAGGGGCCCCCTTTTGGGCAAATAAAAGGTCGCCTAAAACCCTTTAAAACATTTTGGGGTTTTACGGAAAACAAGAAAAAATTTGGGGGTGGGGGGGAAGCCCCGTGGTTAGAGCGTTGCGCTCACGAAGTAACGGCCCGGGTTCGAGCCACCACTGAGGCACTCGTTCAAGTTGATTCCCCCCCATCCCCCCTAGTTATTAGTTCTCACCCCTCCCCACCCCCATCCTCCCGAAAAGTCCGGACGAGATTATAAACCGAGGTCCCGTGTGCGAACGCACGCAGAACATCTTACGCACACGTTAAAACCCGTTACGCCTTTCGGAAGAGTAGGTCATTCGGGCCGCGCTGGTAAGAACGGATGATAAAAATAGACTAAAAAGACGCATGCACACTAGTCTCGCGCTTAGACATCAGCCCCGAAGTCAGAATGCGGCTGCCTTAACGGTGGACAAAAACGGTCGTCTCCTCAACAATCTCACCTTTGGTGAACACTCGGAGCTGTAGCGGAGGAAACGAACGAAAAAAGTTTTGGCTGCAGGTGAAAATTCCTCTTAGGTGGCTTGGCCAAGGCCCCAACCTATGCTGTGAAATTTCTATTTAAAAAAAATTACGGAGTCGGTCGCTCTGACCACTGAGCTTTGCCCCCTCCCCAAAATATCACTGATGAACCTTGGAACTGTAGTTGAGAAACAGAAAAGAACAAAAAGAACTCCGCACACACGGTAAAATGTACAATTCCGAAAATAATGTACGCGACAAAATCGTTTCACATTCTGCTTCATCTGACATTCGAGGGATCGAAGAGTACATATCTAAACAGATAGTTTTGTTTTTCGGTTTAACATCTCCCGTAAAAAAAGAAAAGAAAATGTGTGTGTGTGTGTGTGTGTGTGTGTGTGTGTGTGTGTGTGTGTGTGTGTGTGTGTGTGTGTGTGTGTGTGTGGTGAGCGCGATTGTGTTTGTGTGTGCGCGCGCGCGCGTTTGGGTGTGTTCAGGGTTCGAAAGTCCCTATTTTCAGGTATTGCACCTTAGTGTTTCAACAAACAGTTTACTTAAAAAACCGAAATTTTGTTAACATAATATAACTACAACTTATATATCGTATTCAACATCTCTACATTTCCCCTGGAAAATAGTAGGCTATGAATAGTAAGCACTGAGCAAGTTCAGTTTTAAAAAACGTGAGGGGAAGGGTAGCTAGTGGTTACAGTTGCACTTGCGATTTGATGCCCTAAGATCCAGCCCGGGTTCGAACTATCACCGCGACACCCATTCAAGAGGTTACTTCCTCCTGTAGTTATCAGTACAGATTCCACTCCCTCCTTATCCTATAAAACAAATTGTCTCTTTACCTTGTCGATGGAAACTGAACTGTTTTAATTAAGACAAAATATGTTGGCCATAGTGTAATTTGATCATATATTGATAAGCAGCATGCCAAAAAGCTGCATACCTGTTCTTACCTGGTCAACGTCATCAGCGATATTCAGTAATCTTCTACTGAGATTTTTTTTTTCAAATCGTTATTGCACAGTCCAGTTGGTTCATCATTGTGATTATTGTGGACTCTAAAGACACTATCTTCATGTGGACTATATTTTCTCTTGTTGGTTATAGTTTTAAAATATCGTTTATTGGTTAGATTCTGTTAGAAATTGTGATTTTAGTGTTCTGTGCTAAGAGTTACTTTAGATTTGCATTTTCTTACTTGTTTATTGTAGATTTAGTAAATTATCCCCTTAACCAACTCCCAGATTCCCCCCTCCCCTCACCCCTGGCCTTTTTGTGTCTAATATCACATTTAGTGAAGAGACGTAAAACAAAATCAAACAACAGAACTAACCAACAAGACACTATTTAAAAAAATCAATCTTGGTGATCTTCAAAGTTTAAGCTTTAAACAACGATGATCAACAACAGAACTAACACAATTACTCTAAAAAAAAAATTTAAAAATCTTGGTGATCTTCAAAGTAAGCTTTAATCAACCACGATGACAACAGAACAACAACTCGCACACAAACAACACTTTTCAACTCACCAATGCATTCCATGACTTTGACAAAGAGAGCTCTCTAGTGAACTTAGAGCTGTCAGGAATCACCAGGAATCAAGTCGTCCCTTCAGTGTTTCAGGGAGGGCAGAAGGTTGATGTCTTGCTCCTATGTGGCCCGTGGGAGTGTGTTGCTGAGGAAAGGCTGAAAACCAGGTCACCAGCTGGGAGGAAAACTTGTCACACCCTGCGTCTCTCCTGCTTCTTCTGTGGTCTTCAGCTTCTTCTGTGGTCTTCAGCAAAGTGTTGAAGTCTTCAGAGGCCTTCTTTCCTGTAGGGCCTACTGTCTCAGCAGCGCAGACCAGTCCGTACTGCAGCTGCTGTTGGTTTGAAATGACCAAGATTCAAACGCGCCTTAGCTTTTCGCGCTTAGTTGACAGAGATGAACACTTTTTAAAAAAGCGAAAGGTGAAAAATGTTCATGATTCACGTTGCAAGTTTGAACCCTGACCACCTTCCCTCCCCCAGTAAAAAAGAAAAGAAAGAAGAAAAAAAGAAAAAGAAGCATGCTTTGGCAGGAACTTGTGTGTGTGCTGTTTTTGATGATGGTTCTGTTTCTCTCTCTCTCTCTCTCTCTCTCTCTCTCTGTCTCTCTCTCTCTCTCTGTCTCTTCTCTCTCTCTCTCTCTCTCTCTCTCTCTCTCTCTCTCTCGAAATAAAAGAATTTCTCTCTCTCTCTCTCTCTCTCTCTCTCTCTCTCTCTCTCTCTCTCTCTCTCTCTCTCTCTCTCTCTCTCTCTCTCTCTCTCTCTCTCTCTGTGGTTGTTGTATGATAACAATCAATACATTCGGTTGAATATAGTTATTGGAGATGCCTTTTCCTCTTTCGGTTTTCATTATTTCCTTGTTGCAAAAAGCATATTTTTTTTAATTGTGTTCATACTGTGCTCCTTGCCAAAAAGACTGCTTTGTTAATGGCAATAAATTACTTTCAGTGTTCAGTGTTCAGTTCTCGCTCGCTCGCTCGCTCGCTCGCTTGTTCTCTGCCTTTGTCTGTCTCTGTGTCTGTTATTCTTTCCAAAATTTCGGGATTTTTTTCTTTACTTTTCAATTTTTATATCCTCACATCAAACAGCTGAAAAGATTTAACACAAGGAGCGCCGGAAGATAACGCTGGTTATGACAAACGCCTGTGGTATACCCTTCCCTAGATGTGCATGCAGAACACACACACACACACACACACACTCTCTCTCTCTCTCTCTCTCTCTCCCGCATTCTCTCATCAGAAAACTTCAAAGTTGAACTGCTCTCTCGAAATTTTGCGACAACGGTCCTGGGTAGAGTTATCTCATGACCAGGGTCCTTTGTAAAGTCATTTCTGGGACTTTTTTTTTAAACTCAGGGCCAAAATCATCGACTATTCAGAAGGGTAGAAAGCAGTATAGGTGGTGGGGAGTGAGTAGCCAGCAGATGACTGGCCAGGACAAAACTGAGGTGAAGCTCCTGGTACAAGTGTAATTGTCCATGTTCAGGTGCGTGTCTTTGGGTACAGCAACAGGCGTGGCGCACTGCTTCTGTAGAGCAGTCAGAACATCAGTAGCACTTTGGAAAAGTTTTTAAAAGACAGACGAAGTGATGGATGAAATAACTCATCTTGTGTAAGTGTAAGAAAAGAATGTTTTTGTGTAGAGACTATTCATCATTTATACCACACACCACTCCATCATAGAATGGTAGTCTGTAGAAAAGACTGTAGGATACAGGTGGTTGATGGTAGAATGACTTTAAAGCTGTATTGCAAGAGCATTTTTCTAAAGGATATGTATCCATGTGTGGGATTTGCTTTCCAGAGAGACAGTGTGGTGTGTGCTTTTTACATTCATGGTTTGTGGGCAGTAAGGAGGAGGGAGTCAGTGTTAGTTAGGAGTCTGTGTTACAGTAGCCTGCTTTCAGCAGCCTCAGGTGCTGATGACGATTCTGTTGAACGTGCCTTTCTGATCCTTGTGTCCTGTTGAACCTTCCCTCTGGAGGAACGAACATCATTCTGTTGAAGATCTGCTTCAGTCCTTGTATGGAAGCTTGTCTCAGATCGCCATCCCTGAAAACAGTCACATCTCTGTAGGTGTCATGCATAGCGTCTGTTTTGTCAGGGTGTACCAGCATAGCATTGGCCTCACACCAAATTCTGACTGAATTCCCATAACTCAATGTTGAACTGCTCTCATCGAATTTGCACTTCCTGTAATATCTATACCAGGTCTTGTAAAGTCATTTCGACTTTTTATAAACTCAGGCAAACACATGACTTCGAAAGGTTAA
>CM054155.1:8352461-8447461 GCA_028751875.1 Rapana venosa
CAAGCACAGGTTGACTCCCTGCTGTGTACAGGAAGGTTCCACCCTCACAGTGGCATGTGCCTGGGTCCTGCTTAGCCATTTGCACAAGTACTCTAACTTCCTTCCCTTTCTTATTAGAGCCTGCCTCCATTTTTGTCTGTTCTTTTCATACTCCTTTTATCTTTCCCCTTTCCTGTCTTTCCTTGCCTTCAAAGAAGCTAATGAATGCTTGGTTCAGAAAAGAAAAAGAAAACCGCCCTCAGATTGGCCAAGGGTATTGATGGGCCTTCTCTCTATTATGGAAAACTCTCCAACAGCACACACACTCCCTGTCTCATACCCCCTCTTCCTGGTTTTCTGTCCTTCCCTCAATGCGCTCCTCTCTTTCTGTTTTGCTTTCTCTTTTCTTCAAACTACACGATTTTGCTGGACAAACCTGCTGGATTGCATGACTGGATACTCTCTCTCTCTCTCATGGAAGACATTAGGTTTACAGCTGGTGGTTTTTAGCTGACAGATGGTTCTTTTTTACCTCCCGTTTTTATGTTTTCATTTATGTCCTTGTCTTGTTGTCATGGAGCATATTATCAGAATTTTCAAAGTAGGCCTGAAGTGAACATCAAGAGAGAAGTTTATCAGTTTTAATGGGGGATAAAAAAAAAAAGGAAGACAGGAAGATATATACGATTTGGTTAGCAGACAAAGAGAAATTGGCAGATATATTTTATCCTGAAACATAATGCAAAACATTAGTTGTTTATTATGATTTATTATTTTAACTCATCTTTCCAGCTTATATTTCTTAATTTGTTTTGATGACTGATTTGGTCTGCCACAGATTTCTTTTGTTCTTGAAGATATTTTTTTTAAAAACTCTGCTAAACAGAAGAAGCTGTCTGGACAAGTTGTCCTGGATAGCAGAGTGCTAAGAACAATGTCGACCTCTAAGAAAGAAAGATGATGATGATTGTCTTTATGCAGTAAAGTAAAATGTGTGTGAGTGTGTGTGTGTGTGTGTGTGTGTGTGTCTGTCTGTCTGTCTGTGTCTGTGTGTCTGTGTCTATGTGATTTTTTAAAAATCTGTCTGTCGACTTCTAGGACCATTTCTTTGCTTGGGAACTGTTGAAAGTTGGCATTTGTATAATGGTTCAGGCATATAAACACCTATGCTGACGTGTATATATATGTATTATATATATATGCACCACACACACACACACACACACACACACACACACATTTACACACACGACATATTAAACCACACACAGACACACACACACGCACGCACACATACAAAATATTCATGCGCACATGCACACTTGCATGGACACCTATGCTGAATGTGGTGGAACGTGGCAAGGAGGGCAAGCTGTGCAATAATCAGGATGTGCTGCTGGTAACCAGGGACAGTGACAGTGACCTCATCACAGGTCAGCTCTAACAAAGCCTTAGCTTCATTGACAAAGGGAAGTAAATCGCGTGTCCAGAGACAAGCCCCAATGCTCCAGTAAATGCCTGAAGACTGGTATCAGCAGTAACAAAACACGATGATGAATCGCACAGCATGTAAATCTAGCCACTGTTTGTCTGTGCAGGAGATGGAGATAGGCCGTTTTAGGCGGATTGATTGGGGGGTCATTTGTAGGGTGAATTGACTCCCTTTGGTCCTTGTCCAGGTCGTGGAGGTTTTATTCAATACATGAATAGCGAGCGCTTTGTTGTGGTAGGATTCGTATTGGTATGTCTATTTTTTGCATTGCATATATTTTGCAATACTGTAAGAACAGAACTTTCACATTGGCAGCCTGGTATAGTTTACATGGTTGGTGGGGATATGTAAATTTTGACTGATCAATTGATGAAAGTATGGATCTGTGATAATCCGGTTTGCACATGTTAGATATGTTGCATTCTTTTATGTATTTCCCTCTAATACTTTTATAAACCATATTCCAAGGGTTGGTGGGGTGGATCCCAAAGAAAACCCAAAGTGTTGTCTTGTTCTTTCAGTAATTAATACATTTTTCTGTCGTTGTTTGCTGCCTATTTTTATAAACTTTGTTTTTCAATAAACATTGCTTTTGAATCCAATATTAGTCTAAACCTAAATTTCACAAGTTTTCTTATGCTGATAACAACTGCATCAGTGAATATGAACAGTTAAGATTTGAACAGAAATCAGTGTCACTCTTGGTTTAACATTTTCTATATTTTTTGTTCCACAGCTAGAGTTCTGAGGTTGAACAGTGGTGAGATGTTTGTGCATGCGACCAATTTTTTCGACCATTTAGGTAGCCGCATTCCGACTTCAGGGATAAGGAGATTTTTCATAACTGTGTATAGATAGATAGATAGATAGATAGACAGACAGACAGACAGACAGACAGACAGACAGACAGACAGACAGACAGACAGACAGGTAGGTAGGTAGGTAGGTAGGTAGGTAGGTAGGTAGGTAGGTAGATAGGTAGGTAGGTAGGTAGGTAGGTAGGTAGGTAGGTAGGTAGGTAGGTAGGTAGGGAGACAGACAGACAGACAGACAGACAGACAGACAGACAGACAGATAGATAGATAGATAGATAGATAGATAGATAGATAGATAGATAGATAGATAGATAGATAGATAGATAGATAGATAGATAGATAGATAGATAGATAGATAGATAGATAGATAGATAGATAGATAGATAGATAGATAGATAGATAGATAGAACTCAAGAACTCAAGAACTCAACAATTTAATTGTATAGGCCATACAACCCGTTACAAATCTGTGGGCAATGAGGAATGACTGAATGTGTTGAATATCGCATTACAGTATCGTAAACACATTTTAAAGGAAACATCAGTAAATCAAAGCAATCAACAGTGGGTTTCGTACTGACATTAGCGGCGTTTGTTGGCATGATAAACATATCTGCCAAGACCATGGACACACGTATCATCTTGCATTAATATTTGAAATTAAGTTATCGAAGGATGAAAGAGAAAGTGCATGTCTGTTTCTATAGTACTATGACAAAATGAACACTGAAGATCTTGCTCAGAGACGGCTGTGTAGCGTTTTCTGTGCGTCTGTAGGTCTGATATTCCTAATCTAAATTTGATCAGAATGTCACGGATATGCTTGTTAGGCACCAAGGAAAAGTATTTTTCCATAGATACAGATAATTCAAATGTACGATACACACTGAATCTTGTGCTATTGTTAATATGGTCATTCCACTTTTGATAGAAGCAATCGATTAGTCTTTGCTTAAGCTGGCTTAAGAAAGCTTTATGATTAGCATTACCTTGGTTTTCCCATACAAAGCCGAAACCAGTCTCGTATAATATTTTACAAATAATTATGTGATACCCAACACATTCTACCATCATTATAGAGAGACAAAAGCACGTTGTAAGCCTTTTGTGGGAGTCTGGATTCTTATAGTTCGGTCAGCCGCAGCCAATATCAGATTGTACATAGATAGATAGATAGATAGATAGATAGATACATAGATAGATAATAAGATAGATAGATAAGATACATACATACTATACTACATCACAACATACATACATACATAATACATCAATACACTAATACATACATACATAATACATATACATAGATAATAGATAGATAGATAGATAGATAGATAGATAGATAGATAGATAGATAGATAGATAGATCAATAGATAGATCAGATAGATAGATAGATAGATAGATAGATAGATAGATAGATAGATAGATAGATAGATAGATAGATAGATAGATAGATAGATAGATAGATAGATAGACAACCAAAAATATCAACAACAACAACCTTACAGCTAATATATCATGCTTAAAAGAAATCATTGGTAAAATGACTGATATCTCCACACAAATAATCAGCACTCAAATCCTTTATCAGTTTGCAGCACAAGCTACAAAATATATGAGTAGATCAAAGGTTATGAGTGCTTTCTGTATATAAAGATCTACTTCATATGATTTACATTATTCATATTATCAAGTTGTAAAAAGTATGTCCCTTAAAGTAGGCCAAAGTACCAAAAACCATTCCTACAGCATAAAGAAATAAAATACTAATCATAATTTAAGCAAGTTTTTTTTAAATGCTATATTTAGAGACAAACAACAAAGGAAACCACCAATAAAAACAAAAGCCAACCAACAAACAAAACAAAAATCCTAACCTATTCATTTTGCTTTTTGTAACAGGTGGCTGTAAAAAGAAACCTACCATCTGGTGTGACAAATTGTATCGACCAATGGGGAGACAGCCAAAACAAATGCAGTCTGGGAAGGGTAAGCTCCCCATTGTTTTCCCTGTGTCAGGAGACCCCAGTTAAAGGTAGCGGAAATACAAGCCTGGACAAAGTGAGGGTGAATCAAACGGGTAAAAAAAACCCCCCTGATCCCAATTTGGGCCCGCCATCAGAGGCAGGGATCAGTTTGAATCCCGTCAATTTCCCCATCCTCTGCCCAAGATAGACAAACAGACAAGCAGACAGTCGGACAGACAGACAGAAGGCCGGCCTCCTTTCCTTCACTTCAACTGCTATCACAATGAAGCACAACCCTGCTGTCAACCTGTCTGTCATTTAAAGACCAATCAGTGGAGAATGTGGTAACAGAGGAGATGCAGGGAATGATCAAGATGTGCTGGTGACCAATGGCAGTTATCTCATCAATTTAAAAAATGATACCTGTTTGACGGTTTTTGAAAAAAAATTTATTTTTTTTAGTAACTTTTTTGGGGTGTTTGTCCCAGTAAGGGCCCACCACCCAAACCCAACCTAGGTGAGTTTTGGGGTCCCTTCATTGCTGGGTCATCCCCCTTTAATTTAAAGGCTGTAGCTGATCTCCTCGTTCATGAAACACGACAAGAGCCTCTTTTAAAATTCCGTATTTTTTTTACTTTTATGGGAAAAGTACAGCCCCCTGTACCACCAAAGCTGCCATCAAAACTGAAAAAAGGGGAAAGAAATATGCTGTAAACAATAATCATAAAAAAAACCCAGTTGAGAAAAAGAGAAACAAAAATGTTGCTGCCCATTCTTATGCTTAGGGGTATAAAATAAAAAAAATTATTGCTTTTCTTTCCTGCCTGTAGACAATTTGTATAGTCTTTTTATTTTTTTAATCAAATGAATTTAACATTCCTAGTTTTTTCCAAAAACCCCACTTAAAATTCTGATTCGCTCTTCATGACAAAAAAGAAAAAAAATGAAAACATACCGAAGAAGCAAAACCCCTCTCAGCTAAAAAGCTGTAAATCTATTTTTCCCCCAAAAACACGTCCAGTCATGAAATGCAAAATTTTTCTCCGTAAAAAAAAGATGGTTATCGGGGGGAAAACGCAGAATATGAAGAAAACCTTGAAAAAATGTCAGGAGTGAGCAAGAGGGTATGAAAGGGAGCTTTTGGGTTGGGGGATAGAAAGGGGGGAAAAAGGAGGGCAATGTGATATCAATCTGTTCTGAGGCAGTTTTTCTAAACCTTATTTCATTCCTTCTTTGAAGAGAAAAGGGGAAAAAGGAGGCGAAATGCCAAAAACAAAAACATAAAGAAAAAAAAAGGGGAAAGGGAAAACCTAATAAAGTAGAGAAGAAGTCAGACACTTTGAAAGGCTGCAGCAAGCTAAGCAGGACCCAACCATCCACTGTGGGGGGGGGAACCTTCCTGTACACAAGGGAGTCAGCCTGTGTTTAAACCCAAAGCCCTAGGGGGAAGGTTTGGGGTTTTGTGTTGTGTGGATCTTCCCCCCTTTCCTCACTAAACAATATGAAGGGACTTGACGCGGGTTGGGATAAAAAGGCTGGGGCATTCTGCACTTGTCACTGCACGGGGAGTTGCCTGCTTCACACAAGTTGGATGTCATGTAGCTTATCCCCTCTTTCTTTAGACACATACACACTCTGCTTTGTTCTGTGTTACGCACATGCACTTGACGCATGCACACACACACAAAACCACACATACACACCAAAACACACACACATAGCACTCACTCACACAATTAATAATAATAAAAAAATGATGGAATTTTAAATCGCTGAATCTTGTAAAGCAACAAATAAAATTGCTCAAAAAAAAAATTTTTTTTGATTTTTTATATTTTTAATATCGAGAAATGGAATAAGCACTCTTTGGTTTTTTTTTTTTTTAAAGCGACACACACCCAAACAATCAATGAAAAGAAAAAACGAATCCCAAAATTTTTTAAAAATCTCCATGCTATTTGGGGCAAATTCCCCCCGACTGGCACTTGTTTGGAAAAATTTTTAGGTTAAAAGAAGCATTGCTGGCGGGGGTTTTTGATATTTTTGTTGTTTTTGCAGCCTCTTTTGTCTGTGACTCCGTCTTTCTGTTGCAACTCTGCATATTAGTGCAGTCTCTTTACCCTACCATGCCCAATTTTTTACGTTGCATTCAAAGGGGCCAAAGTCCTCGGGCCCCCATCTTGCCAGCTGCTGTGGTGCAACCACCCTGAGGGCCTTGCTTGCTGCGGGGCCCTTTTGGGTGTTATTCAGGGGGTGTCTTTTCTGACAAAATACACGGACCCCCAACCTAAATCCCCCTGACAACAAAAGGGCTCATCATGGACCAACGAGTGAGACCCCACCCAGGAGGAGCCACCACGCCCTTAAAACACTATCTCCGTGAACCTCCAACCCTGAAGGCTCTTTTTAAAATATCGTCACAGGTACAAAGGTATGCAGAGAGTAAACTAGGACAGCTTGAGCCCAGGCAACGGGGGGGCCCCCAAAATCAGCATGTGCTGCGTGTGTTTGCGTGCGTGTGTGCATGCATGCGTGAAGTGTTTGTGTAACCTTGTGGCGTGTATGTTATGTGTCTGTGTTTGCATGCAGGGGTAGCGGGTATTACACACTTAAAAAAAACAAATGTATACACTTCAAAACAAATCTTTTTTTAATAAACCCCACCAAACTAAACAAAAAGCTAAAAAACAAGACCAACAAACACATCAAAAACAAAACAGAGCACTAAAAAACAACAGTAAGCACCCCCCACCCCCCCCCCCCCCCCCCCCCCCCCCCCCCACCCCCAACCAAAACCCACCTCTCTTCAAAAACTTCAGCAAGGCAATTCATTCTTGAAGGGGGAAAAGAAAAACTAATGAAACCCCCCCTCTTTTTCCCCTTTCCCCTCCCCACCTTCCATGCTCCACCCTCATTCACACCCTAACCCCCACGCAGTCCCACCACCACCACCACCATCATAATTATCCTTCCCCCCCTTTCCATTACAGCATGGCCAGGTACTAAAAACAAGATTGCCTTTCGTAAATTGAAAAAGGGCAGGTTTCACTTTCTCTGCTGCCTCTGTGTGTGTGTGTGGTTGTGTGTGTGTGTTGTGGGGGTGTGTGTGTGTGTGGTTGTGTGGTGTGTGGGGTGGTGTGTGTGTTTGGTGTGTGTGTGTGTGTTGTGTTTTGTGTGTTGATCAATTAAATAATGGGGGGAAGGAAATATAAATTTTAGGGAAAAAAAAGGGTGAAGAGCATGTTAAAAGCTTCACATGCAAAAAAAAATACAACCACAAATATATCCACACACAAAACAACAAAACACACCATGCATTCACACACACAAAACCGCATACATAATGCACATATACACACTCACACATCTCATGTCACATGTTCACGTTTACACACACATAAAAAACACACACACACACACATACATCCCAAATATACAAAAAAGCTGCACACATGCACGTTTGTACATACTTCTGTGCCCATGCTTACAAAATGCGGGGTAAACAAAAAAGTTTTGGGACAAAAAGACAAAAGTTCAGCTTGAAAAGAAAAATCAAAGACGGGGAATAAGCAATAAATAAAAAACAAAAAGAATAAGATGGGGACAGAAGAAACTAAAGAGCACAATAAAAAGAACTTTGATGGTAGCAACAGCAAAAAAAACCAACCACCATGGGCAGGGGTTTTAGCCCCTTTAAGTTACGGACGGGAAGGTCGTGGTTCGTTTCCCCAAATTCATAGGGATTTTTCAGACCCCGGGCTGGCCCCTACCCAAGTGAGTGTGCTGTGGCTCATGAAAGACGGGGAAACCCACGTCGAGCTTCATCCACTTAACGGATCGATTTTGAGAGTTTTTGCTCAATTACCTACCAACACCAGGTCTGTATCCTCGGGGCCCTTTTGACGCGGGGATATTTATGATAAAAACGTAAGTAAAACCCTGTCAAGTACCCAAAGCAAAGCTACCACAGCGCAGCATTGGGGCATCCCATTTCATTAAACACATGCAATATTTTTTTAAAATGCCTCTGATTCGGTGGCCCCATTTTTGCTCGGGTCCTGGTGACCTCAGTTTTGGGGTTTGCCCAAACACTTTTTTGGCCTGTGTAAATTGTCCCAAACCCTTTTGGGGGTTGGATTTTCACGGGGGATGGTCGTTGGGGGGAGTTGTGGTGGTTGCCCCCTTGGGTGGGCAACTCACCAGTCTGGCTTTGCGACTGAGCAAAACTGTCTTTGGGGGGCAAGTAATGAGTCCCGCGATGTTAGCTTAGAAGGGGCACCATGAACACCACTAAATTTCCCAGCACAGTGCGGGGCCCCTCGGGCTGGGCCCCACGGCGACCTGTTTTTGAGGGGGCTTTCAGTAACTTCCGACCCTGAGGATGAGACATAACAAATCTGGGTTGAGCAGCGGGGGGAGCAGTGGGAAACGGGGGACACACAGAAAATGAGCAGAAAAAAACATGCAAAAGAAAGAGCACACGCAATACCATCAACACAAACATAAAAAGGGGAAACATCCCCAACAAACCTAGCACAAACACTCAAAGATAATACAACAATGGTTGGGTTTGGGTTTTTTTTTCTTATGACTTTTTCCCGAGGAGGCTTTCCTGTCTGGAAAGAATGTCTTAAATTTTCTGGTCGCTTGATCTTTTTTTGAAATTCCTTTTTTATCTCCTACTTTTGGGGGCCCCCTGCACTGTGTGGGGGTTGTGTGTGTGAGTGTGTGTTGTGTACGTGTTGCATGTGGGTTTTGTGTTTTCTGTTTCTTGTTTATGTGACATAAATATTTAACTTTTTGGACTTTTTTTTTTTGTTGTAAACTTTTTGAAAGATCACTTTAGTTTTTTTGGACAGGCAGTAGCACTTTTAACTACGATTTATTGCATATATGCCCCAAAATTTGGGGCGGCTTAGCACACACACAAAAATTTTCTGCACACTTGTGCAAACACCTCTGCTGAACAGGGCAAAAACACGGGTTACAAAAATCAGGATATGCTGGTAACCAGTGAAAGTTACCTCATTAAATTAAAAAATATATAAAATGACGGTTTTTAAAAAAAAAGATATTTTTTAGTAACAGTTTTTTGGGTTTTTCTGCCAGAACGGCCATCCATCCAACCAGCCGGGAGGAGGTTTTTTCCTTTTAATTGCTGGATCATCCTCCTTAATTAAAAGGTTACATACAGAAATGCTTTACTGTTCATAAAAACCTTAAAAACCCTCCTCATAATTCACATGTTTTTTATGTTTATAGAAAAAGTACAGTCCTGAACCTACCAAAGCTGCCATCAAAACTGGCACAAAGGGAAAAAGATATCTGGAAACAAGGTCAAAAAATAACCAGTTGAGAGTAAACGCAACAAGATTTTTGTTTTTCCCATGTCTTATGCTTGGGGGTAAAAACAACTAATTATTGTCTGTTTCTTCTTTGCCTCCAATAAATTTTTGTACATGTTTTTCCTAATGTGTTTTAATCAAATAACTTATTAACATTTTTTTCTGTTAAAAAACCCCACTTGAAAGATTTATGGCTCTTCAATGACAAATAACAAAAGAAAATGAAAACAACCACAAGAAGCAAAACTACCTCTCATTAAAAAAAAGCTTAAATCTAATTTCTCCCAAAGCACTCCATCATGCAATGCATAAAGTTTTTCCACTAAAAGAAGTCGGGTTATCGGGGGAAAAAGGGCAGAATATAAGGAAACTTTTGAAGAAATGACAGACAGTGACCAAGAGGCTATGAGAAGGGAGAGCTTTGTTTTTGGGGAATAAAAATGGGGGGGGAGGGTAAATGTATGGATCAATGTGTATCTGGGGTCATAAAATTTTCATGAACCTTGAGTTCTTTCCTTTTTTTAAGGAAATAAAAAAAAGGAACGAAAGTGTAAGAAAAAAAACAGAAAAGAAAAAAAAAGGGAAGGAAAAAACTCAATAAATAAAGAAGGCATTTATTTTTACTTGCGCAAGTGGCTACAGAAACAAAGCGGGCCCCAGCACACCTGTTGTGATTTTGAACCCTTTCCTGTCACAGCAAGATCCCCTGTCTCAACCAAAGCCCTATGGGGAAGGGTGTGTGGGGGGTGGTGTATGGATTTTCCCCTCCTTCCTCACGGGACAATCATAAAGGGGGGACTTGACCGGGGTGGATGGAAGCTTTGTGCAGTTTTTTTTTGCCAGCTTGTGCACGCACGGGAAAAAAAAAAAGTTTTGCCCTGCTTCACAGAAAATTGTGCATTGTCAGTGTTTTTTCTTAAGCTCTTTTCTTTGGCCATGCCACTCGGGCTTTGTTCTGCTCTTGACACACATGCACATGCACGCATGCACAAAAACACAAACAAAAACCACACATACAAAACACATAAACACACTCATAGCACACACTCACCACACCATAACAAAAAAACACATTAAGAGACCCCACAATCCAGACAATCAATGAAAAACAACAAAAAACGAAGTCCTAATTTAGATTTTTTTAAACTCCATGCAAGGCCCCCCCCCCCCCGCACACCCAAAAAACCCCCCCCGACCCGCCCCCCGGGGCCCCCCTGAAACCCGGCCCAACCCTCCCCCCCGGGCACCCCCCCCCCCCCCCCCCCCCCCCCCCCCGGGGCGGGGCCAAAAAACCCCCCCCAAAAACCAACTTCCCCCCCCGGGGCTCCCCCAAAACCCCCCCCTCCCCCCTGCCCCAACCCCCACCCCCCCCTTTTTCCCGGCCCCCCCCCCCCCCCCACCCCCCCCCCCCCCCCCCCCCCCCCCCCCTTTTTTTTCCCCCCCCCACCCCCCCCCCCCCCCCCCCCCCCCCCCCCCCCCCCCTCCCTCCTCCCCCAACAAAATGCTCACCCTCTTGCAAAAACTTCGGGAAGGCAATTCATTTTCCTGAAGGGGAAAAACAGACTGAGCAGACTCCCCCCTCTTTTCCCCCCCTCCTCACATTCCACGAACCCATCCATCATTCACACCCCTACCCCAACAGTCCCACCACCACCACCACCATCATAATCACCCCCCCCCCCCCTTTTTTCATTACAGCAGGGCCAGTACTCATAACAAGACTTGGCCATCGTGAATTTGGAAAAAAAGGCAGGCATTCACTTTCTCTGCATCCTGTGTGTGGTGGGTGGGGGGGGGGGGGTTGATCAATAAAGAAGAATGGACGAAAAGGCAATAGAATTTTATTGGGAAAAAAAGCTGCAATAGCGGTTCGGCAGTTGCATGCACAAAAACATGCACCAAATATATTCACACCAGACCAACACATCGTGCCACACATGCACACACGTGTGCACACACACACAGCACACACAACATACACATATAAAAAATTGAAGCCACTGCACATTGACATACACCGTCCCCAGGCTTACAAGTAGCAGGGAAACAAAAAAAGTGGGGACAAAAAACAAAAGTTCGCTTAAAAAAAAACGAAGACGGAATAAGCAAGAATAAAAAACAAAAGAATGAAGAAAGGGACAAAAATAAAAGATGCACAATAACAAAACATAAATGCTAAAACATGCAAAAGATAAGAACTACATGCAATACCAACATCAAAAAAGATAACGAGGGAAACTCCCCAACTAAACACTGGCAAAAAACAGCTCAAAGAAATGACAACAATTTTTTCATTTTGGTTTTTTCATTGATGATTTTTTTTTCCTGAGGGGGGGCTTTCATGTCGGGGAAAAAAAAGTCTTAAATTTCCAGGTCCCTTGATTTTTTTAAAAACTCCTTTTTACTCCTACGGATCTTTTTGGGCCCCTCGCTGTGTCGGGCGTGTGAGTGTGTAGTGTGGGTGTGTTTAATGGGGTTGTGTGTTTTGTTTGTGTGTTGTCCTGTTCTCTGTGTCTCTTGTGTGTCTTTGGGGTGTCTGTGTTGTCTTTTTGGGGTCCTGTTTTTTGTGTTTCTGTGTGGAGTGTTTTAAATGTGTGTGGGCTGTGTGTGTGAATAGGGTTTTGGGGTTTTATTGTTGTGTTATGTGTTTCTGTTTTTGGTTTTGTCGTTTTTCTTTTATATCTGTCTGCCCTTCTGTTTCCCCGGTCTTTTTTAAAAATTTTGCCTGTGGACGTTTCGGGTTTTTCTTTGTTTGGGGGTCTTTTTAAAAGCTTGTATTTTTTAACGTTAAACACACTTTGGCACTTTACTTACATAATACGTGTATTTCACACACACATCGCGTGCTTGCACATACCCCAAAAAACACACACACAAAAAAACACAAAACACAAAAACCCACGCACCTACATATGCACACCCACTCCCCGCAAAGCACACGTAAAAAACAAATACCCCTGAATTATGTGTCATTTTACACACCCCAACGTACCAGACACTATACCAAGTACACAAAAACAATCAAACGTTATTATTAATAATAATCAACAATAATCAACCAAAAACGCCTTCCAAAGTTCAAATATACAACACATTTTATTTTTTTTTTAATCATAACTGATGCACGCATACACACAGACCCCCTAGACAGACACACCACACAACACCACAAGAAAACACACACACACATACACGACAAGACACACACACACGAAAAACACACACAACACAAAAACACACAGATACACACACACACACACACACACACACACACAGACACACAAAAAACAACACACACAAACACAGACACACACACACACAACACACACACACACACCTATTCGTGCACAAAAGTCCAAACCCTTCCCCCAGACACCTTTCCATCTTACAACTGCAGGGTTAAAAAGAAACAAAAAGTTTTTTTTGACAAAAGGAGAAAACTCAGCTTGAAAAAATAAAATCAGAAGATTTGAAAAGCAAAAAAGTAACAAAAATGAAAAAGGAAGGAAGAAACAAAAGAAAATAAAAATGCCTAAAAACAAAACAAAAATTAAAAGCTAACAACATGAAAAAGAAAGAACTACACCATTACCATCACCAAAGAAACAAGGTAACATCCCCAACTAAACACTGTCATTTGGGTCGGTGGTCTAGAGGAACGCGCCCGCTAGAAGCGAAAAGTCCGGTCGGGTGTGGCTGGTTTGTACCCCTTTGGCCCGAAATTTTTTTTCCCCCTCCCATAGACCATGATGGGGGTCTGGCGCTAGTCTTTCGGATAACATAAACCGAGGTCCCGTGTGGTTTTCACAAAAATTTCAGCGCACGTAAAAGAACCCCCGGCAACAAGGATTGTCCCTGGGAAAATTCTTAGAAAAAAGCCACTCTAAGGAAAACAAATCAGTTGCGACCAAAAAAAAAAAAAAAAAAAAAAAAAAAAGGGGGCGCTGCCTTGTGGCGACGCGCTCCCCCCGGGGGGACAGCCCGAATTTCACGCAGAGAAATCTCGTGACTTAAAGTGGTATAAAATAAAAATAAAATAAAAATTTACAACGCAAAGATAATACAACAATGGGGGGGGTTTTTTTTATTGACACTTTTTTTCAGAAAAAAGGGTTTTAGTCTGAAAAACCCGACCAAATGTCATGACGCTTTTTCTTTTGCCTGGTACTAACCATCTGCATCCCTTAGGTTGTGTGTGTGTGTGTGTGTTTTGTGTGTGTGTGTGGTGTGGTGGGGTGTGTGTGTGGTGGTTTGTGTGTGTGTGTGTGTGTGTGTGTGTGTGTGTGTTGGGGTGTTTAGAAAGGGAAAACAATAGCCACACAAGAAAACGTAAAAAAAGTATTTAGCAAAAGAAAAAATCAAAACAGAACTTAAGTCAAAGACAGGAGCATTTACAACGGGAAAAAAAGATAGAGATGGGGGGGAAACCCCCCCCCCAACCAACAAACTTTTATCAGAGAGAGTTTCAACAGATTGATCAAAGGGGCAAAAAAAAGTCAGCAAAAGACAAAGAAACAGGTGACAGAGGCATAACCAACCATACAAACAAAGCCAGCAAAAACAGAACAGAAACACAGAGAGATTGGGTCTTTGCCCACATGTGCACACTCGTGTGAACAGGCAACCCACGTGCAGTGCACAAGCTGCAGAACTAACCCCCCCTCCAACCAGCGTCAACCTTCACTATTTGTCCATGAGAAGGGGGGAAAAACCACACACACACACAAACCCCAACACACACACACACACACACACACAACACCTTCCCCATAGGCTTTGGGTTTAAGCACAGGCTGACTCCCCCGTGGTACAGGAAGGTCCAAAACCCCACAGCGGCATGTGCCTGGGGCCCGCTTACTTGCGCAGCCACTTTTTTAGGATCAATAACCTTCCTTCTATTTTCCCTTTTTAATTTTTCCTTTGCTTTTCTTTTTTTTTACTGTTTTTTTTTTTCTTTGGCACTTTCGCCCCTTTTCCCTGCCCTTTAAAGAAGGAAATGAACTCAAGGTTTCAGAAAAAATCGACCTCAGATACAATTGATCCCCACATTTATCATCCTTCTCCCCCATTTCCAAAAAAAAAAAAAAAAATCCCCCCAACCACATGTCTCCCTTTTTCATACCCTCTTTCTCACGTCGTCATTTCTTCAAAAGTTTTTTCCTTTTTCTTTCTCCTTTTCTTTCCCGAAACCAGTTGGTTTTTTTACTGGAGAAACTTTCTGCATTGCATGCTGGCTGCTTGGGGAAAAATTAGATTTACACTTTTTAGCTGAGAGGGAGTTTTTTCTTCTTGCTGGAAGTTTCATTTTTTTTTCTGTTATCTTGTCATTGAAGAGCGAATCAGAATCTTTCAAGTGGGTTGGTTAGGAAAAGCGAGAACTGTTTAAAAAGTTTTTTTCTAGTAAAATACAGATGGAAAAAAAAATGCAAAATTGACTGCAAGCAGAAAAGAAACAAAAAAATTTGTTGTTGATTATTTTTTTGCCCCTAAAATAAAAAGCGAACAAAATAGCCTTTTGCTGTTTACACTCAAATTTTATGTGATGATTCTTTTTTTCCAGCAATCTTCTTCCCTTTTTAAAACCCTTTGATGGCACTTTGGTAGGCTAGGGGCTGTTACCTTATTATTTTTGTCTTTTATCCCCCTACCACTTTTAAGAAGGGGGGTTTCTCCTCAAAATTTTTGGGTGCTACCCCCCCAGAAGACACGTGACCACAAAAAGGCCCGTGCCCCCTAATTTTTTTTTTTTCTGGGCGAACTGTATTTGTTTCCCTATCAGAGTGGGTTTTTTTTTTTTTTTTTTTTACAGAAATTTTCCAGGACAACCCCTTTTTTTGCCATGGGTTCTTTTAAAGTGCCTAAGTAATTTTTTTGTAACACATAAACCCTTTATTGTCTCATTCAAAAGCTAGCACCCAGGCCACCCTCAGGTCTAATAGATGTGGAAAAATTTTTTGGGCCCAAAGGGGGGGTCAAACCACTGCACACTTCTGCCTACTTTCTGTCAGGCCTTACCCTAGACAAACGATCCCCATCTTTTTCCACAACTGTAAAACACATGCTAAATTATACAGAGGGCCCGCTACAAGGCTCCAAAGAGCATTTGAGAACAGCTACAACCTTAAACAAGGGGGATGACCCAGCAATGAAGGGGCCCAAAACCACCTCAGGCTGGTTGGATGGAGGCCCCTTACTGGGAGGAAAAGCCCAAAGACCCGTTACTTTAAAATACATTTCTTTTCAAACCTGTCTTTCTGTAAATGTTTAATCTAATAGGTAAAATTGTAGCGGTTAAACCCCAATCCCATTTTCCTACCCCCCCTTTCTTGCCATCATTTCCAGAACCCTCTCTAAAGGAGGGACAGACGGTTACAGCAGGGGTGGGGTACACTGTGAAGCATTGAAGTGAAAAAGGCCAGCCATCCCCTCCGTCTGTATTCTGTTTGCCTGTCTGCCTGGGCAAGGGGGGAAAACATCTGTCACCTCTGTCTTCTGCCTCCCGTCTGTCTGACGATCGTCTGTCTGCCGTCTGTCTGCCGTCGCTGTTTCCCGCTGTCTTGGGCCCGAGGGTGGGGAAATTAAAAAGGGATTAAACTGATCCCGCCTCTATGGGGGGCCAAGTCTGGCTCAGGGGGGATAATTCACCATTTGATTCACCCTCACTTTGTCCAGGCTTTTATTTCCCTACCTTTAACGGGGTCTCCCACACAGGAAAAACAATGGGAAGCTTACCCTTCCCAACTGCCTTTTGGGTTTTCTTTCCCCATTGGTCGATACAATTTGTCACCCCAATGGGAGGTTTCTTTTACAGCCCCTGTTACAAAAAGCAAAAGGGAATTTTTTTTATTTTTTGGTTTGTTTTGTTGGTTTGATTAAAGAAAAAGGGGAACCATCAAATTTCCGTTATTCTTTTTTGTGAAACCCACTACTTTCCCCAACCTACTCGGACATTTTTTTTTCTTCAGCTTGTGTTGCTAAATAAAGTATATCTGCTTGCAGGGGGAAAAAAAACCCCACATTCTTCAGTAAAAATAATCAAATAAAACCCTTATTTTTGCATAGAGAAACAACTATGGTACCACCCGCACACTACCAATTATTCTTTTCACATATAACTTTTTTTTCTGAGGTTGTTTGTTCATTTTGCCATTTTTAAAAAAAGTCTGTTTATCCCTGAAGTCAGAATGGACTACCTAAAGGGGGGGGGGCGGGTTGCAAGCCCAAAAAACTCAAAAATTTGGGGAACCTCAGAGCTCTAGCAAAGGGAACAAAAACTGAATAAATAAATAAAATTTTAAAAAAAAAACACATTGATTTATGTTTAACTTTTAATCCCCGCCTATGCATTGATGCATTGTTTTTTTTATAAAAAACTTGGAAATTTTTGGTTTGGGGGAATTTTTGAATCCAAAACAAATTTCATTTAAAAAAACTTTAAAACCAAAGAATATTTAAACCAAAAAATACAGAAAAGGTATCAATTACTTTAAAAGGAAAAAAAAAAAAACCCCAAAAAATTTAAAAAAAAAAAAAAATTTAAATAATTAAAAAAAAAAAATATTTAATAAAAAAAAAAAAAAA
Source organism: Rapana venosa (assembly GCA_028751875.1). Lineage (NCBI taxonomy): Eukaryota > Metazoa > Mollusca > Gastropoda > Neogastropoda > Muricidae > Rapana > Rapana venosa. The sequence continues at coordinate 8,369,645 of CM054155.1, forward strand.
AAAAATTAAAAAAAAAAAAAAAAAAAAAAAAAAAATAATAAAATAAGAAAAAAAAAAAAAAAAATTTTTAAAAAAAAAAAAAGTAATTATAAAAAAAAAAAAAAAAAAAAAAAAAAAAATTAAAAATTAAAAAAAAAAAAAAAAAAAAAAAAAAAAAAAAAAAAAAAAAAAAAAAAAAAAAAAAAAAAAAAAAAAAAAAAAAAAAAAAAAAAAAAAAAAAAAAAAAAAAAAAAAAAAAAAAAAAAGGAAAAAATTTTTTTTTTTATTTAATATTTTTTTTTAAGAATTGTTTTTACATATCTTGTTTTAAACAGTTTGCAATTTTTCTTGTTTTAATCCACAATGGGGCCTACCCCCAAAAGCGGCGGTTTTAACTTTCCCAAAAATTTTGCTGTTTCGCACAGGGGACCTCGGTTTTAAAACCATCCAAGGCTTTTTGGGGTAGTGGATTTACATGATATAATCAGAGGAAAAATTCTTAACAAAATTGAAGGGAAAGGGAAAAAAGATTCCTTTTTTTTTTTTTTTTTAAAATAATAAGCACTCATTTGGCTTTTTACATCCCCCCTGAAAAAAAAAGGGGGGGGGGGGGGTTAAAAGCAATTGGATTAGCTTCTGACATTGTGGTTTTTTCCTTTCTGGAAAAGAAATTTTAATTTTGTATTCAAAGGGGGGCAAGAGTTCTCTTGGAGTGCCAGAAAAACAAACCCAATATTTTTGTAAAAAAAAATATAAAGAAAAAGAGGGAATCAAAGGGGAAAAAAAGAAAAAAGTGAAAAAAAAAAAAAAAAAAAAGAAAACTCACCAAAACCCCACTCCCACATCCCCCTCCCTCCCCCCAAACCCAAAACAAAAAACAAACCCCAAAACACAAAAAACAACCACCCCCCAAAACCCCAGCCACGTGTGTATGGGTTTTGTTTTTTTGCATGCATCCTAAAGTAATTGAGGGGGTTTTAAGTGCCTCAACATTTGGTGTTGCAGCTCAATTTGGCCCACGAGTTTGGGTAGGGTTGTCTTGGAAAAACTTTGGAGATTTGGCCCGGAAAGGAATATCTTTTTTTTTTTTTCAATAAAAAAATAACCCATTTCTTTTTTCTCATTTCCCAAAAAAAAAAAAAAACAAACAAAACAAACACCCCAACACCCACACCCCACCCAAAAAAAAAACAAAAGAATAAAAATGAACCGCCCTTTTCCAATTACTTTGGGGGGCCAAGTAGTAGAAACCTGTCTTGTAAAAAAAATGATGAAAATGATGAAATTAGGTGGTGGTATGCGTTGGTGGTCAAAATATGGATCTAAGGTGGGGGGAAAAAAAAAATCATCAGCTTTTCCCCACCCCAGGAAAAACCCCCAAACAAAAGGGGCACAGTTTGGTACTGCGTTTTTTATCTGCTGATTGGGGGGGGGTTTTTTTTTTTTTTGTAATGTGTTTGTTGGTTATCTGATTAATTTTTTTTTGCTTGTAAAGAATTTAAGACTTGGTTTCATAAAATTTTTGGGGAATGGGGTTTTTTTTTTTGTTTATTTTTTTATTTTATTCCTTGGTAACACCAAAGTTTAATGGAGAAAACGAGTAAACCCCTTAAAAAGGAAACAACCCGGGTGAAGGAAAACAGACACATACTAATTTTTTTTTTTTTTTTTTTTTTAAAATTTTTTTTTTTTTTTTTTTTTTTTTTTTTTTTTTTTTTTTCCAATTTTAAATTCATGCCTCTAAATATTTTTCTATGTCCAAATCCAAAAACCCAAAACAAACCCAAAAAAAACAAAACCAAACAACACCACCCAACAACACCCTCCCCCCCCCCGAAGGGGGAAAAAGGGGGGTGGGAAACTGGGCCCAATCAAGGGGGCCCCTCGTTAATAACGTTGCTTAAATGAGAACCCCCCATTAAAGATGTTTGTAGTTGTAAAATCCCGTTCTTGTGACGAAATTTTAAGGAAATAAAAACATACATCTTTCCAAAGGGCCCCATGACTGTTTCTTCTATATGAGGGGTCATCCCCTTTGTTTCCCGCTTAAAAAGTCCCCCCCCCCGATTTGTATTGGGTTTTTTTTGTGGAGTTTTGTCCCCTTTTGAAAGAAGGCCCGACCAAAGGGTTTTAAACTTGATGCATTAAGGGAAGGGGGAATTGTTTTATCTTCTCCTCCCTTTTTTTTTTTTCTTGGTAGAGTGGGGAAATGCGGGGCAAACTGTTGCCTCTAGGCGGGGCCCAACCATCAGGGGGGAAATTTCACCTAATTTTTTTCCCTATTTTTTTTCCCCTTTTTCCGTAAGGCTTTTGGGGGGAACAGAAGAAAAAAGGTGAATCTTACTTTTTTTTTTTTTTTAAAGGACATTAAACTTTGGCCTCCCCGGGGAAAAGGGTCTGTAATTGAAAGGAGGTTCTTTGCCACAATTGTTTACAAAACGCACATCACCAATTTTTCGTTATTTTATGGTTACCAAATTTTACATCTTCAGGGGGATTTTGGCTAAAAAAATTTTACCCACAACTGGATAAGTAAAAAAAACCCGCCCCCCCTGAAATTTTTTGGGGCTGTTTTTAAACCTGCAAATTGTTTTTTTAGACCATTCTCCTTTGGGGGGGGGGGGAATCTTAACACATCAAAGGTCTTTTCCCAACCCAAACCTTTCATTCCCCATTTTTCCCTTTTCCCTGCCTTTTTCCTCCCCCTCTTGGGAAAAAAAATACTAGAGTGAAAAGTGTGAAAAGTGGGGGTTGGAAGGGGGGTGAAGCATTCATTCTGGGATCCTGCCCGGTTCAATCCCGTCGGGTTTTTCCCCTTTGAGAAATGCGACTAAAAACCTGCCGTGGCCCAAAGCAAAAACCAAAATTCACACATATAAATCCTTTCCGTTTTTTCGAAAGAGTAACATTTTGGGGAGGAACGGAAGAAAACAAATGATTCTTACATTCCCCGAAAAAAGTAATTGAAAAAAAAAAGGGGGTGTTCCACTTAAACGCAAATACATAAAAAGGGCTGTAGAATATAAAAAGGGCGGTGCTTTTTTTTAACAGGTGAAAACAAAACATAAAACTGGAGGGGGAAAAATCAAAAGACCCCAAAAACAAAAGATAGAAAAAAAAACCGGTCCTTCCCGCTTGGGGTTTTAAAGGACGTTTCAGGCCACAGAAGAAAAACAAATTATTTCCACACGTTTTGAAAATATGTTTTCTAATGTGCCAGACTTTTGTACCCGGTGAGGACACAACCACAGCATCAATGTCACAGTCTAGGAATGGTAGGACTCACCTTGTTTTCTCCCCTGTCTCCAGCCCCAGTTAAAGCTGTACTACGGAAATACAAGCCTGGAAAAACATACACGTGTTTGCAGGCACGCATGCACACGCACACGCATATGTAAAAATATAGACAGAATATAAACAAACTTCAAACTAACAGACAAAAAGATATACAAACAAAAGCAACCACACATATAAAATGTAAAGATATACAAAAAATCACGATGTAACAGGTCTTTCCATTCTCATTACAAAGCTCCATGTCAAAACCTGTTTTGTGACTGGCAGATTTCACGTTCAGTTCTACCTTTATCTTCCTCCAGCGCTACTACAAGTTCCCTAGATTCAATCACTCCATGCTTTCACTTTTGTGATTATGTTCAACTCTTCATTTTGCCCTTTTCGTAAAACACTCAACGTGGTTTTTCCCCTAGAGAAAGGCTTACTCTAGTTTCTGAACAAAGCATGCACCAAAGTTGACTGCTTTCAATAAGGAAAATTACAGTTTGGTTTTTGCATTTGTTGCACTACACAACTTTGTATTCGTGCATCCCTGTAGACTTCCCTCCACCATACCCCCATCTACCCCATCCCTTCCCTCCAATCAGCATCACAGTGGTATGACAGATTTGAAATCAAGCACTTTACTGCAAGATTAGATACAGTCCTAGCTGGTGAGCAGTGTAACACTGTTGTCACCAGTTTCCAAGCCGTTACTAAAGAGACGGGAAAGAACCTCTTTGTGTAATTGTTGTTGTGTTTTATATATAATATATATAATATATATATATATATATATATATAGAGAGAGAGAGAGAGAGAGAGAGAGAGAGAGAGAGATACACCCAGAGACAGACAGATAGATAGGTAGAAGATAGATAGATAGATAGATAGATAGATAGATAGATAGATAGATAGATAGATAGATAGATAGATAGATAGATAGATAGATAGAAGACAGACAGACAGATAGATAGATAGATAAGAAATAGATAGATAGATAGATAGATAGATAGATAGATCAATAGATAGATAGATAGATAGATCAATAGATAGATAGATAGATAGATAGATAGATAGATAGATAGATAGATAGATAGATAGATAGATAGATAGATAGATAGATAGATAGATAGATAGATAGATAGATAGACAGACAGACAGACAGACAGATAGATAGATTGATAGATGTGATAACTGCTGATTCTGGGTGTATGAAATAGAATCACAGAATGTTATGTTCTACGTTATAATTAATCCATCACTTATATATCCTATACCTCACAAACCATCATGGCCATATCAAGACTTTTATCTGTGGATTTTGCACTCAATGGTTTGAAAAGTATCTGGAATGCAGGAAATAATCAAGGAAAGGGTTAAAGATAAATATGTCACATAGCTGTGTGGTCATTTGAGGAGCAAGATGTCAGAGACTTCAGCTTCTCTAGAAGCCAGCATATTGAGGCGGTGTCCATCTCCTCTACCTCACTGCTTTACATGCCCTGACCCCAAAGAGGGAGGTACCCATTTACAGCTGGTTGAAATTGGGGACTGTATTGAAACCAAAATACATGAACAGTCACCCATCTGCAAGGCAACCCTGCTTAACGCTGCTTAACTTCAGGAAAGCAAGTGCTCTGACTACTGAGCCACCCTGTCCCCTACAAGCAGATGTATATGTGTCATACCATGATGGTTTTCCACACGCTATGCAGGTGTCATAGGAAACTAGCTTGAAATGGACCAGACCTAATTACGAAGGTCAAGCCACCCACCCAATAACCCAATCAGTTCATCTCAGTCAGGCTATCTCTATCAATTCATCTCATTCAGTCTATCTCTATCAATTCATCTCATTCCGTCTATCTATACCAATTCGTCTCAATCTGTCTATCTCTATCAATTCATTTCATTCTGTCTATCTCTGTCAATTCATTTCATTCCGTCCATCTCTATCAATTCATCTCATTCATTCTATCTCTATCAATTCATCTCATTCAGTCTGTCTCTATCAGTTCATCTCACTATGTCTATCTCTATCATTTCATCTCATTCTGTCTATCTCTATTAATTCATCTCAATCTGTCTATCTCTATCAGTTCATCTTACTTTGTCTATCTCTATCAATTCATCTAATTCTGTCTGTCTCTATCAATTCATCTCACTCAGTCTGTCTCTATCAATTCACCTCATTCAGTCTATGTCTATCAATTCATCTCTTTCAGTCTATCTCTATCAATTCATCTCTTTCAGTCTATCTCTATCAATTCATCTCATTCAGTCTATCTCTATCCGTTCATCTCATTCAGTCTATATTTATCAGTTCATCTCATTCAGTCTATCTCTATCAGTTCATCTCATTCTGTCTATCTCTATCTCCTCCACAAAATAAGCGGGGGCTACAGTTCCTCTCTGCGCAATTCATCAGCGTGTTGTGTTACCACTGCTACTGCAATCTTGGGGCACTTACTGGGGCATTGTGGCTTGTCTCTGGACACACGATTTATTCCCCTTTGTCAGCAGGCTGATGGCTCTATTAGAGTTAGTTGCACCTTTAACGTGAAGGTGAACACTCAAACCCTGATCATGGATGTAAGGAGAGAGAGAGAGAGAGAGAGAGAGAGAGAAGAGAGAGAGAGAGAGAAGAGAGATAGACAGACAGCAACAGACAGAGAACAGACAGACAGAGACAGAGAAACACAGACAAAGACGGACAGACATACAGAGACAGAAACTGAAGAGAAAGATAGAGATAGAAACAGATAGAGCAACATATACAAGAGAGACAGACAGAGAGAAAGAAACAGAGAGACATAGCGAGAGAAAGAAGGAGACAAAGAGAGACAAAGAGACAGACACATACAGACAAACAGACAAAGAGGCAAAATGAAAAGATAGAGAGACCAGACAGAGAGGCAGAGAGAGAGACAGAAGAAAGATAGGAAGAGACAGGGAGAGAAAAAAGATAGATAGACAGAGATATCCAAAGAGGAAGAACAGAAAGAGAATAGATAGGAATGGAGTAGGAGAGAGATAAAGAGAGGGAGAAAAAAAAAGAGAGAAAAACAACAAAGAGAACAGAAAGAGAGAGAATAGAGATGGAGGGAGGGAGGGAGAAGGGAGAGAAAAAAAGAAAGAGAGGAAAAAACAAAAGACAGAAAGAGAAGAGGGAGAGACAGAGTGAGGGGGGATGACAGGAAAAAGAGAAAGAGTACACAGATGGGAACAGAGAAACAGAGAGTCATACGAAAAAGAGAAGACAGACAGAAGCAGAGGCAAGACAGGACGGAGATGGGGAGACAGAAATATTTTCCATACCAGCACGTTATTTGTAAGATCCCTGCAACTATAAAGCTTACCAAGTGATGATGACAAGACCCCTGAAGGGAAGTCATACACCTTTGAACAGAATGCTATGCCAAAGACATGTAGGCAGCCTAGCATGACAAAAAAAACAACACAACAAACCAGAAAGAACGAAATGGCGTACACAAAGTTGTCCATACAGAGCTACAAGCAGATTCATATAATTTTCACAGCCATATATAGATAGATAGATAGATAGAATAGATTAGATAGATAATAGATATATAGATAGATAGATAGATAAGATAGATAGTAGATAGATAGATAGATAGATAGATAGATAGATATGATAGATAGATAGATAGATAGATAGAAAAAGAGACAAAATACCCAAAGAAGCAGAGATGAGATACAACAGAGGACTTGAAGCATTACACCCACACGTGCACACTTGTTGTGAGCAGGCAACTCCACGTGCAGTTGCCAAGCTGCAAAACTGCACAGCCTTCCATCCAAACCCAAGAAGCGTCAAGTCCCTTCACTGATTGTCCAGGTGAGGAAGGAGGGAAGATCCATCACACACACACACACACACACACAACAACACACACACACACACTCACACAACAACACAACAACCACACACATACACACACAACACACACACCTTCCCCATACCTTTGGTTCCATGCACAGGCTAACTCCCACTGTGAACAGGAAGTTCCCAGCCTCACAGTGGGCATGTGCCTGGGTCCTGCTTAGGCATGCTGCGGCAGTTGTAGGACAATAGAACTTTCTCTCTCCGCCTGGCCTGGTGAAACGTTCGATCTAAATTGCATATGCCATGGGACTGCTATGAAGATTAATCAGAAGAAAGATTATCATAACTGGGCGACAGAAATTGAGAGTTGTTATATATTTATAAATTTAGTTAGATTTTTTTTAATTTTTTTTTTTGTTTTTACTAAATAAACACATAAAGACAAAAAGGTTAAAAAAAAAGAACTAAAGGAAATGCATCATGTTCAGAACATTTTGCATAGTAGCTGATGTTGAAATAGCATTATATGAATTTAATTATCATTGATATAGATAGACATTTGAAAGTAGTAAATGCAAGATATGGACTTGGCTTCTCTAAAATATGTCAACATTACTATGGTGGCAGATCTCATCATTAAAACTGTCTTTGTTCCTCGGCACGATCTTTAGATTTGCCCGTGGTAAGATTCTGCATATGTGACATTTGCCCACCATCAAGGGAAAACACTTTAATACATCATGTCCAGCATGTAAGAAAGGCTTGTTTTGTGTTGCCAATGACAAGTGATTTGAGAGAAAGATACCACTAATAGTTTTTTTCTGATGAGACCATAAACCAGGTCCTGCACGCAATTTTCATTTAGTGCACTTAAAAGAACCCACGGCAACAAGAGAGTTTGTCCCTGGATTTAATAGGAGACCAAAATCATATGCAGACAGGCAAACAAAATATAATGGGTGGCGCTGCTCTTGTGACGACGTGCTCTCTTTGGGAAGAGCAATCCAATTTTCAATAAATCTGCTGTGATAAAGTGGTGTAACACTACACACACTACACACCTATACTACAAACAATACACTACACGACACTACACTACAAAACACTACACTACAATACAGTACAATACATACACTACACACAATACACTACACTCACTACAATACACTACGCGACATTACACACACTACAATACACTACACACACTACACTACAATACACTACACTACACTACATACACAACACTACAACTACACTACACTACACTACACTACAATACAATACACTAACCTACACCACACTACACTACCCACACTACAATACAACTACAATACATACACTAAACACACTACAATACATATACAACATACTACAACTAAACACACACACTACAATACACTACACTACACTACACATACACAACAACACACTACAATACACAACACTAGCACTACACTACAAACAATACAATACATACAATACAATACATTTGTACCAGGACCTATGTTAAGGCATATTTATTTCTACATACAAGCAGGTGTATAAAAAAAGGTAATTTCGCGATTTTGACTGACGTCCTCCTAACATGTGTTCAATATTACTATTTACTATCTCACGTATGTGAGATCTACACGAATCTCATAAAAAAAACTATTTTTGTTTGTTTTCTTTGCTAGAGCTCTGAGGTTCACTAATGGTGGAATTTTCATAAGCAACTAATTTGGCTCACCTCACCAGGAAAAACAATCTAGTAGATTTTTCCTTATTGTCCTTTATTTCGAAGGATAACGGAATAAGCACTCAGTGCTTTTTTCCATCGAGTTTATGCAGTTTTTGTCCAATTTGTCATCCATCCCCACCGGCACACCAATAGCCTACACGTATTCCAAAAAGTGGAACAGGATTCAACGTGTTGCGCAAAGAATGTTTGCTTCGTTGGGGGGGTGTATTAAGAGGTAAAGAGGATGCGATTCATTTTTGTTATGTATTGCCCATTTGGGCAAAGTATCCAAGTGAAAGATACAAACATATAATAATTTTAATGAATTCCCAGACAAGGTTTAAAACCTTACTCAGACATGCAAACAAGGGAAAGGACAAAAATATAAATCATACCCTGTTTATCTTAATATAAGTCTTTGCCTATATCAGTGGTGAAATGCTCTTTTCCTTTACTATACAACAGTACTTGCATCGTATAACCTGCTGTGTGGTGGGTGGAAAAAAAACCTTGTTGTTATTCCTCTCCAAGGCGTGTCTATGGCCAGTACAAGACTAAACCATCTGAATCTGAATCGCTCTCTCCGCCTCAGTCTCCTTTCATTTTCATATCTTTTCTCTTTTTTTTCGTGATATGCTCTCTGCTTTTTTTTCTTTCTCGCACTCTTTTCTCTCTTTTTTCCTTTGTTTCTTTTTGTGTTGTTCTTCTTTTCTTTCCATCAAGGAACTAATAACATGTAGTTCTAAAGAACTGGCGTCAGATTGGGCTAACTTAGGTCGAATCTTTCCAACACTCCTCCCCCTTTCACAGAACTACACACAACACAACGCAATACTCACACAAATATACACTCACAATTACTCACGCACACACGCACGCACACGCACACACGGCACCGCACAAAACAAAACGCAACACATACACACACACGCGCACACACACTAAGCCACACACATATAAAAGAATAAAATAAATAAAAATGCACACAAAGCACACACGAACACGCACACACACATAAACACCACACAAACTACACCCTCATCACATCTCTCAACGCCACGACACACACACACATATACACACACAAGATAACCCACATATACACACACACACACCTTCCCCTCATCACATCTCACAACAACACGCTTGCACAACACGTACAAAACACAAACGCACATCACATCACCACGATACACACACACCACACACATCACATCTCACACGCACGCACACACAAACGCGCACAACACACATAAACACACATATACACACACACACAACACACACACACACCCACAACACACACACAACACATACACACACACACAAACACGCCTTCTTCATACCCCTCCCCCTTCTTTCCCTGGCTTTTTCATCCACCCTCCTCTGTCCTACACCCTTTCCAGTTTTTTCGCCTTTATTTCTCTCTTTTGCCGCACCCAGCAAATGTTGTTGTTTGTTTGATTGTTGTTGTTGTTTTCTGGAGAACTTGTTGGATTACAGGACTGGTATGCGCTCAAGGGAAAATTAGGTTTAGAGCTGCTGGTTTATCGCTGACAGAACGGTTAAGCCCTTGTGGGGGTTTTTAGTTGCTGGTTTTCTTTTTTAGTTTTAATTTCTTCTGTCAGGGTTGGGGGGGGGATTTCCGAATCTGAGATAAGTCAGAACCTCTTCAAAGAAGATTTTATTTTTTTTGGAGGACAGCAGAGTGGGGTTAAGCTGTTTAATAAGCAGAGAGACATTTACAGATAGAGATATAGATGGGTTAAGTTGTTTAATAAACAGAGAGACATTTACAGATATAGATATTGATGGTTAAGTTGTTTGTTAAACAGAGAGACATTTACAGATATAGATATTGGTGGGTTAAGTTGTTTAATAAACACAGAGACATTTACAGATATAGATGGGTTAAGTTGTTTGATAAACAGAGAGGAACGTATACAGATATATAATATATATATATATAAATATATATATATATACTATATATATATATATAAATCTCTCATATATATATATAGACGGTTAACTTGTTAGATAACACAGATAGACATTACCAGATATAGATATAATGGGGTAACCATTTTAAAAAACAGAGAGCATTCACGTGTATAGGGATATAGACAAGTTAACTAGTTTTAATCACAGAGAGCTTTCACATATATAGAAATAGACAGGTTCTATCTATCTTCGACTGTCCCGTAGGCTGACGACCGTGGGCAACCCTCAAAGACACAGCAACCAGTTCCCTCCATTCACACTCTCTGTCGGCCTTTCTCAGGGTTTTTGTTAGAGATCTAGGCATGTCCCATTCACTGATTTTATCCGCCCAGCTCTTCCCTCTATGGTCTGCCTCTTCTTCTTCCTCCTTGGACATGCCTTGCAAACTGTCTTTGTAATTCCTTGGGGATCTTGTGACATGCCCATACCACTTAAGTTACTCTTTTTCACGATCGTTAAGAAGTTCTCATAGGTCCAATGGTTTGCTGGATCTGTTATGCACGCTTTCGTTGCTTATGTGGTCTTTGTAGGAGATGCCAAGGGAGTCTCCGAAAGCATCTCATCTCCACAGCTGTACTCCTTCTCTCCAAATCTGCCTAGTCAGGGTCCATGATACACAGGCATACACAAATATGGATATGGACAAGGGAGCGGCATTAATCCGATCTTGGAGATAAGTTGAGATATACTTGTCCTCTCCAGATGTGTTAGTTTTTGAACAAAGCAGTTATTGCTGTGCAGGTCCTGCATACTACTTCTGGCTTGGATCCCTGGTCGGATACATGGCTCCCCGGTAACTTTGAAGCTTTGAACTGTTTCCACGTTCTGGTCATTAAACCCTGACGCTTTGATTTGTTGCTTACAAGATTCAGCCGCTATATAAATTCCATACATTTATTATTATTATTATTATCAGTGCTAATGCCGTTGGTGTTATTAGTCATCAGTTTGGTCTTCTCTGCACTGATTTCCATGCCGTATGTTTTGGAGGCCTTATCCAAGTGTTCTGTTAGGCTGGCAAGCTCTTTTTCTGATCCTGCTATTCCATCAATGTCATCTGCGAAGCGGAGGTTTGTGATCGTTCTGCCACCAATGCTGACTGATCAGGTTAACTAGTTTAATCAACAGATTCACATTAAGTTACAGATAATATAGTATAGACAATGTAACTAATGTAATAAACATATACACATTCACGTATATAAATATGGAAAATCTAACTAGTTCAATAAACAGATGCACAGTTGCAGATGTAAATACGAATAAGGTAACTAGTTTGATAAACAGAGAGACATTAATTCTCAGATGCAGCGTCATTCATATTACAGACAACAATAGCTGCTGTCTGAGCATTTGACCAAGAAAACAACAAGTCCCAATTCTTTGAGTTACCTGTAGAGGTGTAGACCAGACTGCATGGGATAAAAAATAAATCAGACAAAATAATAAAACCGCGAAATATGTTTTTTACTTGAAGAAGTTGTGATGGACAGTAGTCCTCTAAAAGCGGCAATACTTTGGCTGTCAGACAAACATTGACCAAACTCACAACAGCCATGTGTATTAATTTTGCTCTCACGGGGGAAATAGCACAGATTTGGCTCAAAGAAAATTAATGTCAGTTAGAATAAGGGAGAGCATATACTGAGAAAATCAGTCATTTAAACATACATACACCCTATGCACTTGCGTTAATCTTCTGCGATAAAAGGGGAAATGGGGTTAAAGAATAGAGCATTCTTAACATGTCATTATCGGCTGCCATTTGATCTTTGCTCAGTACATTAAAAACATTTTGTTGATCATTAAAAATGTCAGTGCAGATAAGCTTAATATCTGCTTACTATAAACGTCCTGGGTGTTGCTTGTAGAAAAGGCACTATGGGAAATTTCACTCCTTTTTAATAAATTAGATATTTGCTACCAACATGACCTATATATCGTGATTTGAGGGATGGAATCAAGTGATTGTCTGTCGTTATTCCGTCTAAGTGGGGCAACACTCCCCCAAACCCTTGATCATTCCTGCATCTCCTCTGGTTGCAACGTCTCCCTGATCCCCTCTCTCTAATCCACAGACAGGCTGACAGCAAGGCGGGCAACACTGAGATAGCAGTTGAAGGGAAGTGAAAGAGGCCAGCCCTCTGCCTGTGTGCCTGCCTGTCTGTCTGTCTGCCTGTCTGTCTGTCTGCTGTCTGTCTTCGTCAGAGGATGGGGACATTGACGGGATTTCAAACAGATCCCTGCCTCTGATGCGGGCCAAGTCTGTCTGGCATCAGGGGGGATAATTCACCTATTTGATTTGCTCTGACCTGTGCCAGGCTTTGTTTTCTCCCCTACGCTTTAACTGGGGTTCGGGGGACATGGGAGAAACAACGGAAGCCTACCATTTCCATACTGTATTTGCTTTGCTGTCTCCCTTGATGACTCCTAAAGTGTGTCACACCAAACGTGACAGGATTTGGGGGACAGCCTGATAAAAGACCTTTTTCAAACAGAAGTCTGGGATGTGCTAGGCCTGACTTGTCAGGTGCTAACCGCGGCAGTAAAATAACATTTTCGCTTATATCACAGACAACGATAGTTGTTTGTCTGAGCGTTTGAAGAAGGAGAAGGGGGGAAGAAGAAAAGATTAAGATAAGAAAAGAAGAAGAACAGAAGAAGAAGAAAGGAAGAAGAAGAAGAAGAAGAAGGAAAAAAGCAGAAGAACAACAACAAACAACAAAAACAAACAACAACAACAACAACAACAACAACAACAATAACAACAACAACAACAAAAGACCCCTGTTTCCTCCACCATTAAACAATTTCCTTCTTCCTAAAACAAATCCTGAGATAATTGGAAGGAATGTTGTTTGTTTGTTTGTTTGTTTGTTTGTTTTGTTTTTTGTTTGTTTGTTTGTTTGGTTGCTTGTTTGTTTTTGTTGGTTGTGTGTACACTTAGTTTAGGACACTGGACTACTACCTTTACCTACAACCTTTAAGAAGGGAGGGCAGCCAAGAAAAACGGTAAAACTGTCAGAGACAGCAAGAGGAATCAAAGAACCTACTAACAAGGGCGCCACGTCCGTTCTTCCTTCATCTGCCCAGTATGCAACAGACCGGGCCCATTCATGCATCGCCTCTTCAGTCTGTCTCCAGAGAGCTTCTTACAAACTGGAGCAGTCATCTCCCCTCCATGATCCTCCCGTGCATTATACCCATCCTGCCTGGCCCAGGCCAAAAGCTGTGTCATTACTGGAATTCAGCTAAGCGCCAAGGCCTACACTAATACAGTTTTTATGTGTCACATGTTTGTGTTGAGATTGCCTTCACCATGACAAAGCTCTGAACATAACAACCTGAACTCTCCTTTAAAGAAGAAAGCCTCCTCTGAAGTCGGAGTATGGCTGCCTATATGGCCGAAGTAATTAGAAAACAGTCATATACGCAAACTTACTCATCATCCGGTGTACTTCTATCTCACGGTGATTCCCAGTGGGATGAGTTGAAGTCAGAAGTGCATGTTCTGGGTGACCCTCAGAGAGTTAAGTGGGGAAACGCACAACAACAACAACGACAACAAATCAATTAACATAGCCCCACATCATCACATCATCATCATCATCATCATCATCATCATCATCATCATCATCATCATCACTCTCCCTTTAGGCTTTATGAATAACTTAAACCTGCTCTTCACATTATCACTTGCAGTGTATCCCAAATCTGTTTGCTGTCAGTATGTAAAACACATCTTTAGATGACAGCGGGGAATCACACATGTACACGCGTGTGCGTGTGCATGCATCCGAGCAGGCACACTCATCCACGCACACGGGAACAGATGACAATTTTTAATGCATATACACGGAGACTGGATGTAAAAAATCAAATTAGTGCTTATTTCATTATCTTCGAAATAAAAGAATAAATATTTTATTTTACAAAATTACTTTAAATGGAAGATAGAAAACACAAAATGACCTGTATCTCATCTTTCAGATCAAAGCAAAACAAACAACAACAAACAAAACAACCCAGTACAGCCTCCCTGTAATGGAAATAACAAGGCTTGTCATTCTATATCTAAAACAGGACTGTACCCAAAAAAAGCTACAGAAAGTTGATTAAGTTCTTTAGATACGCTGACAGCTCCTGTTTTGCCATACTTTGATCATACCCTCTGGAAAAAAAAAACATGACAGTTATTTCCACTGAGGAAGAGAAAGATCTACCCTGCTGCTCCTCAACGGGAGGCCATAGCTGGATAGGATGCTGGAGCGTTTGAAGTAAGAGTAATGGGGTGAAGGAATGAAGGTAGACTGAAGGAAGAGCGAGCAGTTAAAACTAAAGATTTAGAGATTGACTTGGAGACTGCCTGTCAGCGCCGACATGCTCGTGACTTTCGCAAAAACCAGCAATTTTGTCTGATGTTTTATCTGTACTAACAAATAATCTCAGACAAAGCGCTGTAGATAGATAGATAGATAGATAGATAGATAGATAGATAGATAGATAGATAGATAGATAGATGGATAGATAGATAGATGGATGGATAGATAGATAGATAGATAGATAGATAATAGATAGATAGATAGATAATAGATAAAAGATAGATAGATTAGATAAGATGGAAGGAAGGATGGATGGGATGGATGGATGGATGGAGGGATGGATGGATAGATAATAGGATAGATAGATAGAAAGATTAGATAGATAGATATTATAGATAGATAGATAGATAATAGAAGATAATAGATCGATAGATAGATATGTGGTGTGTGTTAGTCCGTTGTGCACCGGCGATGACCTCAAAAACAAGCAGAGGAGGACAGCTTGCTGATTTTTGGTTGATTATAGTGAGATGCCTAGCCCACGGCACATCCCACCTCTTTCAAGCCAAGAGGGGCAATTGGACTGTCAGCGTTGGTATGATGTTCTCCAAAGGCCAACCAGCCCCCAGGGCTGCAGCACATAAGGACTGTGCGACTCAAGCCTCCTAATCAAAGAGTCATAGTCGATCACTAAAGACTAAGCTGTAAAGTGGAATTCCATGAGTGGGAAAGCCACTGGTCATACAGCCTCTCACTTTGCTGTTGCCCCCAGTGCCGATGGTTTAACCAAGCTCTGTGATACACCCCAGGCGTTGAGGGTCAAAAGTGCTGGAATAGGTCTTTGTATGAGTCGTTCTTTGCTCTTACATGCAAATACAAAACTAACACCAAAAACCACAAAAGAGAGAAAGGAAACAAAAGAATCATTCAAATAAGCAAACAATCCAACATAATACCAACCAACCAGCCAAAAAAACAGACAGTCAATTAACCAACCAGCCAACCAACGAATCAGCCAATCAACCAACCAGCCAACTAACCACCTAGCCAACCAACCAGCCAGCTAACCATGCACACCAGTCATTTACTTCTCTGTGTGCATCCCCCCTGTGATTCAGTCCTTGAGATCAGTCACCCTGCTCTTATATTTGGGAATGGCACCTGGTCACTGGGCAATGACAACCACAACATCAGACTGCAAGAAGAAGAAGGAAGAAAAGAAGAAGGAGAAAGAAGAAGAACAAGAAGAAGAAGAAACAACAACAACAACACAACAATAGAAATAAAAACTGTCAAAGAAAAGATTGAGAAAATGGCTTTCTTCCCGAACAAAAATCTTTAAACACAAAAAAACAACACACACACACAACATACACACACATCGCGTTCCGCGCCACTTACGCACGCACGCACGTACACACACACATACACACTCACTCAACGCACGCACTCACTCACACACACACACACACTCCTCTCTCTCTCCATCTCATCTCAACTCTCTCTCTCTCGTCGCATCTCTCTCTCTCTCTCTCTCTCCCCAAATCCTTCTGAGGAACTATACTGTCCCGCAGAACATATTGCGCACACGTTAAAACCCGTTCCGCTTTTCGGAAGAGTAGGCCATTGTGTGCCGGTGGGAACGGACGGCAAAATGGACAAAACTGCACACACACACAGGGACTGGCCGGATGAAAAAAACACATGAGTGCTTATTCCATTATCCTCGAAATAAAAGAATAAAATAAAAACAAAAATACACACACACCAACAGGAAAAAAACAACAAAGCAAACAAACAACAAAACAAATCACAGTGTAATTATTGCTATGCAGTCTTGATCCGTAGCTCCTAATTTTGGAATGCTGTTGACGGTCACATCCCTGCTGTGCATTGGATTGCGCTGGTAGTGTGGTGTTTACACATGGGGACGCGGATAGCTCAGTGAGTCAGAGCACTTGCTTTTCCCCCCAGCCAAGCAGCATTGAGCGTGGTTACCAGTTAGATTGGTGACTGTTTGTGCGCCTTGGCTTCAGTACAGTTCCCCCAGTTCACCCAGCTGTAAATGGGTACCTGCCCTCTTTAGGGTCAGGGAAGGTAAAGCAGCGAGGGAGAGGAGATGGGCGCCGCCCTCAATATCCTGGCCCATAGAGAAGTTGAGGTATCTGACACCTCGCTCTCCTATGACCACATAGTTTATGGGACACCCTTACCTTACTTAGTGTGTTTACACACAGCAATGAACGTTAATATGGCTGTATCACTGAATCTGGACACCCTATTTGTTTCCCTCTTCTCCCCCGTGGGGATGTCGGGGGCCTGTCAGTATAAATAGCATCCCCACCTTCTGGAAATTCTATGCTAGAAATGTCCTCTTTTCTATCACTTTTATTGTTTGTGCCTTGTTCCTTTTCTTCCTGTCTCCTCTTTCATGGCTTGATTTTTGCTTCCTATTAGTCGTATTCACCTGCTTTTATTTTTTTTTCCAGAAAGACTAATCAGAATAACAATTCTCTCTTAACTAGCCCGAAGACCGGATTGCGCTAGGCGCTGACTGGTCAGGGCTTAACCAGCAGCATGACGCAATGTTTTCTCATATAACAGACAAAAACAGTTGTTGCCTGAGCGTTCCAAGGAAGAAGAAGAACCATCTGTCAAGTCAGGCCACTCGATAAATGACCACAACTATCTATCTTCTTCAGTCTGTTACTGTCTCCCTATTCAGAAAAGGGATGGCTGGGTTTATAGTCTGCGCTATTCTATTCATCAGCGTGTTTTGTTACGGCTAATGCCGGCAATCTTCAGGCACTTACTAGGGCATTGTGGCTTTTCTGTCCCTGGACACACGATTTACTTCCCTTTGTCAGAGGACTGACAGCTGTGTGAGCTTGCTCTTTCCAAGTGTGGAAAACACGCAAATAGATTCCTTCCTGGCCCTGTGTGTGTGAGGTGTGTTGTGTGAGTGTGTGTGTGTGTGTGTGTGAAAGTCAAAGTCAAGTCAAAGTTTTATTTTCATATGGTACATTGAATAAGTAGTACAACTGCTTTTTTTCATGAAGTCATCTATCTAAAAAATAAATGAATAAATAAAAAAATAATAATGATAATATGATACATAAAACAAAATAAGTAAACAATAATAAGCATATTGTGTGTACACATAATTCATGAGAGAGACTGAGGGGAGAGAGAGAAGGGGGTAACATTTAAGACAAAAAGAATGTGGTTTTAATATCGTTTTCATCAAGACAGTAACATTTACAGTGTTTGTTAATGTTAACATTGAATATGTAGTTATCAAAGGTAAAGGTGTACCATAACCTATAAGGGCGTAGGGGAGCGAGGCATCAAGACCTTCGCTTTTCAAGGGGCCCATCAATTGAGGTGCGAGGGCGGCGCCATCCCTCGCCCAACGCTGCATTACCTTCCCTGCAACCCAAAAGAGGCAGGTACCCATTTGCGGCTGGGTGAAACGGGGGACTGTAAACTGAAGCCAAGGGGCGAGCAAACGGTCACGCCATCCAAGTGGGTAACCATGCAGATGCTGCAATAACTTTGTTGGGGAAAGCGAGTGCTCCGACCCATTGAGCTATTTCCCATCCCCTTATCAAGAGGTTATCCAAGCCTTGAATACGATTTTGAGAGCCTAAATTTTTTTTTTAATTCAGAGAGAAAGGTTAAAACTA
Organism: Rapana venosa; assembly: GCA_028751875.1. Taxonomy (NCBI): domain Eukaryota; kingdom Metazoa; phylum Mollusca; class Gastropoda; order Neogastropoda; family Muricidae; genus Rapana; species Rapana venosa. The sequence continues at coordinate 8,388,482 of CM054155.1, forward strand.
ATAGTCACACACCACACTCACACACACACACAACACACACATCACACCACACACACACCCACCACACACCACACACACACACCACACCACAAACAACCACACTCACACACACACTTTTTCCACTACAGGTCTCCGTGTCTCCATTCTCTGCCATTCCCCCTGATTGATCCAGACAGCTGAGGCAGGGGAAGTAAGCGCCTGTCATTTTCCAATAGGCGCGATGGCAGAGTCGTGTTACAGGAACTGACTGTTGTGTGATGATGAAGGCGAGAGGATGATGATGATGAATAATATGATGATGAATGTGATGATGATGATGAATGTGATGAATGATGATGATGATGATGATGATGATGATACCGTGAGAGGATGGGTGAAGGAAAGTTGTGGGGTGGAAAGGGGGACTGAACTCGTCTTTTGTTTCACTTGTTATCGGCCTTTTGCATTGCATAACTTTAAACTGACTTTTTTTTTATCGAGGATAATGGAATAAGCACTCATGTGCTTTTTTACATCCAGTCCCCGTGTGTATGCGCATTTGTAAATTTTGTCATGTTTCCACCGGCACACAATGGCCTACTCTTCCAGAAAGCTGAACAGGATTTAATGTGTGCACAAGATGTTCTGCACGCGTTCGAACACGGGGCCTCGGTTTATAGTCTCATCGAAGGACTTGGCAATTATGCCCCTATCCGTGTTTGGGGGGGGGGGGGGGGGGGGGGGGGGGTGGGGGGGGTTGTGTTTTGCTGTTGTTCACTGCTAGTCTAGTCTAGCTCCCAGTTCACCTCAAGTGTGAGATTGTGTGTATGTAACGCTTCGTTGTTTTTAATGGCCACCATTATACACAGGGAAGCCCTTCCCACTTTGGGAAGGATATCTTCCATTTGAAAAAACTTCTCAGGTGTAGAGTATTTATACTGATACAGCAGCTCGTAAGATTCTCTCTCTCTCTCTCTCAGTCCTCACTCTCTTCTCTCCTCTCTCTCTCTCTCACTCCAAACGATACTCTCTCTCTCATCACTCCTCTCTCTCTGCATATTTGCTGATTTTGATGATTTTGTGCAAATTGTTTATAATCGAGTTTACTCTAATTTGTGTCCATGCATGCCTATCAGTGATAATAATTATAGACTTAGATTTGTCACCGTGTGGGAACTAGTTATTACTATTACTTATGCATTTATTTCTGTAAATAGTTGTTATCCTTTTAATGATTTGCTTGTTTGTTTAATTGTTTATTTTTCTCTCTTTCTTTTTTTATGAGGGCCTGGTGTAAAGAAGCCACTGGCGTATCCAAGTACCCTCAATAAAACATTCAAACATGCGGGGGACGGGATAGCCGAGTGGTTAACACATTGCGCTCGCAATCTGACGACCCGGGTTGATTCCCGCTCATGGGGATATTTTCCCCTGTAGTTTACATCAGTGCCGACTCCACTCTCCCGAAAAGTCCTTCGGATGAGACTATAAACCGAGGTCCCATGTACTAACACACGCATAACCTCTTTGCGCACAAGTTACGTTAAAATCCGACCGCTTTTCGTAAGAGTAGGCCATTGTGTGCCGGTGGGAACAGATGACAGAATTTACAAAACCGCATACACACGGGGACTAGATATAAAAGAGCACATGAGTGCTTATTCCATTATCCTCGATATAAAAGAATAAAATCAAATCAAATCAATAAAATCAAATTCAAGTTCGAAACTCTCTCTCTCTCTTGCTCTCTCTCTCGATCTCGCTCTCAATACCTTTCCTTCAAATCGTAGAGAAATTTGCGTATCTTAACAAAAAAAAAATAGAAAAAAAAAAAAAACGGGGCAACACAAACACCGTCGATGGATGGCAGACAAGACGATAGATAGATTGATAGATGATAACTGCTTTTTGGATTCTGGTGTATGAAATAGAATCACAGAATGTTATTTCTACGTTATAATTAATCCATCACTTATATATCCCTAAACCAACACAAACCAACAATGCCATTATCAAGACTTTTTATATCTGTGGATTTTGCACTCAAGGTTTGAAAAGACTGAAAGCCGGAAAAACTAGGAAAGGTTAAAGATAATATGACACATAGCTGTGTGGTCATTTGAGGACAAGTATTCAGAAGACTTCTGCTTCTCTAGAACAGCATATTGAGCGTGTCCCATCTCCTCTACCTCACTGCTTTACATGCCCTACGACCCCAAAGAGGAAAGGTACCCATTTACATGCTGGTTTGAAATTGGGGACTGTATTGAAACCAAATACATGAACAATCACCCATCTGCAAGCAACCCTGCTTAAACGCTGCTTGACTTCAGTAAAACAGAAAGCAAGTGCTCTGACTACTGAGCCACCCTGTCCCCTACAAGCAGATGTATATGTGTCATACCATGATGGTTTTCCACACGCCTATGCAGTGTCATAGGAAAACTAGCTTGAAATGGACCAGACCTAATTACGAAGGTCAAGCCACCCACCCAATAACCCAATCAGTTCATCTCAGTCAGGCTATCTCTATCAATTCATCTCATTCAGTCTATCTCTATCAATTCATCTCATTCCGTCTATCTATACCAATTCGTCTCAATCTGTCTATCTCTATCAATTCATTTCATTCTGTCTATCTCTGTCAATTCATTTCATTCCGTCCATCTCTACCAATTCATCTCATTCATTCTATCTCTATCAATTCATCTCATTCAGTCTGTCTCTATCAATTCATCTCACTCTGTCTATCTCTATCATTTCATCTCATTCTGGGTCTGGATTTCGAAGATGGTCTATCTCTATTAATTCATCTCAATCTGTCTATCTCTATCAGTTCATCTTATTCTGTCTATCTCTATCAATTCATCTAATTCTGTCTGCCTCTATCAATTCATCTCACTCAGTCTGTCTCTATCAATTCATCTCATTCAGTCTATGTCTATCAATTCATCTCTTTCAGTCTATCTCTATCAATTCATCTCTTTCAGTCTATCTCTATCAATTCATCTCATTCAGTCTATCTCTATCCGTTCATCTCATTCAGTCTATATTTATCAGTTCATCTCATTCAGTCTATCTCTATCAGTTCATCTCATTCTGTCTATCTCTATCTCCTCCACAAAATAAGCGGGGGCTACAGTTCCTCTCTGCGCAATTCATCAGCGTGTTGTGTTACCACTGCTACTGCAACCTTGGGGCACTTACTGGGGCATTGTGGCTTGTCTCTGGACTCAGCGATTTATTCCCCTTTGTCAGCAGGGCTGATGGCTCTTTAGAGTTAGTTGCACCTTTAAACGTGAAGGTGAACACTCAAACCCTGATCATGGATGTAAGGAGAGAGAGAGAGAGAGAGAGAGAGAGAGAAGAGAGAGAGAGAGAGAAGAGAGATAGACAGACAGCAACAGACAGAGAACAGACAGACAGAGACAGAGAAACACAGACAAAGACGGACAGACATACAGAGACAGAAACTGAAGAGAAAGATAGAGATAGAAACAGATAGAGCAACATATACAAGAGAGACAGACAGAGAGAAAGAAACAGAGAGACATAGCGAGAGAAAGAAGGAGACAAAGAGAGACAAAGAGACAGACACATACAGACAAACAGACAAAGAGGCAAAATGAAAAGATAGAGAGACCAGACAGAGAGGCAGAGAGAGAGACAGAAGAAAGATAGGAAGAGACAGGGAGAGAAAAAAGATAGATAGACAGAGATATCCAAAGAGGAAGAACAGAAAGAGAATAGATAGGAATGGAGTAGGAGAGAGATAAAGAGAGGGAGAAAAAAAAAGAGAGAAAAACAACAAAGAGAACAGAAAGAGAGAGAATAGAGATGGAGGGAGGGAGGGAGAAGGGAGAGAAAAAAAGAAAGAGAGGAAAAAACAAAAGACAGAAAGAGAAGAGGGAGAGACAGAGTGAGGGGGGATGACAGGAAAAAGAGAAAGAGTACACAGATGGGAACAGAGAAACAGAGAGTCATACGAAAAAGAGAAGACAGACAGAAGCAGAGGCAAGACAGGACGGAGATGGGGAGACAGAAATATTTTCCATACCAGCACGTTATTTGTAAGATCCCTGCAACTATAAAGCTTACCAAGTGATGATGACAAGACCCCTGAAGGGAAGTCATACACCTTTGAACAGAATGCTATGCCAAAGACATGTAGGCAGCCTAGCATGACAAAAAAAACAACACAACAAACCAGAAAGAACGAAATGGCGTACACAAAGTTGTCCATACAGAGCTACAAGCAGATTCATATAATTTTCACAGCCATATATAGATAGATAGATAGATAGAATAGATTAGATAGATAATAGATATATAGATAGATAGATAGATAAGATAGATAGTAGATAGATAGATAGATAGATAGATAGATAGATATGATAGATAGATAGATAGATAGATAGAAAAAGAGACAAAATACCCAAAGAAGCAGAGATGAGATACAACAGAGGACTTGAAGCATTACACCCACACGTGCACACTTGTTGTGAGCAGGCAACTCCACGTGCAGTTGCCAAGCTGCAAAACTGCACAGCCTTCCATCCAAACCCAAGAAGCGTCAAGTCCCTTCACTGATTGTCCAGGTGAGGAAGGAGGGAAGATCCATCACACACACACACACACACACACAACAACACACACACACACACTCACACAACAACACAACAACCACACACATACACACACAACACACACACCTTCCCCATACCTTTGGTTCCATGCACAGGCTAACTCCCACTGTGAACAGGAAGTTCCCAGCCTCACAGTGGGCATGTGCCTGGGTCCTGCTTAGGCATGCTGCGGCAGTTGTAGGACAATAGAACTTTCTCTCTCCGCCTGGCCTGGTGAAACGTTCGATCTAAATTGCATATGCCATGGGACTGCTATGAAGATTAATCAGAAGAAAGATTATCATAACTGGGCGACAGAAATTGAGAGTTGTTATATATTTATAAATTTAGTTAGATTTTTTTTAATTTTTTTTTTTGTTTTTACTAAATAAACACATAAAGACAAAAAGGTTAAAAAAAAAGAACTAAAGGAAATGCATCATGTTCAGAACATTTTGCATAGTAGCTGATGTTGAAATAGCATTATATGAATTTAATTATCATTGATATAGATAGACATTTGAAAGTAGTAAATGCAAGATATGGACTTGGCTTCTCTAAAATATGTCAACATTACTATGGTGGCAGATCTCATCATTAAAACTGTCTTTGTTCCTCGGCACGATCTTTAGATTTGCCCGTGGTAAGATTCTGCATATGTGACATTTGCCCACCATCAAGGGAAAACACTTTAATACATCATGTCCAGCATGTAAGAAAGGCTTGTTTTGTGTTGCCAATGACAAGTGATTTGAGAGAAAGATACCACTAATAGTTTTTTTCTGATGAGACCATAAACCAGGTCCTGCACGCAATTTTCATTTAGTGCACTTAAAAGAACCCACGGCAACAAGAGAGTTTGTCCCTGGATTTAATAGGAGACCAAAATCATATGCAGACAGGCAAACAAAATATAATGGGTGGCGCTGCTCTTGTGACGACGTGCTCTCTTTGGGAAGAGCAATCCGAATTTCAATAAATCTGCTGTGATAAAGTGGTGTAACACTACACTACACTACACTACACTATACTACAATACAATACACTACACTACACTACACTACAAAACACTACACTACAATACAGTACAATACATACACTACACACAATACACTACACTCACTACAATACACTACGCGACATTACACACACTACAATACACTACACACACTACACTACAATACACTACACTACACTACATACACAACACTACAACTACACTACACTACACTACACTACAATACAATACACTAACCTACACCACACTACACTACCCACACTACAATACAACTACAATACATACACTAAACACACTACAATACATATACAACATACTACAACTAAACACACACACTACAATACACTACACTACACTACACATACACAACAACACACTACAATACACAACACTAGCACTACACTACAAACAATACAATACATACAATACAATACATTTGTACCAGGACCTATGTTAAGGCATATTTATTTCTACATACAAGCAGGTGTATAAAAAAAGGTAATTTCGCGATTTTGACTGACGTCCTCCTAACATGTGTTCAATATTACTATTTACTATCTCACGTATGTGAGATCTACACGAATCTCATAAAAAAAACTATTTTTGTTTGTTTTCTTTGCTAGAGCTCTGAGGTTCACTAATGGTGGAATTTTCATAAGCAACTAATTTGGCTCACCTCACCAGGAAAAACAATCTAGTAGATTTTTCCTTATTGTCCTTTATTTCGAAGGATAACGGAATAAGCACTCAGTGCTTTTTTCCATCGAGTTTATGCAGTTTTTGTCCAATTTGTCATCCATCCCCACCGGCACACCAATAGCCTACACGTATTCCAAAAAGTGGAACAGGATTCAACGTGTTGCGCAAAGAATGTTTGCTTCGTTGGGGGGGTGTATTAAGAGGTAAAGAGGATGCGATTCATTTTTGTTATGTATTGCCCATTTGGGCAAAGTATCCAAGTGAAAGATACAAACATATAATAATTTTAATGAATTCCCAGACAAGGTTTAAAACCTTACTCAGACATGCAAACAAGGGAAAGGACAAAAATATAAATCATACCCTGTTTATCTTAATATAAGTCTTTGCCTATATCAGTGGTGAAATGCTCTTTTCCTTTACTATACAACAGTACTTGCATCGTATAACCTGCTGTGTGGTGGTGGAAAATAAACCTTGTTGTTATTCCTCTCCAAGGCTGGTCTATGGCCAGAACAAGACAAAACCATCTGAATCTGAATCGCTCTCTCCCCCTCAGACTCCTTTCATTTTCATATCTTTTCTCTTTTTTTTCGTGATATGCTCTCTGCTTTTTTTTCTTTCTCGCACTCTTTTCTCTCTTTTTTCCTTTGTTTCTTTTTGTGTTGTTCTTCTTTTCTTTCCATCAAGGAACTAATAACATGTAGTTCTAAAGAACTGGCGTCAGATTGGGCTAACTTAGGTCGAATCTTTCCAACACTCCTCCCCCTTTCACAGAACTACACACAACACAACGCAATACTCACACAAATATACACTCACAATTACTCACGCACACACGCACGCACACGCACACACGGCACCGCACAAAACAAAACGCAACACATACACACACACGCGCACACACACTAAGCCACACACATATAAAAGAATAAAATAAATAAAAATGCACACAAAGCACACACGAACACGCACACACACATAAACACCACACAAACTACACCCTCATCACATCTCTCAACGCCACGACACACACACACATATACACACACAAGATAACCCACATATACACACACACACACCTTCCCCTCATCACATCTCACAACAACACGCTTGCACAACACGTACAAAACACAAACGCACATCACATCACCACGATACACACACACCACACACATCACATCTCACACGCACGCACACACAAACGCGCACAACACACATAAACACACATATACACACACACACAACACACACACACACCCACAACACACACACAACACATACACACACACACAAACACGCCTTCTTCATACCCCTCCCCCTTCTTTCCCTGGCTTTTTCATCCACCCTCCTCTGTCCTACACCCTTTCCAGTTTTTTCGCCTTTATTTCTCTCTTTTGCCGCACCCAGCAAATGTTGTTGTTTGTTTGATTGTTGTTGTTGTTTTCTGGAGAACTTGTTGGATTACAGGACTGGTATGCGCTCAAGGGAAAATTAGGTTTAGAGCTGCTGGTTTATCGCTGACAGAACGGTTAAGCCCTTGTGGGGGTTTTTAGTTGCTGGTTTTCTTTTTTAGTTTTAATTTCTTCTGTCAGGGTTGGGGGGGGGTTTTTCGAATCTGAGAATATGTCAGACTCTTCAAAGAAGATTTTTATTTTTTTGGAGGACAGCAGAGTGGGGTTAAGCTGTTTAATAAGCAGAGAGACATTTACAGATAGAGATATAGATGGGTTAAGTTGTTTAATAAACAGAGAGACATTTACAGATATAGATATTGATGGTTAAGTTGTTTGTTAAACAGAGAGACAATTTACCGATATAGATATTGGTGGGAATTAAGTTGTTTAATAAACACAGAGACATTTACAGATATAATGGGTTAAGATGTTTGAAAAACAGCAGAGGAACGTATACAGATATATAATATATATATATATAAATATATATATATATACTATATATATATATATAAATCTCTCATATATATATATAGACGGTTAACTTGTTAGATAACACAGATAGACATTACCAGATATAGATATAATGGGGTAACCATTTTAAAAAACAGAGAGCATTCACGTGTATAGGGATATAGACAAGTTAACTAGTTTTAATCACAGAGAGCTTTCACATATATAGAAATAGACAGGTTCTATCTATCTTCGACTGTCCCGTAGGCTGACGACCGTGGGCAACCCTCAAAGACACAGCAACCAGTTCCCTCCATTCACACTCTCTGTCGGCCTTTCTCAGGGTTTTTGTTAGAGATCTAGGCATGTCCCATTCACTGATTTTATCCGCCCAGCTCTTCCCTCTATGGTCTGCCTCTTCTTCTTCCTCCTTGGACATGCCTTGCAAACTGTCTTTGTAATTCCTTGGGGATCTTGTGACATGCCCATACCACTTAAGTTACTCTTTTTCACGATCGTTAAGAAGTTCTCATAGGTCCAATGGTTTGCTGGATCTGTTATGCACGCTTTCGTTGCTTATGTGGTCTTTGTAGGAGATGCCAAGGGAGTCTCCGAAAGCATCTCATCTCCACAGCTGTACTCCTTCTCTCCAAATCTGCCTAGTCAGGGTCCATGATACACAGGCATACACAAATATGGATATGGACAAGGGAGCGGCATTAATCCGATCTTGGAGATAAGTTGAGATATACTTGTCCTCTCCAGATGTGTTAGTTTTTGAACAAAGCAGTTATTGCTGTGCAGGTCCTGCATACTACTTCTGGCTTGGATCCCTGGTCGGATACATGGCTCCCCGGTAACTTTGAAGCTTTGAACTGTTTCCACGTTCTGGTCATTAAACCCTGACGCTTTGATTTGTTGCTTACAAGATTCAGCCGCTATATAAATTCCATACATTTATTATTATTATTATTATCAGTGCTAATGCCGTTGGTGTTATTAGTCATCAGTTATGTGTCTTCCTCTGCACGTATTTCCCCATGCCGATTTTTTGGAGGCCTTATCCAATTGTTCTGTTTAGGCTGGCAAGCTCTCTTTCTGATCCTGCTATTCCATCAATGTCATCTGCGAAGCGGAGGTTTGTGATCGTTCTGCCACCAATGCTGACTGATCAGGTTAACTAGTTTAATCAACAGATTCACATTAAGTTACAGATAATATAGTATAGACAATGTAACTAATGTAATAAACATATACACATTCACGTATATAAATATGGAAAATCTAACTAGTTCAATAAACAGATGCACAGTTGCAGATGTAAATACGAATAAGGTAACTAGTTTGATAAACAGAGAGACATTAATTCTCAGATGCAGCGTCATTCATATTACAGACAACAATAGCTGCTGTCTGAGCATTTGACCAAGAAAACAACAAGTCCCAATTCTTTGAGTTACCTGTAGAGGTGTAGACCAGACTGCATGGGATAAAAAATAAATCAGACAAAATAATAAAACCGCGAAATATGTTTTTTACTTGAAGAAGTTGTGATGGACAGTAGTCCTCTAAAAGCGGCAATACTTTGGCTGTCAGACAAACATTGACCAAACTCACAACAGCCATGTGTATTAATTTTGCTCTCACGGGGGAAATAGCACAGATTTGGCTCAAAGAAAATTAATGTCAGTTAGAATAAGGGAGAGCATATACTGAGAAAATCAGTCATTTAAACATACATACACCCTATGCACTTGCGTTAATCTTCTGCGATAAAAGGGGAAATGGGGTTAAAGAATAGAGCATTCTTAACATGTCATTATCGGCTGCCATTTGATCTTTGCTCAGTACATTAAAAACATTTTGTTGATCATTAAAAATGTCAGTGCAGATAAGCTTAATATCTGCTTACTATAAACGTCCTGGGTGTTGCTTGTAGAAAAGGCACTATGGGAAATTTCACTCCTTTTTAATAAATTAGATATTTGCTACCAACATGACTATATATCGTTGATTTGAGGGATGGGAATCAGTGATTGTCTGTCGTTATTCGTCTAAGTACAACACTCCCAAACCCTTGATCATTCCCTGCATCTCCTCTGGTTGCAACGTCTCCCTGATCCCCTCTCTCTAATCCACAGACAGGCTGACAGCAAGGCGGGCAACACTGAGATAGCAGTTGAAGGGAAGTGAAAGAGGCCAGCCCTCTGCCTGTGTGCCTGCCTGTCTGTCTGTCTGCCTGTCTGTCTGTCTGCTGTCTGTCTTCGTCAGAGGATGGGGACATTGACGGGATTTCAAACAGATCCCTGCCTCTGATGCGGGCCAAGTCTGTCTGGCATCAGGGGGGATAATTCACCTATTTGATTTGCTCTGACCTGTGCCAGGCTTTGTTTTCTCCCCTACGCTTTAACTGGGGTTCGGGGGACATGGGAGAAACAACGGAAGCCTACCATTTCCATACTGTATTTGCTTTGCTGTCTCCCTTGATGACTCCTAAAGTGTGTCACACCAAACGTGACAGGATTTGGGGGACAGCCTGATAAAAGACCTTTTTCAAACAGAAGTCTGGGATGTGCTAGGCCTGACTTGTCAGGTGCTAACCGCGGCAGTAAAATAACATTTTCGCTTATATCACAGACAACGATAGTTGTTTGTCTGAGCGTTTGAAGAAGGAGAAGGGGGGAAGAAGAAAAGATTAAGATAAGAAAAGAAGAAGAACAGAAGAAGAAGAAAGGAAGAAGAAGAAGAAGAAGAAGGAAAAAAGCAGAAGAACAACAACAAACAACAAAAACAAACAACAACAACAACAACAACAACAACAACAATAACAACAACAACAACAAAAGACCCCTGTTTCCTCCACCATTAAACAATTTCCTTCTTCCTAAAACAAATCCTGAGATAATTGGAAGGAATGTTGTTTGTTTGTTTGTTTGTTTGTTTGTTTTGTTTTTTGTTTGTTTGTTTGTTTGGTTGCTTGTTTGTTTTTGTTGGTTGTGTGTACACTTAGTTTAGGACACTGGACTACTACCTTTACCTACAACCTTTAAGAAGGGAGGGCAGCCAAGAAAAACGGTAAAACTGTCAGAGACAGCAAGAGGAATCAAAGAACCTACTAACAAGGGCGCCACGTCCGTTCTTCCTTCATCTGCCCAGTATGCAACAGACCGGGCCCATTCATGCATCGCCTCTTCAGTCTGTCTCCAGAGAGCTTCTTACAAACTGGAGCAGTCATCTCCCCTCCATGATCCTCCCGTGCATTATACCCATCCTGCCTGGCCCAGGCCAAAAGCTGTGTCATTACTGGAATTCAGCTAAGCGCCAAGGCCTACACTAATACAGTTTTTATGTGTCACATGTTTGTGTTGAGATTGCCTTCACCATGACAAAGCTCTGAACATAACAACCTGAACTCTCCTTTAAAGAAGAAAGCCTCCTCTGAAGTCGGAGTATGGCTGCCTATATGGCCGAAGTAATTAGAAAACAGTCATATACGCAAACTTACTCATCATCCGGTGTACTTCTATCTCACGGTGATTCCCAGTGGGATGAGTTGAAGTCAGAAGTGCATGTTCTGGGTGACCCTCAGAGAGTTAAGTGGGGAAACGCACAACAACAACAACGACAACAAATCAATTAACATAGCCCCACATCATCACATCATCATCATCATCATCATCATCATCATCATCATCATCATCATCATCACTCTCCCTTTAGGCTTTATGAATAACTTAAACCTGCTCTTCACATTATCACTTGCAGTGTATCCCAAATCTGTTTGCTGTCAGTATGTAAAACACATCTTTAGATGACAGCGGGAATTCACACATAGTACACGCGTGGCGTGTGCATGCATCCGAGCAGAGCACACTCATTCCACGCACACGGGAACAGATGACAATTTTTAATGCATAAACACGGAGACTGGAATGTAAAAAATCAATATTGCTTATTTCATTATCTTCGGAAATAAAAGAAATAAATAATTTATTTTTACCCAAAATTACTTTAAAATGAAGCTAGAAAACACAAAATGACCTTATCTCATCTTCATATCAACGCAAAACAAACACAAGTGCTGAAGTATGAAAGCTGCACCAGTGTCTTTATTATTTAGAACCGACCCATCTGTGAAAATATGGAGATGACTGTGGTAGTTTTTAGCAATGTGCTATCTAGTGGTCACTATGGCAATTTTGACATTTTCTTCTTTTTTCATGTCAGTAAAACTAATGTCAAATGTAGCTTTCAACATTTCCCATTTCGGTATAGGCGTCCATGCTGGCTTTTTTGCTAATTCTGTTATATCAATTCCAGCTTGTTGTATTAAGTCGTTATTATAGGTTGCAATAGTTACTTGTGAGGAAATATTCCACGCTCGTTTTGGAAAATCAGAGTCAGATCTTAATGTGATTTCCTTCCCAACAAAATTGTTGGTGGTTGATGCTGCTCTCATTACAAATTTTGAAGCTGCTAGTTCTCGATAGTCACTTAAGGGTAGAATTCTGGCTGTATTATATGTTTCCTTATTTGAGGCATGACTAGGCACACCCAATGCAATTTTAATTCCTTACAATCTTAACTTGCAATCTTTTTCAATAAATACTTGGTGCACAAAAAAACACTTGAACATAAGGTAATTGAGATCGTACAAGTGCAAGTGAAAGGTGGATTAATATTGTTGTATCCATTCCCCAAAATAATCTGCCAAATACCTTCAGGAAATGTATGCTTTTTCTTGCCTTTGTCAGAATATAATCAAAGTGAGTATTCCAAGTTAACTTTGATGTAAAGAAAACCCCCTGAAATTTGACAATTTGTCTGCATTCAATTATGTCACCATATAATTTAAAAACAGGCAAGTTATTCGAATTACTACCCACATTAAAGAGCGTTATATTGTTTTTTCTTTTAACAGTGACAAACCATTTTCCAGCATATACTTGCCTAGGTTATCAAGATCAGATTGGAACTGTCTTCGAATATAATTTTGTGTTCTTTGAGGAGTTGTCTTTTTTAAAGTGACATCCATCCACATACAAATGTCACCAGCATATTGAGCTAGACTGACACAATTAGAAAGTATGTTGGGGAGATCTTGAATCAGGATGTTAAATAGAATAGGTGCTAAAACAAGTCCTTGTGGAATTCCCATATCAAGATTTTGTGAGTAAGAATAACTGAATCCCACTCTACTCTGAATTGTTCTGTTCTGTATGTGTGTGTGTTATTTTTTATTTATTTTTTTTTTATTCTTTTATATTGAGGATAATGGAATAAGCACTTATGTGCTTTTTTACATCCTGTCCCCGCGTGTATGCAGTTTTGTAAATTGTGTCATGTGTTCCCACCGGCACACGATGGCCTAGTCTTACGAAAAGTGGAACAGGATTTAACGTGTGCGCAAGATGTTCTGTGTGTATGTGTGCATTTACGTGTGTACATGTGTGTGTGTGTGTATGTGCACGTGTGCGTGCGTGCGTGCGCGTGTCTCTCTCTCTCTCCCTATGTCTGTACACATCTGTGTCTGTGTGTGTATGCACATGCATGCATAGATGTATGTGAGTTTGAGGTTACTGTATGTCCACAGCTATCATAACTGTATATATATTCAAGCTACTGTAAGTAACTCAGCTTATTCCATTAGAACATGTATTATTGTACGTCCACAGCTATCATAGCTGTATATATATTCACCCTACTGTAAGTAACTCAGCTTATTCCCTCAGAACATGTATCATAACTGTATATATATTCACAAATGTATATATATTCACCACTACTGTAAGTAACTCAGCTTATTGCCTCAGAACATGTATTAATGTACGTCCACAGCTATCATAACTGTATATATATTCACAAATGTATATATATTCACCACTACAGTAAGTAACTCAGCTTATTCCCTCAGAACATGTATTACTGTACCTCCACAGCTATCATAACTGTATATATATTCACAAATGTATATATATTCACCACTACAGTAAGTAACTCAGCTTATTCCCTCAGAACATGTATTACTGTCCCTCCACAGCTATCAAAGTATCATAACTGTATATGTATTCACAGCTACTGTAAGTAACTCTGCTTATTCCATCAGAACACCTGTTACTGTAGTCCACAGCTATCATAACTGTATATTCACTACTACTGTAAGTAACTCAGCTTATTAATTAATTTATTTATTTATTTTATTTATTCTTTTATATCGAGGATAATGGAATAAGCACTCATGTGCTTTTCTACATCCAGTCCCCGTGTGTATGTGGTTTTGTAAATTTTGTCATCTGTTCCCACCGGCACACAATGGCCTACTCTTTTGAAAAGCGGAACAGGATCTAACGTGTGTGCAAGATGTTCTGCGTGCATTCGCACATGGGGCCTCAGAACATGTATTACTGTAGTCCACAGCTATCATAACTGTATATATATTCACAGCTACTGTAAGTGACTACATCCACAGCTATCAAAACTATATATATTCACCACTACAGTAAGTAACTCAGCTTATTCCCTCAGAACACGTATCACCCCAACAGGCCTGAGGAAGGGGGCTTTGCCCAGGGCACGGAGGAGAACCTGCTGCCCATGAAGAGCAGGCAGGAGGACTGCCCGGTGCGGCAGATGAAGGACAGCTACCAGGAGGTCGTCATCCCCCTGGGGCAGAACCCCCACGTCAGAGAAAAGTACATCTCCTTCCTCCATGGCCTTCGATTTGGCCGGCTGTTGGAGGACTTGGACACCTTTGCAGGTGAGAACCGTCGCCACCTTTGAAAAATGAACTTGATTCGTGAAAAGCTTTTGTGGTCTGTGAATTAAAGGAAAAGATGTATCTTCAAAGGTGGTTCTTTTGGTTTTTTGGGATACCCTTTCATAGAGATTGTACAGTCTGTCTAAAATGAAACTGAGAATCTGTCAAAATTAGTCGAAAAGGAATTATGTGATTTAATACTCACGGACTGTAGACATAGAGTTGGATTTAGTATGGAAGATGAAAATGACCACAGTGTCAAGTCAAATTTTTATTTCCAGATGGTACATTGAATTAGCAATGCATTTGCTTTTTTTTCATCAAGCCATCTATCTAGGAGCAAAAAACAACTTGATCAATATTATCTAACTACATTAGTACCATAACCGATAATAAAACTCCAAAAGAAAAATAGAAACAGAGAAGAAAAGAAAGAAAGCACACACACACACGCACGCACGCATGCACGCACACTCACACTCGACCAAAAACAAAATACAACAAAATTCATCAATGAAAATGGTCCCCCCCTCCCCACCCCCCCCCCCCCCCCCCAAGAAAAATACACTGCATAACTTGTACACACATACATGCACGCACACACATGCACACGCAATGCAACGCAACACAATATAACACAACACAACACAACACAACACACACATTCATACACATACCCACATACATACATGCACACATTTGTACTCACTTAGATTTGGATTACAAGAAAATGTGAGAGAAAATGTAAAATACCACACAAAATATATCAGGTTACAATATTACCCATTTCATTGTCATACTTTATAATTAATAATAATAATAATAATGTATGAAAATTTATATAGCGCTGAATCTTGTAAATTAAACAAATCAAAGCGCTTGCATTCACATCATTCACACGCATGCAACCATCCACAAATATCAATATAAACAAATATCAAATTTATATACACAACACACTTAGGTGGGGGTGGTGGAGGTGAAGGTAGCTATTGAAAACTAGGAACAGATAACAGGGGACAATGACAACCAACACACAAAAAGTATGTGTGATTTTATCTTTTTTGTCCTGTTATTTTGAGGGTAATGGTGTGTGTGCATGCGTGTGTGCGCACGTAGTGTGTGTACATACAAGATATGCCTGTATGTGTGGATATAAATGCAGATATGAAGCGCATTAGATGTTGTGTACGACAATTATAATGTATCTTCTGTGATCACTTGTTTTCTGTGCAGTGTGGATCTGCTACATCCATAACCAGGACCCCAGACGAGGAGGGGAAATCTTGAAGTCTCCCCTGTCTACTGTCACTGCCCTTGTAGACCGCATCGGTAAACACTTGTCTTCTAGTTTGGCTTTGGTGGTTGAACTTATGTTTGCTATTTGTATCAATGATCAGTTGTTGCTGTTGCTATTGTTGCATTTTGAAGATGCTGTTCATATTTTGATTTGTTTTTGCAAGATATGACGCTATATTAATTCCTTTGTACCTTCATCATCTCATTTTTCTTTTTTAGTAGTAGTATGTAGGTAGTTATTTGGTTTCAAGCGTAATGTTTAACATGTAAAATGGTACTCGTGGCCCATAGTATGAAGTAAAAGTATCCCCAAAATACTTCTTTTTTTTTTTTCCAACAACTCTAATAGTTTTTTGTACATTTTTTTCATGTATCAAAACTGTTTTATGGGGGGGAGTGGAAGGGGGGAAAGGAAGGGGGGGAGGAGGGGGGGGGGGGGAGGGAAAGGGGGGGGTTCGTTTTTTTTGGGGGGTTGGATGGTTGTGTTTTATTTTGCCTGGGAATTTTTTTTTTTGTCCAGATCAGACTGAAGGTCCCTGGTGAAGGGGCTTGACCCCTGGGTTAGTGGACCCTGGCCGTGTGGCTAACCCATTTTGGTGTTGACGGTTTTTTAACCCACTAGAGCCCCCCCCTGAAATTTTTTCCGGGGTAAACGTGCACCCTATTGTCTCAACCCGGAAATTTCCGGGGGTGTCGAACCAAAGTAAACAAGCCGCTGCCTTGACTCGTTAAAGGGAAAGAACCCCAAAAATTAGTGGGAATCACTCCTGTTGCTTGCAACACCCAGTGCACAAACGTAGAAAAAATGACTTTTTTTAGCTCGTATTTTTTTTTTTTGATACTGTTTGGGAAGTTCTTGTTCAAAATGGCTGACACTTTTGTTGAAGGCATCATAACTTTACCGTGTAAAAAGGGGCAAATAAATGTGTTTTTACTAACGTGATAAAAACACGTGTGTTTCAGGAAATAGTGTTTTTTAAAAAAAAATAAAATGAGTTTTTGGCCTGGATTTGTTTGATGTTGTTGAGGGGGGGTAGTAAATTACGTGGTGATGAAAAAAAGGTTTTTTTTTTGTTGAATTTTTTTTTTTAAAATTTTTTTGGAAGGAAATATCATGCTAACTAATTTTGGTTGGCCTGAATAATCTACAATAAAATTTTCTGGCTTTGGGGTAGATTTTTATCAGGATATTATGTGAGTTTTCTGAGAAAGAGGGATATAACATAGCAGGGGTACAAAAGGATTTTTTTCCCCCATAAAATGGGTGCCTTGAATGGGCAGTAAGAGGAAAAAGTTTTGACAGTTTTGTTTTCTTTTTTTTGATTTCTTTTTGTTGTTTTGTTGTCTTTGTCGTTTCTTACTTTCTTCCTTTCCCCTTTTTTTTTCTTTTTTTCAAAAATGTTGGGTTAATCCAATCTAAATTGTTTTTTCATGTTAAAATACAATACAATTCTTTTACAAAAATAGCACAGAAATTTTTTTTTTATGGCACATTTTTCTGTATAAAGTATTTTTAGTATTTAGTATAGGCCCCTTTTTTTATTAAATAAAAATAACAATAACAATGATATAATAATAATAAAATTATCTTTTTTATTATGGCAGGTACATTTGCTTGCCTATAATTTGTTAAAGGTGGTTTTGACCTCATTTGATTATAGACTTATTTTTTTTTTCTTTTTTTGACATGCAGTTTTAACTGACTGGCTGGTGAAGTGATCTGGGGATCGTAAAAGTCCCCCACCCTTAATTCCCCAGAGACGATCCCAAAATTAAATTTTTTAAAACCTCAAACGGTCTTGGGGTCACAACTGTGGTGGTTTGAAAAAGAGTACATGCTTAGAAAGTCCAATTTCCACACCTTTTGCCCATTAAAAGAAAGAGAAGGCTGGTTGGCTGCTTGGTTTTGATGATCGTCAAAGTTGCTCTGATTGCAGCCTACACCCACTAAGGGGTTTGAGTATTAAAATCAGAACCAAAAAAATTTGAGATTGCCATTAAGTCATAGACCCGGAAGACTTCTGAGTGAAAAAAAAGAAGAAAGAGATCCCTTTGATTTAACTTTTTTTCCCCGAGGCTGAAGTGGAGCAAAAAATGCGACATTTTTGGCGAGTGATTTATGTCTGGTGTCTGTGGCAGTAATGAACTTTCACGGGCCCAAGAAAACATAAAGAGGGGTTAGGTGTGTCCACAGTTTTGTTTTGTTTTTTGCCAGTCGCGCAGTACCCCATGAGGGCACAGCATGTATTCTTAATCTTGTTCAAGGGATTTTTTTCTCGGGAGTTAACTCAGTCCGCCCATCTCCAAAAAAAAGTCTTTGGATGAGCTGAAAAAAAGGGTCACGTGTCGAACGCGCAAATTTCTTGACACATTAAAAACCTTTCTGCTTTTTGGAAGAGTAGGCCTTGTGTGCCGTGGAAATGGATGAAACTTGAAAAAACTGGAACACAGGGAAACGGGATGTAAAAAAAACCACATGTGCTTACCCTTTATCTTTAAATAAAAAAATTTTTTTAAAAACTTTAAATATAAAACCTTTTGGTTTTAGCACTATCAGGGATGGAATTCAACCCCGGGGACTGGGTTTTTTGGGGGTTTTGTTTGTTCAGAGCTTCAGGCCCGAAACCTTTTCCCCTTTAAAAAGACGTGAAGTGCGGGTACGTGCCTGGGCGGCAAACCCTCCTGGAAGTCCCCCTGTTTTTTTTGAACAGGTGTGGGGGGGGGTTCATTTTTTTTTTTTTTTTTTTCTTTTTTCGTCTTTTTTAAGTTTTGTTTATTTTAGTCTTTTTTTGTTTTTTTTTCGATGCCTTTTGAATTTTTAAGTGGTATACTCTTGAATTTTTTCTTCCCTTCACCTACCCCGTGCCCCGTGGACCGTGGGGGACACCCATGAAGATTTTGCAACCAGCTTCCCCACCCCCCACGGTCCTCTGCTCCAGGGGGTTAGAGTCAGTTCTTTTTGTACAGATTTTGGTTTGAGTATGCGCAGTCATGAAATGCAATGCAAAGCAAAACAATACAGTAACAGAACAAATACAAAATACACAACAACGAATTTTGATTAAAAAACTCACTTCACTTCACCCACTACACTACACTGCACTGCATGCCTTTGCACAATACTACCCTACGCTATGCTACTTTTCCTTTCAAATTACATTAAAAAAATACGCTACACTAATTCATTCTTAAAATTTTACATTTTTACACCACTACACAAAAAACTTTCCTCTATCAAAAAAAACTTCAATAGAATTCGGCAATACGCAGTTCCTTTGTCCAATTTTGTGAAGATTTTGGAGTATTTCCCTTGACAACCACTCTCTAGAAAAATTTTCACCCAGCCCTCCCAGTTTGCTACTATAATTACGGCGCATAAGCGCGATTCGCAAGTATTGCCACTGATGAAAAAACTTCCAAGCTTGTCCATCTCTTTTTTTCTTTACTTTTAATACTGTAATTTCTTTTGGCGGGCCTACCGGCATCATCTATCCACTTTTTCAACGCATACAAAACTTGCACTCGACGGGCCCCAAAGAAAGAAAAAATCTAAACCAAACCCTCCTCTTCTGCGATTTTCTGGTTCCTTCTCACAAAGACTGGGTAAAAATCAATACCCTTGTTTCAAATGTCTCCACAAATCTGCCCCCTTTATTTTTGTAACTGTCCTTAAATGTCACTCCATCCCTTTCCCCTTCGTTCAGCCGCAATACTTTGTGCTTTCGAACCCCCGATTCAAAAAAAACCACTTTTTGCCGTCCCCCCTTCTCTGTTTTGGTCCATCCACCTGGAATGACCCCCCCTCTTCATTTTCGAAAAAAGCCTTCACTTGATTCCTTCAAACCCACCTCAAAAACATTTTTTTCTACCTGAGACTTTCCCCCCCTATCTGCCCCTAATTTTCAAAAACATCTTTCCCTTTAAGTGTTTTTCTGTGTGTGTGGGTGGTGTGTGTGGTGTTTTGTGTGTGTGTGTGTGTTGTGCGTGTGCGTGCGTAGGGGCCGGCTGGATTTGAAATCTGTTGTTTATTTTTTGGGGAGAGTTGATGCCTGTAAAGTTTGAGCGAAAGCGCTTCGATTTGTTGTTTTCTACAAATTCAGCCTTATAAATTCCAAAAATTTTTTATTATTTTTTCTACACTACTTACACTTGTACAATACACTACTTGCATCACTTTTACATTAACCCCACTGCACTACACTGACTTCCCACACCGAAATGCAAAAAAAAGGTTTTTTTTTTTTTTTTTTTGCTTGGCAAAATTTGTTCTTTCTTTCATGTAGGGGAAATAACCATGTTTTTTTTAAAACATCCTTTTTGAATGGGTGAGGGCACTTGTGGATCCCGCCAAGGCTTTGTGGTTAACTAATCAAAACATTGAGAGAAGTGTGGAGTCACAGCACATGAAGCAGCAAAACCCCTTTTAAAATGAGACTAAAACCCGGCCCCTGTGTTCGACGCATGCAGAACATCTTGCCCAAAAATGTTAAACGTTTTCCCGCTTTTTGGGAAAGAGTGGGGATTTGTGCCGGTGGAAACGTGACAAAATTTACAAAACCGCATACCCCGGGGGGGACGGGATGAAAAAAAAGACATGATGCTTATTCCATTATCCCGATATAAAAGTTTTGATAAATAAGGGGCCCCAGGCCCAGTGCTAAAAATACAAAAGTATGCCCCCCTTCCCTTTTTTTCCAAGTCCAGTGCAGTCATTTCTGTATATTTTGCACCAGGGGGGAGGAACGGATAGAGCTGAGAGCAGCTGAAAACTGACTGCGTTTTTATTTATTTATTTATACACTTTTAAGTCTTGGAGTTTCTCTGCGTAAATTCGGGTGTTCCCCAGGGGGGCGCATCGCCAAAAAGGCAGCGCTACCTTTTTATTTTTTATTTTTCCCTGTCTGCAAGTGTATTTTTTTTCCTATCGAGTGGCTTTTTTCACATATTTTGCCGGGGACTCTCTTTGTTCTTGGGGGTTCTTTTCTATTAAATATTTAGTGTAACCCCGGGACCTGGGTTTATCATCTCATCCGAAAGACTACACCCATACCACCCTCATGGTCAATTGGGGAAAAACTGTACACCCCCCTTTTTGCCCCCCCCCCCAAACCCCCCCCCCTTTCCCCCCCCCCCCCCCCCCCCCCCCCCCCCCCCCCCCCCCCCCCCCCCCCCCCCAAAAAGAAGAGAATGCCACCTTTTCAAAAATGATTTTTTCCCTTTTCTGGTGATGATATTAAAAACCCTCTTCATAGTTTTTTGTAAAGTATGTATAATGTAAAAATTTTGTAATAAAGGATGCTGCGACATGGGAAATGATGTTTTGTAAAATCATTTGTTTTGCTTCCCAGTGGGGGATGGGGGGGCCTGTCAGTTAATGAGCATTCCCCCCCTTTGGAAATTCTGTACTAGAAATTCCCTCTTTTTCTATCACTTCTTTGTTTCTGCCTTGTTCCTTTTTTCCCTGTCACCTCCTTTTTGTCTATTTTCTGCCTTCTTGGTCCTTTTCCTGCTTTTTCCAGGGAAAGATTTCAAAGAAATTTTTCTTTAACCGAAGTCGGATGGCGGGGCCCTGACTTGTCAGGCGTTAAGACCAAACAGAATATTTTGTTGAGCTTAAACAAAAAAAAAGAAGTGGTTTGGAAAAAACAGGAGGGAGGGGTGTATGGCAAAGTCCCTTTTCGGGGCGTTAACCTGAAACCAAAAGGGTGCCTTTTGTTGGTTAGCTTTTTTACCGGAAATGGAAACGCCCAGGGTCCATTACCGAAAAAAGAATTTAAATTTTTCGGTGGGGACGGGATGCTCGTGGTCGGGAGTTATGCTTTCCCCACCTTAAAAGGGTATGGGGGGTTGGTGGGGGGCGGGGGGCCCGGGGGGGAAAGGGGGGGGGGGGGGGGCCCCCCCCTTTTGGGGGGGGAAGGGGGGGGGGAGAGGGGAGGGGGGGGGGGGGGGAAAAGGGGCGGGTTTGGGGGGGGGGGGGGGTTTTTTTTTTGGGGTTTTTTTAAGGGCGGTGTCCCCCAAAGTTGGACACACGGGGCCCTGATTTGTCGCACTTAAACCAGCGAAAACATTTTTTCGCTCATTTGACTGACAATGATAGTTTCGTCTGAGTTTTTGGAAAAAGATAAAACCCGACTAGTGTACCTGTTATCTGTTCCCTTCTCTGTCACCCTGTTGACAGTAGAAGTCTCCCACAAGTGCACCAGGGTTCACCATTTTCTCTCTGTCTTGCTGATTCTACCACCCCGTAGCCTCCCCCCAGACACTGATCTCAGTGATGTTTTTGGCGTGTAGGATTTGGGGCTGCCCCTCTTTTGCTGACTATGATAGAGAAACTTTAATTCTTGAAAAAATAATATGAATTTATTATTTTTCCCATTGTTACAGTTTGGATTACCATTTGTAGTATTAAAAATATATGTTTTTTATTGTTGGGGGGGGTGGTTTATTTTTATTTTCTATTTCAGTCACGCTTTTCTGTGTGAAATTTGGGTCCCCCCTGGGGAGAGCGCGTCACCACAAGGCAGCGCCACCTTTTTTTTTCCCTGTTGCAACTGATTTGTTTCCCTATCGAGTGGTTTTCTTTTACAGATTTTTTGCCAGGGACAGCTCTCTTGTTCCGGGGTGTTTTTTTAGTGCGTAATAATTGGTAACGCATGGGGCCCTGGGTTTTATCGTTCATTCAAAAGACAAATATACTGATAAAACTTGTTGTATTGTTCCTTGTAAACATTTTGGAAATACTACCCTGTAATACTTTTTTAAAAAATTTATTAAGTATGGAATTTTTTTGCGCTGACCTTTGTAAAGCAACAAAGCAAAGCGTCGATGAAATTTTTTTTTTTTTTATTTATGCTGTGTATACAGGTTTTTAAAAATGTTGTACTGTTCCCCCCGGGACACAATGGCCTACTCTTTCGAACAGCGGAACGGATTTAAGTGTGCGCAAATATTCTGCAGCTTTTTCGACCGGGGCCCCTGTTTATGTCTCATCCAAAAAGGACTTTTCAAAAACAGTGAAAATTTCCCCATGTTTGTTTCAGACAGCTGTGGGTGCCCCTCTGCACCCCGGAGGGGCGGAAGGTGGGAAATTTTTCCCCTGGGAGAGGTGTATATCCTTCCCAGCGTTGTGTACACTTCTTCATGCAGGGAAAAATTTGGGCATTTTTTCCTTCTCACCAGACATTTTAACGCATGCCTTTACCTTTTATTTCAAAGGAGGGGAAGAGAGAGTCAGCCCAGGGTTTACATAAGGAAAGGTGTCCCATAACCTTGGGGGTCATAGGGGAGCGAGGCATCAGAGACCTAGCTTCTCCGGGGGCCAGCATATTGGGGGCCCACGCCCATCTCCTCTCCCTCGCTGTTTTCCCTTCCCTGCCCCTAAAGGGCAGGTACCTTTACAATGGGGGACTGTACTGAAGCCAAGGCATGCAAAAGGTCACCATCCCAACCCCGTAACCACATCATGCTTTCCTTGGGCTATGGGAAAGCAGTGCTAAACTTGAGCTTTTTAATGGGTTAAGGGGGTAAAATTTGCTTCCCCTTGTTACTTTTTGGAAGCTGTGTTTTCTCCCAATGGGGTTTTCTTTTTTTTTCCCTGCCGTTTTTTTTAACTTCTTTTTGGATTTATAGATCCAACAAAAGAAAACACTTCATGGAAATTTTTCCCTTGAAGGTTTTTTGTGTGAAAAATTTTGGAGGCCCCCCCACATAAAGAAGAAAATTTTTTTTTTTAACTGTTTTTTGAAGGAAAAATTAATGAAAACAAACAAAAAAGGGAAAAAATAAAAAATTTTATAAAAAAAATTTAAACAAATTGAAATGTAGCTGTTGTGAAAGGAAAATTTTGGTTTTTAAGCATATTTTGGTGAAGAAGGGGGGAAAGGTTTTTTTAAGTGTTTAAAAAGCAAAAGGAAGCAAATTTTCCTTTTGAACTAGGCTGAACGCTCAATTTTTTGTCTACAAATCAAAAATTAAAACCCTGACCCCCCCCTAAAAAATCGTTTAAAAAATTCATCAAACCCCTCATTTTGTTTAGTTCATTTATCGTAATCGGGGGGGGGTTACACCTTTTTTTGCCTCACACTTTTACCCATTTTGACCCAACCCGTTTTTTCCAAAAAGGGTTTTTCCTTTTGGGATTTTAAATCATTAAACCCCATTTCCCCTGAAATTCTTTAGATGACACTATAAACGAGGATTTGGGGTGTGAACGCATGCGAACATCTTTGCACATTTAAAAACCTGTTCTTTTGGTTAGAAAAAAAAGACAAAAACACACATATTTAATATTTATCTAAAATTTAATATGATATATATGTTTGTGTGTGTGTAAGATAGATGGCAGGCGGGGCGATACAATTTTATTTTAATGGTGCAAAAAAGGGTTGTGAATGAAAGAATCTTGCCTTGGTAAACCTCGTAACTCTAGCCAAGGATTAGAACAAACAACAACAACAACAAGAATTCAATAGAGATGTGTGACAAAAAACCAACAACCTTGTATTGGAGAGAATTTCAATTGCTTTTTTCAATTTTAAAAAAAGGCCTCTGTTCAGTGATCCCAGTTTTTCTGTTTCAAAGGGCCCCTCAGTTTCTTTTCCCCCTTTACCTTTGTGCTGTAGTGAATTTTTGTCAAACCCTTTTGGGGGGGCGGGGGTTTCCCAAGGGGTGAGGGGGGGGGAAATTTAGAGGGCATTGGGGTTTGGTTGCCACCTCTTGGGCAACCCACAGTCTGAGCTAATACTGTCGTCAGTGGGGTTAGAAGGGTTTGGTGTCCTGTGATGTTAGCTCGAACAGGCACCACTGAACACCCCCAAAGTGACCCGCAGCAGTGCAGAGCCCCCGGGGTGTGGCCCCATGGGGGCCTGATATTGAAAGTCCGGTAACTTTGACCCTTGGGATGAGACATAAATTTGGGGTGGGCTGTGGCTGGGAGATTGGGATGGTGGCGTGGGAAAGCAGGATGGGGATGCCCCCAGAATGTAAGGCAGCAGAAAAACAAAAAAGAGTTGCTTTTTTACAGGAGCTTTTCCTGCAGAAAAAAACAAATGCACTAACCGGACTTCTCCTTTTTGGGATCTCTGTATGCTAATAAATTTAAAAGGGATTTTTTTTTTTTTTTATAGAACCCAGAAAACAGGGGAAAAAAGGGGAAAGGTGGCAGGGGGTTTAAAGCGGTCAACTGCCAAAAAGAAAACCGTGAGGTTTCGGGGTTTCGATTCCCGCCTCCCCTTTTTTCCCCTTTTTTGACAAAAAATTTGAAGAGTGTCAAAGCCCTTCGGGGTGACACTATAAACCGAGGCCCTTGTTCAAACCATGCAGAAATCTTGCACACACGTTAAATCCTGTTCCGCTTTTTGTAAAAGTAGGCCCCTTGTGTGCCGGTTTGGGGAACAGATGCAATTTTCAAAACCGCATACAACGGGGGCTGGTACAAAAAAAAGAGAAAGTGTTATTTCGTTACCTCGATATAAAAAAATAAAATTAATTAGTTAAAAAAAACACAAATTGGAGGTTTGAAAAAATCTAACCCAATTTATCTGTGTCGTTTAGATTGTACTGCACACTTGCTTTTTTTTTTGGGTTTATTTGTGATTGAAACAGCATTTTTTGTTTGTGTTGTTATTGCTGAAAAAATTCCGTATTTTTTACTTTAGTTTTATCAGTTATGGAAGTTAGTCTTTTTGGGCAGAATTGTGACATTTTAAACGGCAAAATTTAGACGGGAAAAATTATACTTTTAATACATAAAAAACCCTTTGGGTAAGTTTATCCCCGATGAAAATCTTACACTAAATACAAGGCTGTCAGTGGTATGAAAAACAATAGGCTGGTGACTAATGGCATGTGTAATAAAGAGTATTTGGGGACAAAAAAAATGTTCGTGTTTTAACCCTCCCGTGTGGGAATCCTTTTTTTCTTTCTGATCCCTTTTTTCTTTCTTTTTGTGTTTTAAAATTTAAAACATTTTGTTTCGGGGACACGTAATGCAGTCTTATGTGGTGGGCGGTCAAACTCTGCTTTCGAGTGAAAAACTGTTTGATCCATTTTTTTTTTTTTCATATTTTTTATTTGATTTTCTTCATTTTTTTATTTTTACTTATTCATTCATTTATTTATATTTTTGTTTTATTTATGTGTTTATGTATTTATTACAGGGTTTAAAAAGGTTTTATGTAGGGGGTGTGTGCTTTTCCCTTTTTGAAAAAGCTTACTAACTTTTTACATTTTTGTTTGTTTTCTTTCTCAGCGGGTGTTGTGGGGGGGTGGGGGGGGGGGGGGGGGGGGGGGGGGGGGGGGGGGTGGGGGGGGGGGGGGGGGGGGGGAGGGGTTTTGGGGGGGGGGGGGGGAGCGGGGGGGGGGTTTTTGGGGGGGGGTGGGGTGGGGGGGGGGGGGGGGGGGGGGGGGGGCGGGGGGGTTTTTTTTTTTTGGAAATTTTTTTTTTTTTTTTTTTTTTTTTTTCCCCCCTTTTTTTTTTTTTTTTAAAATAAGGGGGGGGGGGGGGGGGGGGGGGGGGGGGGGGGAGGGGGGGGGGGAGACAATATTCTTTGTTTTGGGGGAAAGGCCATTTTTAAATTAAAAGTTTGAAATTCTTTTCCTCTCTCTTTCTCTGTGCTCTGTTTGCTGTCTCTTCTGTCTGTCTTCTGTCTCGTCTGTCTCCCTCTCTCCTCTCTCCTTTTCTCTCTTTTGTCTCTCTCTCCCCCTCTCTTCTGATGGTTGTGGGGGGATGAAGGAGTGAAAAAATTGCGTAGGACTTTTCATAAAATCAGTGTTTTTAATTTTTGTTTTCCCTGTGTTAGATTGTTGTGTTTCCGCCTTTTGCTGTCTGATCATTTATTTTTCTGATTTTTTTGATGAATTTGTGTTAACTGTTTTATTTTCGATTAATAATAATAATAAAATAATAATAAAATTATGAAATTTTTTATGCGCTGAATCTTGTAAAGGAAAAAATCAAAGCGCTCACTTACTGTTAATTTTGTCCATGCATGTCTTCAGTA
Source organism: Rapana venosa (assembly GCA_028751875.1). Classification (NCBI taxonomy): domain Eukaryota; kingdom Metazoa; phylum Mollusca; class Gastropoda; order Neogastropoda; family Muricidae; genus Rapana; species Rapana venosa. The sequence continues at coordinate 8,415,769 of CM054155.1, forward strand.
ACATAGCTTAGATTTGTCAAAGTGTGGGAAAAGTTATCATTAATTTTTTTTGCACGTTTGCTGTAAGTGTTATTATCCATTTATTGTTTTTTTGTTTGTTTGTTTGTTTTTCTCTTTTTTTGAGGGCCAGGTGTAAAGAAGCCTCTGGCTTTCCCAAAACCCCTTTAAAAAATTCGGTTCGAGTTTCAACAAGAATTGCTCTTTATCCTCACTATGAATAAATATGTCGCAACTTAAAACTCAAAAAGCCCTTTTTTATCTTGTTGTTTTTTTTGAATTACTTTATAGAACATATTATTTTGTTGTTATTGTTTTTTAAACTACTTATGACCATATTATGTTTTTGTTTCCTTAACAACATTTTAATATTTGAAGAAAAAAAAATTTGATTTCAGCCCCCTCCCCCCTCACTTACTTCACGTTAAAGAGTTTTTATTCTTTGGTGGGGGGGATTTTCAATGTTTTATTTCAAGGTAATTAATGAATCTATGTGCTTTTTTTTTTACTTTAGTCCCCCTGAGCCCCTTTGGTTTTGTAAAAATTTTGTCATCCGTTCCAACCCTACCAATGGGGTACCTTGAAAAATGGAACAGGTTTTTTTCTCCTCCCCTTTTGGTGATTTTTATTTTGCGTATCTCTGCATTCTGGCCGTTTGTTTGATTATAAAATAAAAAAAAATATTTAAAAATTTGAAAAATTAAGTGTACCCCCCAAAAAAGCACATGAAATTTCAGTGTTTAATTTTCGAAGGAGGTGGGAGGGGAAAGTTTAAAAGCCAGCTGCCGGATTTTTGTACCCAAATTTTGTTATTGACCCCCCAAAATCGGGTGGCCCGCCAAATCCGGATTGCAGTGGTTGTAGGCAAATGTTGTGCACAGACCATGCATGGCGTGATTGTAGGGTCAAGCACAAATTTTCCAACATCATCAGTCCAGAACGCTAAAAATTTAACTCAAAGGGTCGCGTGAAATGGGTCCCCACCATTTTGTGGGACGCATGATTTTGGCTAATTTTAAAAATTCGCGACCTCCCAACATAATAAAACATACACATTATAACATTTTAAAAATTTTTTAAGGGCTACTTTTTAATTGTTTCACAGTTTTTTTAAAAGTGACTGTATTTTTTTTTTACAAATTTCAAAAAAATGTCACTGAATGCTGAAAATTTAAAAAAAAATTTTAAATTAGCTGGTATCTCAAATGGCTTGAAAATGTTCATAAAAATAGTCCCCCTTTTAAGCAAAGTGATGATTTTTCACCCAAAAAAAAGTTCCCTGAAGCTGGCTGACTTCATTGAGTCACTTTTTTTTTACAAAAGAATTTTTTTTTTTTAAAAAATCTAGCAATGGAGAGGCTGGAAATCCCCAAAAATAGCACTTGTTTCAATTTAAAAAAATTAGCAAACAGACAAAAAATAAGCAAGTTATTTGGGCAAGGAAAACAACTGTGTTTTGAAAGTGATTGCCCTACAGGCCAGAGTACTTTCCTTGAGTCGAACTACTTTGTGTATTTTTCTAAAAATTTGTAATTCTGCCGAAACTGGTCCAGTGAAGGAGAGGAACTTTGGCACAACCTAAATGAGTTAAGCTCTCCCCTTCCTTTTACCTAGTCCAGGTGTGGTCAGTTCCTGCTATAATTAGCACCAGCTGGGCTGGGATGGGATGGAAGGGATAGCAGCTGATTTAGGGGGGAACTGACTGACGGCTGTGGAGTGAGTTGATGGTTTGGACGTTGCCAAAAGAAAAGAAGACTTACGGGAGGAGAAGGCCAGGGTTTTTCGCTCCCCGAAGACTGGCCCATGAAAAAAGAACGTCACCTGATCCACAAAAACTTTTGGAGACCCTTTATCGAGGGGAAGTGCTAATAATATAAAAATAATAATCGGGGAATTTATACAGCGCAAATCTTGCAAAAAAAAACAAATCAAACGCTCTCATTATCTATTCTTTCACATGCAGCCCGTTACGATTAATTTGATTTTTTCAAATTTAAATGTAAACACCAACACGCGCACAAATTAAAGTTTTTTTTAAAAAAACAAATGTAAAAACACCGCGCGCGCGCGCCCACACACAAGTGCTGTGCGAGGCTTTTTGTCTTTGCTGTGTGTGTTATTTCTTTTTTTTTCTTTTTTTTTTTTTTTTTACACTTTAATTTAACCATTTAACCTTTTTCCACTTTAATTTTTATTTAACCAGATTTTTCGCATAAATTTGGGCTGCCTTTCGGGGAGAAGTCGCCATTAAAAGCCGCCACCCTTTTTTTTCTTTTTTTTCCTGTCTGCAACAGTATTTGTGGCTTTTTCTACGAATTTTGCCAGGACAACTCTTGTTGCCGTGGGTTCTTTTTACGTGTGCTAATAATTTTGTGCAATGCAAGGGACCTGGGTTTTTGTCTCATCCGAAAGCTAGGCCCGACCACCACTCATGATTAAGGATGGGGAAAAGTTTTGGGTCCAAACAGGATTTTAACCACCCCCCTTCTGACCCGGGCTTTTCGCTTTCTAGCAGGCGTGTTTAAACCCCTAGACCCCCAACATGTGTGGATAGGGGGAGGGGGGATGGGGGGGGGGGTGCACTGTTGGGTGAGTGGGGGGTGTGTGTTGAGTAGTAGTATAGTATAGTAGTAGTAGTTTCTTCGTTTTAAAAATCCTTCCATTTAAAAATGATATCGACGGGAAAGGACCCCTTTTGTGTGTGTGGGGGGTGGTGGGGGGGGGAGAAAATGCACTAACTAACAAATTTTCAATAAACAACATTATGAAAAAAAAAGCATAAAAAAAGAATTCTGAAAAGAAAAATAACAGCTAAAATACAAAATTTTTTAAACCATATTACTAGTATACATTGTACTAAAACATCTGAAAATAGGGGTATGATTTAAAGAAAATCACTTTCTTTCATTAATGGATTTAAATTTATGGATTAATTTAAATTTTATTAATTTCTTTCTTAAGTGGTGAGTGCCTGTGGTGTGTGTTTTTTGGGTTTTTCTTTTGTGTTTTTTTGTTTTAAAAGGTTGAACCACCCTTGGGCATGGTTTAGGAGTCCCCCCCCGGAGTTAGCACAAAAACCAACTCAATTCCCTAAAAAAATCCTACCACTGAGATACAACTGAGATCCCATATGGAACATTCAAAACATTTACACACATTAAAAGTCCCTTTCTCCCCTTTTGGAAAAGGGTTCATTTTTGTGCTGGTAGGAAGGGTGACAAATGCAAAAAAAAACGTGCACTAGTTTTCCTTGTGTAAAAACCTTCTCTGAAGTTTGGAAAGTGGGTATCTTAAAGGGGGGGAAAGGGGCTACGCAAAATCTCACACACACAACACTTTCACACACACATGCACACACCCCCATCCAAACACAAACCACACACACACACCACACCACGCCCCACACACAACACAACCACACAGGACAAACACACAACTGCTGGAAGCATCACGCAGGAAGCCCCAACTCCCCACAGAGTACAAGAGGGGGAGGATGCCGGTCAGAGGTCCAAAACATTTTTTGACCCTCCCCCTAGGCTTCCGGGGGGGTGTTTTTTTTTGTTGGTTTTAGTTTTTCCAGGTTTTCCTTAGAAGTTGCAGTTTTAGCTTGTCCAGGTTGTTCAAGATGCAGTTTTATAGTTTGTCAGGTTGTTGAAGATGGTTTTTTAGTTTGCAAGGTTGAAGAGCAGTTTTTAAACTTGTAAATTTTTTTAGAGCAGTTTTAGCTTTTCAAGGGTTTTTCAAGATGCAGTTTTATTTGTTTGTCAAGGTTGTTCAAAATGCAGTTTTATAGTTTGCAAGATTGTTCAAGATGCAGTTTTATAGTTTGTCAAGGTTGAAGATTTCCAGTTTAAGCTTGTCAAGGGGTTTTTCAAAAAATGCAGTTTTAGTTTTTCAAGGGTTTTTCCAAGATGAGTTTTAGTTTTCAAATTGTTCAAGTGCGTTTTAGCTTGTCAAGGTTGTTCAAGATGCAGTTTAAGTTTGTCAAGGTTGTTCAAAATGCAGTTTAAGTTTGTCAAGGGTGTTCAGATGCGTTTAGTTTGTTAGGTTGTTCAAAATGCTTTTTATGTTTGTCAAGGGTTTTTCAAGATGCAGTTTTATAATTTGTCATGGTTTTTTCAAGATGCAGTTATAGTTTGCAAGATTGTTAAGATGCGTTAAAATTTTTCAAGGTTGTTCAAAATGTAGTTTTATTGTCAAGGTTTTTTCAAATGCAGTTATAGTTGTCAAGGTTGTTCAAGATTTTCAGTTAAAGTTTTTTTCAAGGTTGTTGAAGATGCAGTTTAGTTTGTCAAGGGTTTTTAAGATGCAGTTTTTTTAGTTTGTCAAAGGTTTTTTTAAGAGTAGTTTTAGTTTGTCAAGGTTGTTCAAGATGCAGTTTTATAGTTTGTCAAGGTTTTTCAAGATGCAGTTTTGTTTTTCAAAGGGTGTTTTAAGATGCAGTTTTTTTTGTCAAGGTTTTCAAGGTTTCAGTTTTTTGTTTGTCCAGTTGTTCAAGATGCAGTTATATTTGTAAGGGGTTTCAAGGTTGCAGTTTTATAGTTTGTAGGTTGTTAAGGCAGTTTTGCTTGTCAAGGTTGTTCAAGATGCGTTTTAGCGTCAAGGGTTTTTCAGATGCGTTTTATAGTTTGTCAAGGCTGTTCAAATGTAGTTATAGTTTGTCAAGGTTGTTAAGATCAGTTTTACTTGTCAAGGTTGTTAAGATGCGTTTTTGCTTTTAAAAGGGTTTTTTCAAATGCAGTTTTAGTTTGTAAAAGGGTTTTTCAAGTTCAGTTTTGTTTGTCAAGGTTGTTCAGATGCAGGGTTTTTGTTTGTCAAGGTTGTTCAAGATGCAGTTTTAGTTTGTCAAATTTTTCAGTTGCAGTTTGTTTGTCAAGGTTGTTCAAAATGCAGTTGTGTTTTTCAAGGTTTTTCAAGATGAGTTAAAGTTTGTCAAGGTTGCAGTTTTTTTTAGTTTTTTCCCGGTTGTTCAAAAATGCAGTTATGTTTTTTTATGGTTGTTCAAAAAAGCATTTAGTTTTTCAAGGTTGTTCAAGATCAGTTTTAGTTTGTGATGGGGTTCAAGATGCAGTTTTAGTTTGTCAAGGTTTTTCAAAATGGTTATAGTTTTCAAAGGGTTTTTCAAGATGCATTTAGTTTGTCAAGGTGTTAAGATGCAGTTTTGTCAAGGTTGTTCAAGTTGCAGTTTTTATTTGTCCGGTTGTTCAAAATGCAGTTATAATTTTCAGGTTGTTCAAATGCAGTTTTGTTTGTCAGGTTGTCAAAAATGCAGTTATAAAATTTTTCCCGTTGCAGTTTTAAGTTTTTCAAGGTTGTTTCAAGATGCGTTATAGTTTGCAAGGTTGCGTTTTATGTTTTCAAGGTTGTTCAAGATGCAGTTTTTTATTTTTCAAGGGGTTTTTCAAAATGCATTATGTTTGCAAAGGTTTTTCAAGATGCGTTATAGTTTGCAAGGCGTTTAAGTGCAGTTATAGTTTGTCAAGGTTGTTCAAAAGCAGTTATGTTTGTCAATTGTTGAAGATGCAGTTTTGTTTGTCAAAGGTTGCCAGGGTTTCAGTTTTATGTTTGTCAAGGTTGTTCAAGAGCATTTTAGTTTGCAAGGGTTTTTAAGATGCATTTATAGTTTTCAAGGTTGCGTTTTATAGTTTGTAAGGTTGTTTTAAATGCAGTTTATTTTAAGGTTGCATTTTATAGTTTGTCAAGGGTTTTTTAAGATGCAGTTTTAGTTTGTCCCGGTTGTTCAAGATGCAGTTTTAGTTTGTCAAGGTTTTCAAAAGGCATTTATAGTTTTCAGGTTGTTCAAGTGCGTTATGTTTGTCAAAAATTTTCAAGATGATTATAGTTTGTCAAGGTTGTTCAAGTGCGTTATAGTTTTCAAGGTTTTTTCAAAATTTAGTTTTTTTTTGTCAAGGTTGTTTAAGATGCAGTTATTGTTTGTCAAGGTTGTTTAAAATGCAGTTTAGCTTTCAAGGTGTTCAAGTGCGTTATAGTTGTCAAGGTTGTTCAAGATGCAGTTATAGTTTGTCCAGGCTGCAGTTTTAGTTTGTCAAGGTTGTTCAAGATGCAGTTTAAGTTTGGCAAGGTTGTTGAAGATGCAGTTATAGCTTGTCAAGGTTGTTCAAGATGCAGTTATAGCTTGTCATGGTTGTTAAGATGCAGTTATAGTTTTTCCAGGTTTCAGTTTTTATTTTTTTCAAGGGTTTTTCAAGAGCGTTAAATTTGTCCGGTTGCAATTTTTTTGTTTTTTCAAGGTTGTTCAAGATGCATTTAACAGTGTGTGGATGGAGGAGACCAAGCTGAAGAACATGAACATCTGCCACCCTGAGGTAACCCATCCATAGGTTACTTTAATCATAAGGCAGATTTTTATTCTCTCTCTCTCTCTCTCTCTCTCTCTCTCTCTCTCTCTCTGTCTGTCTGAATCTCTGTCTGTCTGTCTCTGTCTCTGAGTCTGTATCAGTCTCTGTGTGTGTCTCGTTTTGGGGACAAGAGAGTGAGGAAAGAGCTTATGACTATTTTCTTTTTAAAAAATTCTTTCATACACATTTATAATTACTGTATAAAAGTATTTCTTTGAATTAAGATCTTTACATCCTCACAATTTCCTTCTTTTTTTTTTTTCAGCAAAAAAATCTTTACAACAAGATATTTGGTGGATTCCTGATGCGGCAAGCTTTCGAATTAGCTTGGGCAAATGCAGCATTTTTCTGGTGAGTGTGGTCTGTCTATATCTCTCCTCAGCTCCCCTCTCACCGCCCTCCTCCCCTCACCCACCCCACCACTTTCCTACACAAGGTCACTATGTCTCAGGGGATGGGATAACCTGGCTGGTTAGTGCATTGCGCTAGTGATCTTCTGACCTGGGTTCAAATCCCATTCAAGAGGATATTTCCCCTGGAGTTAACATCAGTGCCAACTCTAATCCCCCTAAAAGTCCTTCGGATGAGACTATAAACTGAGGTCCCTTGTGCAATCACACGCAGAACATCTTGCACACACTTTAAAACCTGTAGTGTGGGCCATTGTGTGCCAGTGGTTACAGATGACAAAATTGACAAAACTGCATACACACAGGGACTGGATGTAAAAAAAAAAGCACATGGGTGCTTAGCCCATTATTCTTGAAATAAAAGAACAAATAAATAAAAATAAAAAAATATAATGTCTGCCTCTGCCTCACATATTCTCTCTCTTTAATTAGTAAGAGGTTGTTGTTGTTGTTGTGGTGGTGGTTGTTGTTGTTGTTGTTGTTGTTGAGCCTACGCTGCTTAACACACTGCTCTCTGTCTCACTCATGACATCTGAGAGGTACTGTAAGACTGTGAGCACACACTGAAGGAGAAAGTTGCTGACCTGTATGACTGGGTTTAGCTTCGTTATCTTTCCCTTGGGGATGCCAGGGGGCCTGTCAGTATAAATAGCATCTCCACTTTCTGGAAATTCTGTGCTAGGAAGTCCCTCTTTTCTATCCCTCTCTTTGTTTCTGCCTTGTTTCTTTTCTTCTTGTCACCTCCATCTTGTCTATTTTCTGCCATTTTGGTCCATTCTCCTGTCTTTTTTTCCACAGAAAGACTTATTCCAATTCTCACCCATGCCGAAGTCAGATGTGCTGGGCCTGACTTGTCAGGTGCTTAATGGCAGCGCAGTGTATTTTCACTCATATGACAGTTAACAGTAGTTCCTGTTTGGACATTCAATGAAGAAGAAGAAAAAGAAGAAGAAGAAGCTTTGTTTTCTTTACAGGCAGATTTTTTTTTTTTGTTCATTTTTTAGAAAAATAAACCTGTGGTCAGTAAAATTGTGTAATGCTGTCTATAAATGAGAAGATTCTGAAAACAACCTTCATTGACCTTCATATTTTTCTCTAGTATTGTGTGTATGTGCGTGTGTGCCCGCATGTGCGTGCGTGCAAATTGACTCATATACTTTTACATTTTCCCATATTTTATTCTCAGCATACTGGCTGTCACAAATGCCTAGGATTATATACATACACATGAGGTTAGGTTTTCTGAAATTTTTTCATTGTTGTTTAGATTAGATGCAGTAGGTGCTGAACGTGATAGGATACTGATTATTTGTTTTATCTCTGAACAATGTGTGTATGTGATTATCAACAGCAAAAGCCGCCCCACAGTTCGGGTGGTGGACGACATCATGTTCCGCAAGCCTGTGGAAGTGGGGTCCCTCCTCTTCTTTTCCTCGCAGGTGAGGGATGGAAAACACTGCTCTTTCCCCTCGGCAATGCCGGGGGCCTGTCAGTATTAACAGCATCCCCACCTTCTGGACATTCTGTGCTTGGAATTCCTTCTTTTCTGCTCTTTGTTTCTGCCTTATTCCCTTTTTTTTTTGGTCACCTTCTCGTCTATTTTCTGCCTTCTTGGTCCATTCTCCTGCCATTATTTAGCACACGCAAAAGAACCCGCGGCAACAAGAGAGTTGTCCCTGGCAAAATTGTGTGAAAAAAGCCACTCTGATAGGGAAACAAATACAGTTGCAAGACAGGAAAAAGAAAAAAAAATGGGTGGCACTGCTCTTGTGGCGACGCATTCTCCCCGGGGAGAGCAGCCCGAATTTCATGCAGAGAAATCTGAGGTGACTTAAAGCAGTATAAATAAATAAAAATAAAATAAAATAGATAAAAACAATTTTTTTTCCAGAAAGACTTCAGAATTTCTCTCGTACACTGAAGTGGGATGCACTATGCCTGACTTGTCTGGTGCTGAATTATTTAGACAGCAAAACGCAGTGTCACTCATATGACAGATAGCACTGTTTTCTGTCTGAGTGCTCAACAAAGAAGACGATGATGATGAAGAAAAAGATTTCTCGTTGGCTGCACTCCTGCTTTAGATTCAGCCTCTTTTCCTTCTATTTTCCCACATGACTCTTATATTCATACTGTACATACTAAGGCATCCACAGAAATAAAAGCCACTAGCCTCTGACTCTAAACTCATGTGATTTTGCGCAAATTTTGTAGGTTTGAATTTTTTTAATTTTTCAGCAACCACAGTCCTTTGTCATCTGCTAGCTCCCGGATCGCAATATGCATGTGTGGGTTCAACGCTTTAGGAACACAAGCAGTCCTCATTTGATGATCATTTCCAACTTTCTCATGACTATCTGGTATTGCTCTAGATTCTCAGTCCCAAAAACAAGTACACAGTGCATTTTTCAACCTTTAAAAAAATCCTGTGAAAATCACACAAAAATGGTCCGACTAGCGCTCTATAGAAGGTACTACATGAACAGCAAGCTAAAGCAGGATTTTGAAAAGGCAAGTGCTTAGAAGAAGGTCACTTTTGTTTTCTTTTCTTTTTTTTAATATGATCACAGTAGTATAGTAATATAAATCCTTTGAGTCTTTTTGTAAGTAGGCTGGAAAAGTTCTTTTCTTAACGATTATTCGGTAATTTTGCAAGGAATAATAAAGGACTTGTGAGCAAGTATGTTATCAAACTTTTTTGTAATAGAATGCTTTTATACATGTGCCTGAATTTTTTTAATTCATTTTAAATTTGGTTGGAGGAGGGAGGGAAAGTTTTTGGTGGGGGAAGGAGGAAATAGAAGTGGAGGGGAAGTAACTTAGGGATTTTGTTTTTTTTAGTTTTGGTGTCTGCGCTTGTGTTTATTCAGGGTGTTTAGCTTGACACTACCCAGTTACTCAATGATAATAATAATAATAATAATATTAATAATAATGATGATGATGTTGATGATAATAACAATAATAGAAGTAGTAGTAGTAATGATAATAATAATATTTTGAATGCCTAATATCACGAAGACAAAAGCCCTAGGCGTTTACAACAGCAGCCATATACACAAGAATATATTTGAGTATGTGTGCCTCTCCCCCTCTTTATCACACACACATATACACACATATGCGCACACACACACTTACACACATACACATGCACACACACACACTTACACACACACACACATGCATGCACACACACTGACACACACACAAAACCAAATCACATACACTGGAAAATTAACATTTGTTGGCTTAGGGAGAGGGAAAAAGGTGAGGTGTTGTTTTTTTTAATGCCTCTAAGGAAAAAGTAGGAGAATGACGATTACAGAAAGGCAAAGCATTCCAGGAAGAAGGGGCCTTGAAAGGAAAAGTACACTGACCAGAAGATTTAGTTCTCAACAACAACAACAACAACAACAACATACGTGACACTCCACCACGAAATGAGTCGCTTTGCACCTGACCCACTTTTCTGCTAGGAGCCATTTTAGGCAGGTGGGGGTCAGGTTGTTCACTTTTAGATTTTGATTATAGAACTACAGCCATTTATTTACATTGTACTGAAGTATCAAAGAATAATTTAGTTTCCTTTTCCTTTAAAAACACAATTAAGAACACCCCAAGCCCTCATTCTGACAATATTGCAATCTAAAACTTGTCAATTTTGTCACTTTCTGCAGTCTATCATTCCAACCTGTAATAACTTTTCATAGAACTGTCCAGTTTTCAGTCAGTTGTTTTTTTGTTGTTGTTATATCGAACAAGGGGGACGGGATAGCTCAGTGGTCGGAGCACTCGCTTTCCTCCAGCCAAGTTAAGCAGCGTCGAGCGTGGTTACCAGTTGGATGGGTGACCGTTTGCGCGCCTTGGCTTCAGTACAGTTCCCCCAGTTCACCCAGCTGTAAATGGGTATCTGCTCTCTTTAGGGTTAGGGAAGGTAAAGCAGCGAGGGAGAGGAGATGGGCGCCATCCTCAATATGCTGGCCCTAGAGAAGTGAGGTCTCTGACGCCTCGCTCCCCTACGACCTTATAGGTTATGGGACTCCTTTACCTTTACCTTTTTTTATATCGAACAGCCCTTTCACTGCAAATCAATGACACGTCAGTAACATGAAGGTTGTCCCTGCTGGTGCAGTGTGACTCCATTGTGTGGCTGAGCGTCACACACGCGTGATTCTGGAGTCTGCAGTATGCGTGGAGGAGAACAGCACCACCACCACCAGGATAGCACGACACGACACGAGGCGCGTTGTGTGTGCAGATCGTGTACACAGAGGGGCCCTCGCTGCAGGTGAAGGTCCACGCCGAGGTTTTGGACATCCTGACCAAGTGCAGGGAGACCACCAACGAGTTCTACTTCGTCTTTGAGTGCAGCCAGCCCAGCCTGCCGCGGGTTGTGCCCCGTACTTACGCTGGTCAGCAGCTCTCTCTGCTGTGGTGGTTGTTGTTGTTATTGTTGTTGTTGTTGTTTGGGGACGGGACAGCCTAGTGGTTAGAACATTGGCACTCGCAATCTGACAACCGCTTTGATTTGTTGCTTTACAAGATTCAGCGCTGTATAACTTCCATACATTATTATTATTGTTATTAACCAGGGTTCGATTCCCGTTCAAGGGGGATATTTTCGCCCTGGAGTTCACATCAGTGCAGACTCCGCTCTCCCCCCAAAAGTCCTTCGGATGAGACTATAAACCGAGGCCCCGTGTGCGAACGTACGCAGAACATCTTGCGCACACGTTAAAATCCTGTTCCGCTTTTTGTAAGAGTAGGCCATTGTGTGTTTGTGGGAACAGATGACAATTTACAAAACTGCATACTCGCGGGAACTGGATGTAAAAAAAGCACATAGGTGCTTATTCCATTATCCTTGATATACAAGAATAAAATTAAAGATAATTTTTTTTAATTTTAATTTTTGTTTTCTTTTCTTTTATTTTTTTATTCTTTTCTTTTGTTTATTTATTTGCTTTATTCTTTCATTTCGAGAAGAATGGAATGAGCACTCCATAGCTGTCAGTGTCCCCCAGTTTTTCAGCTTCTCTCAGCTGCTGTCCAGCCCATCCCAGCCCAGCTGGTGCTAACTACAGCAGCAGGAACTGACCCCCACACCTGGACTAGGTGAAAGGAAGGGGTGCACTAAAGTTAGCACTCTGGACTGAGTGGTGTAGGATTTGCACGCTGTGACTCATGTGCTTTTTTTACATCCAGTCCCCGTGCGTATGCCATTTGTAAATTTTTTTATCCGTTCCCACTGGCACACAATGGTCTACTCTTCCGAAAAGGTTTGAACATGTGCACAAGACATTGACATTGTGTTCGCACACAGAACCTTGGTTTATAGTCTCATTGGAAGGACTGTTGGGGAGAGTGGAGTCAGCACTGATGTTAACTCCAGAGGAAAAATCCTCTTGAATGAGATTTGAACCCAGGTCAGCAGATCACGATTACAATGCGCATCACTCTAACCATCATGCTATCCCATTGTTGTTGTTATTATTGGGTGTTCTCCAGCTTAATCTCTCTCTCTCTCTCTCTCTCTCTCTCTCTCTCTCACTCTCTGTGACCTGCACCTATGTCTTGTCATACATATACTTGTAACTCTACTCATCTTCACTGACAGTATCATCATCATAGATAGATAGATAGATAGATAGATAGATAGATAGATAGATAGATAGATAGATATAAGGTAGCATTGCAAATGAATAGGATAGACAACAGGTTGATGTGACTTCTTCAGTAAATGTCATGAAAACCTGAACAACTGTGTACAGAAAACATGCTGTGTTCATGAAAAGTGAACGACTGTGTACAGAAAACATGCTGTTTGAAAACTGACTGACTGTGTACAGAAAATATACTGTTTGAAAACTGACTGTGTACAGAAAACATACTGTTTGAAAACTAAACGACTGTGTGCAGAAATCATACTGTGTCATGGCTGCACTCCCCACAAAAGTCCCTCGGATGAGACTGTAAACTGTGGTCCTCTGTGCGAAAATATACAGAACATCTTGCACACACATTAAAACCCACTCAACTTTTTGGAAGAGTAGGACATTGTGTGCCATTGGAACAGATGACAAAACTGACAAAAGTGCATACACGTGGGGACTATATTGAGTGGGTTTTAATGTGTGTGCAAGATGTTCTGTATATTTTCGCACAGAGGACCACAGTTTACAGTATATATATATATAAAAGCTTTTGAGTGTTTATTCTATTCTCAAAATGAAAATAAAATTTTAAGAATGAAAACTGACTGACTGTGTGCAGAATACATGCTGTACCTGGATGGCATGCGGCATTTGACAGACTGATCTCCCCCTCAGTGTCGTACGATGCCTGTGTACGGGTCTGCTTGACAGTCAACTGCCTACGTCTGTGGAAGCACTCCTTTTCAAGATCTGCTATCTGTCGTAACTTAAAAGCTGAACTTGGCTCAGTTTGAGAGCTAGCTGCACTGCAAAAGCGAACTTAGGGCCAGCTTGTCGTATGTTAGTTAATACAACCGGTGAATAGAGCTTGCAGTTGTAGGAGTGTTTATTGTATCTTTTGTTGTTGTTTTTTCAGGTGGTGTTTGTACTTGTGGGCTGTTTTTGTGCCTGACTTTATAGCAAGAAAGAGCAGGGTTTTTGTTAATGCGTATATGTGTTCAATGCAATCTTTTTTTGTTGCTGATAGCCCTGTGAACCAGAGAAGCCATACTGAAGTCTGTCACTTCATTCATGGTTAAAGCTCAGATAAACAAGATGTTTACCTCTGACTGTCTACACTTCTCAAAGTGACTCTCTGATGTTATGGTTAGGGAGTGACATACTCTGTAATTAGTATTAACTCACTCTGTCTGAACATTCTCTGTAAACTCTCAGTGACACACACTTTGCTGTTATGGTTAGGGAGTGACATATTCTGTAATTGATATTAACTTACTCTGTCTGAACATTCTCTGTAAACTCTCATAGTGACTCTGATGTTATGGTTAGGGAGTGGCATATTCTGTAATTAGTATTAACTTACTCTGTCTGAAAGGAGGCACCGTGGTCGAGTGGTTTAGGCGGTCAACTCGTGATCCAGAGGTCGCGGGTTCGATCCCCGCTCGGCTCGGTGTTGTGTTATTGGGAAAGACACTTTACTCCTATTTTCCTCACTCCACCCAGGTGTACAAGTGGGTACCAGCTCTGCTGGGGAAGTATCTGGCGACAGACTAGCGTCCTGTCACAGGGGTGATGAAAAACCATCAGTTCGCTTAACGCTACAGAAACCGGGATAAGCTCCAGCTCTATGGGCCTTCTGGCTCAAAAGAACATACTTTACTACTCTGTCTGAACATTCTCTGTAAACTCTCATAGTGACTCTGATGTTATGGTTAGGGAGTGGCATAATCTGTAATTAGTATTAACTCACTCTGTCTGAACAATCTGTGTAAACTCTCATAGTGACTCTGATGTTATGGTTAGGGAGTGACATACTCTGTAATTAATATCAACTCACTCTGTCCGATCTTCCCTGATTGGGATTGCTGGTCACACTTCTTGTTTTCTATGAGTGTTCCCAATCTGGAATTGGGAGATTTAGGGTTGTATCAAGGAAAGACATCATAGTGACATCATACACTAGTGATAGCTTTGCTAGTCAATTCTTTTTTCAAAAGCAGCCAGTCGGAACAGATGTCGCTGGTCTGTGTGTGTTGAGTTGTTGTTAGTGTGCCTGTGACCTGCCCCTCACTTCATCTTGTCTCCGTAAAAGAAATCACTGACATTTTCTACATATCTCCACAGACTAAAGTATGAAGGAAACACCCTCTTTACTTTGTTATCAACTCACTCAATGTCTTAATAACCTGCTTATTTGGAGTTTTATCCAGTAACTTGAAGTACATATATATATATTTGGAAATTTTTAACCGACTCTAAAAAATGGGTAGGATGTGGTTAAAAAAGCAAGGGAGACAATTCACAGGACCTAGTGAAACTAAAGCTGATTGAACACTGAAAATGTTCCAGTTTTTTTAAAGAACTACAGTGCAAACAGAGACTGTTGTCTGAATCCACATTTCAAGTACAGTGATGGTTGCAGCTTCAATCTTATCTGTCTTTAGAGATTTTTAGGAAAAATACCAACCTGAACTGCTGTACATTTTGTTCTTGTTGTTCCTCGGCTACAGTTACCAAGTTCACCAATCACCGGGTCAGAGTTTGCATATGTGACCGTTTTTACCCACAACGAAGGTAGCCGCATTCCGACTTCAGGGATGCATATTGATTGCTAACCTCTGTGCTGCATTGTCAGAAAAAACAAAATGATGCGTCTAGCATGCTTAGGAGTACAAACTTTGGGGAAAAAATTCCAGGTGATGATCAGAAAAACTGCTCTGGAGTAAAAATTTATATATGGGTAACTGTGTTACAGATGTTTTTTATATTTCATAGCTGTCCCTGCGTTCAACAGCCAAAAATCCCATCACCCTGCATAAGTGTATAACCTGTGTGTGTGTGTGTGTTTATTTATTTATTTTTTTATTTTTTTTTTTTTTAAATTCTTTTATATCGAGGATAATGGAATAAGCCCATATGTGCTTTTTTACATCCAGTCCCCGTGTGTATGCGGTTTTGTAAATTTTGTCATCTGTTCCCACCGGCACTCAATGGCCTAATCTTACGAAAAGCGGAACAGGATTTAATGTGTGCGTAAGATGTTCTGTGTGCATTCGCACACAGGGCCTCGGTTTATAGTCTCATCCAAAGGACTTTTGGGGAGAGTGGAGTCTGCACTGATGTTAACTCCAGGGGAAAATATCCCCTTGAACGGGAATTAAACCCGGGTCGTCAGATTGCGAGCTCAATGTTCTGACCACTAGGCTATCCCATGTGTGTGTGTGTGTGTGTGAGTGTACATTTGGACATGTTAGAACTATTACTTGCTGTTGGTGGCATGACTGTGTAAGAATGAGTTGAGTGCAAGCGCTTTGATTTGTCTCTGCAAGATACAGCACTGTATAAATTCCATTTATTATTATTATTAGATGTGTATGATGATCATGACAATCTATGGGTTGTTGTTTTTTTAAGTGTGCAAATAATTGTTCCAGTCATTCACAGTCTGACTGTCCATACACAACTTGTGCAGTCTTTGTGAGGTATCTGCTTTATGAGGATGACGTGTGATGAAACACAATCAGGGATATACAGGGATACTTTTAATTTTTGATTGTTTACACTTTATCAAATAAAAACAAGTGGGGTTGTTGTGATAATATTTGGTGGAAGTAGTGATAATTCTAGTGTCATCAGCATTGTTGTTATTGTTTTTGTTATCACTGTAGTGTTCTTCTGATGTTATTGTTGTTGTCGTTGCTCTTCTTCTTCTCCTGCTCCTCCTCCTCTTCCTCCTCCTCTTCCTCCTTCTTCTTCTTCTCATCCTCTTCCTCCTCCTCTTCCTCCTCCTTCTTCTCCTCCTCCTCTTCCTCCTCCTTCTTCTTCTTCTTCTTCTTCTTCTTCTTCTTCTTCTTCTTCGTCTTCTTCTTCTACTTCATCTTCTGCTTCTGCTTCTTCTCCTTCTCCATCGTAATAAGTCATTTAGTTATTCATGGAAAGGCCAGGGGCGGTTTGTTTCTTTTTTAAGAGCACAGAAGTGACATGGAATCTAACTAGAAATAACCAGGTAAGTGTTCCTGTGTTATGACACATTGAACGTGTCTTAAGTTAAAAAAAATAATAACTACTGCATATTCCATCCACATTATTCAAGTGAAATCAACACCGTGCAATTTAAAAGCCTGACCCACTTTTCTGCTAGGAGCCATTTTAGGCAGGTGAGGGTCAGGATCGTGATTTTGAGATTGTGATTGATTATGAAACTGTGGTCATTATTCTAGAAACCTTGTACGGAAATATCAAGGTGTAAGTTTGTGTCCTTTTGCTTTATAACATGTTTTAAAATACCCAAGCCTTCGTTCTGACCACCTATCACAATGCTAAACTTGTCAACTTCTCATTTTATCACTTCCTGCAGTCTATCATTTCAATTTGTAACAACTTTTCATAGAATTTTCCGATTTTTTATCTTTTTTAAAAAATAATTGAATAGCCTTTCTATTGCAGATTAATAACAAATCAATAACAAAAAAAATAACCCCTAGTGCAATGTGATTCATGATGTGGTGGAGTGTCGCCTATGGCTGTGAAGTAATGATAAAAATGGGTTGAAAGTCCAAGCTGTTGAAGATGCTGATCTGTACTCATGAGGCCCTCGTTGGCTTAGTGGTTAAGATGCTGGACACGGGGATAATAATAATAATAATAATAATAATGTATGGAATTTATATAGCGCTGAATCTTGTAAAGCAACAAATCAAAGCACTCAGATTTTATTTCATACCACTTTAAGTCACGGCAGATTTCTCTCCGTGAAATTCGGGCTGCTCTCCCCGGGGAGAGCGGGAGAACGCGTCGCCACTTAGCGCTGCGCCACCCTTTCACCCTTTTTTTTCTTTTTTTTTTCTGCAGCTGTATTTGTATCCCTATCAGAGTGGCTTTTTTCTAAGAATTTTGCCAGGGACAACTCTCTTGTTGCCGTGGGGTTTTTTACGTGCGCTAAATAATTACGTGTAACACACGGGACCTCGGTTTATCGTCTCATCCGAAAGACTAGCGCCCAGACCACCACTCATGGTCTAATGGATGGGGGAAAAATTTCCGGTCCAAACGGGGTACGAACCGCCGCACACTTCAGACCCGGACTTTTCGCTTTCTAGACAGGCGCGTTACCTCTAGACCACCGATCCACCTATCCACCGATCCACAGATCCAGGATTTAAACTCTCACTGGTACAGCCAGGCTGGAACAGACTCCTCTGTAAAGCCAGCGTTTGTACAGGCTTCGCTCCCCTTTTGCTCCTTTCAAATGAGACTTCAACCAAGGTTTTGTCATGCGTGAGCGCATGTCTTGCATGTCTTTACTTTAAACCAAGGTCTTGTGTGTGAATGCAGGGTGTGGTCTGGTTGTGTTAAAGTCCCAGTGAAGCCATTGAGGGACAGTACAATCAACCAGCCATCTTTGACATCATTATGTAATGCATACATTCACACATCTTACAGGTATGTAGATTTCCAAATCCATTGGGGGCTGATAGGAATGGATGACATTTTGTATGTGTGTCTGTTTTTGTGTTGTTGTTGCTTTGATTTTATGTCTGTTCACTTTAAGGGATGTGTGTGTGTGTGTGCGTGTGTGTGTGCCTTGGCTAGATCTGCGAGGGTCACCCCTGGTGAGATTTTGCGTATGCAGCCCCCATGAAAGTAACCGTATTCCGTCTGCAGGGAGACTGGATGACATGAAATAAAACACACACAGACGTCGTGACATCCATAGTGGCGGGACTTAAAAACAGCCCTATGTGTTAAAATATCACCTGTGGTCAACTCACAACTTCTAGGTAAAGGTAAAGGAGTCCCATAACCGATAAGGTCGTAGGGGAGCGAGGCGTCAGAGACCTCACTTCTCCAGGGCCAGCATATTGAGGGCGGCGCCCATCTCCTCTCCCTCGCTGCTTTACCTTCCCTGACCCTAAAGAGGGCAGGTACCCATTTGCAGCTGGGTGAACTGGGGGAACTGTACTGAAGCCAAGGCGCGCAAACGGTCACCCATCCAACTGGTAACCACGCTCGACGCTGCTTAACTTGGCTGGGGGAAAGTGAGTGCTCTGACCACTGAGCTATCCCATCCCCTCACAAAACTTCTACCTGAGGAAAAAGAAAAGTGTGGATTTTAAAATATTTGTTTTGTTTTGTCATATTAATTTAGGAATCTCATGTTTCTCTGGAAAATGGTCATAATATTCACCATAATAAGTCTGTGAGGTTTAAACAGTTTGCTTCATAATTATATCACTACTATTTTCATGTTTGTTAATAAAGTTTATTATGTTTGGTTTGCTTCTAGTTGCTTTTTGTGTATTTTGTTAGAAAACACAACTGTTACATATAGCATGTAGACCAACAGATCAGCTTCTTGGTTTTGTGTGGAAATTTGGATCAATAATTCATTTTCGTTATGCAGATAATGGTGACTTTTTTAAATAATTTTTTATTCTTGGATGTTTCTTACTCAAAAAGTGTTCATAATAAAAACTGGAAAATATGATAACTTCATGACTAAGGAATTATAATATTTGTTCTGTTATACTTTGAGTATATTTATTTATGTGCATATTTATTTATTTGTTTGTTTCTTTGTTCTTTTATATTGAAGATAAGGTAATAAGCGCTCATGTGGTTTTTTAACAACCAATCCCTGTGCGTATGCGGTTTTGTAAATGTTGCCATGTTTCTCACTGGCTCACAATGGCCTATTCTAGTACTAGTGCAGAATTAACAAGAGAAAGCTGAACAGCTACAATCACACCAACAATCCTGTTATCTAGAATACTAATGCACCATGAGGATGTCGGGGCCCTGTCAGTATAAACAGCATCCCCACCTTCTGGAAATTCTGTGCTTGGAATTCCCTCTTTTCTGTCCCTCTCTGCCTTGTTCCTTTTCTTCTTGTCATCTCTTTCTTGTCTATTTCCTGCTGTCTTGGTCCATTCTCCTGCCTTTTTTTCAGAAAGACTTAAAAGATAACAATTCTCCCCCATGCCGAAGTCGGATGCGCTGGGCCTGACTTGTCAGGTACCTAACAGCAGTGCATGCATTTTCACTCGTATGACAGACAACAATAGTTGCTGTCAGAGTGTTCAAAGAAGAAGAATGCTAATGCACACATATGTGGAAAAAGAACACAAACAAACAAACAGAACAGAAAAATAAACAATAAATAAACAAACTTCCAAGATATAGTTGTAACATTTGAAATGTTTAGTATCACAGGAAATGGTTAATTCTGCTATAAATAAAAATGGTTGTCTTTAACTGAAAATAGTACATAATTCATTGATCAGGAAATAAATCAGTTGTAAACGTGATGATGAATAAGTGTTCATGTTTGCAGTATTATATCAGGCAAAGTGACTGTCGTGGAAATTTATTCATTGTTCATATTGTTTTTACAGTTTTCAATAACTGCAATGGGCTTGTTGACACACCATTTTTGGGGGTTCATATATGTCAAATGGAGGTACCGTGGTTGAGTGGTTTAGGCGGTCAACTCGTGATCCAGAGGTCACGGGTTCGATCCCCGCTCGGCTCGGTGTTGTGTCCTTGGGAAAGACACTTTACTTCTATTTTCCTCACTCCACCCAGGTGTACAAGTGGGTACCAGCTCTGCTGGGGAAGTATCTGGCGACAGACTAGCGTCCTGTCACAGGGGTGGTGAAAAACCATCAGTTCGCTTAACGCTACAGAAACCGGGATAAGCTCCGGCTCTATGGGCCTTCTGGCTCGAAATAACATACTTATATGTCAAATATATGCTGATGGTGTAGCTGTGTGATATATATAAACAAATACATACGTGTGATATGTGCATAGGTATTATATTATTGTTACGGTTTGTGCACCATTATTTTATCTTGTGTTCAGTCTCTGTATTTATGAAGAGAAAAGAAAACACCAGAGGATAAATTTGTTGCTGTTATTTAATAACGATGGTGATGAGTAGACTAAGTGTTCGTGGTCTTACTGCACTTTGTTTTACACACAGACTGTTTTGAGTCTATGTATATTTGAATCACGTGTAGGTATACAGATATATCGCTGTTCAAGTTTTTACACAGGGCACAATAACGTGTACATTTATTTATGTTTCTCTATGGCTTGTAACTCACTCTAGTGCTTTTTTTTCTCCTTTCTTTTCTGTTTTAATTTAGTATCTGCACTTAGTGTGTGTTTCAAATGAAAAGTACATCAGACAAACACACACACACACAAATATCCATGGCTTCGTTTAATCTTGTTGACTTCTGTTTCTGTTTTATAATTTGTACATTTTTTACAACACGCATAGTTTATTTGTGCATTTTGGAGGATAGAAATAAAGATTTTCTTTTTAAAAAATACTGAATCCTTGTGATGTGTGCTTGAATCTTTTTGTCAACACTTCACACATGGTGGGGTGGGGTCCAGTGGTATTGTGCACCACTTTGGAGATGGGGAGAGCCTGGGTTCTAAACTGGACTGTTACCTCTTTCATATAGACCATGAGGGGTGGAGGAAGCTGGTAGCAAAATCTTCAGTGCTGCCCCAACGGTCAGCCAGACTACAGGATGGCTAACAGGTAACAAGACCTCGAGTAGTGGGCTTGGTACCTGTCTTTTGGGTGAGATAATAAATCAAAGTCTTGTGTACAGCGTATAATTATCTAGTGCAGGTCTATGTAAGAACCCTCCAACAGCAAGAAAGCTGCCCCCTTCAAAGTGATAGAAACAAGCAGCCACCTTGACTCAGTAGTTAGCGCCTCGGGCCTATGTCCCACTCGTCAGCAAGGCCTAACGGGTTTTCACGTGTGCGCAAGACGTTCTGGTCACACACACACACACACACACACACACGTGTGTGCACATGCGCAGGTACAAACAAAACAAGCACACGAACTACACAACACAGCGCAACACGCACGCACTCAAGCATATGCAGACAAATAGGCCTACATATGCACACACACGCGCGCGAGCGCGCACACCCACACACACACACTAACAAAATTCCACAGTACATGCATGGCAAGTGTCTACATCATTCATGTTTCTTTGTTTATTTTCCCTCTCCCATCCCATTTCCAGTGCGCGTGCACACACACTCTCTCTCTCTCTCTCTCTCTCTCTCTCTCTCTTATGTATCCCTACGGGCGGGGACTGGATGTATAAAAGCACATGAGCGCTTCTTCATTAAAATCGTAATAAAAGAATTTGTCATTTGTCTCTGTCTTACACATACACACACACACACCCGCGCGCACACACGCGCACACGGACACACACACACACACACACACTTGTCCACTGTAGAGATATCTGAAAAGACTGAACTAGTTTTCCAGCATAATCATAAAACTACTCACATGCTGCGGAGTAAGGAGAAAAACCAGAAGTTGTCTATATACTCATAATTATGTTTTTTGTGTTTGTTTTCTATTTGAAGGATCTAGTAAACTACATAGACTACTTGCCTATTCGTCTTCGTCACTGTTTCTCTGGTGCATGTACATTGCATTGCTTTCATAACTTTGTAGTTTACAGATATTTGACTTCTTTCTTTTTTTTTTTCTTTTTTTTTTTTTTTTTTTGTGGGGGGGGGGGGGGGGGGGGTCTTTAGTTGTTATTGTTGTTGTTAGTGTTGATCCACCCTTATATACCTCTCTGTCTATGTCTCTAGGTCTCTTTTTTTATTCTTTATATGATTATAATGGAATAAGCACTTATTGCTTTTTTACATCTAGTCCCTGTGTGTATGCGGTTTTGTCAATTCTGTCATCTGTTCCAGTCAGGTCTTTGTCTGTCTGCTGTCTGTATGTGTGTCTGCCTATCTGTCTGTCTGTCTCTCTCTGTCTCTGTCTCTGTCTCTCTCTCTCTCTCTCTCTCTCTCTCTCTCTCTCTCTTCTGTCTGTCTCTCTCTTTCACCTCTCTCTCTCTTGTGTGTGTGATTTTTAAAATTATCATTTGTTTATTATTTATTTTCATTTATTTATTTACAAAACCGCATACACACGGGGACTGGATGTAAACAAAAAGTACTTATTCCATTATCCTCGATATAAAAGAATAATAAATAAATAAACAAGTAGATACCTCGGGTTCAGGGAGACGTGGAGCTCAGAGATAGAATTTTCGGAACAAGAGAGATTGTATCTGGTTTGTTTGTTGGTTGGTTTGTTTGCTTGCTTGCTTGCTTGTTTGCTTGCTTCCTTCCTTCCTTGTTTGTTTGTTTGTTTTTATTCCACTTTAATTCAAGGCGGCTTTCTCTGCGTGAAATTCGGGCTGGTCTCCCCGGGGAGAGCGCGTCGCCACAAGAGCAGCGCCACCCTTTTTTTTCTTTCCCTGTCTGTATCTGTATTTGTTTCCCTATTAGAGTGGGTTTTTTTCTACATCATTTTGCCAGGGACAACTCTTGTTGCTGTGGTTTCTTTTACGTGCGCTAAATAAGTATGTGTAACGCACTGGAGCTCGGTTTATCTCATCCGAAAGACTAGCACTCCAGACCGCCACTCATGGTCTAATAGATGGGGTGGGGGGGGGGGGGGGGGGGGGGGGGGGGGGGGGGGGGGGGGGAGGCGAGTTGGGGTGCCCTAGTGGGGATTAAATCACAGCACACTTGCGACCGGGACTTTTCGTTTTCTAGGTAGGAGTGTTCCCTCCAGACCACCGATCCACCTTCAGCTGTATAGCACAGCCGTCAAAGGATTCAAGCCTGACACGAAGAGTGACAGCAAGCCAGTTTGCATAATAATAATAATAATAATAATAATGTATGGAATTTATATAGCGCTGAATCTTGTAAAGCAACAAATCAAAGCGCTCAGATGTTATTTCATACCACTTTAAGTCACGGCAGATTTCTCTCCGTGAAATTCGGGCTGCTCTCCCCGGGGAGAGCGGGAGAACGCGTCGCCACTTAGCGCTGCGCCACCCTTTCACCCTTTTTTTTTTTTTTTCTGCAGCTGTATTTGTATCCCTATCAGAGTGGCTTTTTTCTAAGAATTTTGCCAGGGACAACTCTCTTGTTGCCGTGGGGTTTTTTTACGTGCGCTAAATAATTACGTGTAACGCACGGGACCTCGGTTTATCGTCTCATCCGAAAGACTAGCGCCCAGACCACCACTCATGGTCTAATGGATGGGGAAAAAATTTCCGGTCCAAACGGGGTACGAACCGCCGCACACTTCAGACCCGGACTTTTCGCTTTCTAGACAGGCCCGTTACCTCTAGACCACCGATCCATACTATCATAGTGAACGATATTAGCGTGGCCACCGAGGAATCTGTGCCCCCATCCCTGGGAGCTGCGGTAAACAGTAAAGTTATGCAAGACTTGTAGAAATGGGAAGTTTTGACACTTTCGGTGTACTGTAGATAGGTTTGGATGCATGCAAGGATACTGGGCACAACCTGCAAATGGGAGTGACAGCAAGGAGAGAAAAAGGAGGAGAACCTACCCCCCTCTCTTCCCCTACCCACACCTCCTTCCTAACTTACCCCCTCACCTACCCCTCCTTCCCCAAACTACTTCCTACCCCCTTCCCTTACCTACCCCCCTCCCTCCTCTTCCCCACTAACTTAAGGGATTAGGAGTTCTCGATCTTAAATTTGAAGTGAAAGTTGTAACTTAATGAGGTGTGACAGTCCTGATAATGATGGTTGCCCTGGTCAGTAGGGCTATAAACAACTCTGGCCGGCTCCTACCCAGGGTGAGTGTGCTGTGGGCTGATTAGGAAGACTGGGACCACACAGTCGAGCTTCATCCACTTTACAGATGCAAGTTTGACAATGTTGCTCAAATTACCTGACCAACACTGCAGGTGTCTCTATCTCTCGGGCCTGGTTGACGCGCCGGGATATATTACATATAATTTGATATATTCAAAAATTCGGGAGAATGATAAGAACAAGAGCAGCAACATCAACGCCATAATCATCTTCATCAATGCAATAGAGGAGGCAGAAACCGCAACAGAAACAGCAGAAACAGCAGCATCAACATCAAAGTCATCATTTACAACTATCATTACCATCATGATGGTAGGTGATGATAATTGTTGATGATAGTGACAATGATGACGACAACGACAACAACGACGACGACGACAATGACAAGGACGGTGATGATAATGCTAGTAGAAAGCATGCACATGGAAAAAAATGTAGAAGAACATTTTCGGGGGCGGTATAGCCTAGTGGTTAGAGCGTTGAGCTCGCGATCTGACGGTCCAGGTTCGGGCCTCCACCGAGACACCCGTTCGAGGGGACTTTCCCCCTGGAGTGAACATCAGGATCAACTCCACTATACCAGAAGTCCTCTGGGCTAGACTGCAAACCAAGATCCCACGTATGAAGGCACGCAAAATATCTTGCACACACGTTAAAAAATTGCGGAAGAGTAGGCCAATGCGTGTCGGAAGGAACAGATGACAGCTTTTTAAAAACGCATGCGCTCTGGTGTCCAGTTTAGACATCATCTCTGAAGTCGTTTGCTGTTGTTGTTGCTGCTGCTGCTGTTGTTGTTGCTGATGCTGTTGCTGCTGCTTCTGCTGCTGCTGCTGCTGCTGCTGCTGCTGCTCATTCCCCAATAATGCTCCCTCTGTTCTCCATCTCCCCCATCCTACCTCAGAGTTACTGTGAGACCACAAGTATACACTGGACGAGAAGTTGGCCTCTAGGGCAAGTATCTCGCCATACAGGCAGCCATACTCCCACTACAGAGGGGACTCACCCCCCCCCCCCCCCCCCACCCTCCTTCCTCTCTAAGGAGAGTGATAGTTGTTGGTTGTTGTGCCAAGAGCTTCGCTGCCATGGCTGATGACAATAACATCACCATAACATTCCAAACAATGACAGCACTTACATCTAGCTCACTTCCCCGGTAGGGGTGCCGGTCAGTATAAATAGCATCCAAACCTTTCGAAAAAAATTATGTGCTAGGATTTCCCTCTTTTCTATCCCTTTCTTTCTGCCATGTTCCTTTTCTTCTTGTCACCTGCTTCTCGTCCATTTTCTTGCCTTCCCGGTCCATTTTCCTGCCCCCTGTTTACCCTAGAAAGACTTCAAAGATAATAAAAGAAATTCCCTCCCACTCCCTCGGATGTGCTGGGCTTGACTTGAACGGCAGGGTAACACGTTTTCGCTCATATGACGTACAACAATAGTTGTTGTCTGAGCGTTCGATGAAGGAGAAGAATAATGTAGGTGAAGTCAAAGCTGTCAAAGGCTCTAGCCTGGGATAGTTCCTGTCGTTTCAGTCTGCATTGTTTTCAACATGAAGAAGACAGGCAGCTGCTGGGTCAGTTTGCCTGTAGAATGTAGACAGAGCGTGCTAAATACCCAGGTAATTTTCATCACAGGTGTTTTACGGTTGTCTTGTTGTTTTGTTCTCGTCTCTTTTTTTTTGGCACAGCTGCTGTAGCTATATTCCGGTCAGAGGGAAGGAAAAGGATGATGATGCTAGCTTGACTTGAAATGGTGCAGATGTAATAAGAATAATAATAATAATAATAATAATAATAATAATAATAATAATAATAATAATAATAATGTATGGAATTTATATAGCACTGAATCTTGTAAAACAACAAATCAAAGCGCTCAGATGTAGGCAGATTTTTAAAAGATATATATTATTATGCAAAGAAAATGTTGTTTTAGGGTATAGGTCTGTCTGTGTGTCAATGTTTCTGTATGTCTGTTTGCCTGTATGTATACATCTCTCTCTCTCTCTCTCTCTCTCTCTCTCTCTCTCTCTCTCTCTCTCTCTCTCTCTCTTTCTCTCTTGTATATCTGTCTCTGTGTCTATTTTTGGCCTTGTTTCTGTTTCTCAGCGTGTTTTGTTGTTGTTGTTGTTGTTGTTGTGTTGTCTGTGTGTATGTATGTCTCTCTGTTTCTGTCTCTGTGTGTGTCCGTGTGTCTTTGTCTGTGTCTGCCTCTGTCTGTCTGTCTGTCTGTCTGTCTGTCTGTCTGTCTGTCTCTCTCTCTCTCTCTCTCTCTCTCACACACATACACACACACTACACACACTCTCTCTCCCATCCCCCATCCCCGCCCCCTGTTTGTTTGCGTCCATGGATCTTGCAGTTCTGTGCATGGCCTTGTCATTGTGTTGAAAACAGCCAGCCTTCATGGCCCAGTGCTTAGCGCGCTGGGCTACTGGCTGAAAGGTTTCGGGTTCGAATACTTTAAGAATTGTAGGCGGGGTGGGGTGGGGGGTTCGGATTCCGACCGCCCCCCAAAAAGGTAAAGGTGTCCCATAACCTGTGTAGTCGTAGGGGAGTGAGGGTGAGACCTCAACTTTTCAAGGGGCCAGCATATTGAGGGCGGCGCCCATCTCCTCTCCCTCGCTGCTTTACCTTCCCTGACCCTAAAGAGGGCAGGTACCCATTTACAGCTGGGTGAACTGGGGCACTGTACTGATTGATGCCAAGGCGCGCAAACGGTCACCTATCCAACTGGTAACCACGCTCGATGCTGCTTAACCTTGGCTGGGGGAACGCGAGTGCTCTGACCACTGAGCTGTCCCGTCCATCTCAGCCTGAGGATACAGGCTGATGAACACTGGCATTGTGAGGCGGAGAGACCGAAATGAGAGGCCTAGAAACAGCAGGGCCGAAGTGTCACGGTAAATGGGTCAGCAACAACAACAACAACAACAACAAAGTATGTGGAAAGCAACGTCAAGAGGAAAGGGGGCAGATGCCCGTACAGATGTTTGCCACCTGTTCTGGAACACCTGATGCTGCTTTTGTCTTGGAAAAGTAAACAGTTTTACCTCAAGCACATTCTGCTATTTCATCATTCTAGTCAAAGGTGTGTGCATATATAGAGCCAGGTCCTTTCTTTGAGAGTAAAGAGAACTCCCTCTCTGCAAATATGTGGTTCCGAATGTCGTGGCTCCTTGCTGCAGCGCTGATGACTTGTCTGTATTTGGCGGTAAGATTTTTTTAAACAAAAATATTGGCTCAGCCTGTTTGTGTCTGATGGGAAACTCTGAAAACGTATTTTTGGTGAAATTTCTTCCATCTCGTCGTACAGTCTTACCACGTAGTATTGCTGACGTCTTTCTGTCTTGCATTTGAGGGGGTGAGAATTTACTCTGCATACTGCTAAAGATTGTTGTCTTCTATCTGGTTGTATATAAGAGTCTATTACATGCTGCTGGGGATCTTTTGCATCGTAGTGGCTGGAATCTCATTCCTTGTCATTTGTGTGCAAACTGGGAAACGATATTTGGAATGTATTATAGGGAACTTTGTCTGCAAAGAGTGGAAGATAAAATTATGTAAGCCTACGTTATCATGATTCTTTTGACAAAATTTCAGACTAAGTGCCTTAGGCCTAAAAGTTTTAAAATAGGAATCCGTGGTTATTCCTAGGTTTTTTTTTTTCGTGATCTTTGCGGCATTGTCGCCTATTTGTCATCGTAGATCATTGCACCATGAAACCCCAATGTTATTCTAATACCTACGCAAAAAGTAAAAGAAAGGGTGGGAGATTCCCTTGAAAAAACCCTCTCTTGTAAAAAAGTTTTAAAATGGCTGTCTTTTTTTTTTTTATTATTCCCTAGGTTTTTTTAAAACCCAACCAAATTTCTTGCAATAATTAAATTTAGCGCAGATTATACAAATCCTTTTTTCTCCCCACTCACCCTCACCCCCATGCCCCAAAGAGTAGGGGGGACATGAGAAAAGACCAACGAGACTTTATCCAGCTTTACGATCCTTTTGGGGTATAGAAGTTTTTGGGGGGGTTGGGGGCGGTCCAGTCTTTATTTTGTCCCCATGATTTTTTTGGCGGCCTCTTTTTCTCTTGCCGCAATGTTCCTTGCAAGGGGTTTTTTTGAAAAGGTGTTGTTTTGTGGTGGACCAAACCACATCAGTTTTCCTCTTTATGGGGGAAGAAAAGTTTTTGGGGGGGCCCACACGCTCTTGTTTTTTTCTTTCCCAAGTTTTTGGGTCTTGTGTTCTTTGTAGTATTTTGAGGAGTTTTTTCTGTGATTGTTCTCGAATGCTTGGATTCTCCTCTCTACTTGCTGACGGGTCCAGTTCACATCCTATAAAGGAAGATATCATAGGAATTTGTAATTTGTATTTTGGTGCAGAAGCGATGTTGTTGCTTTTTATCCTCTCGGGCGGTAAGCAGATGTTGCGTTGCAATGCGGGCTTCACTTCATTTTTTGATGTGCCTCTTTTTTTTAGGGTGGAGCCTAAGTTTTAATGGCTCACCTTTCCGTATTTCTCCATTCTCTTTATTTCCCGGGTTCATTTTTTCGCTGTTGCCATGATCTTGTTTCTTGTACTGACCCCCCTGCCCATGCGTCGCTCGATTTATGACTATCTTGAGGTTTTTCAGTTCTTGTTTGCGCCCCCCCATGGGTCAATTCATTGCAAAACTGAGGTTTCAAAGGGTCTTCCACCAATGGGGAAAGGGTGTGGGTTTTTTTGCAGTCTTGATGTTTTGAGGAAGAGTTGAAGAGTACAGGGGAGAGAAGGCAGCCCTGAGGACCCCCCCGTGGGCTTTAAAAACTCGCCCATGTTATGTTCATGAAAACACACTTCTTGCGTTCTTTTTACGTCTTGATGATTCAAAGAGGTAGTTGTCAATGTTGAAATGCCGAATACTTGCCCGGGCCGCATGCCATACCCCGTCAAAGGCCTTTTTAATTAAAAATTGTGATACCCAAATCTTTTTTTTGGGGTTGGAGATGTTTTCCCATCAAATTCTCAATTGAAAAAATTTTTTTCCCTTTGCTGCGTTTTGGCTAAAGCCCCTTTTTTTTTTTTTTTTTTTTTTTTTTTTTTTTTTTTTAATTTTTGATTTTCTTTTTTTCCTTTTTTTGGGGGGAAAAAAATTTTTTTTTTTTGGTTGGTTTTTCAAAATTCTGTGAAGCCCCCATTCCCCCATTTTTTGGGTGGGGAATGTGGGGGTGTGGGTAGTTGGTGGGGTGGTGTATATGTGGTTGGTGGTGTTTGGATGAGGGTGGGAAGGGTGGGATGTAGGAGTGGGGTTTGGGGTGTGGGGGGTGTGGGGGTATGTTGGTTGGGTGGTTGGTGTGGGGGGTGTGTTGGTGGGGGGGGGGGGATGGTGGGGGTGTTTTTTGGGTTGGGGGTTGTGTTTGGTGTGGTGTTGGGGTGGTTGTTTTGGTTGGTGGGGGGGGGGGGGGGTTGTGTGGGTGGGGGTGTTTGGGGGTTGGTTTGGTGGGGTGTTTGGGGGTGTTTTGTTGGTGGGTGGTTTTTGGGGTGGGGTTGGGGTTTTTTTGAGTTGGTGGGTTGGTATGGTGTGGATTGGGTGGGGATTGGGGTTGAAGTTGTAGGAATTGAAGATTAGATGTAAAGATGTGAAGGGGGGTTGGAGTGTTGGGGTTTTATTGAGGGGTGGGGGGGGTTTGGGGAGAGTGATTTGGAGATTGTGTTTTGTTTGTTCCATTGTGCTGCGTTTTGTATAAAGCAGGATTGTTATTCTGAAGGGAGTTTGTTTTCCGCGTGTTTTTTAAGTCTGTTGAAGGACTACCACGCAGCATGATATTGCTAGATGGTTTATGAACTGATGGTCTGTATTTCTGGCATTGGCTGAGTTTTCCTTTCTTTGTAGGGATTACAAGAGACTGTGTCCATTCGTCTGGCCATTCTTTGGGTCAGTGATCTTCGACAAAGTTCTGTGAATCGCCTAGGCTGTTCATTCCCTCCATTTTTTATGAGTTCCAGCTGGGATTTATCGATTCAGGGGACTTCCCCTTCTCAATTGTGTAATAGCTTTGGTCACTTCACAACCAGAGTATTGGTGGGGTCTTTATCTTGGTGTCAAGGGGTTTCTAGTTAAAACTATGCGGTATTATGGCGTAGTGGTAGTTATACAATCCAGCACAGGATTCCGTCCAGCGTGGAGGGGTGGCATGGCTTTCCCGATTTAAAAGATTTCCTTCTTTTCCTTCAATTAAAATGGATTGTTTGGGATGTGTGGGTTTAGTAGTGATTTAATGAAGTGTAGTTGATGTTGTGGATGGTTTCAATTGGCATTTTGCATCTTAGGAGGAATGGGGAATTTGGTGTTAGTCTATCTCTCTCTAGTTCTTTGGTTGATATATGAGGTTAATATAGTGAAGTGGAGATAAGGGTTGTGGTTGTTGGATTATTGGAATTGTAAATTTTGTTATGAAGAGCTCTTCTTTTGTCGCAGAGGTCAAGAACCTCATTTGTCACCCAGGGTTGTTTCTTTGTTCTGCTTCTTCCTAATGTTTCGTCTGCTGCTGTCATTAAAGCCACTTCTTTGATGGGTTGTTGGCTAGTGTGTCCACATCATTGTCGATTGCTGTGAGTGCGGCGAACTTTCCTCCAATGTTGGCTGGAAGATCTCAACCACTGTTGGGTCTTTAGTTTTTCCAGATCAAATCTTATGCGAGGGTTTTTGGCGTGTTATTTTGCTTTCAGTTTTAGCTTGATGGGGTAAGTACAAGGTCTTGGTCCTGCCATTGCAGCACCTGGGAATTTTTCTTGGTTTCCCTTGTTTACCTGGATTGAATTTTTGGGGTGACAGAATTGTCATTTTGATTGTGAACAACCATTTGGTGATGCCAGGTTGATTTTTCGGATGGCTTATGAGAGTGGAGGGGGTTTCCCAGAGTTATTTTTGTGCTTCTTTGCAATTTCCCACAGCCGTTCCTCTTCATTTTTTTTCGCCATTCCAAAGCGCCCTTTTTTTCCTCCCAGGTGTCATAGGCATCGGGTCCCACCGACATTCCGTCCCTTCCACAATAAGAAGTTTTTTTTTGGCTTTTTGGGGAATAGTTTCAAGTTTTTTCATAGAATTCTCCGCCCTGGTCATCACGTAGTCAATTTTGGAGCATCACTTGATGATGGTGAGATCGGGGGTTTTTTGTAGAAACCTAATTGAGATAGCCCTGCGGGTTTGGGTTGCAACTGACATGCTTGACACAACCCTTTTTCCCTGACAATGAATCTACTCCTGTTGTGTGTTTCTCTTCTCCACTGTCCATATCTTTTTGGCGTCTTGCTGTTGTTTCCCCAAAGCCAATCCATCTGCTTCCGCAACCCTGGATGTCCCATTTATATCTTTTTTTTTCATGGTGATTTCCTGTACTTTTCCCTGTTTGGTAAGAGTCCTTACTTTCCATTTCCGATGGTTACCTTTTTTTCGGAAGTTTTAGAGTTGGTTCTGCCCAGTAGCGCACTTTCACTCCCACCCTGGAGGCTTGCAGGGGGTAGCGCGGTCGTTGTTGACCGGCCTCGACCGTCCGGCAGTCTTTTCTGTTTCTTTTTTTTCCCATCATTCCT
>CM054155.1:8454961-8472743 GCA_028751875.1 Rapana venosa
CGACAAACTTCACAAAATCGTGTGCACACGGGGACAGGATGTGAAAAAGCACAAAAGCGCTTATTCCATTATCCTCGAAATAAAGGAGTAACAAAACGTAATTGTAGAAGCCTACTATGTTCAAAATATTAAGGACTAGGGAGTTCTACATTTTAAAAAACCAAACGGATCTGATACTTTGCCGACAGAAGAGCTCTGATGGCCTCGAAAATTGTCCTGTCTTTTTGTCGCTGTCTCTCTCCCTATTTCTAACTGTACGTATGTGTGTGTGTGTGTGTGTGTGTGTGTGTGTGTGTGTGTGTGTGTGTGTGTGTGTGTGTGTGTGTGTGTGTGTGTGTGTGTGTGTGTGTGTGTGTGTGTGTGTGTGTGTGTGTGTGTGTGTGTGTGTGTGTGTGTGTTGTCTGTCTGTCTGTCTGTCTGTCTGTCTGTCTCTCTCTCTCTCTCTCTCTCTCTCTCTCTTCTCTCTCTCTCTCTCTCTCTCTCTCTCTCTCTCTCTCTCCGTGTCTGTTTGTCTGTCTGTCTGTCTGTCTGTCTGTCTGTCTCTCTCTCTCTCCTCTCTCTCTCTCTCTCTCTCTCTCTCTCTCTCTCTCTCTCTCTCTCTCTCTCTCTCTCTCTCTCTCTCTTGCAATTGTGCTCGCAATCTGATGACCTGGGTTCGATTCCCGTTCAAGGGGATATTTTCCTCTGGAGTTAACATCAGTGCAGACTCCACTCTCCCCAAAAGTCCTTCGGATGAGACTATAAACCGAGGCCCCGTGTGCGAACGCACGCAGAATATCTTGCGCACACTATTAAATCCTGTTCTGCTTTTCATAAGAGTAGGCCATTGTGTGCCGATGGGAACAGATGACAGAATTTACAAAACCGCATACACACCGGGACTGGATGTAAAAAAAAAAGCACATAAGTGCTATCCCATTATCCTCGATATAAAAGAATAAATTAAAAATAATAAAAATTATAAATCTCTCTCAATTCATTAAAACGAGGAAGTAAACAAAAGTATTTTCAAAATCTTACTTCATCCAAACAAAATTCGAGGTCTATGTGGAAAGCTATCAATCAGCTAAACATTAATTGTCATCACCTTCCACTATTCAGAACATTTCTCCTGACTACCTAAATACCTTTTTTACCACCATGACAGATTCATTGCTATATTTATTTATTTTATTTTATTTTATTTATTCTTTTATATCGAGGATAATGGAATAAGCACTCATGTGCTTTTTTACATCCAGTCCCCGTGTGTATACGGTTTTGTAAATTGTGTCATCTGTTCCCACCGGCACACAATGGCCTACTCTTACGAAAAGTGGAACAGGATTTAACGTGTGCGCAAGATGTTCTGCGTGTGTTCGCACACGGGGCCTCGGTTTATAGTCTCATCCGAAGGACTTTTGGGGAGAGTGGAGTCGGCACTGATGTTAACTCCAGGGCAAAATATCCCCTTGATCGGGAATCGAACCCGGGTCGTCAGATTGCGAGCGCAATGTTCTAACCACTAGGCTATCCCGTCTCTGACTCTCTGACTAGGAGGCTTGACTCGCACACTCATTATGTGCTGCAGCCCTGGGGGCTGGTTGGCCTTTGGAGAGCATCTCCAACGCTGACTGTCCTTATGCCCACTTGGCCGAGAGAGTGGGGATGTGCTGTGGGCAAAAAGGCATCTCCACTATAATCAAATTTCTACCCAGTTTCCAAAACAGCAGCTGCCTCCTCTGCTGTTTTGGAGGTCATCGTCGGACACGACGGACAAACATACACACAATGCTTAAAACAAACTGGTAGTTGTGGTCCAGATGGTGTGGATGGAAAAATTCTCAAAATTAAAGCTGTTTTAACTGAAGGACTCACGTTTATGACTTGTGTACTGCAAATTGCTTCTTCTGGTCACTATTCAAACTGGCCAAAGTTATTCAGTTTTATAAGTCTGGTGACTCTCCAAGCCCATGTAACTATAGGCCAATGTCAGTATTATCAATTATATCTAAACCTCTTGAAAAACATGTGCACAAACATCTTAGCCATCATCTAGAACACTACAGTCTTTTAATTGATAACCAGTCAGGATTCAGGAAAAAATCATTCCTGCTACACAGCTCTTACCAACATTATAGATACTCGGCATAATGATATAAATGAAAATAAATATTGTGAAACCCTCTTTGTATACTTTTCCAAAGCATTTGATATAATTGACCACAAACTGCTATACCGAAAACTATTGTTATATGGCATATCTGATAACAGTCTGAAGTTAATTAGATCATTCCTGCACAATAGACAACAATATATCTCGATCAATAACACTAAATCGTGTACACTACCCGTAAAATATGGAGTACCACAAGGGTCTATTGTAGGCCCACTTTTATTCTCTGTATATGTTAATG
Organism: Rapana venosa; assembly: GCA_028751875.1. NCBI lineage: Eukaryota > Metazoa > Mollusca > Gastropoda > Neogastropoda > Muricidae > Rapana > Rapana venosa. Next base: position 8,457,358 of record CM054155.1, read on the forward strand.
ACCTTCCCCTCTACATCAAGGAATCGTGTTAACTTTTTTGCGACGATTCATACTAGTCACACCAGTTTTGACATAATATATACCTCATTACAAAGTAGCATTACTTCTCTAAGCAAATGGCACAATTATAACCACATGTCACTTAACCTTCAAAAGATCAAAGCCATGGTTATTACAAGACAAAAGAGACAAAACATGACAACTAGACTTCCACCAATATGAATAAATAATGAAACTATTGAGGAAGTTGAAAACCATAAACTTCTAGGTATTGTGATTGACAACAATCTGAAATGGATGTCACACATAAATCAATTGTGAAAAACAGTCTCCAAACATGTATACCAACTATGCAAAATCAAACACTTTACCAACGCAATCTCTACCTTTTTTGACACAGCCAGTGCCAATATTCTAAAACCTCTCAATAGCACTTACAAACGAACACTCAAAGCAGTTCTCCTAAAATCTTCTACTTTAACCGTAGCAGACTATGCAAAACTTGAGATTCTTCCCTTAAAAGATATGTTTACCCTGAATAAAGGAATATTCATGCATAAAATTATGACGGATCAAGCTCCACAAACACTCCAATCTAAATTCCATATGACTTCCCAATATCCTACCAAAATTCAATTACCAATACCTATAATTGACCTCTATAAATCAAGCCTCACATACTCAGGTAGCCCTACTCTGGAACATGTTATCAACATACGTGAAAACATCAAAAAGCAAAGAAGCTTTCAAGAAAGCTATCTATACCCACCTCAAAAGTACTAACTGATATGCTAACACAACAGTTCTCCTGCCACATGTACGCCGTTCAAGGAATGGTCACAGCATGCCACCTTGATCATATAATCAATGAATTAACTATTGTGTTATGGCTTTGAAATTTATACAATTGGTTAATAACTAGAAAATGTATCAGTAAGATTTTTTAATGGTTGTTAAGTTGTGTAAGCTTGTGTTTATTATCGTTCTAATTTGATGCTTACGTTTTTCCTTGTCATAAATAAAGAGCCTACTACGCTATGGAAACTCATTAGACCATTTTGATATAAATTTTGACAGATTTTATATATGTTCTTTTGTATGTTATATTTTGTTTTATTAATACCATGTCTACTATATACTATGGTAGTGATATTTTATGATGAGATGACTTGTGTAAGTGTTGTAAAAGATACCATATTATCCAGATGATCATATAATTCGAAAATGCACTCTCTGGCTCTGCCTGTCTGTCTGTCGCTCTCCCCCCCCCCCCTTCTCTCCCACTCTCTCCCCCCCTCCCCCTCCATTCTTATTGAAACACTTTAACCGCTATGATTGCTGTAATTCCGTTGTTATGATTTTTTTTACTGTTATTGTTCTAAATCATGCACTTTTTATTTTCTATATACATGTATGTATTCTACACAATTTGGAAATTGTTAAATTTGTTTTGTCTTAATTGTTTGACATAGTTTTGTATGCGGATGTTCTTTTGCAGGCTTTATCTTGGTTTGTTTATTATTAATAGCTGTATCTTAAGGTGAGAGAGGTTTGTGTGGGTGTTTTGTTACATACCATTTATGTAGATACAACCTGGAGATGTACTCTCTCTCTCTCCCTTTTCGGTATTCCCTTTATATATGAAATGTATTATTTTATATAAAAGTCTGGTTTATACATTTTATAGTGCTTTATAGTCTTCCAAAATACATACACTATTGTTCTCCTTCTTCAATCAATATACCATGCCTCTTGGAAATGTATTGAGTGAGTTTTAACTGATTTGCTTAACTTCCAACTGTTGTATTGATGCTGTTGTTGGCGGGGCTGTTAAAACTGTTTTACATCAGGCTCTTTGGCATTTTGTAACTTAATTTGATATGTTTATTGATAGCATGCTTTAAAAAAAAGGTTTTAGTGAGGGTGCTTTGTCAGAATTTGATATCTGGTTTATTTTAATGTTGATGTAACCTGAAAATGCTCTCTCTCTCTCTCTCTCTCTCTCTCTCTCTCTCTCTCTCTCTCTCTCTCTCTCTTCTCTCTCTCTCTCTCCTCTCTCGTTCTCTCTCTCTCTTGCTTCTTGCTGTCTCCCCTCTATTTTACTTTATCCATATTACCTAATTATAATCAGTGAATCAGTTTTCATATTAATGTTCAATTCATTTGAGAATTATATATTTATGAACGCATATCCCTTTTCTATAAAAAAAAAATCTATGTATCTCTTGACATTAATGTTCAGGTCAGTTATGGATTATGTATTGCTAAATAATCCCTCATCTTTTTTAAAATCATGTTGTCGTTGTTGTAGTAGGGTTTTCCCCTTGCTTTGTTGATAGTCCCTAATCCGGGCAAGGGCGGGATTAAAAAAAAAAGTATGTGTGTGCTTATTCTGTTACCCTTGAAAAATAAAGATTCAAAGATTCACTCATTCATTCTCTCTCTCTCTCTCTCTCTCTCTCTCTCTCTCTCTCTCTCTCTCTCTTCTCTCTCTCTCTCTCTCTCTCTCTCTCTCTCTCTCTCATCAATGTAGGCCCTATCTGTTTTGACACTAATGTTGAGGTCAGTTGGGAATTGTGTGTTTGTTGAACACACTTTAATCTCTTTTTTTTCAATCATAGGTTGAACTTTCATTGTTGTAGTAGTTTGTGTGTGTGTGTGTGTGTGTGTGTGTGTGTGTGTGTGTGTGTGTGTGTGTGTGTGTGTGTGTGTGTGTGTGTGTGTGTGTGTTGTGTGTGTGTGTGTGTGTGTGTGGTGTGTGTGTGTGTGTGTGTGTGTGTGTGTGTATGTGTGTGAGTGTGTGTGTGTGTGTGTGTTTTCTGGTTTTGTTGATAGTCCCTAAGCAGGGCAAGGGGCGGGTGAAAAAAGTATGTAAATGCTTATCTCTAACCCTTGGAAAATAAAGATCATTCATTCATTCATTCTCTCTCTCTCTCTCTCTCTCTCTCTCTCTCTCTCTCTCTCTCTCTCTCTCTCTCTCTCACTCTCTCTCTTCCATAGTGTGTTGGCAACCCTCCACCTTTGTTTGTCTGTCTGTCTGTCTGTCTGTCTCTCTCACTCTTATCAAAATAAGGTCGTTTATGTTTGTTCGACATTATGGATTGTGCGTTATGAGTTGTGCTTATTAATGATAGTCCTTTCTCAGGGCAAGGGCCCGATGAAAAAACACCATGTTAATACTTACCTGTAACTCCCTGGGAATAAAGATTATCTCTCTCCATCTCCCTCTCTGTCTATGTCTCTCTTCCTCCCTCTCTCTCTACCTCTCTCTCTCTCCCTCTCCCCCCTCTCTCTCTCTTTACCTCTCTCTATCTCTGTCTCTCTCTCCCCCTCTCTCTCTCTCCCTCTCTCTCTCCCTCTCTCTCTCTCTCTCTCCCTACCCCCTCTCTCTCTTCCCCATCTCTCTCTATCTCTCTCTCCCCCTTATTTCTCTCCCCCCCTCTCTCTCCTCTCTCTCTCTCTCTTTCTCCCTCCCCCCTCTCTCTCTCAGTGTTCAGATGACGCCATTTCCACTTAACCATCTCCCCAGCAACCCCAGCTCTCTTCTGTCCCTCCAGCTGACGCAATGAGTATAGACCATTCCTCCCCCTATCCCACCCCCCTGACGATGACACCCCTCTCCAACGAATCCCTTTGATCCCATCTCCTTCCCTCTACTTTACCACCCCCTCCTCCCCTGACCCTAGCCTTTCTACTCCTGCCTCTGACCTCCTCCCTCTGCCTTCACAACCATGTCCAAAAAGATCACACACCTACAGACAACCTCCATCCAGTCTCTACAGCTTGAGCACAGTATCTGCTATCACACATCTCCACTGCCAACTGTCCACAGCCATCTCCACCATCAATGCCCTCAAAGCACAAGTTGACACCTTACAGACAGAGAACAAACACTTGCACAAACAGATAGAGAAAACAGCCAGCGCCAGCAAGGACAGCACAGTCCAAACAAAAAATTATATGAAAGCCACAGAACAGGCACTGAAGTTGACCATTGCTGACCTTACTCAGCAAAACACCCAACAACAGACAACGGTCGACAGACAAGCCAAAAGCCTGTCTGCTTTCAACGACTGGCAAAACAAAAAAGAAATCAATACATTAAAAAAAAAGCCCTACCATCAACTGATACCTCATACTCGCCATCCCACTCCAACAATCATTCAGTCACCTCCATTGCAAAGGCTCCCACCAGCAATCTAACAACCACCTCCAAAATTTATCTAAGTGACTCTCTCTCTGACATATCCGACACCCCAATAGAACAAGAAATCATCTTCCCAATCCCCACTGATAATAGATTTTCACTCTTCGACCCCGACCAAAACCCCAACCCCAAACCACCCCTCCTCCCTCCCCTCCTTCATTACCAAAACGCAAACTGACAAGTAATTCAGTTCCCAGAAGGCCTATCAACTCCAACCCTCCCTCCCTGCTCCACCATCCCCTTTCCCAACTCCCTTAGAGGCACTATTAAAAAAGTCTGTCCCCACTGCCAGCCAGGAGTTACTGATCGGTGACTCGGTCTTAAGTGCAGTGGGAGGCAGAAGTTCCCCCCACGGCCGACAAGCTAAAAACTTGTCAGTGCCAGGCCTGACAGTCCAACACCTCTTGAAGTGGCTGTCAACACTCCCCCCTTCAACACACGTCAAACAGATCATCTTCCATGTTGGCATCAACAGCTGCCTACAAAGTGGCCCAGTTGATTGCACGACATGGCAACGTGTAGTCAGAGGGCTACGCCAGGCTTTTCCCCACGCCACCATAAAAGCCTCTGCAATCATCCCTCCTTATGGCCGACACAATACCACCAGTTCTGTGAGGGAGTCCAACGCCAACCTCTCCAAGGTCTGTGCTCGAGAGGGGGTGATTTACATCGATCACACCTCCTCTTTTCAGACTGAAAGTGGGGCACCCAGAAAAGCCCTCTATAAATACATGGACCGTTTCCACCCAAGTGCTGATAGCATAGCAGCCATGACATACAACTTGTAAAAAGGTAAAGGTAAAGGAGTCCCATAACCTATAAGGTCGTAGGGGAGCGAGGCGTCAGAGACCTCACTTCTCTAGGGCCAGCATATTGAGGGCGGCGCCCATCTCCTCTCCCTCGCTGCTTTACCTTCCCTGACCCTAAAGAGGGCAGGTACCCATTTACAGCTGGGTGAACTGGGGGAACTGTACTGAAGCCAAGGCGCGCAAACAGTCACCCATCCAAGTGGTAACCACGCTCGACGCTGCTTAACTTGGCGGGGGGGGGGGGGGGGGGGGGGAAGCGAGTGCTCCGACCACTGAGCTATCCCGTCCCCAACTTGTACCAGATGTCAAATCCTCACTTCAACCACCAATGGCCAGATGCAAAGGACTCCGCCAACAAAGCCACCTCCACCAACAGTGGAAGTGCAGTCTAACATCAACAGATGGTCTCACCAAGGCAACGGCAAAGCGCTTCTCCTGACACCAGGAGCAAGTCCACCTGCCTATGACCAGACAGGCAACAAGTTCACTCCAGGGGACTTTGAGGAGGACTTTCCACCCCTTCACTCACTCACTCACTCATCCCTTGGTCGGGACGACCGTTGGGGTACCCGCACGGACGCTGCAAGTGGACCGCCAAATGGTTCTGTCCTGGGCTGCTTTCAGGAGGTTTGGTACAGTGAGGCCGGTCCACTCCTTGATGTTGGATATCCAGCTTTTGCGTGGTCGTTCCTGCCTCCTTGCTCCTTCCACCATTCCCTGCAGGACTGTCTTTGACAGTCTGTTATGCCTTGTTGTGTGGCCAAACCACTTCAGTTTCCTCCGTTTGACTGTATCTAGTAATGGTTCTTGTTTGCCAGCCAGTGCCTCGATCTGCTGCCAGACGTAGTCATTGGTTTTACGGTCTCTGTAGGTGATGTTCAGGATCCGCCTGAGGCACTTCATCTCAAAGGCTTGAATTCGACGTTCTAGATCGGCAGTAAGTGTCCATGCTTCACAGCTGTACAAGGCAATGGATGTGACGAGTGCCTTGTAGAGTCTGACCTTAGTGTGGGTTCTGATGTTATGGTTTCTCCACACTTTCGCCAGCTTAGTCATGGAGGAGAGTGCCACAGCAAGTCTGATCTTCACCTCTTGTGTGCTCGTACCTTCTTTGGTGATGACTGCTCCAAGGTACTTGAAAGTTTCTACCTCCTCTAGTGTCTCGCCACTCATCTTGATGCTGGTGGGAGTGGTTGGTGTAATACTGTTCACTAGGATCTTGCTCTTTTCCGTGCTGATCTCCATACCGTGGGCATTGGCTGATGTTTCCAGTCTGGTGGTGATATCCTGGAGTTCTTCTTCACTGCGGCCCATGAGATCAATATCGTCTGCGAATCGAAGATTGCAGACTGGCCTTCCTCCTATTGTGATTGTGGTCTTGAAGTCAAGGAGGGCCTCCTGTATGATGTTCTCCAGGAACACGTTGAAAAGAACGGGGGATAGCGGGCAGCCTTGTCGAACTCCAACTGAAGTCCGGAAGAACTCCCCGATTTCTCCACCCATGAGGACTGCACTGTGGGAGCTGTCATACAGCGCCTGGATGACTTGAATCAGGTCCTCATCGAAGTTATAGTCTCTCATGACTTGCCACAGAGCTTCTTGCCACACTCGGTCGAAGGCCTTCTTGAAGTCAATGAAGTTGTTGTAGAGCTGTAGTTGATGTTGGAGATGCTTCTCTATGAGTATTCTGATGTTGAAGATCTGCTCGACAGTGCTTCGACCTGGTCTGAATCCTGCCTGTTCTTCTAATAGGATTTCTTCTGCTTGTGGTTTCAGTCTGTTCAAGGCAATGCGTAGCATAACTTTGCTTGGATGGCTTATCAGACTGATTGTTCTGTAATTTTGGCACTTCTTCAGGTCTCCCTTCTTTGGAAGTGGAACTATGATGGATTGGGTCCACTGTTCAGGCCATTCTTTGCTGGTCCAGATGCGTTGGCAGATGACTGTTAGTGCCTTGATCATCTCTGGGCCTCCGTTCTTGATGAGCTCAGCCGGGATGTTGTCAATCCCTGGTGACTTGCCTCCTTTCAAGGATCTTACTGCTTCTTCTACCTCTTCCTCCAGCACCTGTGTGCTTTCGGGATCTGATGGTCTGGGATCTTGCTCGTGAAGTTTGTTCGGATCAGCCTCCACCCCTTACTGAAGCCAAAACCAAAACTGCCTGGGGCCTCCCCTGCACCACTCATTCACAGGACACCCCAAAAGCTGCTGGAGGTCCTGCTGAATACCATCCAACAAGCCCTTCACTGACCTAACACCCCCCATTCATCTATAGAGAAAGCGGGAGGCCAGAGAATGAGAAGACTGTTCCTAGCTCACTGGTAGAATAACACTAACCCAAACCAGGTGTTTGGTGTTTCGTGTGTGTGTGTGTGTGTGTGTGTGTGTGTGTGTGTGTGTGTGTGTGTGTGTGTGTGTGTGTGTGTGTGTGTGTGTGTGTGTGTGTACGAACGCGCGCGTGTGTGTGCTCTGTGTGTGTGTGTGTGTGTGTGTGTGTGTGTGTGTGTGTGTGTGTGTGTGTGTGTGTGTGTGTGTGTGTGTGTGTGTGTGTACTGTGTGTGTATGCGTGTGTGTGAGTGTGTATGTGTGAGTGTGTATGTGTGGGGGTGAGTGTGTGAGTGGGGGTGAGGGATTTTTAAGTGTTATTTTAATCCTTGGTTTTTGTTGTTAATTTTTTGGTGTGGTTTTTTTTTACCTACCCCCCACCTCCAATTACAAGTGGCTGTGAACGTGTGGAAAACCTGGTATTCCTTCTGCTTGATCTAACTCCCTAGTGTCTTTATATTCTCTTAGCCATTGGTTTCTGTGTACTGCAGTGTCACCAGGTCAACTTGGAAACAAAAACTTTCTTTTCTTTTCTTTTCTTCCTCTTCACTATATTGTTCTGGTTCTATGATTCTGTTTACTTATTTCGAGATTAACTGAACTGGTACTGTGAAAAGTGTGCATCCTCATGAACAGTGCAGACTGTATAGCGGAGAGAAACTACCCATGGTGTTTTGGAGGGTTTTTTTTTGGGGGGGGGCATATGATTTAGTTTTTGACCAGTGCTACAGATCTCATCTTTATTATGATGAATGTGCATACAGTGAAGTGTGCAACACTGTGTAGGGATTTCCGGACTATTTGCTGAGTGGCATTATTCAGTGACTGCTGAGTGGCATTATTCAATGACGGGATAAACTGTTTTTCAGGGGGGAATAAACTGTGTAGGGAATGCCCCCTCCCCCTACTATTTGCTGAGTGGCCTTTTTCAGTGACAGGATAAACTGCTGACCATCTCATCGGACACGCCTCAGTGCTGTCAGGTGACTTCAACCAGAGCGTCACTTGTGATTCTGTGTGACCAAAATCTTCAAGTGGCCTTAAGAAAGTCTTCACTAAGTAGCACTAAGGGTGATGCAGCTATAATTGAACCAGGGCACCTTTATGTTGACACTTGTAAGGTTACTAACAAAGTTATCTGAGTTTTGTTTCCTGTTGTGATTCTATAACAGTGAAAATTTCAGATTTCAGTATTGTCAGTTTGAGTGGTTACTCGGGGAAAATCTCCCGTCTCACTCTACTCGACTTATCTGCAGCCTTCGACACTATTGACCATTCAATTCTTCTCTCCCGTCTTCAAAAAACATTCGGTGTTACTGGCACAGCCCTCTCCTGGTTCAGTTCATACCTCACTGACCGATTCCAGACAGTCGCAGTAAACAAGATACAGTCAATGCCTGCCAAACTGGAATGTGGTGTCCCGCAGGGATCAGTTCTCAGCCCTGTTCTTTTCACTCTCTATACTGCTCCACTATCACATATAATAAACCGTCATCATATCAACCATCACTTTTATGCAGATGACTCTCAGATTCAAAGTAGTGTTACACCTGAAAATCTGCCTTCTCTCTTGACAAAGATGGCCTACTGCTTTCAAGATATCCAAAACTGGATGATACAAAACAAGTTACAGTTAAAGGCAGATAAAACCGAAGCCATGCTTGTAGGGACCAAGCACAAACTCTCTTCCATTACAACAACTTCAATAGAACTCGGCAATACATCAGTCCCTCTATCCACTTCCGTGAAGTATCTAGGTGTCGTTATCGACAACACACTCTCTATGAAAAAATTCATCACCCAGACCTGCCAGTCGTGCTACTATCAATTACGGCGTATTAGTGCAATTCGAAAGTACCTGTCCACTGATGCAACAGCCAAACTTGTCACTTCTCTCATTCTCTCATGTCTGGACTATTGCAATTCTCTTTTAGCTGGTCTGCCAGCAACATCTATCCACTCCCTTCAACGTATACAAAACTCCGCAGCTCGACTAGTTCTCAGAAAGAAAAAATCTGAGCACATTACCCCTCTCTTGCGATCTCTCCACTGGCTGCCTGTGCCACAGAGAGTAGATTATAAGATCAGTACCCTCTGTTACAAATGTCTCCACAAAACTGCACCCTCCTACCTATGTGAATGTCTTAACCTGTACACTCCTTCACGTTCCCTCCGCTCTACTGCAGATACCTTGTTCCTACGAATACCTAGATTCAACCAATCCACTGTTGGCCGCCGCTCATTCTCTATTTCTGGTCCATCCATCTGGAACAACCTTCCTCTCTCTCTTCGCCAGAAACCTAGTTATGACACTTTTAAATCCAGCCTCAAGACATATTTATTTCAAACCTAAGACTTCCCCCCTCCTGTTTCATATCTAACCCATGTTCTATCACCCTGCTAAAGTACACGGCCTGTGCGAGTTATTGTGTGCTTTTGAAAAACATTTGACTATCGAAATTTTATTTCATAGATTTTGTCTGCATCCACCATGTTTGTAAATATCTGTTTGTTTAAACTTTTGATTATTTATCATTGATTGCATGACTGTGTAAGATTAGGTTGAATGCATGCGCTTTGATTTGTCTTTGCAAGATATAGCGCTATATAAGTTCCATTTATTATTATTATTATTATTATTTTGTTTTCACCTCACTCAATATTGTTTCTTTTTGTTTTATTCTACTATTTTCCTCCTCCACCACCACCCTATCATTTTCCCCTTTCACCTGCTCAGTCCTCCCACTACAAATCTATTTTCTCTTTTCCTTACTGCCAGTTTCTTGTGTGTTTGTTTTCCTTCACACCTTTCCCTTCCTCACAAACCAAATAAGACAGATGCATTCCAAACACAATAAGTGGCACTCCAAGGACGGCCTACGTATTTGCCACCTAAATATAAACCATGCATTTAATAACATCGAATATAATTATATCAACGCTTATCACTAACAAAGGCAATCCATTTCACATACTAGGGCTTTCTGAGTGGAGACTTTCAGATCAGGTATTGGACACTGATATTTATATTCCAGGGTATAAAATCATGCATAAAGAGATCCACAAAAACCCAAAGAAACAGGAATCCTAATCTATATCAGTGAGTCCATAACTTTCAAGGCTCTTCTCCATTTAGAATGTTATGATGTAGAATCCATATGGATTGAGGTTTTTATAAAAGGTGCCCAACTTATTGTAATTGTGATCTGCTATAGGAATCCAAAAGAAAGAAAAAACTGGATAGACATTTTTGACTCCATTATGAAAACATTCCTATTAGAATAAAGGGAAATAATCTTATTAGGAGATTTTAATATCGATTTAGCAAAAGTAAATAATCAATGGACCCAATTACTAAATTTATACAACTTCCACCAACCAGTTATTTCACCCACGAGAGTCACACCAAATTCAAGCACAATAATTGACCATATCTCTGTATCTAACCCTAAAAACATTGTTGATAGGTGTATCCCAGTCTATAACTGCAACAATCACTACCCATTCTGTACTATGTGGTCAAAAAAGGAACAAAAATCCCCAAACCTGGCCACAAAAATATAACATATCGTTCCTTTGCTAAATTTGATGAGAATCTTTTCCTTTTAGATTTAAGTAACTTCATTCTTTTGGAAACATTCAGCATTACTGATCCAGACTTAGCCATACAGTTTTGGATAAAAACTTATACTGCTATTTACAACAAGCATGCGGCACTAAAAATCATTAGGATCAAAAACTACCTTGGCTCACTAAGGAACTACAAAAAGCATGCTATCTTAGAAACTTTTTAAAAGAACATAAATATTATGAAGAGTGAAAAAAAAAAAAGAAATGCCATAAACTCACAAAAAACGGCGAGAAAACAAGGAAATATTTCCAAGATTTACTATCTTCCAAACAAAACTCAAAGACTGTGTGGCAGCCATAAATCAAATAACTAGCAATCAAGCATCTTCCAAATCAAACGTAACTAAATACACTACTGCTGAACAACTTAACAATCATTTCATTAATGTCTCTACTAACGTTATTAGAAATGATAAATCAAAGTCCAATAAAGTCAATGAACTAAAACAATACTTAAAAGGAAAGCATACTCCTTCAAAACTTCACATTCCAGTTATGTCTGTTTTCTAGGTCTACGGTTATATAAATCACCTCAAACATTCAAGAACGCGTGGTCTTGATGGAATAGACAGCAGAATATTGAAGCTATCAGCACCAGTTATCACAGGCGCTCTAACATATATATTAAACCTTTGTCTTGAAAAAAACCACTTCCCCAATGCCTTCAAAACAGCTAAAGTGATCCCCATCTACAAGTCTGGTGACACTTCAGGCCCTTCAAACTATAGACCAATTTCCATCATATCTATCCTTTCCAAACCCTTGGAACAACATATAAACAAACACTCAGTCCGTCATTTAGATACTACCAACCTAATTCACCCTATTCAGTCTGGATTTATACTAAAATCACTTATGTTATACTGCACTGGTTATTCTCGTAGTCAACTGGCTATCAAACATTAATGACACTAAATTTTGTGGAGTATTACTTGTAGGTTTTTAAAAAGCTTTTGATACAATTGACCCAACACTTCTCTTTAAAAAACTAGACCTGTATCATTTCTCCACCAATACCCTTGCTTCCTATCTAGAAAACAGGCAACAGTGTTTCTCAATAGGTACATCTACATCCAAGCTACAAGTCATCAATTATGGAGTACCACAAGGATCCATACTAGGACTTATTCTCTTCTTATTATACATAAACAACCTACCTCTTCACATCAAATCCAAATGTGAACTATTTGCTGATGACACAACTACTCATACGAGCCACAATGACCTTAATTCTCTAGCAAACACATTACAAAAAAGCTTTGATCAGGTTATCGAATGGACCGAACTAAACCATATGTCTATACACCCCCAAAAAACAAAATACATGCTTATTACCACCAGACAAAAGCGTCAAAACTTAATCCATAAACTTACTCTGATCAAAATTAAAAAGGAAGTAATTGAATAAGCCTATCACCACAAAGTTCTAGGAGTAACAATTGATGAAAATCTCAGTTGGTTCTACCATATATCTCAACTATGCAAATACCTGTCCCAAAGTGTATACCAACTTTCTAAAGTCAAGCACTTTCTTGATTTGCATTCAAGGAAACTATTCTTGCAATCTTTTATACAATCCTCAGTAGACTATGCTTCTACCCTGGGGGATTCTGCTAGTGCAAACACTATGAAACCGTTACTGAGTCTGAATAAACGTGCTCTCAAACTGGTCCTTTTAAAGAAGACAAGCTTATTAGAAGCCGTCTATACTAAGCTAAATATTCTCCCCCCTATACCAAAGATTAAAATATAACAAAGGAGTCATGATGTTCAATATTATGACAGGAACTGTTCCACCATACTTAAAAGACAAATTCCTCCTAAACCAATCCAGAAATACTATAAAGCCTAGTGTCCCAATCCCAAGAATAGACTTATTCAAATCTAGTTTACTTTACTCAGGCCCTATGCTGTGGAACTCCCTTCCTGATTCAGTTAAACAACATCAATCAATAACAATCTATAAAACTCAATTATCAACTCACTTAATACATCAACAACAACAAACCACAGTCCATAGCCTTGAAAATAAAGTTATATATTCGCCCTTACCTATCTGCCCTTTCCCTTTACCTGTCTATCTGTCTATCTGTCTGTCGTCTCTCTCTCTCTCTCTCTCTCTCTCTCTCTCTCCTTTTTAAACTTTCATTGTTGTGTACTTGTAAATGAGTTTACCAAAGTTTGGAAACTTTTTCTTTTCATTTTTTCATTACACTGTAGTTATAAGAAATATATCTATCATAACAATAATATGCGCTATTCTGTACGAGTATAATCAAAAAGAGTGTTGATGGTGATGGTGTGCTGTTTGGAGAATTATATATTTAGTATTATCCCTGAAACACACACACACACACACACACACACTCTCTCTCTCTCTCTCTCTCTCTCTCTCTCTCTCTCTCTCTCTCTTCTCTCTCTCTCTAAGGTCTTTTGGGTTTGTTTGTTTTTTGGTTTTCATTACGTTAAATGCATCTGTGATTGTTCTTGTATTTATTTGTATTTACAAAAGAAAATCGTGTATAACCCCCTTGTCAATAGGCCACATTGGGCAATGACAATAAATTGGTCAAAGCGTCAAAGCCTCTCTCTCTCTCTCTCTCTCTCTCTCTCTCTCTCTCTCTATATATATATATATATATATATATATATATATATATATATATATATATATATATATATATATATATGACTTAATAGGTTTGGCTTTTTTTCTTTTCTTTTCTTCCTTGCTTTTATTGTGTGAGTGTATGGTATTGAGTATATTTCATTATCATGACATATAATTTGTACGAGTATAATCAAAATGAGTGTTGATGGTGATCGTGTACTGTTTTGAGAATTATATATTTAGTATTATCTCTGAAATACACACACACACACACACACACACACACACACACGTACACTCACTCTCTCTCTCTCTTTCTGTCTCTCTCTCCCCTCTCTCTCTCTCTCTCTCTCTCTCTCTCTCTCTCTCTCTCTCTCTCCTTGTATTGTTTTTTCTTATAGTTATAGTTCTTGTGTATACTGATGAAGGATGTATTCATACTTTATATTTTCAATATTATATTGGGCTTATTGACTGTACTTGAGTTGTAGTGAATGTCCTGTTTCAATATCTTATTGTTGCATGTAACAACTATGTGTAATATTTTACAATGTAAAGATGTTCATTTTCATGACTTTATAAGTTTGGCTTTTTTGGTTTTTCTCTTTTTCTTTTTTTCTTTTCTTTTTCTTTCTGGTGGGTTTTTTGTGTTTTGTTATGTTCTTTTTTTTTTCTTTTTTCCCTTGTTTTTGGTTTTTTTTGGTGGTTTTTTGTTGTTGGTTTTTTTCATTTGTTTGTTTGTTTGTTGTTGGTTGTTCTTTTTGGGGGAGGGGTATTTTGGGGGAGGTTCTTTTATTTGATTGTTTTTTGTTTTTTAAGTTTTTTCCCCCTTTGTTTCTACTGTGTGAGAGTATGAGTATTGGGTTTATTATTAAGTGTATCCCTACAGGCGGGGACAGGATGTAAAAAAGCACATGAGTGCTTATTCATTATCCTCGAAATAAAGGAATTTGTCATTGTCATTGTCATTGTCTCTCTCTGTCTCTCTGTCTCTGTCTGTCTGTCTGTCTGTCTGTCTCTCTCTCTCTCTCTCTCTTTCTCTCTCCGTCTCTCTCTCTCTCTCTCTCTCTCTCTCTCTCTCTCTCTCTCTCTCAGTCTTTTAATAAAGAGCCTTCTTTAACCACTGTTGAAAGCATAAATGCCCTGTCTTGTCATGTCAATGTAATTGGTGAAAGTGTCAGTCTAGATGGTGTGGATCAATTGAATTGTGGCAATACAGATAAAACAAATAAAGCTTTTTCATTTTTGTCTTGGAACGTAAATGGATTGTTGTCAAAACTGGCTGATAGAGATTTTGTATCTTATGTGCGTAGCTTTGATTTTATATGTCTGACAGAAACGTTCCTGGAAAATGTCCAGCCAGATGTTTTTACTGGTTACAAGGCCTTCTGTAAGTCAGCAATTAAAGTTAGCCATCAAGGGAGGCGATCTAGTGGTTTAGTTTGTTTAATAAGGCATGAGATATCTGCCTTTGTGAATTGTTTAGATGTTTCATATCCTAATATTTGCATTTTTCTCTGTGACAAATCTCTGTTGTGTACAGCAAGAAATATTTTGCTTGTCTGTGTGTATATCCCACCTGAAGGTTCGCCTTTTTATAACATGTTTGACAATGATAATGGAATTGCTATGTTGGAAGAATGTTTAGTAAATTGTGTGGTGACACTGGATGAAGTAGATATAATACTATGTGGAGACTTAAACAGCAGGACCTCAAACTTTTCTTGTCAGCAGGTAGAAAATGACTTTAGTTCAGATTCCAAAGTAAAGTATGTCTCTCAGCAGCAATCGTAATTCTGAAGAT
>CM054155.1:8473243-8490307 GCA_028751875.1 Rapana venosa
CAAGAAGTACTCTACAAACTTGAACTTCAATCTGTGTTGCCCTGTTCTGTTGTCTGACGTCACACTGACATTTTTCAAGTAAAAGTTGTAAACTGGCTTACTTTATCACACTCTCAATATCAACTGAAGCATAGAAGTAGGCCTAGAGAGGTTCCGTGAAATGGGAGGAGTTTGACAACAGAGTCACTGTTTATTAGCTGACGAAAAACCAAGATGGCGGATTCCGGACACGTGATTGCAGCAGCCAATCACAAGCCGGAGTAGGTGCTCTCGTTAGCTTCATGTTGGGGATGTTACCATTGTTATCTTTGTGGTGATGGTATTGCATGTAGTTCTTATCTTTTGCATGTTGGTAGCATTTATGTTCTTGTTATTGTGCATCTGTCTATTTTCTTTTGTCCCTTTCTTCATTCATTTTGGTTCTTTTATTCATTGCTTATTCCAGTCTTCTGATTTATTTTTTCAAGCTGAGCTTTTGTCTTTTTGTCCAACACTTTGTTGTTTACCCTGCATACTTGTAAGCATGGGTACAGGTGTATGTACAAGTGTGCATGTGAGCTTGCATATTTTGTATATGTGTATGTATGTGTGTGTGTTCATGTCTCTGCAAACGCATGCACATGGGTATGTGCAAGTATGTGTGTATACATGCATGCGTGCATGTGAGTGTGTGCATGTGTGTGCATGCATGTGTGTGTGAGTCTGTGTGTGAATATATCTGTGTGCATGTTTTGTGCATGCACACATGCACGAACACGCTCTTGCAGATTTT
The DNA here is from genome assembly GCA_028751875.1 of Rapana venosa. Lineage (NCBI taxonomy): Eukaryota > Metazoa > Mollusca > Gastropoda > Neogastropoda > Muricidae > Rapana > Rapana venosa. Next base: position 8,474,016 of record CM054155.1, read on the forward strand.
TTTCAATTAAATTCATATTGCCTCTCTCTTCCATTCTTCTTCATTGATCAACATCCCCCCCCCCTACACACACACACAGTCCATGCAGAGAAAGTGAACACCTGCCTTTTTCCAATTCACTGAATGGCCAAGTCTTGTTATGAGTACCTGGCCATGCTGTAATGAAGAAGGGGGGGATGATTATGATGGTGGTGGTGGTGGTGGTGGTGTGAAATGATGGATGGATGCTGGAAAGTGGGGAGAGGAGGGAAGGGAGAGAGAGGGAGGGAGTCTGCATCAGTCTGTTCCTCCACCTCTCAGGAACTGAATTGCCTTGCTGAAGTTTTTGCAAGAGAGGTGGAGTCATTTTGTTGGGGGGTCAGGGGTGGGGGCTGCTGACTGTTCTGTATATCAGTGCTGTGTTTTGATTTTAGATGTGTTTGTTGGTCTCTGTGATTTAGCTTTTTGTTTAGTTCTGGGGGTTGATTAAGAATAGATTTGTTTTGTAAAAGTATACATATGTTTTGAAACGTGTGTGAAACAAACTCACCACATGCATGCAAGCACAGACACATACACACACACAGGCACACACAAACACTTACACTGCATGCATGCACACACGCATGCACGCATACACATGCGCGCACACATGTATGATTTGGTGGCCCCAGTTGCCCTGGTCTCAAGCTGTCTTCAGTTTGCTCTCTGCCTACACCTTTGTGCCTGTGATGATATTTTAAACAGAGCCTTCAGGGTTGGAGGTTCACAGGAGATAGTCATTGAAGGGACGAGGTGGCTATCATCCCGCTAGGCATCTCACTTAGTCTGGCTTCATGACTGAGCTATCACTGTTGTCAGCAGGAGACTTAGTAGGTTGTGTCCTGTGTATTTTAGCTCAGAACAGACACCGCTGAACAACACCAAAGTGACCCTGCAGCAATGCAAGGCCACTCTGACTGGTTGCACCACAGCAGCCTGGCAATGATGGTCTACATGAGGACTTCTGGTCCTAAGCATGCAACGTAAGGAATCTGGGCATGGCTAGGGTAAAGAGACTGCATTGATATGCAGAGTTGCAACAGAAAGACAAGAGCGTCACAGAAGACGAGGCTGCAAAAACCAACAACAAAAAACAATGATAACAACTGCTTCTTTTAACCTAAAACTTCTTCCCTAAACAAGCTGCCACGTCTGGGAAGAATTAGCTCTAAATAGCATGGAGAGTTTTTATCTCTAGGGACTTCATTTTTGGCTTGTCATTGATTATATGGATGTGTGTCTCTTAATGTGTGTATGAGTGAGTGCTCATGTGTGTGTGTTTATGTGTGTGTAGTGGGGTTTTGTTGTGTGTGTGTGTGTGTGTGTGGGGGTGTGTTTTTGGGTCATGCGGGGAAGTCTGGCTCAACAGCAAAACAAAGCAAGTGATTTGCGTCAAAAGAAAGAGAGACTGAAGCAACATACAACCAAACTTGCGGAACAGGAAATTTCCCCACGTGCGTGCACAAGCTGCAGAACGCATATCCTCCACCACCCAGCGTCAACCCTTTTCACTGATTGCCAGTGGGGAAAGGGAGGAAATCCATCACACCCCACAAAACACCTCCCCATGGGGCTTTGGTTCAAGCACGGCAAACCCCCTGCTGTGACGGGAAGGGTTTCCACCCTCACATGGCAGTCTGGGCCCCTGCTTGCTTGCTGCGCCATTTGGGCACAAGTAACGATTTTCCTTCTCTACTTATTTAAAGTTTTTTTCCTTCCCTTTTTTTTTTTTACTGTTTTTGTTTTGGCACTTTCGCCCCTTTCTTTTTTCTCCTTCAAAGAAGGAAATGAACTCAAGGTTCAAAAAAAAAAACTGACCCAATACAATTGATCCACACTTTGACCACCTTCCCCCCATTCCAAACCCCCAACACACATGCTCTCCCCCTCTCAAAACCCCTTGCTCACTCGCGAAAATTTCTTAAAGGGCTTCTTCTAAAAATTTTCCTGCGTTTCCCCCTGATAACCAATTTTTTTTTTACTGGAAAACCCTTTGCTGCATTGCATGACGGGACTGTTTTGGGGAAAAATTAGTTTTACGCTTTTTAGCTAAGGTAGTTTTTTTTTTTCAGTAGTTTTCGTTTTTTTTCTTTTACTTGCAGTGAAGAGCGAAAAAATCTTTCAAGGGGGTTTGTTAGGAAAGCAGAGACATTTTAAAATTCATTTTTTAAGAAAAAAAAAAAACTATAAAAAAGATCAACGGGGCAGAGAAAAAACAACAAAAATTTTTGTTGTTGTTTATACCCCAAGCATAAACAGGGACAGCAACATTTTTGTTCCCTTTTTTCTCTAAAACGGTTATTTTATGAAAATTGTTTGCAGTAATCTTTTTTTCCCTTTGTCCTTTTGAGGGCAGTTTTGGGGTGGCTACGGGCGTAAATTTTCCCAAAAAATGAAAACAACACTGCTGAATTATGAGAGGCCTTGCTACAGTTTTTTCATGTCAAGACATTATCAGCTACACCTTTAAATTTAAAGGGAGGAACCCAAAAATAAGGGGCCCAAAAGCTCACCTCAGGTCTGTGGAGGGATGGTTTAACAGCAAAAACACCCAAAACTTCAAAAATAAATTTCTTTTCAAACCAGTCAATCAGTATCATTTTTAATCTGATGAGATAACTGCTTTGGCACCACACACTTATCATTCCCTGCATCTCTTTTTTAAAACCCACATTCTCCACTGTTTGGGCTTTAAGTGACAGACGGGTTTGACATCGGGGCTGTGCTTTCCTGTGTAGCTTGAAGTAAAGGGAAAGGGGGCCACCTTCGTCTGTCCCTGCCATCTGCCTTCGTCTGCGCCTTTCGTCTGTCTTGGTCAAGGGGGAAATTACGGATTCAAAACTGACCCCCGCCCTATGGGGGCCAAGACGGCATCAGGGGATATTTCACCAATTTTGATTCACCCTCACTTGTCCAGGTTTGTTTTTTCCGCCATTTAAACTGGGGTCCCCTGACACGGGGAAAAAAAGGGGAAAACTTTCCCTTCCCAACTGCTTTTTTTTGGCTGCCCTCCCCATTGGTCGATACAATTTGCACTCAAAGGGTAGGTTTTTTTTTTACAGCCACCATTAAAAAAACAAAATAATAGGCGGGATTTTTTCGTTTGTTGGTTGACGTTTTGTTTGTTTGTGGTTTCCTTTTTTTTTTTTTCAAATATGTTTTTTTTAAAAAAACTTGCAAAATTAAATTAAAAATTTTTTTTTTCTTTACAGTAGAAAGGTTTTTGCTATTTTGGTCTACTTAAGGGGAAAGCCTTTTAAAATTTGTAATATGAATAATTTAAATCTTATGAAGTAGTTCTTTTAACAGAAACCCAAAACCTTTGACTACCATAAAATTTTTTAGCTGTGTTTGAAAAACGAAAACGTTTGGGAGTGCTGATTTTTTGTGTGGAGGATAGCAGTCATCCTACCAATGATTTTTTTTAACATGAAAAATTAGATTTAAGGTTGTTTTTTTGGTTTTTGATTTTTTTTTGGTTTGTCTACATCTTCGTCTACTGTCTGTCTGTCTGTCTTCTGTGTCTACATCTACTATCTATCTACTATCTATCTGTCTATCGTCTGCTTCTGTCTGGGTCTACTACTTCTACATAAAATCTACATCATCACTACTATTATCATCATCCCCTCTACGTCTTTCTGTCTATCTATCTACTATAAAATTTATGGACTGTTCGAAAAAACCCTTTTCTCTAATCGAATCACACCTAAATGGTAAAAAAAAGGTTGCGGACAAACATCTCACCACTGTCAAAACCTCAAACCTAGCTGGAAAAAAAAAAAATATAGAACTTTAAAACCAAGATGACACTGATTTCTGTTCAAGTCTTAACTGTTCATATTCACTGAGCAGGTTATAAACATAAAAAAGTTGGAAATTTGGGTTTGGACTGAATTGGTTCAAATAATTTTTATTGAAAAACAAAGTTTTAAAAAATACCGCACACAACACAAAAAAAATGTTTTAAATTTACGAAAAACAAGACAACACTTTGGTTTTTTTTGGGATCCACCCCCCCCCCTTGGGGTAGGTTTAAAAATATAGGGGGAAATAAAAAAGGATGCAGCATTCTTGCAGTGAAAAAACTAGATTACACAGATCCATACTTCACAATTGACGTCAGAATTTACATTCCCCACCAACCTTTAACTATACCACTTTAAGTGATTGTTCTGTTTTACAAAAAAAGCAAAAAATATTCAGTGCAAAAAATGATTTACCAAAATAAATCCTACCCAACAGGCGCTCCCATTCTGTATTGAATAAAACCCCAAGCGGGGACAAGACCAAAGGAAGTCAATTCACCCGACAAATGACCCCCCAAAAAACTGCCAAATACGGCCAATCTCCATCTCATCACGACAACGGGGGCTAGATTTACACCGGCAACATCAGTGTGTTTTTTTTACCACTGGTGCCACTTCGGCACTTACTGGAACATTTTGGCTTGTCGCCTGACAAACAATTGACTTCCTTTTTACAATGGAAATAGGGCCCAAAAAGGGGCCAAAAAATATGAAAAACAGAAATACCAGTCCACCAAATCTCCATCGCCCTTTTCCCGTGGGCTCTGCACAATGCCAACGGGTTTCCACTCTCTTCTCGCTGGTTTAAAAGTCCTGTATCCTTTCCCAAACCCCGATCCCAGGTTTGGCAATGTAGGAGTTTGGGAGGGTGCCCTTTTCCCCTGCCCCCCCCAAACCCTGACTTGAGAAATTTTTAATATATTATGCCATACCAGTAGAAACATGAATCAGGGTTTTTCATGCTATACAGTGTTAAAACTCCTTGATAGAACAAGGGCCACAAGATTCAAATTTACCCCACAAATGACCCCCAATTTAACTGCCCAAAGGGCCCATCCCATCTCCGCACAGACAAACGTGGCTATTTTTACACCTGTGTAATTCCTGGGGTTTGTTACCCTTGATCCAGTTTTTTTAGGCATTTACTGGAGCATTGGGCTTGTCTCTGGAAAAAAAAAACGTTTTCTTCCCTTTTGTCAAGGGGGCAAAAAGGGATTTTTAGACGACCCGATAGGTCACTGCAGTCCGGTTTCCACACATCCGATTTTTGCCAGTCCCCCCCCTTGCCAGTTAGCATAGGGGCCGTGCAAAAGCAGGGGCCAGAATATTTTATTTTTTGCGGCGTGGTGTGTGGTGTGTGGGTGTGCGGTGCGTTTAAAATTTTGTTTAAGTGTGTGTGTGGTTTTGGTGTGGTTTGTGTGTGTGTGTGTGCTGTGCATATAAAATTTCACACACATCACAAAATGCTTTCGCATGCACCATTATCAAACCAACTTTTTAAAAGTTCCCAAACAAAGAAAAGTCCTAGAAGTTTACAACGAAAAAAAAATCACATAGACACAACACCAGACAAAAAAACAAAAGACGACACAAACCACGCACACACCACACCACACCTACACACACAACACACACACACACACACACACACAACACACACAAAACACACACCAACCAAAAACACACACACACACACACACACACCAAAATTTTACTTTACTGCTAGGGCAAAAATTTCTTCCTTAATTTGAAAAATTTTTCTTTGCACTCTGCTACCAGGACACTTTCCAGACAGCTTCTTCTGTTTACAGAGTTTTTTTTATATTTCAGAACAAAAGAAATCTGGCAGACCAAACAGTCATCAAAAAAATTTTAAAAGAATATAATTGGAAATGAGTTTAAAAAATAAATAAAAAAAAAACTTGTATTTCATTATATTTGGCATAAAATATATCTGCCAATTTTCTTTTTCTGCTAACCAAAATTTTATAACTTCCCTTTTTCCCTTTTTTTTTTTCCCCCCTTAAAAAAATGATTTAAATTTTCTCTTGATGTTCATTCAAGCCACTTTGAAGATTTCGATAATTCTCCCTGACAACAAAAACAGGGCGGAATAAAACAAAAAACGGGAGCAAAAAACAATATCTGTCAGCTAAAAACCACCAGCTGAAAACCCAATGTCTTCCACAGAGAGAAGTGAGCACCATCATGCAACCAGCAGGGTTTTTTCCCCAAAATCGTGTAGCTTTAGAAAAGAGAAAGCAAAAAAGAAAGAGAGGAGCGCATTGAGGAAGGAAAAGAAAACCCCGGGAAAAGGGGGTATGAACGGAGTGGGGGTGCTGTTGAGAGTTTTCATAAAAGAAAGGGGCCCCTCTACCCTTCCCCCTGAGTGCGGTTTTCTTTTTTTTTTTTAACCCAAGCATTATTAGCTTCTTTTAAGGCAAGGAAAGAAAGGAAAAAGGGAAAGATAAAAAAAAGAGTATGAAAAGAACAAAAAAATGAAGCATGCCAATAAGGAATGAAGGAAAATTTAAATTTCTGCGCAATGGCTCAGCAACTAAAGGGGCCCAGGGACAAGCCCTGGGGGTGGAACCTTCCTGTGCACAGCAGGGGTCACCCTTTTTGAAACCCAAACCCTATGGGAAAGGGGTGTGGTGGTGTGGGGGTGTGATGGGCTCCCCCTTCCCACTGGACAATCATAAGGACTGACGCTGGGTGGATGGAAGGCTGGCAGTTCGCAGCTTGTGCACTGCACGTAGTTTCCCTTTTACAGCAATGTGCAGGGGTGGGGAAAAACGCAATCCCTGGGGTTTCTGTCTCTTGTTTTGGGGAGACTTTGTCTCTGAAGGGTTGGGTTTTCCTCTGTCACTCTTTTCTTTTCCCTTTTTCTGACTGGGGTTTTTTCCTTGACCAAAACTTTTTGAAAAAAAAAAAAAAACCCCCCAAACCCAAAAAAAAAAAAAAAAAAAAAAAAAAAAAAAAAAAAAAAAAAAAAAAACAAAAAAAAAAAAAAAAAAAAAAAAAAAAAAAAAAAAAAATAAAAGAAACCAAAAAAACAAAAGGGAAAAAAAATAAAACAAAAAAAAAAAAAAAAAAACCCAAAAAAAAATTAAAATTTGGGCTTATTTTGCTTGTTAATGGGAGGGGGATTTCCCTTTTTTCGCCTTTTCTGGGTTTTTTAATTTTTCAACAAAACAAAACAACCCCCCCCAAAAACACCAACCAAAAACCCCAACAAATTTTGCCTTTTCAACAAAACTTTTAAAAACCCCAAAAAACACAAAGGATGGGGAAGGGGGTGGCAAAAAGGTTTAAGGTGGTTCTTTTTGGGGTTTTGGGCGGGGTTTTTTTCGCTGACTTTCTGTGGGTGTCTTTTTTTTTCGGGGTTGTTGTATTTTTTTGGTCTGGCGTGCTTTTGGGTTTTGGGGATGTTCTTTGTTTCCCGCAGGTGGGTGTTTTATATTATAAATGTGTTAAAAACAAAAAAATCAAAGTTTTTTTTTGGGATTTAAAACTTTTGTTTTTTTTTTTTTTTAAAAATTTTTTATTTTGTGTCAAATTTAAATTTTTGAAATGGTTTTGTTTTTCCAATTTAGTTTTTTTTAACCCCCTTTGAGGGGGGGGGAAGATGCATGGTTTTGTTGGGAGTGGATTGCAAAGGCATGTTGTGTGCTGTGGTGTTGTGGGGGTTTGGGTGCTTCCGTTGTACTTGTCAGTGTGTGTGGGTTTTTCTTTTCAAAACGGTTTAAAGCCCCGCAAAAAAATTTCCTGGTCCCGAAAATTTAAAAAAACCCGGGAAAAAAAAGGCCCCTTGAAGGGCCCCAGCCCCTAAAACCCCAACAAATTAAAAAAAAAAAAAACCCCAATAAAAACCCAACCCGGTTTTATCTCTGCGCTGATGGAAATCCCGTGTAGTTCTTATATTTTTCATGTTGTTAGCATTAAATTTATGTTCTTGTTATTGTGCATTTTTATTTTCTTTTGTTTCTTCCTTCCTTTGTTTATTTTTGTTAATGTTTTGCTTTTCCAAATCTTCTGAGATATTTTTTCAAGCTGAGATTTTGTCCTTTTGTCTAACATTTTGTTGTTTTCTTTTTAATCTTGCATGCTTGTAAGCACGGACATAGGTGTTTGTGGGAAGGTGGACGTGTGCATGAATAGTGTGTGTATGTGTGTGTGTCTGTGTGTGTTTGTGTGTGTGTGTCTGTGTGTGTCTGTGTGCGTCTGTATCTGTGTCTGTGTGTGTGTCTGTGTGTGTGTTTGTGTGTCTGTGTGTCTGTGTGTGTATGTGTCCGTGTGTGTGTCTGTGTGTCTGTGTCTGTATGTGTATGTGTCTGTGTGATGTGTCTGTGTGTGTGTCTGTCTAGGTGGGTCTGTGTATATGCGTGCATACAGTTGTGATTAAAAGCAAAATACAATGTGTTGTATACTTGGCACCTTTGGAAAGAGCGATTTTGGTTGATTATTGATTGATTATTATTAATACATGTTTGATTGATTTTGTGTACTTAAGTATATGTGTCTGTGTACGTGCGTGTGTAAATGTATTCGTACATTCATAGATATTTATATGTACGTGCGCTCGCGTGTGAGTGTGTGTGCATATGTAGGTGCATGTGTTTGTGTGTGTGTTTATGTGTGTATGTGCAAGCACGCGCATGTGTGTGTGTCTGTGTGTGTGTGTGTGTGTGTTTGTCTGTGTGCATATACACGTATGTACGTAAGTACACGTGCTAACGTGTGTTTAACTGTAAACAAATACAAGCTTTCAACAGCACCCAAGCAAAGAAATATCCTGAAAAGTCCACAGACATATTTAAAGATCACACGGAAACAGACAGTCAGACACACAGATAGACAGACAGAAAGACAAACAGACAGACACAAACACATACACACACATAACACACACACATATAAAACACACATATTCAACACACAAGCCACACTCACACACATACACACACACAATACACACAAACGCACCGACACAGAGACACACAAAGGCACACACAGACACAGAGACACAGACACACAGACACACAGAACACAGACACAGACACAGACACAGACACACACACACACACACACACACACACACACACACACACACACACACACACACACACACACACACACACATAGGCGCATGACCCAGACGATCAGTAGGAGATAAAAATGGAGTTTCAAAACAGATCAAGCGACCATGACATTTAAGACAATTCTTTCCAGACATGAAAGCCTCCTCAGGCAAAAACGTCATCAATGAAAAACCCCAACCCATCCCTTGTTGTCATCATCTTTGAGCTGTTAGTGCCAGTGCTTTAGTTGGGGATGTTACCATTGTTATCTTTGTGATGATGGTATTGCGTGTAGTTCTGATCTTTTGCATGCTGCTAACATTTATGTTCTTGTTATTGTGCATCTCTATATTTTCTTCTTTCACTTTCTTCATTCATTTGTGTTCTTTTATTCATTGCTTATTCCACCAGTCTTCTGATTTATTTTTTCAAGCTGAGCTTTTGTCTTTTTGTCTAACACTTTGCTGTTTACCCTGCATACTTGTAAGCAAGACCCGTAGAGACAAAATGAGAAACGAAGTCATCAGAGACATGGTAGGTGCAACACCGGTCCTACAACACATCGACCAGCAGAGGATCAAGTGGTTCGGACACCTGACACGGATGCCTCACAACCAGCCAGCTCTTCAGGCCTACAACACCCGGCACTCAGGATGGAAAGCCAAAGGACGACCAAGAAGAAGACGGAGTGATTCCATGGCCGACACCCTAAAAGCCCACGGCATGTCCCTCCTCCAGGCTACACGCCTCGCTGCCGACAGACAGCTGTATCTCCCCGCGACACCTCCGAGTATAAGCGGAAGAAAAAAGTAAAGTAAGTAAAGTAAGTACTTGTAAGCATGGGCACAGGTGTATGTATAAGTGTGCATGTGTGCATGCATATTTTGTATATGTGTATGTATGTGGTGTGTGTGTGTGCATGTGCGTGTGTGCGTGTGTGTGTGTGTGCGCGCGTGTGTGTATGTGTGTGTGTTCATGTCTCTGCAAAAGCATGCACATGGGTATGTGCAAGTATGTGTGTGTATACATGCATTCGTGAATTAGCGTGTGTGCGTGTGTGTGTGTGCACGCATGTGTGTGTGTCTGTGTGTGAATATATCTGTGTGCATGTATTTGTGCATGCACACATGCACCAACACACTCTTGCAGCTTTTTTCAATAAAATTCATATTGCCCTTCTCTTCCATTCTTCTTCATTGATCAACACCCCCCCCCCCCTCTCTCACACACACACACAGTGCATGCAGAGAAAGTGACCGCCTGCCTTTTTCCAATTCACTGAATGGCCAAGTCTTGTTATGAGTACCTGGCCATGCTGTAATGAAGAAGGGGGGGGGGGGATTATGATGGTGGTGGTGGTGGTGACTGCCGTGAGGGTGGTGGTGTGAAATGATGGATGGATGCATGGAAGGTGGGGAGGGAAGGGAGAGAGAAGGGGGGAGTCTGCATCAGTCTGTTCTTCCACCTCTCAGGAACTGAATTGCCTTGCTGAAGTTTTTGCAAGAGAGGTGGAGTCATTTTGTTGGAGGGTCAGGGGTGGGGGGTGGGGGGTCTGACTGTTCTGTTTATCAGTGCTGTGTTTTGATTTTAGATGTGTTTGTTGGTCTCTGTGGTTTAGCTTTTTGTTTAGTTCTGGTGGTTGATTAAAAATAGATTTGTTTTGTAAGTGTATACATATGTTTTTTAACGTGTGTAATACCAGCTCACCATGTGCATGCAAATACAGACACACACACACAGGCACACTCAAACACTTACACGCATGCATGCACACACGCATGCACGCATACACATGCGCGCACACATGCATGATTTGGTGGCCCCAGTTGCCCTGGTCTCAAGCTGTCCTCAGTTTGCTCTCTGCATACACCTTTGTGCCTGTGACAATATTTTAAACAGAGCCTTCAGGGTTGGAGGTTCACAGGAGATAGTCGTTGAAGGGACGTGGTGGCTATCATCCCGCTAGGCATCTCACTTAGTCTGGCTCCATGACTGAGCTATTACTGTTGTCAGCAGGGGACTTAGTAGGTTGTGTCCTGTGTATTTTAGCTCAGAAGAGACACCACTGAATAACACCAAAGTGACCCTGCAGCAATGCAAGGCCACTCTGACTGGATGCACCACAGCAGCCTGGCAATGATGGTATACATGAAGACTTCTGGCCCTTAGCATGCAACATAAAGAATCTGGGCATGGCTAGGGTAAAGAGACTGCACTAATATGAAGTGTTGCAACAGAAAGACAGGAGCATCACAAAAGACAAGGCTGCAAAAAAAAATCCAACAACAACAAAAAACGATGACAACAACTGCTTCTTTTAACCTAAAACTTCTTCCCTAAACAAGCTGCCATGTCTGGGAAGAATTAGCTCTAAATAGCATGGAAATATAAAAAAATATCTATTGGGACTTCGTTTTTTGGCAAGTCATTGATTGTCATGATGTGTGTCTCTTAATGTGTGTGAGTGAGTGCTCATGTGTGTGTGTTTATGTGTGTTTATGTGTGGTTTTGTGTGTGTGTGTGCATGCATGCATGTGCATGTGAATCAACAACAGAGCAAAGCAGAGTGTGTATGCTGCCTAAAGAAAAGGGACTAAAGCATACACTGACACTTGCAAACTTGCTGTGAAGCAGGCAACTCCACGTGCAGTGCACAAGCTGCAGAACTGCACAGCCTTCCATCCAACCCAGCGTCAAGTCCTTCACTGATTGTCCAGTGAGGAAGGAGGGAAGATCCATCACACACACACACCTTCCCCACAGGGCTTTGGTTCAAGCACAGGCTGACTCCCTGCTGTGTACAGGAAGGTTCCAGCCTCACAGTGGCATGTGCCTGGGTCCTGCTTAGCTTGCTGCAGCCACTTGCGCAAGTAATCTGACTTCCTTATCTACTTTATTAGAGTTTTTTCTTCCCTTTTCTTTTCTTCACTGTTTTTGTTCTTGGCACTTTCGCCTCCTTTTTTCATCTTCTTTCAAAAAAGGAAATGAACTCAAGTTTTAGAAAAAATACTGACCTCAGATATAGATTGATCCATCATATTGACGGTCCTTCTCCCCCATTTCTATCTCCCCAACACACATGTTCTCCCTTCTCATACCCTCTTGCTCACTGTCTGTCATTTCTTCAATGTTTCTCCTTCATAGTCTGCCTTGTACTCCTGACAACCAGACTTTTTTTTTACTGGAGAAACTTAATGCATTGCATGACTGGACGTGCTTGGGGAAGAAATTAGATTTACAGCTTTTTAGCTGAGAGGTAGTTTTTGCTTCTTGCTGGTATGTTTTCATTTTCTTTCTGTTATCTTGTCATTGAAGACCGAATCAGAATCTTTCAAGTGGGTTTGTTAAACAGCAGGAGACATGGTAATAAGTTCATTTGATTAAAACAAAAGAATACATGTACAAACTGATCTGCAAGCAGAGAAAGAAACAAACATTAATTTGTTGTTTTATACCGCTAATCACAAGACAGGAACAACAAAATCATTGTTGCAGCTTACTCTCAACTGGTTATTTTTTTAATTCTTGTTTCCAGCATATCTTCTTCCCTTTTGTGATAGCAGCTTTGGTAGGCTACAGGACTGTCACTTTTCCCTATAAACATAAAACAACATTGCAGAACTTTAAAGAGGCTCTTGCTACAAGTTTCCATAAACAGTAGAGAATCACCTACAACCTTTAATTGAGGAGGATTACCCAGCAATGAAGGTACCAAAGTCACCATAGGTCTGGTTGGATGGCTGGCTGTTCTTCTTAGTCCTTATAGCTCCTAGCGGAGCATAGGGCCTCAACAGCGTCCCTCCACCTTCTCCTGTCTCTGGCAAGGGTCTTGGCCTCTTCCCATGTCAGGCTGGAGTCTCTCAGCTCACTGTGCAGGCTTCTCCTCTAGGTCTGTTTGGGGTGCCCTCTCTTCCTTTTCCCCTGCCGGTTCCACTCGAGCGCTTGTCTGGTGATGTTGCAAGGCTCCTTCCGTAGGGTGTGGCCGACCCAACGCCACTTACTTGGACTGTTACTAAATGATATCATTTCTTTTTAACGAGTCATTTGATATCATTTTTCATCTAATGAGGTACTTTTCACTGGTGACCAGCATATGTGATTATTGTAAACCTAGTGTTTCTTGCCATGTTCAGCAGAGGTGTCTGCACAAGTGTGCATGAATATCTTGTGTGTGTGTGTGTGTTGTGTGCGCGCAGGTGCCCACATGTGTGATGCATATATGCACATATATAGGTCAGTACATGTGCTCACTTGCATGCGCCAATAAACTAATGTGATCTTTCAACAGTTCCCAAGCAAAAAAAGACATATTTCTAGATTACATAGAACACAGACACACAGACAAACACAAAACAGACATGCGCACACACACAAACTCACACACAAACACACACACAAAACTCACACACAAACACAAACACACACACACACACACACACACTATTACTATATAAACTAAAAACTATTGGCTTATCTGGTAATATGTATCATTATATTAAAGCATTTCTCTCAGAAAGATGTATGCAGGCCAAAGTTGGAAATTCCTATTCTACTTTACGGTTTCCAACAATGGGTATTCCACAGGGATCAGTTATCGCCCCACATCTTTTCAATATTCTTCTTTATGATCTTCCTCAGTGCCTCTCCAGTAATGCCATCCATGTCCAGTATGCTGATGACATTTGTATGTGGATGAATGTTACGATGAAAAAGAAAACACCAAAGAGGCATCTAAACTATATAAAAAATATGTATCAGCTTGAGCTAAACAAACTTAATGACTACATTTTTGAGAATGGTCTTTCATTGTCTCCTGAAAAGACTAATCTCGTACTTTTCAATAATGGCACTAACCCCCCAGTTCTACCTGTTTTCCAAATAGATGGGAAAGTGTTGGAATATAAAACTTTGGTGAAGTTTTTAGGAGTATATTTTATGTCTACACTAAGTTGGAATTATCATATTGATTATTTAAATACTAAGGCTCGGAAAAGTATTAATCTTCTGAAAGTTATTAGTAAACAAGTGTGGGCTTATGATGTAGCTGTTTTTAAAAACATTTGGCATTATCTTTAGTACGTTCAGACTCATTTATGGCCAGGAAGCATTTTCAGTGCTCCAAAATATTTATTACAGAAAATGACAAGACTAACTGCAAGGCTTTTCGATTAGCTCTGGGGGTTCCTTTTTATGCATCGTCCATGGGTACCTATAAGGAGATAGGAATTTTGCCATTAGACGAATATCGACAACTGGCTGTGGCTAAATATCTCTTACGTTGTTCAACACAAGAAACTAATGTGGACAACGAAATTAGTATAAGATCTGATGTCAACTTTCCAAAAAGAGCACATTCTATTCGCTCTGTAACCACAGCTAGAACCTATACTTCTCAATTATTTGATCAAGCAGATATAAATCTCACAAAGATAGCTAAATCGAAGATTCACTCCTCGCCTTGTCCCCCATGGGAACTTAAGAGAGCTAATTTTGACGTAAATTATTCCTCTTTAACGAAAAAAGGGTAATGAAAATATTCTTAGCGCATCAGTAAAAGAATATATACAAAACTACATATCCAAATCATTTAAAAATTTACACAGATGGTTCCCTTTTGAACAATAATGAGGCGGGTGCAGCGTTTGTCATACCATCTTTGAAAATAGAGAGATCATTTTATGTAGGAAAAAATCGATCTATTTTTACAGCTGAATTGTCTGCTATTTTGATGGCTTTGTATTATCTTTTAGATTTTCCTAAAGACATATTTCAAATACTTTTGTGTTGATTCCAGGTCAGTCTTACTTGCCCTGAGAAACTTCAGTTCAAAAGTGAGACAAGATTTCATAATTGAGATTAGTCATCTAATTCATTTTCTGATGATACGAGGCACTGGTGTTACCTTTTGCTGGATACCCTCGCACTGTGGTATTTACTTTAATGAAAAAGTTGACAGAAAAGCAAATGTGGAGCTGAGCATACCGATGGGTCTTGCAGCATAAGTGTTCCTCTATCCATCCATGAGGGCTATAGCATGTTACAAAATGCATGTTGGAAACACTTTAAAAAGAAACTACAAAGTACCGGTTATTCCTGAGTGATGATGTAGCCCATGTATTATCTTTTTGATAAGATCAAATATCGTAATTTACATGAATATAGAAATGTTGTATCTCTTATATACAGGTTTAAGCTCAATGCTTTTAGAACGACATTTTTAAAAAAAAAGCAACATGTATCTGTGGTGAAAATCTTACCAATGATCACATTCTTTTACGATGCAGAGATCTGAAAAACATCTTACCTGCCTTCCCAGTCCGTAGCTTGCAGCAAATTCTTAAAGACATTCCATTAATGAAAGAAATTGTATTGTCATTAAGCCATACTCCTATTTTCAGACTCCTCTGATATAAGGATAGCTTCAAGTTATATGAATTGGAAAGCTGGTATTTTTTCTGTTTGATGTTTGTGGGTTTTTTTTTGTTTTTTTTTTTTTTTGGTTTTTTTTTTTTTTTTTTTTTTTTTTTTTTTTTTTTTTTTTTTGGTTGTTGTTGGTTTTTTCTTTGTTTTTTGTTTTTCCAGAATTCTTGTTTATGCTTTTTTCATAATAGTTGTTTATTACGATTGATTAGTTATATGCATACCCCTCCCCCCTACACACACACACACAAGCACGTGCGCACGCACACACACGCACACGCGCACACACACACATACTTTCCTGTCTGATATCACTATTTAGTGGAAGGACGTTAAACTGAAGAACTACTACTAAAACACACACACACACACACACACACACACACACACACACACACACACACACACACACACACACACACACAACACACACACAACCACACACACACACACACACACACACACACACACACACACACACACAGGACCCAGACGATCAGTAGGAGATAAAAATGAAGTTTCAAAACAGATCAAGGGACCATGACATTTAAGACAATTCTTTCCAGACATGAAAGCCTCTTCAGGCAAAAATGTCATCAATGAAAAAAACCAACCCATCCATTGTTGTCATCATCTTTGAGCTGTTAGTGCCAGTGCTATAGTTGAGATGTTACCATTGTTATCTTTGTGATGATGGTATTGCTTGTAGTTCTTATCTTTTGCATGTTGGAAGCATTTATGTTCTTGTTATTGTGCATCTTTATATTTTCTTCTGTTCCTTTCTTCATTCATTTTTGTTCTTTTATTCATTGCTTATTCCAGTCTTCTGATTTATTTTTTCAAGCTGAACTTTTGTCTTTTTGTCCAACACTTTGTTGTTTACCCTGCATACTTGTAAGCATGGGTACAGGTGTATGTATGGGTGTGCATGTGTGCTTGCATATTTTTTTTTTATGTGAAT
>CM054155.1:8490807-8517769 GCA_028751875.1 Rapana venosa
ATTGCATGACTGGACGTGCTTGGGGAAGAAATTAGATTTACAGCTTTTTAGCTGAGAGGTAGTTTTTGCTTCTTGCTGGTATGTTTTCATTTTCTTTCTGTTATCTTGTCATTGAAGAGCGAATCAGAATCTTTCAAGTGGGTTGGTTAGGAAAAGCGAGAGACATGTTAATAAGTTTATTCTAGTAAAATACAGATGGAAATACATATGCAAATTGATCTGCAAGCAGAGAAAGAAACAAACAATTTGTTGTTGATTATTTTATGCCCCTAAGTATAAGAAGCAGAACAAAAGTAGCCATTGTTGCTGTTTACACTCAAATATTTTATGTGATGATTCTTGTTTCCAGCATATCTTCTTCCCTTTTTTACCATTTTGATGGCAGCTTTGGTAGGCTAGGGACTGTTACCTTTATTATTTATGTCATTTATCCATACCACTTTAAGACAGGGCGGATTTCTCCTCATGAAATTTGGGCTGCTACCCCCCAGAAGAGCACGTGACCACAAGAGCAGTGCCACCTATTATTTTTCTGTTTCTGTCTGTAACTGTATTTGTTTCCCTATCAGAGTGGCTTTTTTCTACAGAAATTTGCCAGGGACAACCCTCTTTTCTTGCCATGGATTCTTTTACGTGCACTAAGTAATTTTGTGTAACACATGAGAACTCCGTTTATTGTCTCATTCAAAAGACTAGCACCCAGGCCACCACTCATGGTCTAATAGATGTGGAAAATTTTTGGACCCAAATGGGGGATCAAACCACTGCACACTTCTGACCTACTTTCTAGTCAGGTGCCTTACCTCTAGACAACCGATCCACAGTCTTTGTTCCTACAACTGTAAAACAGCACTGCTAAATTATACAGAGGCTCCTGCTACAAGGCTCCATGAGCAGTAGAGAATCAGCTACAACCTTTAATCAAGGAGGATGACCCAGCAATGAAGGGACCAAAGCTCACCTCAGGTCTGGTTGGATGGATGGCCGTTACTGGCAGGAAACGCCCAAAGAACTGTTACTTAAAGATATCATTTCTTTTCAAACCTGTCTTTCGTGTATAATGTTTAATCTAATGAGGTAATTGTAGCTGGTTACCAGCATGTCCTTGTCATTCCATAGCTCCCCTTTCTTGCCATCATCTCCACTGATCCCTCTCTAAAGGAGGTACAGACAGGTTGACAGCAGGGCTGGGCTACACTGTGATAGCAGTTGAAGTGAAAGAGGCCAGCCATCCCTCTCTCTGTCTGTATGTCTGTTTGCCTGTCTGTCCTGGTCAAGGGGTGGGAAAATCATCTGTCTATCCATCTGTCTGTCTGCCTGCCTGTCTGTCTGACGATCTGTCTGTCTGCCTGTCTGTCTGCCTGTCTGTCTGTCTGTCTGTCTGTCTTGGTCAGAGGGTGGGGAAATTGACGGGATTCAAACTGATCCCTGCCTCTGATGGCGGGCCAAGTCTGGCATCAGGGGGGATAATTCACCTATTTGATTCACCCTCACTTTGTCCAGGCTTGTATTTCCGCTACCTTTAACTGGGGTCTCCTGACACAGGAAAAACAATGGGAGCTTACCCTTCCCAGACTGCCTTTGGTTTGGCTGTCTCCCCATTGGTCGATACAATTTGTCACACCAGATGGTAGGTTTCTTTTTACAGCCACCTGTTACAAAAAGCAAAAGGAATTGGTTATTTATTTTTTGGTTTGTTTGTTGGTTGATTAAATGAATAATGGGAATCCGATCAATTGACCGTTTATTCTTATTTGTAGATAGCACACATGACTTTCAACCTACTCGGACATTTTTCTTTCTTCAGCTTGTGTTGCTAACTAATGTATGATCTGCTTGCAGGGGAAAAAAACCCCACATTCTTCATGTAAAAATAATCACACTGATAACAGCGTTGATTATTTGCATAGAGATAACAACTATGGTATCCACCAGTCACACTACCAATTATGTCTTTTCATCATGATAAGCTTTTGTTGCTGAGGTTGTTTTGTTCATTTATGCGCAGTTTAATAAAAGTCTGTTTATCCCTGAAGTCAGAATGTGACTACCTAAATGGGGGTGGGGCGGTTGCAATGCAAAAATCTCAACATTGGTGAACCTCAGAGCTCTAGCAAAGGAACAAAAAGGCTGAATAAATAAATAAAGTCTGTTTAAACAAAGAAACACATTGATTTATGTTCAATCTTTAAGTCTGCCTATGCATTGATGCAGTTGTTATTTGTATAAATAAACTTGTGAGATTTAGGTTTGGGGTAATTTTGAATCCAAAAGCAACTTTCATTGAAAAACAACTTTATACCAAAGAATATTGAACCAACAATGACAGAAAAGTGTATCAATTACTTAAAGGACAAAACCAAACTTGTGTGCCTCCCCCCCCCCCCCCCCCACCTCGATTTGAATATGTAGTGTAAATGTGTTAGAGGTAAATATATAGAATATTGTGACATATCTAGCATGTGAAACCCAGATTATCAACCTTCCATACTTTAATCAATTGATCAGTCACAATGCACATAGCACCACCAGCCATGTGGGCTGGTTATTCAAGCTTTCAGTTTATAAGTTCTAATGTTACTGTACTACAAAGAAAAAAAATGTAATACAAAAAGTAGCCATACCAATACGAATCATACTACAAAGGAGCTTTGCTGCTATATATGTGTTTAAACCTCCATGATATGGACAAGGGCCACAGGGAGTCAATTCACTGGACAAATGACCCCCCAATCAATCCGCCTAATACGGCCTATCTCCATCTCCTGCACAGACAACTGGTGGCTACATTTACACGCTGTGCAATTCATCAGCGTGTTTTGTTACCACTGGTGCCCGAGTCTTCAGGCACTTACTGGAGCATTGTGGCTTGTCTGTCTCTGGACACACGATTTACTTCCCTTTGTCAGTCAAACTGTGGCTTTATTGCAGTTGCTCTTTGGAGTGCCAGAAAATCAGCAAAGTCCTTCATATTTTTCGATATATATATATATATATTATATATATATAGTGAGAGAGAGAGAGGAGAGAGGAGAGAGAGTGAGAATGAGAGAGAGTGGAGACAGAGGAGAAGAAAAGAGAGAGAGAAAGATGAGAGAGAGGAGGAGAGAAGAGAGAGGAGGAGATGGCCTTGAGATTGAGTTGAGAGGAGGAGAGACGTTGAGAGTGGTGGTGAGATTGAGAGAGGAGAAAGGAGAGAGAGATTTTATTTTTATTTTATTCTATATATTTTTTGTTTCAAGCACTCACGTGCCTTTTTACATCCAGTCTCTGTGTGTATGCAGTTTTGTCAATTTTGTCATTCGTTCCTACATGCACACAATGGCCTACTCTTCCGAAAAGCGGAACGGGTTTTAACGTGTGCCAAGACATTTTGCGTGTGTTCGCACAGGGGACCTCGGTTTATAGTCTCATCCGAAGGACTTTTAGGGGTAGTGGAGTCAGCACTGATGATAACTCTAGAGGAAAAATCCTCTTGAACGAGATTTGAACCCGGGAGAGAGAAAGATTCGTTTTTTGTTTTTTTCGAGGATAATGAATAAGCACTCATGTGCTTTTTTACATCCAGTCCCTGAAAGAGAGAGAGAGAGGGAGGGAGAGCGAGGGGGATTCAAAAGCAATAGGATTATGTCTGTCTGCACATCATGTCGAGTTTTTCCATTATAACTGTAAAAGTATTTAATTTATTGTATAACTCAGCATGAGGTGGGACAGAGAGTATACTCTGGGTGAGCCCCAGAATGCTAGACTAAGGAACACCCAACAACTAGTGCTGTAAAAACAAAATATCAAACTGAAATCATGCACGTGGCAATCTTTAGGAATGTATGATAAATGACAAGTTAGTGCACCAATAACATAAAATATATCAGAAAAAAGTAATCTACACAGATGAAACTAACACATACACACACATACACAACACATACTTACATACATACACACACACACACACCAAACACACACACACACACTAAAAAAACTATCACCACAAACTCCACAACACACTAAGAACCCACGAGCCACGTTGTGGTGGTGTGTGTGTTTATTGCATTGCATTGCACGTGATGTGCATGTGAGTTTGTTTGTGCATGTGTTAAGTGCAATCTTGCAAGGCATATATGTGGATGCTCACATCTGTGACACGCACGCAATGTGTGTGTGTAGGTGTGTGTGCTTATTGTGCTTGGATATAACTTTTTTGTATGTATTTGTGCATGGCACGGGCACAGGCACATACTCTCACACTTTTTTTCCAATAAATTTCATATTCCCATTCTCTTCCTTTTTCTTCATTGATACCACTACACACACCACACACACACACACACACACCCCACACACACACACACACAAACACACCACACACCGCACAACACACACAAACACACCACACACACACACAGTGTGCATGCAGAGGATGTGTTGCCTGCCATTTTCAATTCACTTTGATGGCCAGTATTGTTATGATCATGTGCGTGCAGGTAAAGGAAGTACTCGAGTGATGATATGATGAGGGTGATGATGGTGGGTGACTGTCGGTGGTGGTGGTGTGACATGGATGGATGGTATGCGTGGAGGTGGGAGGGAAGGGAATAGAGAACGGGGGGGATCTGTATCTGCTGTTTCTCCCATCCTCTCAGTGGACTGAATTGCCTTGCTGAATTTATTGCAAAAGAGGGTGGCAGTCATTTGTTGGGTCTACTGTTCTGTTTTTTATCAGTGACTGAGGTGGTGGTCTGGGGTTTGTTGGGGTGTTTTTTTGTATTGTAGATGTGTGTGTTGGTCTATATGATTTAGTTTTTTTGTTTAGCTCTGTACAAGAGATAATATTGATTGAATGTTTCATAAAATTGTAGGTTAATGGGGTTTTATTTTTGTTTATTAATTATTGTTTATTTTATTCCTTGGCCTTAGTGCTCCAAAGTGTGCCAATGGAGATATTTGGCGAGTTGGAACAGCTTTGCCCCATCAATTAAGGTGAAGCCGCATTCAACTTCAGGATGATGTGTAAAACAGGTCATCCAGTATGACATACATTATTTGTTATATTTTTTGTCAACTTTTCTTACAGTAAAAAGGGGCTCTCTCCCAAAATCAGAACTGATTTTAATGTGTGTGTAAGATGCTATGCGTTTTTACACGTGAGGCCTCATTTAAACTCTCATCTGAAGAACCTCTGGGGAAATAGGGTCTGTACTGATGTCAACTCCAGGGGAGAAATCCTCTTGAATGAGATTCAAACCCAGGTTAGTAGATTAGAGAGCAAAACGCATTACTAACACCACCAATCTATGCTGACCCTCTCCCCCCTCCTTGAATGGGGGGTACCAGTGGTGGGTGGAACATGGGCTCAATCATGGGGCCACTCAATGGTAAGTACAGTGCTCTAACCACTGAGATATCCCGCCACCCTTAGTGATGTGTGATAGTAATAGTAAAATCCACAGACTTCTTGCTGACAGAAATTGGACAGTGATTACTATTTCCTACACCCACAATAGCATCTTCCTTATAGGCGCTGACATGACTGGTTTCTCCTGGCATAATGAGCGGGGATCAGTGACACGACCTGTCTGTAGTCAGTCCTGCTTAGAACAGTCCCCACCCCCAGACCCTTGATCATTCCCGGCATCTCCTCTGTGGCCACGTTCTCCACTGATCCCTCTCTGAGCCACAGACAGGCTGACAGCAGGGCTGTGCTACACTGTGATAGCAGTTGAAGGGAAGGGAAGGAGGCCAGCCCTCTGTCTATCTGTCTGCCTGCCTGTCTATCTGTCTGTCTGTCTGTCTTGGTCAGAGGGTGGGGAAATTGACGGGATTCAAACTGATCCCTGCCTCTGTGGCGGGCCAAGCCAGGCGTCAGGGGGGATAATTCACCTATTTGATTTGCCCTCCATTTTGTCCAGGCTTGTATTTCCGTAGTAGAGCTTTAACTGGGGCTGGAGACAGGAGAGAAAACAAGGTGAATCTTACCATTCCTAGACTGTGACATTGATGCTGTGGTTGTGTCCTCACTGGATACAGCAGTCTGTCACATTAGAAAGTGAGGTTCTTCTGCCTACAGATTGTTACAAAACATGCACAGTGCACTGTTCTTTATTTTTCGTTATTGTTTATGTTGTATGCAGCCAAACTTTTATTTTCATCTTGCAGGGGGATTTTGCTAATTAAATTGTACCTACACTGGCATAAGTATAAAACCTTCTGCTCCTCTGAAATTTTCTGGGGACTTGTTAAACCTGGCACCTTGTTTAGTTTAGACCATTCTCTTGGGGGGTGGGGGGGGATATCTTTATTCTACATACAAAAGAGTACTTTTATCACAACTACCAAATCCTAAATCTTCATTGCTCTCATTGTTCTACTTGTATAAAACATGCCTTATTCCGTCACTGCTTAAGGTGGTATAAAACAATCACATCAGAGAACTGAAAAGTGTGAAAAGTGGGGTGGCATAGCCTGGTTAGTTAGAGCATTGGGCATTACCTGGTGATCAGCTGACCCGGGTTCGAATCCCGTTCAAGGGGATTTTTCTCTCTGGAGTTAACATCAGTCAGACTATAAACCTAGGTCCTGTGTGCGAATGCACACAGAACATCCTGCACACATATTAAATCCTGTTCCGTTTTTTCGAAAGAGTAGACCATTGTGTGCTGATGGGAACGGATGACAACATTTACATGAGTTCTTATTCTATTATCCTCGAAATAAAAGAATAATTAAAAGAAAAAAGAAAAGTGTGTTACAGACACTTTAAACGGCAAGTACTACACTCAAGGAGCTGTAGAATCATAATAGATGTGCTGGTGCTGTGTGTAACAAGAGAATGAAACAAGAACGATAGAAGACTGAGAGAGAGAGAGAGAGTGCAAACAGACAGACAAAGAGACAGACAGATAGACAAAGAGGCAGACAGACAGGCAGAGATGCACTTCCTGCTAGATTCATAGGATCGTTTCAGGCCACAGTAGAAACAATTATTTTTCCACACGTTTTTGAAAAATATGTTTTCTAATTGTGCCAGACTTTTGTTACCCGGTGAGGGACAAACCCTACAGCAATCACATGTCAACAGTCTAGGTATGGTAGACTCTACCTGGTTTTATCCCCTGTCTCCAGCCCAGTTTAAAGACTTACTACGGAATTACAAGCCTGGGAAAAAATACTACAGTGTTTGGCAGCAGCATGCTCACGCACATCACAAGCATATGTATAAATATAGACAGATTATAAACAACTTAAAAACAGACAAAAAGATATATCAACAAAAGCAAAAAACACATTTTAAATGTAAAGTTTTACATAAAAATCTCGATGTAAAGGTCTTCCCTTTTCTCATGACAAAGCTTCCATGTCAATATCCTGTGCTTGTGACTGGCTGTTGGCACTTTTCGTTATTCCTTTTATTCTTCCTTCCAGTCGCTTACTACAAGTTCCCTTGATTCATTCAATCCAGGCTTGCAACTTTTGGGTGGTGGGGGATTAGAGTATGGGTGACCGTTGGAGGTAATTCTAGCTAGTGGGGTTGCCCTTGAGTATGGACTCTTGTATTTGTTTCTGGAATTAACTTAGCATTGATCCTATGTGGTCCAGGAGAGTATTTTTGGTATTTTCTGGTTGGTTGCGGTTGTGGAATATTTGTTGCTCTATCAACACTGTGGTGTAGTGACAGGACGGGTGTACTTCCCAGCAAAATGTCACACTAACATCAACTGACAGGCAACGACTTGTATGCTAAGTGGTTGGTCTGCTTGTGAATATCAAGCTCTTTTAAACTGCAAGATTTGATTCAGGTACCTAGTGGTGTGCAGGGGATCTCGGGTGGGAACCTGTTTCACATAGACGGTAATAATAAGTGAAGGGGGACAAGGAGTACCTCTTGGTGTTAGTGTTGTTTGTGTTTTTATATATATATATATTATATATTATATATATATAGAAAGAGATGGAGAGAGAGACGAGGATCGTAGAGAGGGTGAGAGAGAGATACACCCAGACCGACAGGACAGATTAGATAGGTTTAGGCGAAGATAGTTTGGATAGATAGATTGATAGATAGATAGATTAGATAGATTAGAAAGAATAGTTAGATAGAATAAGACTAGATAGATAGATAGATAGTAGATAGATAGATAGAGACAGACAGACAGATAGATAGTTAAGATAGATAGATTAGATAGATGTAGATAGATTAGATTAGATAGATGATTGATAGATAGATATTAGAAGATAGAGAGAATTGATCAATAGATAGATAGATAGATAGGTAGATAGATAGATAGATAGATAGATAGATAGATAGATAGATAGATAGGATAGATGATAGATAGATAGATTAGATAGTGACTAGATAGATAGATTGATAGATAGATAGATACGTTAGTAGATTAATAGTAGATAGATGATTGATTAGATGTGGACAAACTCGCTGGTTTGGGTTGTTTGATATAATCACAGAATTGGTTGTTTTTTGTACATTTTAAAATTAACAATCATTTATAGATCCTATACCTGACAAACCACTCTTGGCCATATTCATGATTTATCTGTGTGTTTTGCTCTCAGTGGTTTGATATAAAAGGATCTGGGGAAAGGCTGGGGATATAGTCTTGGAATAAAGGGTTAATGATAAAGCCTTGTCACATAGCCTAGTGTGAGTCATTTGAGGTGCTATTGTCACAGACGTACTGCTATTCTCTAGATGACAGTGCTTATTGAGGGCGGTGGACATTCCTTACCTTCAAATGTTTTCATGAAAAGCTCCGAATGTGGCAGGGTCCCATTTTCAGTGGTTGATTTGGGTGGGATGTTTTGATTAACCATTATTTCTATGAACAGTCTACCTTCGGCTTGGCCAACCCCTGCTAACTATTACGCGAGGCTTGATGTATGCTTGTATAATGTTGGGAGTTAAAGTACGTGTGTGACTAACCTGTGGAACATTAATGTGTGTGGGTGTGGGGGATGTAAAGGAGGGGGGGACTAAGAGTGGATGGGGGGGCATGTGGTTTCGTGCGGTGGTATTGTCCTGTCCGATGGTGCGCTTGGTCAATTGAATAACAATAAATTGTACAATTGATTGGGGTGCGATGGGATGGATTTGAGAGTTGGTTGTGATGAGATGGAGCGGAGTAAAGACGAGGGATTGGATGTAGGGATGGAGTGAGAGTGATTGGATGAGATGGAAGGAGCTGCGTGTAATTGGAGGAGTTGGGTGGGAGTGACGAGGTGCGTGGATGGGATGGGGGCGTGAGAGGGAATGGATGGGATCGGAAGGACATGAGGTGATTTGCTGAGATTTTGGATGGGCAGCTGCAGAGTGAAATTGGATGAGATGGCAATGGAGGGGAGAGTGATGGGATGAGATAGTGGGAGTGGAGAGTTATGGGATGAAGAATGTGAGGAGAGTGGAGAGGTGGTTGGATGATATATATGGCTATCGCGATCAGTGCTTGTACTTTGTCGTTCTCGATCAAAGTCATCTATTTCTGTCTGTCTCTATCAATTCAATCTCACTAGTCTGTCATCTATCAATTCACCTCATTCAGTCTATGTGACTATCAATTCATCTCTTTCGGTATATCTTATAAATTTCATCTCTTTCAGTCTATCTTATCATTATTCATTAAGTCTATCTCATTTGTTCATATCATTCAGTCTATATTTATCAGTTCATCTCATTCAGTCTATCTCTATCAGTTCATCTCATTCTGTCTATCTCTATCTCCTCCACAAAATAAGCGGGGGCTACAGTTCCTCTCTGCGCAATTCATCAGCGTGTTTTGTTACCACTGCTACTGCAATCTTGGGGCACTTACTGGGGCATTGTGGCTTGTCTCTGGACACACGATTTATTCCCCTTTGTCAGCAGGCTGATGGCTCTATTAGAGTTAGTTGCCCTTTAACGTGTAGGTGAACACTCAGATCCCTGAGTCATGGATGTAAGGAGAGAGAGAGAGAGACAGACATACAGACAGAGACAGGACAGACAGAGACAGAGAAAAAATATAAATAAAAAAAAAAATATACAGAGACAGACGGACATACAGGAGACAGAAACTGAGAATGATAGAGATAGAAACAATACAGAGAGACAGACAGAGAGAGAAAGAAACAGAGGAGACATTTAGCGAGAGAGAAAGATGGAGACAAAGAAAGTCAATGGAGACAGAGAAAATACAGACAGACAGACAAAGAGGCAGAAGAGTAAGATAGTGAGACATAGGAGAGGAAGAGAGAGAGACAGAAAGAAAAGATATGAAGAGGGAACGGGAGAGAAAAAGATAGATAGTCAGAACAATCGAGAGCAAAGAGAGAGACAGAAAAGAGAGATCGATAGAAGGGTTTTGTGGAGGGGAGAGAGAGGAGAAAGAGAGGGAGATAAAAAAAAATGATAGAAAAAACAAAGAGACAGGAAGAGAGAGAGATAGAGAGGTATGGAGTGAGGGAGAGAGAGAAAGAGAGGGAGAGAAAAAAAAGAGAGGAGAAAAAACAAAGAACAGAAAGAGAGAGAGGGAGAGAATCAAAACAGAGGGGGATGACAGAGAGAAAGAAACACAGATGGGGGACAGTGAAACAGAGAGAACAGACAGAGACAGAGAGACAGATAGAGGCAGAGGGCAGACAGGGAAGGGATGTGACAGAAAGGATTTTCCAATCCAACACGGTTATGATAAGACGCTGACAAAAACTTTAAGCTTTTACAAGGTGATGATGACCAGCCCTGAAGGGCAGTCATACACCTTTGACAGAATGATGCTGGCCAAAGACATGTAGCAGGGCCTAGCATGACAAAAGAAACAAACAAAACAAACAAGAGAACGAATGCGTGACACCAAAGTTGTCAGACAAAGCTTCATGCAAAGATTCATAATAATTTTCATCCCTTGATAGATGATAGATTGATAGATAGATAGATAGATATGTAGGTAGGTAGATAGATAGGTAAGATAGATAATAGATAGATAGATCGTAGATAGATAGATAGATAGATCAGATAGATGAATAGATAGATAGATAGATGGTGATAGATAGTATAGATAGATAGATTTGATAGGGAAGATTGATAAGATAGATAGATAGATAAGATAGATAGATAGATAGATAGATAGATAGTTAGATTGATAGATAGATAGTTAGATAGATAGAAAAGATAGATAGATAGATAGATAGATAGTAGTTAGATAGTTAGATAGATGATAGATAGATAGATCGATTAGGAATAGATAGATAGATAGATAGATAGATAGATAGAAGATGATAGATAGAGAGATAGACAGACAGATAGGATGATAGATTGATTGATTGATAGATAGGTAAGTGATAGATAGATAGATAGAATAGATTAGATAGATAGATAGATAGATAGATAGATAGCTAGTAGATTGATAGATAGATAGATAGATATGATGGATGGATGGATGGATGGGATTGGATGATGGATGGATGGATGGGTGGGTGGTGTGGTGTGAGCGGGTGGGAGGGTGGATGGGATGGATGGATGGTATGGAGGATGGATGGATGGATGATGGATGGGATGGGTAGGTAGGTAGTTAGGTAGACAGACAGACAGAAGACAGAAAGACAGACAGACAGACTGACGGATAGATAGATTAGATAGATAGATAGATAGATAGTAGATAGATAGATAGATAGATGATAGATTGGTAGGTAGGTAGTTAGTTAGATAGATAGATTGATAGATAGATAGTGAGATAGATAGATAGATAGATAGATAGATAGATAGATTTGATAGATAGGTAGGTAGGTAGTAGGTAGGTAGTTAGAGAGATAGATAGATTGTTAGATAGATAGATAAGATTGTTAGAATAGATAGATAGATAGATAGATAGATAGATAGATAGATAGATAGATAGATAGATAGATAGATAGATAGATAGATAGATAGATAGATAGATAGATAGATAGGAAGAGGCAAA
This sequence comes from Rapana venosa, assembly GCA_028751875.1. Lineage (NCBI taxonomy): Eukaryota > Metazoa > Mollusca > Gastropoda > Neogastropoda > Muricidae > Rapana > Rapana venosa. The sequence continues at coordinate 8,502,750 of CM054155.1, forward strand.
GAAAAAGAGACAAAGACCCAAAAGAGCAGAGATGGAGATAGCACAGAGACTGAAGCCTACACCCACACCTGCACACTTGCTGTGAAGCAGGCAACTTCACGTGCAGTGCACAAGCTGCAGAACTGCACAGCCTTCCATCCAACCCAGCGTCAAGTCCTTCACTGATTGTCAGTGAGGAAAGGAGGGATGATCCATCATCACACACACACACCTTCCCCATAGGGCTTTGGTTCAAGCACAGGGCTGGAACTCCCTGCTGTGTACAGGATGGTTCCAGCTCACAGTGGCATGTGCATGGGTCCGATTAGCTTGCTGCAGACAGTTGTAGGATCAAGAACTTTCTTCCGCCTGGCTGGTGAATTGAATCGTTCGATCTTAAATGGCATATGCTTGGGGATGCTTTGTATAGATTAATTCTGAGAAAAGTTTTAGTAATAACTGGGCGACAGAAAAATGGAGAGTGTTATATCTGGTAACTGCATCATGTTTAAGAACTTTTGCTAGTAGTGATGTTGATATAGCAATATATGAATTGAATTATCATTGATTTAGATAGACATTTGAAATAGTTAATGCAATGATATGGACGTGGTTCTCTAAAATTTGTCAACATTACTATGGTGGCAGAATCTTACATCATTAAAACTGTCTTTGTTTTCCTCGGCTCGTTCTTTAGATTTGCCCGTGGTAAGATTCTGCATATGTGACATTTGCCCACCATCAAGGGAAAACACTTTAATACATCATGTCCAGCATGTAAGAAAGGCTTGTTTTGTGTTGCCAATGACAAGTGATTTGAGAGAAAGATACCACTAATAGTTTTTTTCTGATGAGACCATAAAACCAGGTCCTGCAAGCAATTTTCATTTTGTGCACTTAAAAGTACCCACGGTTAACAAGGGTTGTCCTGGATTTAAATTGGAGACCAAAATCATATTTGCAGATGGCAAACTAAATTTATTGGGTGGCGCTGCTCTTGTGACGCGTGCTCTCTTTGGGAAGAGCATCCGATTTCAATAAATCTGCTGTGATAATGTGGGTACCTACACTACACTAACTACCAATACATACACTACAATCAATAAAATACACTACACTACTAATACATTACCACTACACTACAATACAGTACAATACAATACACTACACTACAATACACTACACTACATACATTACAATACGCAACTTTACACTACACTACATTACTACATTCACTTCTACACATACAATTACACTACACTACACTACAATACACAACATACCACTTCACTACTCTCACTACACTTCAATACAATTTCACTGCACTACTCCAACTACTCTCACTACACTAACACTTACAATTACACTACAATTACATACACTTTACTTACATACAATACAATACAACATACCTATCACTACACTACATACACTTACATACACTACACTACACTACCACTACTATACACTACACTACACTCACTTACAATACAATACATTACAATACATTTGGTACCGACCTAATGTTAAGGCATATTTATTTCTACATACAAGCAGGTGTTAAAAAAAGGTAATTTCGCGATTTTGACTGGACGTCTCTAACATGTGTCAATATTACTATTTACTACTACGTTATGAGATTCTTCACGAATCTCATAAAGAAAACTATTTTTGTTGTTTCTTTGCTAGAGCTCTGAGGTTCACTAATGGTGAGATTTTGCCTATGAACCTATTTTTGATTCACCTTCACAGGAAAACAATCTAGTACGTTTCCTTATTTGTCTTTTATTTCGAAGAATAACGGAATTAAGCACTTATGTGCTTTTTTAAATCCAGTCCCCCGTGTGTATGCAATTTTTATCAATTTTGTCATCCGTCCCCACCGGCACACAATGGCCTACTCTTCCAAAAAGTGGAACAGGATTCAACGTGTGCGCAAGATGTTTTTGCGTTTCTTGTGTATTAGAGAGGTAAAGAGGATGCGATTCATTTTTGTTATGTATTGCCCATTGGCAAAGGATCCAAGTGAATGAAACAAACTGTATAGATATATAATATTATATATATATATTTATATATATATATATAATATAGATATATATATATTTATATATATATTATATATATATTTATAATATATATATATATATATTATTTATATATGAATTACCACAAGGACAAATTAAAACCTTATCAGACATGCAAACAAGAAAGACAAAAATATAATTCCATAGCTGTTTATCTATTATAAGTCTTTGCCGCAGTGGTGAAATACTCTTTTCTTACTATACAACAGTACTTCATCGTATAACCTGCTGTGCTGGTGGGTGGAAAAAAAACCTCGTTGTTATTCCTCTCCAAGGCGTGCCTATGGCCAGTACAAGACTAAACCATCTGAATCTGAATCACTCCCTCCCCTCAGTCTCCTTTCTGTTTCATTTCTTTTCTTCTTTTTTTCGCTATTTTTTTGCCTCATCTGCTTTTTTTTTCTTTCTCGCTCTCTTTCTCTCTTTTTTTTTCGTGTTTTTTTTTTCTTCTTGTCTTTGCCTGCAAAGGTAACTAATGAACATGTGAGTTTCTAAAGATCTGGCGTCAGATTGGGTACTAGGGTCGATGCTTCCAACCTCCTCCACCTTCCACACACACGTTACACACGCACACACACACTCACTTATCATGTAAGCACGCACGCACACGCAAACATACACACCACGCGCACACATACACACACACGCCCCAAATCCAGACAACACTCACACCTCATCATTTCTCACACGCACACGCACACACACACATACACACACACGTACACGCGCGCACCACACACAACACACACACACACACACACACGCATCAAACACACACACACACAACACACATATCACACACACACACCTAACATAAACACACACACACGCCTTCTTCATACCCCCTCCCCCCTCTTTCCCTGGCTTTCTCCACCCTCCTCTGTCCTACACCCTTTCCAGTTTCGCCTTTATTTTCTCTCTTTTGCCACCCAGCTAATGTTGTTGTTGTTGTTGTTGTTGTTGTTGTTGTTGTTGTTGTTGTTGTTGTTGTTGTTGTTGTTGTTTTCTGGGAGAACTTGTTGGATTACAGGACTGGACGCGCTCAAGGGAAAAATTAGGTTTAGAGCTGCTGGGATTTTGCTGACAGATCGGTTTTGCCTTGTGGGGGGTTTTGTGCTGGTTTTCTTTTTTTAGTTTTAATTTCTGTCAGGGTTGGGGGGGGGTTTCGAATCTGAGAATATGTCAGACTCTTCAAAGAAGATTTTTATTTTTTGGAGGACAGCAGAGAGGGTTAAGTTGTTTGAAAAATAGAGGGACATTTACAGATATAGATTTAGATGGGTTAAGTTGTTTTATAATCTGAGAGACATTTACAGAATATAGATATTGATGGTTATGTGTTTGTTAATCTGAAGAGGACATTTAAGAAATTAAGCTATTGAGTGGGTTAAGTTGTTTAATAAACACAGAGACATTTACAGATTAGAATGGGTTAAGTTGTTTGATAAAACAGAGAGGACGTTTACAGATATATATATATTTATATAGAGAGAGAGAGGGTTAACTTGTTTGATAAACAGAGAGGCATTTACAGATATAGATATAGATGGGTTAACCAGTTTAAAAAACAGAGAGGCATTCACGTGTATAGATATAGACAGGTTAACTAGTTTAATCAACAGAGAGGCATTCACATATATAGATATAGACAGGTTCTATCTATCTATCTATCTGTCCCGTAGTCTGACGACCGTGGGGGCACCCTCAAAGACTCAGCAACCAGTTCCCTCCATTCCTCTCTCTGTTCTGCCTTTCTCGGGTTTGTTGAGGTTCTAGGACTTGTCCATTCATGATGTTATCCTCCCAGCTCTTCCTTGTATGCCTTTTTCTTCCTACTTGGACAGTGCCTTGCATAACTGTCTTTGTAATTCATTGGGATCTTGTGACATGCCCCATACCACTTAAGTTTACGGCTTTTTCACGGTCGTTTGTAGGTTCTCATAGGGTCCAAATGGTTTGCTGGATTCTGTTAGCACGCTTCGTTGCTTTTGTGTTCTTTTGTAGGAGATGCCAGGAGTCTACGGAAAGCAATCTCATTCCAATGCTGTACTACTTCTATCCAAATCTGCAGTATGGGTCATTGTTTCCACATGGCATACAGAAATATGGGATATGACAGTGAGGCGCATTAGTCCTGATCTTGGAGATAAGTGAGATATTCTTGTCTCTCCAGAAGGTGTTTAGTTTTGCACAAAGCTGTTATTGTCTGTGCCAGTCCTGCATACTTATTCTGGCTTGGATCCCTGGTCGGAACAATGGCTCCAGGGGGTACTTGAAGCTTTGAAACTGTTCCTGCTTCTGGTCATTAATCTGATTTAGTGGATAATGCCGTTGGTGTTATTAGTCATCTGTTTGGTCTTATTCTGCTCTGTTTCCATGCCGTATGTTTTGGTGGCAATTTATCCAAGTGTTCTGTTAGGATGGGCAAGATCTTTTTTGATCATGCTTTTCCCATCAATGTCATAGACGAAGCGGAGGTTTGTGATCGTTCTGCCACCATTTGCTGACTGAGAAGGTTTATCTTGTTTAATCAACAGATTCAAATTAATTTCAGAATTATATAGTTAGACTAATGTAACTAATGTAATTAAAATTTAAACATTCACGTATATAAATTTGGAAAATACTAACTAGTTCAATAAACAGATTAACCTAGGTTACAGATGTAAACTCATGAAATAAGGTATACTAGTGTGATAAACAGAGAGACATTATTTTACAGATGCAGCGTCTTCATATGACAGACATACAATAGCTTGCTGTCTGAGCATTTACCAAGAAGTAAAACAACTAGTCCCATTTCTTTGAGTTACTGTAGAGGTGTAGACAAGACTGCATGGGATGAAGAAACTTCAGACAAAATAATAAAAAAGACGAATTGTTTTTTACTTGATGAAGTCTGTGTTGGAAAGTAGTTTAACAGCGGCAATATTTTGGGAGTCGAAAACATTGACCTTATTCACAACAGATAATGTGTTTTTGCTCTAATGGGGAATCGCACAGACTTGCTAAAAGAATATTAATGTTCAGTTTGAAAAGGTGAGAGCATATACTGTGGAAAAATCTGGTCATTTTAACTTTATATGCACCCTGTGCACTTCGGTAATCTTCTGTGATTAATAAGATATTGGGGTTAAAGAAATTGAGCATTGTTAACATGTCATTATCGGATGCCATTTGATCTTTGCTTAGTACATTAAAAACATTAGTTGATCAATTAAATGTTAGTGCAGATTAGTTAATTCTGCTTACTTATTAAAATCGCTGGTGTGTTTGTGAGACTTGTAGAAAAGGCGCTATGGGTAAATTCAATTTTTTTTTAATTCTTATTTTGCTAATCAGCATGACTAGATTTCTTGATTTGGGGCATGGGAATCAGTGGACTGTTGTCTGGCGTTATTCTTCTATGTACATCTACACACTGGTACCTTGATCTTTCCCCCATCTCCTCTGCTGCCGCGTTCTCCACTGATCCCTCTCTAAACCACAGACAGGCTGACAGCAGGGATGTACTACACTGTGATAGCAGTTGAAGTGAAGTGAAGGAGGCTAGCCCTCTGTCTGTCTGTCTGTCTGTCTGACTGTCTGCCCGTCTGTCTGTCTGTCTGTCTGTCTGTCTTGGTCAGAGCGTGGGGAAATTGACGGGATTCAAACTGATCCCTGCCTCTGATGGCGGGCCAAGCCAGGCATCAGGGGGGATAATTCACCTATTTGATTTGCTCTGACTGTGCCCAGGCTTGTATTCCCCCTACGCTTTTAACTGGGGATGGAGTCAGGGGAAAAACAACGTTGAAAGCTACCATTCCAGACTAGTATTTGCTTTGGCTGTCTCTCCTTGATGATCCTTGAGTTTGTCACCCAAAAGGTGACAGGGATTTTTGGGACAGCCTGATAAAAGACCTAGTTTCATACAGAAGTGCGATGTGCTGGGCCTGGCTTGTCAGGCGCTTAACGGCCGGCAGTAAACACATTTTCGCTTATATCTCAGACAACGATAGTTGTTGACTGAGCGTTTGAAGAAGAAGAAGAAGAAGAAGAAAGAAGAAGAAGAAAGAAGAAAAGAAGAAGAAGTAAGAAGAAAAACAACAAAAAACTCAACAACAACAACACAAGACCCTATGTTTCCCCATTATCAATTTCTTCTTTCTTAAACAATAATCCTGGATTAATTGGAAGGAATTTTGTTTGTTTGTTTGTGTGTTTGTTTTGCTTGCTTTTTGTTTGTTTTTGTCGGGTTGTGTGATACTTAGTTTTGGACACTGGACTACCTACCTTTTACCTACACCTTGTAAGAAGGGAGGCAGCAGGAGAAAAACTGTAAATATATCAGAGGTCAGAAAGATGGAATCAAAGCACCTAATAACAAGGGCCGCCACTTCCTTCCTTCATTCAGCTGCCCAGTGTGGCAACAGACCATGCCCCACATGCATACGCCTCTGCAGTCTGTCTCCAGAGAGCTCTACAAACTGGAGCAGTTTCTTACCTCCATGATACTCGGTTTGCAGTTAACCTGGCCTGGACACGTCAGCTAAGTGCTAGGCCTACATAAAATTGGTTGTTATGTTGTTAAAATGTTTTTATGTTGTGATAAATGTATTTTGTGTTGAGATTGTCTGATGGGTTAACAGTTTAAAAACAGAGAGGCATTCACGTGTATGATATAGACGGTTTAAACTGTTTAATAACAGGAGGCTTAAATTTTATTAGATAAGACAGGTTTATCTTTCTATCTTCTGCCCGTAGTTGCGACCGTGGGGGCATCAAAGACAGAAAACCATTTCCCCTCCTTTCCCTTTCTCTGTTCTGCCTTTCTCGGGTTTTTGTTGAGTTTGGCCTGTCCTTTCCCCTGATTTACCCTCCCAGTTTTTCCTTGGTTGCCTTTTTTTCCTTTTGGGGACAGTCCCTTTGCAAACTGTCTTTGAAATTCCCTTGGGATCTTGTGTCCCCAATACCACTTAAGTTTACGCTTTTTCACGTCGTTTGAAGGTTCTCATAGGGTCAATGGTTTGCTGGTTTCTTTAGCACGCTTCGTTGCTTTGGGGTTCTTTGTAGGAGATCCCAAGGAGTCTCGAAAGCATCTATTCCATCCCTGTACTCTTCTTCCAAATCTGCAGTTGGGCCCATGTTCCCACAGGCTACAAAAATATGGATATGACAAGGGGGCGCAATTTGTCTGATCTTGGGTAAGTGGATATTTTTTCTCTCCAGAGGTGTTTAGTTTTTACAAAATGTTATTGTCTGTGCCCGTCCTGCATACTATTCTGGGTTGGATCCTGGGCGGAACAATGGTCCCCGGTATTGAAGTTTGAACTGTTTTCCGTTCTTGGGCATTAATTGATTAGTGGAAAAGCCGTTGGTGTTATTGTCTCGTTTGTCTTTCTGCCTGTTTCCATGCCGTTTTTTTGGGGGCCTTTTTCAAGTGTTTGTTAGGTGGCAAGTCTTTTTTGATCCTGTTTCCATCAATTATTGCGACGGGGTTTGTGATCGTTCTGCCCCCCTTTTCTGACTAAAGGTTACTGTTTAATAAAAGATTCAAATTAATTCAGATAAAATGTTAGACAATGTAACTAATGTAATTAAAATTAACATTCACGTATTAAATTGGAAAATCTAACTGTTCAAAAAAAGATACAGTTACAGATGTAAAACCCCGAAAAAAAAGGTTTTCTGTTTGAAAACGAGAGACATTAATTTAAGATGCAGCGTTTATATGACAGCAACAAAGTGCTGCGAGCTTTTCCCAAGAAAAAACAAGCCCCTTTCTTTGATTTACTGTAGGGTGTAGCCCAGACTCTTTGGGATGAAGAAAACTCAGACAAATAAAAAAAAGCAAAATTGTTTTTTTTTTAAAATTTGGTGGAAAGTGTTTTAACACGGCAATATTTTGGGAGTCGAAACATTGACCAAATTCACAACAGTTGTGTTTTTGCTTAGGGGGGGAATTGCACAGATTTGGGCTAAAGAAATTAAGCAGTTGAAAGGGAGGCTTACTGGAAAATCGTATTTAAACTTATGCACCCTGTGCACTTCGGTAATCTTCTGGATAAAAAAAAATTGGGGTTAAGAAAAGGCATTGTTAAATGTCATTTGGGCCCCTTTGATCTTTGTTAGTACATTTAAAAAATTTTGTTTAAAATTTTTTTGGGGAAAATTTTTCTTTAAAAATTTTTTTTCCCCTTTTAAAAACCTAATTTTATTTTTTTTAAATTTTTAAAAGGGGTGACTTTTCCCCGATTTGGGGGGGGAATTTTTTTGGGGGGGGGTTTTTTTTTACACCCCCCCCCATTCCCCCCTTTTTTGGCCTTTTAATTTTCCCCTTTCCCGACATACAAAATTCTACCTTATCAAAATAATAAGGGGGTTCCCTTTCTTTTTTTTTTTCATTTTTCCCTCTTGCTTTGGTTTTTTAAAAAATAAAAAAACATTCAAACCCCCCCTTTCCCCCATTTAAAAAAACACCATTTATTTCCTTACTTCCCATTTTTTCCCCCCCCTTTTCTATACAAAAAAAAAACTTAAATTCCTTTTCAATTATTTCTTTCCCCCCAAAAACCTTTTTTTTTCCCCCAAAATAAAAAATTTTTTCCCCCTTTAAAACCTTTTCTTTCCCCCCCCCCCCCCCCCCCCCCAAAAAACCCCCCCAAAACCCAAATTTTTATTTTAAAAAAAAAAAAAAAAAAAAAAAAAAAAAAAAAAAAAACCCCCAAAACCCAAAAACCCCCCCCCCCCCCCCCCCCCCCCCTTTTTTTTAAACAAAATTTTATTAATTTTTTTTTTTTTTTTTTTTCCCTTTTTTTTTTTTTTTTTGGGGGTCCTCCTTTTCCTCAACCTTTGAAAGGGGGGCGGGGAAAAACTTAAAATACCCAAAAAGAAAGGGCAAAAAAACTGTCTGTCTTTTGGGCGTCTGTTTGGTAAGAGCGGGGGGGAAATTGACGGGATTCAAACTGCCCCGCCCTTTTGATGGGGGGCCCAAAGGGCCAGGTTCGGGGGGGATAATTCACCTATTTGATTTGCTCTGACTGTGCCCAGGCTTTGTTTTCCCCTACGCTTTTCGGGGGGGATGGGGGCGGGAAAAAAAAACAACTTTAAAAGTTACCTTTTCCGGGACTGTATTTGCTTTGGCTGTCTTTTGATGACCTTGAGTTTGTCCCCAAAAGGTAAACGGGGTTTTTTTGGGGACACCCTGTTTAAAAGACCTAGTTTCATAAGAATTTGCGATGTGTTTGGCCTGGCTTGTCAGGCGCTTAAGGGCCCGGCATTTAAAACACATTTTCGCTTATATCCGACAACGATAGTTTTTTCCCCTTGAGCGTTTGAAGAAGAAGAAGAAGAAGAAGAAAAGAAGAAAAAAGAAAAAAAGAAAAAGGAAAAAGAAAAAAACAAAAAAAAACCAACAAAAACAAAAAACAAGCCCCTTTTTTCCCCCATTATCAATTTCTTTTTTCCCTTAAACAAAATCCGGGATTAATTGGAAGGAAATTTTGTTTGTTTGTTTGTTTGTTTGTTTTGCTTGCTTTTTGTTTGTTTTTGTGGGGTTTTGTTTTTTGGGATACTTATTTTGGGGGGACACTGGATACCTATTTTTTACCTAAAACCTTTAAGAAGGGAGGCGAAAGGAGAAAAACTGTAAAAATATCAGGGGAAAAAAAAGAGGAATCAAAGCAAAAATAAAAGGGCCCCCCCATTTCCCTTCCTTCTTTCACTGCCCGTTTTGGCAACAGACCTGCCCCCATGCATCCGCCTTTTCAGTCTGTCTCCAGAGAGCCCCTACAAACTGGAGCAGTTTCTTCCCTCCTGTTTCCCCCGGTTTTGCATTTAAACCCGGGGCCCCGGCAGTCGGGCTAAGTGAAAAAGGCCTAAAAAAAAGGGTTGTTATGTTTTTAAAATGTTTTTATGTTGTGAAAATTTTTTGTGTTGAGATTGTCCCGCTTGAAAAGTGGGGAATATAAAAACCTGAACTTTTTTTTAAAAGATAAATTTTTGAAGTCGGATTTCGGCTGTTATGGCGAATTTCTAAAAAAACAGAAATTTATACGCAAATTTTACCCCGTGTATTTTCCTTTTCCACAGTGTTTCCCCAGATGAGATAAATTGAGTCGAGTGCCCCTTCTGGGTGCCCCCCAGGGTGTAAAAAGGGGGGTTCGCACAACGGGCAAAAACCCGACGCAACATAAATTTAAACTGGGCCCTCGGAATAATAAATCTCATCGCGCAGAGCGCAGCTTTAAATTCTCCCTTTGGGCTTCATGAACAACTAAAAACCTGCTCTTTCACTTTTATAGTTGCAGTTTTTCCCCAGTTTTTCAGTTGTTTAAAACACATCATTAGATGACGGGTTTGAATCCACAAATTTTACACGGGGTTTGCGTAGCATGCACCCGAGAAAGGCCCACACTCATAAACGCCCCGGGGAACAGTAAATTTTTTTTTAAACGGCATATACACGGAAACGGGATGTAAAAAATAAAATGAGTGTTATTCCTTTATCCTCAAAAAAAAGAATAATTTTTTTTTTTACAAAATTACTTTAAAAGGGAAGATAGAAAACACAAATTGCCCTTTTTAGTTTTGGATGGATGGGTTTGGTCTAGAGGTTTAGGGCCCCTTTGTCTGGGAAACCCGGAAAAGTTGGGTTTTGAAGGGGTACGGGGGTTCGTCCCCCGTTGGTCCGGGAAAATTTTTCCCCCCATCCTTTTAGACCATGGGGTGGGGGTTTCTGGGCGCTAGTCTTTGGGGAATTGAGACGTTTAAAAACCCAAAGGGGTTCCCGATTTTTACACGAAAATTATTTAGGCCTTTAAAAAAACCCCACGGCAAAAAGGAAGTTTGTCCCTGGCCAAAATTCTTAAAAAAAAAGCCCTCTGATGGGGAAAATTTTAAAACGCTGCAGAAAAAAAAAAAAAAAGGGGGGGAAAGGGTGGGCGCGCTAAGTGGGCGACGCGTTCTCCCTCCCCCCGGGGAGACCCACCCCGGGTTTTTCCGGAAGAAATCTGCCGTGACTTAAAGTGGTATAAAAATAAAATTTTGAGCGCTTTGATTTGTTTGGTTTTTTTAAAAAGTTTCCCAGCGTATATAAATTCCAAACATTTTATTATTATTATTATCTTTGAGATCAAAGCAAAACAACAAACAAAAAACAAAACAACTCAGTACAGCCCCCCTGTAATGGAAATAACAAGGCTTGTCATTCTATATCTAAAACAGGACTGTACAACCAAAAAAAGCTACAGAAAGTTGATTAAGTTCTTTAGATACGCTGACAGCTCCTGTTTTGCCAAAACTTTGATCATACCCTTTTGGAAAAAAAAAAAAAAAAAAGACATTTTTTTCCCCCCTGGGAAAAAGGGAAAAGAAAGATCTTCCCCCGCTGCTCTCAAAAAGGGGCCATAGCTGGATAGGATGCAAAAGGGGCGTTTGAAAGTAAAGGAAAGGGGGTTTAAGGAATGGGGGTTTTGACTGAAGGAAGAGCGAGCACTTAAAACCCCAAAAATTTAAAAGAAAATTTACTTGGAAACTGCGTTTTCAGCGCCGCCATTTCGTGGGCTTTTGCAAAAAAGAATTTTGTTGATGTTTTTATGTACTAACGAGCAATCTCAGACAAAGGCTGTATTATATATATTTATAATATATATATTTTTATTATATTTATTTTTATATATTTTTATATATTTTATATTATATTTAAAATATATATTTTGCCCCGTCGTGCACGGCGATGACTCAAAACAGAGAGGGGCAGCTTTTTTTTGGGTTGGTTTAAGCGGAGTCCCTTTGCCCACAGTAATTTCCCTCCCCCTTCTTCACCCAAGAGGGCAACGACAGTCGCTTGGGATGTTCCAAAGGCCAAATACCCCCCAGGGTGAGCACGTAAAAAGAACTGTGCAAGCAACCCTCCTGGTCGGAGTCATAGTAATACTAAAGATAAGCTGTAAAGTGGAAATTCCCATGAGTGGGAAACCCATGCACACAGCCTTTCATTTTAAATCACAAAAACACACACCGCGCGCCACCCCCCGCACGAACGCACGCCACTCTCTGTCTCTCTTTTCTCTCTCTCTTCGCTCTCCTCCCCCCCCCCCCCCCCCCCCCCCCCAAATCCGGTGGGTCTATAAACCGAAGGGGTCCCCGGTGGAAAAAAAAAAAAAAAAAAACACCAAATCCTGTTTGCTTTTCAAAACCCCATTTTTCCCGGGGGGGAAAAAATAAAAATTTAAAAATAACACCAATCGGGAAAAAAAAAAAAAGGCCCAATCCAAAAAAAGAAAAAAAAAAAAAAAAATAAAAAAAAACAAAAAAAACCCCGCAAGCAAACAACAACAAAAAAAAAATCATGGTGTACTCTTGTTGCATCTGACCCGTGCTCCATTTTGGAAAGCTGTTACGTCCCCCCCCTGCTGTGCATTGGTTTGAGTGGTTTTGGGGTTGGTTTACACATGGGGACGGGATAGCTCTGACAGAGCACGGGTTTTCCCCAAACCCAAGGTTAAATTCAGCATTGGGGTGGTTTACATTTGGATGGGGACTGTTTGCGCGCTTTTCTTAGTATAGTTCCCCCATCACCAGCTGTCAATGGGTACCTTGCCCTCTTTAGGGTAGGGGGAAGGTTTTAAAGCAGCGAGGGAGAGGAGATGGGCGCCGCCCTCAATATCGGCCCATAGGAAGTTGAGGGTTCTGACACCTCCCACCCCCCCCCTGACCCAAGTTTATGGGACCCCTTACCTTTCTTTGTGTTTTTTTCACACAGCATGAACGTTTTTTTTTAAGGCTTTCATCACTGAACTGGCAACGTTTTTGTTTCCCCCCTTTCCCGTGGGGTGCCGGGGGGGGGCCTGTCAGTATAAAATAGGGATCCCCCCCTTTTGGAATTTAGTAAAAGTCCCTTTTTACATTTTTTTGGTTTTTTTTTGTTTTTTGTTGTTGTTGTTGTTTTTTTTGTTTGTTTTTTTATTTGTTTTTTTTTGAGTTTTTGGGTTTTTTTTCTCTTTTGTTTGTTTGATGTTCTTGTTTTTTCTTGTTTTTTTGTTTGTTTTTTTGGGGAAAGGGGTGTTTTTTGTTGCTTTTTTTGTTGTTGTTGTTTTTGGGGTTTTTTTTGGTTTTTTTTTTTTTCTTTTTTGGGGTTTTTTTTTTTTTCTTTTTTTGTTTGTTTGTTTGCTTGTTTTTGGGTTGTTTTTTTTTGTTTTTGTTTTTTTTTTTTTGGGGGGGGGGGGGGGGGGGGTTCTGGGGTATGTTTTGTTTTTGTCTTTTCGGGGGTTTTGTTTGTTTGTTTGTTTGTTTGGTTTTTTTTTTTCTTTCTCTTTTTTTTTAAAAAAAATTTTTTTCCTTTGTTCTTCTGTTGGGAAAAGTATGGGTATGGTGCTTTTTTTAAAATGTGACCCCATGGGCGGCGACTGGTTGTAAAAAAGAAATTTTAAATTTCCCTATTAAATTTATCCGGGAAAAAAAAGGGAATTTGTTTCTTTTACTTACAATGTGTAGATGTTCCTTTTATGACTTTATTGGTTTTTCCCCCTCTTTTTTTGGGAGAGTTTTTGGGGGTTATTGTTCTTATTTTATTAAACCATGAAATTCAATTTGATAAACTTTTTTTAAAAAAGGGTTTGGGGTTGATCTTTTTTTGTTGTGCTATTGAGTTTTACATTTTAGTATTTCCCTAAAAACACCCCCCCCCCCCCCCCCACACACAAAACTCAAACACACACACAAAAAACAAACCAACAGGGCGGCGCGCGCTCAAACACAAAAACACACACACCAAAACTAAATCACTCCCCCCCCCTATTTCTCCCAAAAAGGGACTTTTTTATTTTTTAAATTTTCTTTTTGATTTGTTTCTTTTTTTTTATTTTTTGTGGATGTATGGGTATTAAATTTATTTCATTACCCATGACATATAATTTGAAAAAGGTTTAATTTTAAAAGAGGGTTGATGGGATCGCATTTTTTTGGGGTTTTTATTGGTTTTTTAAAAAAACACACACACACCTTTGGGTTTTTTTTTCTCTCCCCTTTTTTTTTAAAAAATTTTTTTTTGGGGGGGAAAAAATTTTTTTTTCAATACTTTATTGGAATTTGCCTCCTTTTTTTTTAATTTTTTTTTAAATTTTTTTAAATTTTGTTTAAAAAAAAATTTAAAAATGTTTTTCTTTATTTATTAAGGGTTTTTTTTTTTTTTTTTTTTTTTTTTTTTTTTTTTTTTTGGGGTTTTTTTTTTTTTTATTGTTTTTTTTTTTTTTTTTTTCCTTTTTTTTTTTTTGAGGTTTTTTTTTTTTTTTTGTTTTTTTTGGGAAGGGTTTTTTGTTTTTTTTTGGTTTGTTGTTTTTTTTTTTTTTTTTTTGGGTTTTTTTTTTTCTTTTTTTTTTGGGTTTTTGGGGGTTTTTTTTTTGGGGTTTTTTTTTTGGGGGGGGGGGGGGGCTGGGGTTTTTTTGCCCTTTGCCCTTTTTTTTTTTTGGGTTTTTTTTGTTTGGTTTTTTTTCCTCTTTTTTCTTTAAAAAATTTTTCCTTCCCCCCCCCAAATTTTCTTCTTTTTAAAAACCCCCCAAAGGGGGGACTGGTGAAAAAAGAAAAAATTTTTCCCGGGAAAAAAAAGTTTTTTTTTTTACTTTTTAAATGTTTTTTTATTTTTATTGGTTTTCCCCTTTTTTTTGGGAAGGGGTTGGGTTTCTTTTTTTTTTACCATCTTAATTTGAAAAATTTTTTTTTTTTTTCGGTTTTTTTTTTTTTTTTTGTTTTTCCCCCCCCCCCCCCCCCCCCCAAACAAAAAAAACCCCCCCCAAAAAAACCCCCCAAAAACCCCGGGAAAAACCCCCAAAAAACCCCAAAAACCCTTTTAATCAAAACCCTTTTTTTCTTCCCCCTGTTTTTTTATTTTTTTTTTTGTTTTTTTTTTTGGTGGATTTTGGGGGAAAATTTTTTATTTAAATAAAAACCTCGGAAAAAAATGGGATTTTCCCGTTT
>CM054155.1:8518269-8545087 GCA_028751875.1 Rapana venosa
ATCAGTGATTGTCTGTCGTTATTCGTCTAAGTACAACACTCCCAAACCCTTGATCATTCCCTGCATCTCCTCTGTTGCCACGTTCTCCACTGATCCCTCTCTCTAAGCCACAGACAGGCTGACAGCAAGGCTGTGCAACACTGTGATAGCAGTTGAAGGGAAGTGAAGGAGGCCAGCCCTCTGCCTGTGTGCCTGCCTGTCTGTCTGTCTGCCTGTCTGTCTGTCTGCCTGTCTGTCTTCGTCAGAGGATGGGGAAATTGACGGGATTCAAACTGATCCCTGCCTCTGATGGCGGGCCAAGTCTGGCATCAGGGGGGATAATTCACCTATTTGATTTGCTCTGACTGTGCCCAGGCTTGTATTCTCCCTACGCTTTTAACTGGGGTTGGGGACAGGGGAGAAAACAACGTGAAGCTTACCATTTCCAGACTGTATTTGCTTTGGCTGTCTCCTTGATGACTCCTAAAGTTTGTCACACCAAACGGTGACAGGATTTGGGGGACAGCCTGATAAAAGACCCTTTTTCAAACAGAAGTGGGATGTGCTAGGCCTGACTTGTCAGGTGCTTAACGGCGGCAGTAAAATACATTTTCGCTTATATCACAGACAACGATAGTTGTTGTCTGAGCGTTTGAAGAAGGAGAAGGGGGGAAGAAGAAGAAGATTAAGAAGAAGAAGAAGAAGAAGAAGAAGAAGAAGAAGAAGAAGAAGAAGAAGAAGAAGAAGAAAAGAAGAAGAAGAAAACAACACAACAACAACAACAACAACAACAACAACAACAACAACAACAATAACAACAACAACAACAAGACCCTGTTTCCCCATTATCAATTTCTTCTTTCCTTAAACAACATCCTGGATAATTGGAAGGAATGTTGTTTGTTTGTTTGTTTGTTTGTTTGTTTGTTTGTTTGTTTGTTTGTTTGTTTGGTTGCTTGTTTGTTTTTGTTGGTTGTGTGTACACTTAGTTAGGACACTGGACTACCTACCTTTACCTACAACCTTTAAGAAGGGAGGCAGCAAGAGAAAAACGGTAAAAATGTCAGAGACAGCAAGAGGAATCAAAGAACCTACTAACAAGGGCGCCACTTCCTTCCTTCCTTCATCTGCCCAGTATGCAACAGACCGGGCCCATTCATGCATCGGCCTCTTCAGTCTGTCTCCAGAGAGCTTCTACAAACTGGAGCAGTCATCTCCCCTCCATGATCCTCCCGTGCAGTTACCCAGCCTGGCCCAGGCCAAAAGCTGTGTCAGTTACTGAATTCAGCTAAGCGCCAAGGCCTACACTAACATGTTTTTATGTTGTAACATGTTGTGTTGAGATTGCCTTCAGCCATGACAAGCTCTGAACATAACAACCTGAACTCTCCTTTAAAGATAAAGCTCCTCTGAAGTCGGAGTATGGCTGCCTATATGGCGAAGTACTAGAAAACAGTCATATACGCAAACTTCTCATCATCCGGTGTACTTCCTATCTCACGGTGATTCCCAGGTGGGATGAGTGAGTCAGAGTGCATGTTCTGGGTGACCCTCAGAGTGTTAAGTGGGGAACGCACAACAACAACAACGACAACAAAATCAATTAACTAGCCCTCAGCATCATCAGCATCATCATCATCATCATCATCATCATCATCATCATCATCATCATCATCACTCTCCCTTTAGGCTTTATGAATAACTTAAACCTGCTCTTTCACTTTTATCAGCTTGCAGTGTATCCCAAATCTGTTTGCTGCAGTATGGTAAAACACATCTTTAGATGACAGCGTGGAATCACACATGTACACGCGTGTGCGTGTGCATGCATCCGAGCAGGCACACTCATCCACGCACACGGGAACAGATGACAATTTTTAATGCATATACACGGAGACTGGATGTAAAAAATCAAATGAGTGCTTATTTCATTATCTTCGAAAAATAAAAAAAATAAAAAATTTTATTTTAAAAAAATTACTTTAAATGGAATAAAAAAAACAAAAGGGACCTGTACTAAACTTTCGAAAAAAACAAAGAAAAAAAAAAAAAAACAAAAAAAACCCAGTACAGCCCCCCTGAATTTGGAAAAAAAAGGGCTTGTCATTCTATATCAAAAACGGGAAATTTTCCCAAAAAAAACTAAAAAATTTTGTTTAAAGTTCTTTAGATACCTGACAGCCCTTTTTTTGCCTTTATTTTGATCATACCCTCTGGAAAAAAAAACGACGTTTTTTCCCGAGGAAAGAAAGATCTCCCCTTTGCTGCTCCTCAACGGGGGGCCAAGCTGGATGGGTTTCTGGAGCGTTTGAAGTAAAGAAATTTGGGGTGAAGGAATAAAGGGTAGACTGAAGAAGACGAGCATTTTAAAACTAAAGTTTTAAAAATTGATTTGGGAGACGGGGCCGTCACGCCGACAGCCGTGACTTTCGCAAAAACCAGAAATTTTGTCTGATGTTTTATTTTTACTAACAAAAAATCTCAAAAAAGCCTGTAAATAATGGGATAGATGGGATAGATAGATAGATAGATAGATAGATAGATAGATAGAAAGAGGGATAATAATAGATGGTTTGGATGGGTAGTTTGAAAAGATAGATAAAAAAATAAAATAGATAGATAGATGATAGATAGATAAAATAATAGATAGAAAGGGAAATGGAGGGAGGGGATGGTTTGGATGGAGGGAAAGGAGGGATGGATGGATAATAGAAAGAAAAGATAATAAATAGATAGATAGATAGAAAAAGATAGATAGATAGATAGATAGATGATAGAAGAAAAGATAGATAGATATTTTTGTTGTTTTCCGTTGTGCCGGCGATGACCCAAAAACAGCAGAGGAGGCAGCTGTTTTTTTTTGGTTTGATTATAGTGGAGATCCCTACCCACAGCCATCCCCACTCTTTAAACCCAAGAGGGCATCTGGCTTTAAAGGTTTGGGAGATTTTTCTCCAAAGGAAAACCAGCCCCCAGGGCTGCAGCCAAAAAAGGGGTTCGACTCAAGCCCCCTAATCAAAGGCATAGTCGTTTAAAACAAAAAGACTAAGCTGAAAGGGGAAAATTCCCATGAGTGGAAACCCATGTAAATACAGCCTCTCATTTTGCGTTGCCCCCATCCGAGGGTTTTAACCAAGCCGTGTACCCCCCGGGTTTTTGGGGAGGGTCAAAAGTGCGGGGGAATAGGTTTTTGTATGAGTCTTTTCTTGCTCTTACATGCAAATAAAAAAACAACCCCAAAAAACCAAAAAAAAAGAGAAAAGGAAACAAAAGAAAAATTCAAATAACAAACAATCCAACATAATCCCAACCAACCCCAAAAAAAACAGACATTAAATTTAACCCAACCAGCCCCCAACAATCACCCAATAAACCAAACCCAAAGCCAACTAACCACCTACCAACCAAACCCAACCACAAACCCCATGCACCCCAGTAAATTTACTTCTCTGTGTGAAACCCCCCCTGTGATTCAGCCCCTTGAACAGTCACCCTGCTCTTAAAATTTGGGAAGGGCCCCCGGCACGGGGCAATGAAACCAAAACATCAACGGGGCACGGGAAGAAGAAGAAGAAAAAAAAGGGAGAAGAAAAAGGGAAGAAGAAAAAAGAACAAAAAAACCCAACCCAACAAAAAGTAGAAAAAAAAACTGTCAAAAAAAAGTTTGAGAAAATGGCTTTTTTCCCCCGAACAAAATCTTAAACCCACACACACACACACTTACACACACCGCGTTCGCGAAAAACAACACGCACGCACGTACACACACACAAAAACACACGCACGCACGGCACGCACTCACCACAAAAACCACACACACACTCTCTCCTCTCTCTCTCCCCCCTTTTCTCTCTCTTCTCCCCTCTCCCCTTTTCTCTCCCCTCTCCCCCCAAAGCCTTCTGATAACTATACTGCCCGCAGAACAAATTGGGGCAAAACGTTAAAACCCGGGTTCCGTTTTTCGGAAAGTGGGCCCAATTGGGTCCGGGTTGGGAAAGGGGAACCAAAAGGGAAAACAAAACTGCACCCCACACACGGGGACCCCCCGGGATAAAAAAAAACACATAGTGCTTTTTCCAAATTATCCTCGAAATAAAAAATAAAAAAAAAAAAAAATACAAAACCACCATAAGGAAAAAAAAAAAAGCAAGCAAACAAACAAAAAACAAATCACAGTGTAATTTTTTTAAAGTCTGATCCGTCAGCCCTTTTTGGAAAGCTTTTTACGTCCCTCCCTTCGGGCCTTTGGGATTTGACTGGTAGTGGTTTACACAGGGGGACGCGATAGTTTCAGTAAAAACAGAGCACTTGTTTTCCCCCACCCAAGCAGCATTGAGCGGGTTACCTTTTAGATGGGTAAATTTTTTGTGCGCCTTGGTTTTCATACAGTTCCCCCATTCCCCACCTTAAATGGGAAATTTGCCCTCTTTGGGGCCCGGGGGAAAAATTTAAGGGCAGGGGAAAGGGGGATGGGGGGGCCGCCCTAAATATCCTGGCCCATAGAGAAGTTGGGGAAACGGAAAAACCTCCTCTCCTTTTACCCATATTTTAATGGACCCCCCTTAACCCTTCTTTAGTTTTTTTTCACACACCCAATGAACTTTAATATGGCTGTATCACGAATCGGACCCCATTTGTTTCCTCTTCCCCCCCCGTGGGGATGCCGGGGGCCGGGCCATTAAAAATAGCATCCCCACCCGGGAAAATTTCCAATGCTAAAAATTTTCCTTTTTTTCTATTTTTTTAATTGTTTGTCCCTTGTTCCTTTTTTCTTCCTGTCCCCCCTTTCTTTCTTTTTTTTCCCTTTCTTTGGGCTATTTTCCTCCTTTTTTTTTTCCAGAAAGATTTATCAGAAACAATTCTCTCTTATGCCCAAGTGGGATCGCCCCCCTTTACTTTTCAGGGGTTTTTAACAGCAGAAAGACGCATTTTTCCCCAAAAAAAAAACCCCAAAAACAGTTTTTTTGCCTGAGCTTTTCAAGGAAAAGAAAAAACCATCTGTCAATTCAGGCCACTCGATAATGACCACAACAAACTATCTTCTTCAGTCTGTTACTGTCCCCAAAAATCCCAAAAAAGGGGTATGCTGGGTTTATAGCCCTGCGCTAACTATTCACACGTTTTTTTTTACGGCTAATCCGGGCAAACCTCAGGCATTTACGGGGCTTTGGGGCTTTTCTGTCCCTGGACACACGATTTACTTCCCTTTGTCAGAGACTGACAGTTTGTTTTAGCTTGCTCCCCCAAGTGGGGAAAACACGCAAAGGAGATTCCCCCTTTCCCTGTGGTGTGTGGTGTGGGGGTGTGGTGTGTGTGTGTGGGGAAAGCCAAAGCAAATAAATTTTTTTTATTTTCATATGGTACTTTAAAATTTAAGTAGTACAACGCTTTTTTCATGAAGTCATTAATCAAAAAAATAAATGAATAAATAAAAAAAAAAATAAAAAATAATTTTATACATAAAACAAAATAAGAAAACCCAATAATAAGCATATTTTTGGAACAAAAAAAATTCCCTTGAAGAGACGAGGGGAGAAGGAAGGGGGTAACTTTAAAGAAAAAAAAGAATTTTGGGTTTTAATATCTTTTTCATCAAAAAACAGAAACATTTACAGTGTTTTTTTAATGTTCCCTTTGAAATGTAAAACCCAAAGGAAAGGGTTGTACCAAAAAACCAAAAGGGCGTGGGGACGGGGGCATCAAGACTTCGCTTTTAAAGGGGCCAAAATATTGGGGGCGGCCCCCATCCCCCTCTCCCCCCCGCAGTTTAAAAAACCTTCCCGACCCAAAAGGGAGGCGGGGTTACCCATTTTGGGGCTGGGTGAACGGGGACTGAACTAAAGCCAAGGCGAGCAAACGGTCCCCCCATCCAAGGGGAAAAAAAACCCCATGCCGGGGCTTTTAACTTTTTTGGGGGGAAAGCAAAGTGCCCCCGCCAATTAGCAATTTCCACCCCCTTATCAAAGGTACCCAAACCCATTAATCTTTTTGAGAACCCTTTAAATTTTTTTTTTTTAAATCAGTTTAAAAGGAAAAAAACCAAAAGCCCAACCCCCAAAACACCCCCAACCCCCCAACACAAAACACCAAAAACCCCACCCACCCCCCACAAACACCCCCACACACACACCACACACCACACCACACACCCCACCCACACACACACATTTTTTCCATTTACAGGTCCCGTGCCCTCCATCCTTTTCCACCCCCCTGATTAAACCAGCACCCTGGGCGGGGGAAGAAAGCGCCTGTCATTTTTCCAATGGGCCCGCGAGGGCAGATTTCTTTTTTACGGAACGACTGTTGTTGTGATGATTAAGGGCAAAGGGGAGATATGTGAATACTATGATTTTTAAAGGGTGATGATGATGATGAATGTGGGATAAAGATGATGATGAAAAATGATGTTTGTACCGTGAGAGGAGGGGTAAAAGGAAAGTTGTGGGGGGGGAAAGGGGGGGATTTGGAACCTTTTTTTTGGGGTTTAAATTTGTTACCCGGCCCCTTTTCATTGCAAAAATTTTTTAAAAACAAAACTTTTTTTTTACCCGGGGATAAGGGAAAAAAGGGCACCTTTTGTGTTTTTTTTTTAAAACACCCCATCCCCGTGGTTTTATGCGCTTTTTGAAAAATTTTTTGGTCATTTTTCCCAACCGCACACGGGGGCCCAAACTCTTCCAGAAAGCAAAAACGGGAAATTTTAAAAATTGTGTTTTTTCAAAGATTTTCTGAAAACGCCGTTCAAACACGGGGCCTCTTTTTTATAGCCAAAACAAAAGGACTTGGCAATTTTTT
Source organism: Rapana venosa (assembly GCA_028751875.1). Taxonomy (NCBI): domain Eukaryota; kingdom Metazoa; phylum Mollusca; class Gastropoda; order Neogastropoda; family Muricidae; genus Rapana; species Rapana venosa. Next base: position 8,525,047 of record CM054155.1, read on the forward strand.
CCCCTTTCTTTTTTTGGGGGGTGGGGGGGGGGGGGGGGGGGGGGTTGGGGTTTTGCTGTTGTTCACTGGCTAGTCAAACCCCTGGGCTCCCAGGTTCCCCAAAATGTGAGATTGTGTGTCTTGAAACCGCTTCGTTTTTTTTAGGGCCACCTTTAAACACGGGTACCCTTTCCCATTTTGGGGGAGGGACCCTTTTTTAAAAAAAAACTTCCAGTTTAAGTATTATTATTTGATACAAAAGCCGTAAAATTCTCTCTCTCTCCCCTCTCTCTCTCCCCCTCTCACTCCCCTCCTCTCTCCTTTTCTCTCTCTCCTCCCCTCTCCCCCGCCTTTTTTTGCTTTTTTTTTGATGATTTTGTGCAAATTTTTTTTTAAAAACGATTTAAAAAAAAATTTGTGTCCATGCATGCCTATCATTGATAATAATTATAAAACTTAGATTTGTCAACCGGGGGGGGAAACCCTATTTATTACTTTTTATTTTATGCTTTTATTTCTGTAAATAGTTGTTACCCTTTTAAATGATTTGCTTGTTTTTTTTAAATTTTTTTAAAATTTTTCCCTCCCCTTTTTTTTTTTTTAAAGAGGGCCTGGTGAAAAACCCAAACTGGGAAAACCCAAAGGGTACCCTAAATAAAACCATTCAAAAAATGCGGGGACGGGATAGCCGAGTGTGTTAACACATTGCGCTCGGCAATCTGACGACCCGGGGTTAAACCCCCTTTCATGGGAAAATTTTTCCCCTGTATTTTTACATCGTCCCCGACTCCACCCTCCCAAAAGGGTCCTTGGGTGAACTATAAACCGAGGTCCCATGAATAACACACCTCCCATTTTGCGCACACTTTTAAATCCTTTTTCCGTTTTTTCGTAAGAGAAACCCAAATTGGTCCGGTGGGAACAGATAAACAGAATTTTAACAAAACCGCAAAACACAGGGGGACAGAAAAAAAAAAAGCACATGGTGCTTTTTCCCTTTATCCTCGAAAATAAAAAAAAAAAAATCAAAAAAAAAAAAAACAAAAAAATAAAATTCAAGTTCGAAACCTCCTCTCTCTTGTCTCTCCCCTCAAACCTCGTCTCAATCCCTTTTCCTTAAAAACTAGAGAAATTTGCTTTATCTTAACCATACATCTAAGAGGAAACCCTCAAACACAGTCTTTTGGTTGGGCGAAAAAGGGGAATAAATCGTGCGCCCGGAGAGGGCGACAAAATACCCAGCAATTGCCTGAAGATTGCGTAGCGGGGGAAAAAAAACCTAAATGAATTGCCAAGGGGAAAGGAAATGTAGCCCCAAATTATCTGGGCAGACTTTAAAATAGCCCGGGATTAAGGGTTAAATTGGGGTTTTTTGGTTTGCTTCCCCTCTCAAAAAGCTTGGGGGTAGAGTAAATTAAATTCGGGATCTGCTGCCCCGGGTTTCCCGAATAAACTTTTAAAGAGGTTTTTTCCTCTGGATTTTTACATCAGTGCCGACTCCACTCCCCCAAAAAGTTTTTTCAATGAACAAAAAAACCGAGGTCCTTTTGCGAACGCCCAAAGAACATTTTTGGGCACACACTTTAAAAAACGATTTCCCCTTTTGTTTTTTCCGGGAAGGGATTTAAGCCATTGTGGCGGTGCCAATGGATAAAAAAATTTTACAAAACTGAAATACACAGGGGGAACTGGATTTAAAAAAAAGCACATGGGGTGCTTTTTCCATTACCCTCAAATAAAAGATTTTTTTAAAAATCCCCATATCAAAATTGGGTTTTCAAAAATAAATAAAACCCCAGTAAAGCATGCATTTGGGACGGTAACTCAGTGATCGGAGCCCCCCCTTTTTCCCCCACCCCAATTTTAAGCAGCGTCGAGCGGGTTACCACTTAAAGGGTACCGTTTGCACCCTTTGGGAATTCATTTACATTTCCCCCCAGTTAAACCAACCAGCGAAAATTTGGTTTTCATCCCCTTTGGGGTTCAAGGAAGGTAAAGCAGCGGAGAGGAGAGGGGGCGCCGCCCCAATATGCGGGCCCCTAGAAAGAAGTCTCTAAACCCCTCGACCCCCTACATTTTAAGGTTATGGGAAAACCCTTTTCCCTTTTCCCTTTTTAAAGCATGCAAACCCCCATGTTAAAATTTCCCGATTGGTATAAATTGTTTTTTGTTACAGTTTTGGGGGAGGGGTGGGGAAAGTACACGGAAACAAGTTTTTAAACAGTTTTTTTGGGGACTGGATATAGGGGAAACTAAAAATGAAACATACAGTTTACTTTTCTTATTCGTTGGGGAACCCACTCGGGCAGCAACTTTCTTATTCAATTTTACCATCAAAAACTAAAAGTTTATTTTTGACTTTGACTTTGACTATTGTTGTCTATCATTATTACAAAAATGGTTGTCTGCGGTTATTTCCTAAACAATCGGGGCCCGCATCTGAAATGGCATTTTTTTCACTTTCTATAACATCACTGCGTATAGTAACGAATTTTTTAAACAAAAAACCGAGACAGCCAAAACAAAGCCCTCGGGGGAAAGGGGAAAGTTTCCCCCTGTTTTTTCCCCGTGTCAACACCCCATTTAAAAGGAAAACAATCCTGTAAAAAAACCTGATGGCAAGTAAAATTTGATGAAAATTTTCCCCCCCTGACGACTGGTTTTGGCCCGCCATCAGAGGCAGGGATCATTTTTTGAAACCCCCCGCCCAAATTCCCCACCCCTACAAGACAGACAGACAGACGGCAGACAGACAGAGGGCGGGCCTCCTTCATTTCCCCCTTCAACTGCTATCACAGTGTAGCACACCCCTGCGGGACCCCGGGCTGTGGTTTAAGAGAGGGATAAAGGGGAGAACGGGGCCCCAACAGAGGAGAGGCAGGGAATGATCAAGGGTCTGGGGGGTGGACTTTTTAAAAAGCGGGACTGACTACAGACAGGTCGTGTCACGATCCCCCTCATTACATCCCAGGAAAAACCAGTCACTGGTGCCCATTTAAAGAAAACAGGGGATGAAAATTTACGGGAAGGATTACTGTTCGCCCCATAGGCCATCTAAAAATTAAGGTGTAGGGTACAAGTAAAACGTTTAACAAATCAGTTTGGGACAACATTTCATCCACTGTTGCAAAAAAAAATACAATCTCTCTTCCACCCCCCCAAACCCCCCCCCCCCTTTTTCCCTCACTCCCCCCCAAACACCCCTAAAACTTGTTTATGGACTGTGGAAAATGTTTCAATGCGGGGGGATGTTTTCAGACCCCTCTTAGACTTCCACAGCTGCCCTTTTGACGTTAGTTTTAATTTGTCATTTTTGTAAAACCCTTTAGTGATTTTTCCACTGGAAAAATTTGCCGGGGTTTTTTTTTTTTTTAAATTTTTGGGGCCCTTTTCCCCCAAATCAAAAATTTGGAGTTTTTGGGAAAAAGGTTTTTTTGGAGGAAGCTTTTTGGGGAAAAACCATGTCAGGGGCGTCTCCTTAAATTTTGGCAACGAAAAAAATTCTTTTATTACCCGAACCCCAGAGGGCCTTAGTAGGATGCCCAAAAGTATTTAAGCTGCAAAAAATTTAATCTTTTCTATCCCTCTGTTTTTTTCCCAACGTTAAACCCTTTTCCGTTTTTGGGAAGAAAACCCTTTTGTTTTGCCGGGAAACAGATACAGAATTTACAAAACCCATACACACGGGGACGGGAAATGTAAAAAAGCACATGATGCTTTTTCCATTATCCCGATAAAAAAATAAAAAAATTTAAAATAAATAAATAAATAAATAAATACCCTGTTCCTTCCTTCCTATTCCCTTTCCTTCTTTTTTTTTAATTTTTTCCTTTTTGGGTCCTTTCCCTTTTTGCTTTTTTTCCAAAAAAAAAAAACCCTTTAAAAAATAAAAAGGGTTTTCTCTCATGCAAAATGGGAAGCACGGGCCTGATTTATCAGCAGTTTAAAACGACACGTAAAAAAAAAAAAACTCTTTTTCGCTCAAAAACAGCAACAAAAAGGGTTTTTGTCAAAGCTTTCAAGAAAAAGAAGAAGCTCAAAAACAGACACAGGAATGCTACCAAAGGGACCCAACAGCAGTGCAGCGTTACTCGGTGGTAGCCCGGGGCGGGATTTATTATTAAAAAAGCTCTTTTGATTTAACTTCAAAATCTGCGAAAACGGGAGCTGGGGTATGGTTTGGAAGACAAAATTGACAGTACAAAAACAGCAGGACAGAACGTCACAGAAGATAAAAGGCGCAAACAAACAAAAACAAAAAAACTAATAATAAAAAACCCCAAAATTTTAAACTCGGCAGCACATTGTTTTTTAAAAAAAACCCGTCCCCGCCCCTTTCATTTGGATTTGTTTTAAACAGCAAAGTTTTAAGCATGCAGTCCAAAAAACTGTTTATAGGCCCGCCGACCAAAAGGGGCCACAATGTGTTGTTGTTTTTTGTTGTCTTCGTTTTTACTCGTTCACTCTCAGGGGAATTTTAGCGAAAAAAAAAACACATAAAATAAAAAGGGGTGTATATATTGAGGTGGTGGGGGAGGCCCTACTGAAAAAAGCGGGGGGGGGAAGTATTCAAATCATGAAAAAAAACCCCAAAAAGCAAAAGATAAATAAAAAAAAAAAAAAACCCGGGAAAACAAAAAAAAAAAAAAGGGGGTTTAACTTTAATGAAACTAAAAAAATTTTCCCATATGACTATCCCAGAGACCTTTGGCAAAATCAAAGGGCCCAAATTCAAGTTATTGAAAATTTTTTCTAAGGGATTTTTTCCAGAAAATTGGGGTAAAAAAACCCTTTGTAACTTAAAATTAAAATATTAAATGAGTATTAAAAAAGTTCTCACCACACAGACATTTCCGGGCCCCAACTAAATTTTGGGTTACGAAGCTTTAATTTTTAAATTTAAAAACAAACTTTTCACTCTTCGTGCTGTGGAGATATTTGAGAAACCCCAAAGAATGGTTTCCACGACTTTTTCTTTATCAGTTTTGTTTACAAGATCCTTTTTTAAAAATTTTCTCTTTTAAAGGTGAAAATTTTTTCTTTTTTTTCTTTGTAAGGTTGGGTTTTTTTGGGTTTATTTGTTGTTTTTTTTTTTACGTTTTTTTCCCACAAGTTTGTGTGTGTGTGTTTGGGGTTTTGGGGTTTTGTGTGTGTGTTTTGTGTTTTTTTTTGCGTTTGTGTTTGTGTGTTGTGTGTTTTGGTGTTGTTTCACACAAAAACCCAGACTTTTTAGCTTTTGGGTCAGAAAGTATTTCTAGTAAAAAATATTCCGTTGATTTTTCAAAACTTTTTTTAAAGAAAAAAAAAATACACTGTGTATTTTTTCTGGGGGACGGGGGAACATAGACAATACCAGGCAGCACAACAAAATTGGAAATAAACATTAAAGGGAGGATTGCCTGTTTCTCGGGTGTTGACCCAGCACAACGCATATTGTGCTTGGGAATGAAAGCAAAAAACGAAGACTGATGGGTACACAGGGGTTCGCCAAAAAAAAAATAAAAATATATAAAATTTTTGTGCAAAATCCCATGAGTTTTTGTTTCAGGGGCCCAATTCGCCCAAAAAGTGGGGGGGGGTTTTGGGGTTTTGTTGTTGTTGTTAAAAGTTTTATTTTTTTTTTGGGTTTTTGGGTTTTGGTTTTTGGGGGTGCCCTTGTTTTTTTTGTTTTTTTTTGGTTTTTTTTTTTTACTTCATGTGGCCCTTAAGAACGGCGGGAAAAAAAAATTGCAAGTCAAATAGTAAAAAAAACTAAAATGGCAAAAAATAAAGAAATTTAGTGCATCCAGGGAAAAAAAAAACCCACACCCTAAGGTTTGGGGGTGGTCTTTTTCAAACCCCCCCGCATAAAGGGCATTCCTTCCCCCTAGAAGAAAACAAGAACCATTGGCGAGCGCATTCCAGGGAAAATTTTGTAAGAACAACATCTCCTTCTCTTTTTTTTTTTTTTTTTTTTTTTTAAAAATTTTTAAAACAAAATTTTTATTTTGAGTGAACTTTTTGGGAATCAGAGCACCATTTTTTTATAGTTTTCTTTTTAAAGGATTGTCTACGGGGATCGCGCGGGTTTTGTGGTGTGTGTGGGAATGGTTTTGTTTGGGGTGGTTGGGGGGGGGGGGGGGGGGGGGGGGGGGGGGGGGGGGGGGGGGGTGTTTTAGGATGCCCTGTGGGTGGGTGCGCCGCGCGCGCGTGCGTGTGTGTGTTTTGGGTGTTGGGGAAAGATGTGGGGTGTGTTTGTTCTTTTTAATGTTAATTTTTTTTGAAAACCTTTTATCAAACAATTTTTTGGGATTTGTTTTTAATTTTATGTCAAATTTTTTGTTTCTGGGGGGTTTTTTTTTTTTTGTGTGGGGTTTTTTTTTTGGGGGGGGGGGGGGGTAGAGGTGTCGAGGGGGATACATATGAGGGCCTCAATTTAAATTTGGGTTTTTTATTGTTGCAGCAATCATTGATTTTTTCTGTTGTTTTAAAATTAGATAAAAGTAAAAAACAGCTTTAATAAGGGTTTTATACTGGCCCCCCTTTTCAAACAAACAAACATTCATAGGCCCCCACCACAACCCCAAAACTACCCAAAATCAGTATGTAAACAAAAAACTACCCCAGGGTTTAAAAAATGTGTTTGCCCCGGTCCCATTTTAATAATAAATAAAATAACAAATTTTTAATTTTTACAGTGCAAAATCCTTTTTTTTTAAAAAAAAAAATCAAACCCAAACAAATGAAACACTTCATTCAACCTTTCAAGTTTCCTTCAACCAAAAAACAAATTTAACCCCTAAAAACAAAAAATTTTTTTAACAAATTTAAAATTTTATGAATGCCCATATACACCCATTCCTAAATTAAGCTTTAAAGGGTTGTAGGGGGGTTTTGGAATGTTCGCTAAACCCTTTAAAGAATAAAATTTCAATTTCTGAATTATTGAATGTTCGTCTAAACTTTAAAGAGATAAAATTTGCAATTGCTGAATTAGTTTAAATGGAAATTTTTTTTTTCCGGCCTTAGTTTAATTGTCCACAGGTTGCCCATTACAGCAACTTTTTTGACTTTGGGATTAAAGCTAGCTACTTTCCTTTTTTTTGAGTTTTGCTTTAATTCTTAATTTTGGGGGTATTTGTGTGTGTGCGTGCATTTGCCCTGTGTGTGTGTTTTGGGGCGCGCGCCCGGGGTTTGGGTGGGTGATATATTAAAATTTAAAAATATGTCATAAAATTTTTTTAAGTATCTTTGGAAAAGCCCCAAAACAAATTTTAAATGGGATTTTTTTTTGGGGGCTTTTGGGTATAATTTTTAAAATATCATTTCGCCTGTCAGTATTTTAATTGCCCTTTTATGGAGATTTAAAAGTTTTTTGACTTGACTTTACTTACATTATAACTATAAATTTTTAAAATAAGCAGCTACAAACAATTTTTCCTCATGTCAAAAAATCAATGGGTTTCTATAACATTTTATTTCCCAAAAAGTGTGTATGTCACTAAAAGTGTGTGTGAATTTTGGGGTGTTTTGTTTTATAACCCTTTTTTTGTAAGTTATCTTGGAAAAGTTTTTAAACCCAAAATGAAAAAAATAGCATAGTTTGTTTTCGAGATTATGATACATATCATTGTACCTGTTTTCTATTGTAATTGCTTTTTATGGGATAATTTAAAATGTTTTTTTGACTTGACTACAGTACATTGTGTGGGGTTTTTATGATATTTCAGCTCGGGGTTTTTCTACAGTCCCACAAGGATCACTGACCAGGCCCTAACCAGGCCCCTTGCGTCCCCCGAAAAGGGAAGCTGTGATGCTGTTTCGTCCCCTGTCCTCCGCCATCTCTCCCCCCTCCCCAAAACAAGTCACCCCCATCCAAACCCTTGTGGGGGGAAGCCTTTTTTATTTTTGTTTTTTTTTAAATATTTCCCTTTGGTTATTTCACTTGCTTTTGATCTGTACCCTCACTTCCTCCCCTTTTTTAAGCTTTTGGGAAAATTTTTTTCCCAAAATTGCAAGCTCCAGAGAGGTTTTTGTCAAAAAGTGTGATTTTCAGAATGCAGAAAGTTTAAATTTTAATTTTGAATTTTTTTAGATAAATTTTAGAAATGTAAAAAAAGGCATTAATTTTTCAAAGGCTAATTTCCCCGCAGATTCTGTTTTTATATTTTGGGTCAGTTCAACTACAAATTTTAATTTTTTATAAGGGCCCCTGAAAAGAAACCCAAAATTTTATACAAAAAAATTTTTTGTTAGTGTTTTCTAAAATTTTCACCCGTTTCCTGATCGTTTAAACGGGACATAAAATCTTTCCCTACAAATTCAGCGCTCTTATTTTTGTTTTAAAAAGTAATTTTAAAATTTTTCCCTACAAATTTTACTCTTTGTGGTTTTTTAATATATTAACATGTGTGAGAGTGGTGTGGGTGTGCGTGTGTTGTTTTACATGTTTTTCAAACCCGATAAAAACTAAACAAAAACGGCTTCCAAGGGCCCTTTATTCCCGATTAAATTTCTAGACCTTTTTCAGGCCTGAAACATTTTTCCCTATTAGAATTTGATCTATTCAAGTTTCCCTTTGGGCAGCTAAATTTCCCGTAGCCCAATGACATTAGTATGAAAGGGGTTTTTTTTTTTGGGGCAATCCTTCCTCTTCGCATTGTATATTTTAATTTTCCCCTTTGGGGAATCGGGCAGGGAATAGAATTTTTGAAAATAGGGCATTTCATACTATTTACAATTGTAAATTTTTAAACCGCTCAATTTTTGTTTTTCTGACATGAACCTTTAAAATTTAAAAATGGAAAAATTGCCAAAAAAACCCCGAGTTCACTATTTCTGGTTTTTTAAATTTTTGGGTTCATTTTTTATTTTTTGGTTTTTGGGGGGTTTTTTTTTTTTGTTTTTTGTTAAATTTTTGGGGTTTTTTGGGGGGTACAGTATAAATTTTTTTTTTTTTTTGAAATGTCAAGTTTAGCATTTATTTTTTTCTTCCATTTTTAATTTTTTCAACAGTTTTTTTTTTAAAATAAGTTGTTTTGTTTTTTTTTTCTTTTAAAAAAAAAATATCAACAACGACAAAAAATAATCTATGGGTAACACAGTAAAGTATAACAATGTCCTTTTTTTCCTCATTTTTTTTTTTCATTTTTCCTTTAAAAAAAATTTTTCCTTTTTTTATGGAAAGCCTCTTTAAAAAATACCAATTTTTTGTAAACATGTTGGAAAGAACATTATTTTTAAACACAAAAAAATTTGTGTCTGAAAAAAATTTATTTTTTTTCTTTGTTTTCAGCAAGAAAACTTTTTAAAGGACATGGTGGGCACATTTTTTTAAATAAATTTGTTTATTTTTTAATCACGGGGTAAAAAGTGAGTAGGGGGGGAGGGAGTCTTTTTAAAGTGTGTACACACATACCTTTTCCTTTTTATCCCTTTTGTATATGCTGAAACCTGATTCCCAATCAGTCGTATTAGTGTATTTTTATTTGAATGTGTTGTGTGTGTGTGTTTGCGTTTTGTGGTGCCCTTGTTTTTGTGTTTTTTTCATTCTTGAAACAACGTCTGTTCACTATAAGTGAATTTGACAGGGAAAAAAAGCCTAAGCAAAAACCAAAAGAAGACAGAGGGAAAAGAGTTGTTAACAGATAAGAAATTTAAACATCAATTTAACACCTAAAAAAAAAAAAGGGAAAACAACACAAAAAAAACCCGGGAAAGAAAAACCCAAAAAATGGGGTAAGTTCAAGAGACTTCGAAAAAGCGAAAATAATTTTTTTGTCTGACGAATTACATCTACATTTTTTTCAAAGCATTTTTTTTCTAAAAGTTTTGGGGGAAGAAACCACAAGCTTTTGGCAAAACAAAAAAAAGTTTTCCCGAGAAAATTTTTTTCACCCCCAAAATGCACTTAACATTTTTACAAAACTTTTTTCTGAGAAACATTAAGTCCCTATTCTGGAAAGGGTATGGTCGTAAACATCTCGCATAAGGGGTATTGAAGAATAAAATTTTTTTTGTCTTATAAAATGCAATTTCTTTTTCTGCATAAAGTTTCACATTTGTAAAGATCAAGAAGTCGCTTTAAAAAAAGTTTTTTCTAACCCAAAAAAAGGGTTTCCTTTACGAAAGACTTACAAAAACTTCAAAAGACTGTTTCCCAAAATTTTTGCGCCTTTTTTTTTACTGCTTTTTCTTTTCCATAGAGACCCAAAATGGAGAGCACCCCAAAAAAAACTGACAACGTACCTTTTAAATTTTCAGGGAGTGTAAACAAAAAATTTATATCAAAAATCAAATCGGTCTTGTTTCGATATTAAAAGATTCTAAAGGGTTTTTAAAACAGATTTTGAATCAACAAAAAAAGGGCCCCTTTTAAACAAAATTTTGAGAATTTTAAACAAGTAAACTAATCCCAAAAGGGACAAAAAAGCCCTGCCGTAAAGGGTTGACAAATTGTGCCAACAAAAAAAAAAACTTTTTTAACTTTTTAGTGCTGAAGTATTTAAAAACTGCACCAGTTCTTTATTTTTTAGAAACCCGAAAAACCCCTCTGTGAAAATATGGAGATACTGTTTGGGATTTTAGCAAAAGTGCAAAAATTTGTGGGCCCCTATGGGAATTTTGACATTTTCTTTTTTTTTCATGTCAGTAAAACTAATGTCAAATGTAGCTTTCAAAATTTCCCCCTTTCCCGGGATAAAACGTCCATTCTGGCTTTTTTTCTAATTCTGTTTATCAATTCCGCTGTTTGTATTTAATCGGGAAATTTTAGGTTGCAATATTACTTGAGGAAAAAATTTCCCCGCTCTTTTGAAAAAACGAGTTTAGATCTTAATGTTATTCCTCCCCAAAAAAAATTGTTGGTGGTTGATGCTGCTCTCAATTTCAAAAAAAGGAAGCTGCTATTTTTTCGATATCACTTAAGGGTAGAATTCCCGGCTGTATTTTAAAGTTTTTTCCCTTAAATTTTTGGCATGACCCAGGCACCCCAAAGCAATTTTAATTTTCCCTTTCAATCTTTAAATTTTCAATCTTTTTTTAATAAATACTTGGGGGCACAAAAAAAAAAACTTGAACATAAGGGAATTGAGATCGTACAAGGGGCAAAGGGAAAGGTGGATTAATATTGTTTTTTATCCATTTCCCCCAAAAAAATCTGCCAAATACCTTTAGAAAATTTTTGCTTTTTTTTTTCCTTTGTCAAATATAATTTAAAGGAGGGATTCCAAGTTAATTTTTTAGTAAAGAAAACCCCCCCCAAAATTTTACAATTTTTCTGCCCTTCAATTTGTCACCAAATAATTTAAAAACAGGGAAGTTATTCGAATTACTACCCACATTTAAAAAGCGTTAAAATTGTTTTTTTTCTTTTAACCGGGACAAAAAAATTTTCCACATAAACTTTCCTAGGTTTTCAAAAACAATTGGAACTGGCTTTTGAATATTTAAATTTTGGGGTTCTTTGAGGGGTTGTCTTTTTAAAATGAAATCCTCCACAACAAAAGTACCACATATTGAGCAGATGACACAATTAAAAGTATGTTTTGGGGGAACTTTAATTTAGGGTGTTAAATAAAATAGGGGGCTTTAAAACAAGTCCCCTTTTGGGAAAATTTCCCCCTATCAAAATTTTGGGGATAAGAATAAAATGAATCCCCCCTCCTTTTCTCTGAATTGTTTTTTGTTTTTGTATGTGTGGGGTGTTATTTTTTAAATTTTTTTTTTTTTTATTCTTTTTAAAAATTTAGGATAATGGAAAAAAAGCAAATTTTTGCTTTTTTTACATCCTGTCCCCCCCCCTTTTCCCTTTTTTTAAATTGTGCCCCGTGTTTTCCCCCCCGGGACCGAAAGGCCTAGTCCTTCAAAAAATGGGAACCAGGAAATTTAAAAGTGTGCCAAGATTTCTGGGGTGTATGTGTGCATTTACTTTGTACATGTGTGTGGTGTTTTTAAGGTGCACGGTGCGGCTTTCGTGCGCGTTCTTCCCCCTCTTTTCCCCCAATTTTGTACACATCTGTTCTGTGTGTGAAGCCATGCATGCATAATGTATGTTTAGTTTGGGTTACTGTTTTGTCCCCAGCTATCATAACCTTGAATATAAAATTTTTAAAAGGGGTACTGTAATAACTCAGCTTAAATTTCCCTTAAAAAATTTATTATTTAAAGTCCACAGCTATCATACTGTATATATATTCACCCTACTGTAAGTTTAAATCAGCTTATCCCCCAAAAAAATGTACTAACGTAATATTTTTCCCCAAATGGGAAAATAATTCCCACTACTGTAAGAAACCTCCGCTTTTTGCCTCAGAACATTAAATTTAAAGGGAAAGCCCAAACTAACATAACGTAAATAAAAATTCCCCAAATTATATATTTCACCCTAAAGTAAGTAAACCCAGCTTTTTTCCCCCAGAACCTGTTTACGAAACCCCCACACAAACATAACGTATTTTATATTCACAAATGTATAAATATTTACCCCCTTCAGTAATTAAACCCGCTTACCCCCCAAACATGTATTTCTGTCCCCCCCAAACCATCAAAATATCATAACGTATAGTTTTCCACTACGTAATAACTCTGGGTTTTTTCCCTCAGAACACCTGTTACGTAGTCCCAAAAGCTATCATAACTGATATTCACTAAATACGGAATAACTCAGCTTTAAATTAATTTATTTATTTATTTTATTTTTTTTTTTATATCGAGGAAAAAATGGAAAAGCACTCAATTTCTTTTCTACATCCAGTCCCCCCCTGTGATGTGGTTTTTTTAAATTTTTCATCTGTTCCCAAACCGGGGACAAAAATGGGGCCTTTCTCTTTTAAAAAACGGGAAAAGGATCTAACGTGTGTGGGAAGAAAAATTTTTGCTTTCTTTGCACATGGGCCTCAGAACATTTAATTTCTGTATCCCACTTCCCCCCTAACTGTAATATATTCCCAAAACTACTGTAAGTGACTTTCATCCACACTATAAAAAATAATATATCCCACTACAGGGAAGTAACCAGCTTTTTCCCCCCAGAACACGTAAACCCCCCCAACAGGGCCCAGGGAAAGGGGGGTTTTCCCAGGGGACGTAAAACCTGCTGCCCAAGAAGAGCAGGGAGGAGGGTGCCCCGGGCGGCAGATGAAGGACAGCTAAACCCGGGGGCCCTCATCCCCCCGGGGGAGAACCCCCCCGTCAGAGAAAATAAAATCTCCTTCCCCCATGGGCCTTTGATTTGGCCGGCTGTTGGAGGACTTGGACACCTTTTTCGGTGAGAAACCCTCGCCCACCTTTGAAAAAGAACTTTATTCGTGAAAAAAATTTTTGGGCGGAATTTAAAAGGAAAAAAGTATCTTTAAAAGGGGGTTTTTTGGGGTTTTTGGGGGCCCTTTTTATAGAGAAATTTTACAGTCCCGTCAAAATGAAACTGGGAAAACTGTCAAAATTAGTCGAAAAGGGGGAAATTTTGGATTTAAAAACTCACGGACGTAAAACATAGAGTTGGATTTAAATTAAAGGAAGATTTAAAAGGGCCACATTTTCAAAACAAATTTTTTTTTTCCAGAAAGGGACATTGAAAATTTGCAATGCATTTTGCTTTTTTTTTTTTTCATTAAGCCCCTCTAAATAGGACAAAAAAAAAAATTGACAAAATTATCTAAACATTAGTACCAATAACCGATAAAAAAAATCCAAAAGAAAAATAGAAACAGAGAAGAAAAGAAAGAAAGCACACACACACACGCCCCACGCATGCACGCACCCCTACACTCGACCAAAAAAAAAAAATACAACAAAATTCAAACAATGAAAAAGGCCCCCCTCCCACCCCCCCCCCCCCCCCCCAAAAAAAAAAATACACGGGAAACTTTTTACACCATACAAACACGCAAAAAAAAACACATTTCACACGCAATGCAACGCAACCAATAAACACAACACAACACAAAAACCCAAAACACAAATTCAAACCATACCCCCATACTACAGCACACATTTGTAATCACTTAGATTTGGGTTACAAAAAATGGAGAGAAAAAAGTTTAAAAAAACCCCACAAAATTAAACAGGTTACAATATTTTCCCATTTCAAATTTTCATACTTTATAATTTAAAAATAATAAAAATTAAAAAGAAAATTTTTTATAGCCTGAATCTTGTAAATTTTAAAAAAAACAAAAAACGCTTTCATTCCCCATCATTTACACCATGCAAACCCCCACAAATATCAAAAAAAACAAAAATCAAATTTAAATACACAACACACTTAGGGGGGTGGGGGAAGGGGAAGGGAGCTATTGAAAACAAAAAACAGATAACAGGGGAAATGACAACCAAAAAACCCCAAAAAATTTTGTGTGATTTTATCCTTTTTTTGCCTTTTATTTTGGGTAATGGGGTGTGTGCCTTTCTGTGTGCGCACTTTGTGGGTGTACATACAAGAAATCCTGTATGTGTGGATATAAATGCAGAATGAAGCTCATTGAGGGTTGGGGTACGACAATTAAAATGTATCTTCTTGATCATTTTTTTCTGTGGGATGTGGATTTCCCGCTAAAACCAAACCAGGGCCCCAGACGAGGAGGGGGAAAACTTTAAGTCCCCCGTCCCACTGTTTAATGCCCCTTTTAGACCGCATCGGGAAACACTTGTCTTTTAGGGTTTGGGGGTTTGGGGGGTTGAACTTATGTTTTCCCATTTTTTACAATATCTTTTTTGGGTTTGCTATTGTTTTATTTTGAAGAAGCCCGTTCATAATTTGATTTGTTTTTTCAAGATATGACGCTAAAATTTAATTCCCTTTGTCATCATCATCATCATCATCATTTTTCCCATTTTTTGGGGAGTAGTATTTTAGTAGTAGTATATTTGGGATCAAAAACGTAAAGTTTTTAACATGCATAAATGCGTACCGTGGCCCCAATTTTGAATGTAAAAGTAACTCCCAAAAAACTTCTTCTTTTTTTTTTTAACTAACTTCTAAAAGCTTTTGTGACAGTTTTTTTAAAGTATCAAAACTGTTTTTTTGGGGGGGATTGGGGAGGGAGAAGGGAAAGGGGGGGGAGGAGAGGGAGGGGGGGGGAAAGGGGGGGTTCCCTTTTTTTTGGGGGGTTTGGGTGGTTGTGGGTTTTTTTTCTCTGGGAATTTTTTTTTTTTCGTCCAGATCAGACGAAGGGCCCGGGGAAAAGGCTTGACCCTCATGGTTTTGTGGGGCCCTGGCCATGTGGCAAAACCCTTTTGGGGTTACAGGGTTTTAAAACCCTAGACTGCCCCCCCCGGAAATTTTCCGGGGGTAAAAAGGCACCCTTTTATGTCAAAAACCCGGGAAAAAAACCAAGGGGGGTCGAACCAAATAAACAAGCCAGCCCCCTTGGGCTACAGTTAAAGGGAAAGAACCCAAAATTAGTGGAGATCACTCTCCTTTGCTTGGGAACATCCAGCTGCACAAACGTAGCAAAAATTATCGTTTTTTTTGCTCGTATTTTGTGTTTTTTTGCAGACTGCTTGGGAAGTTCTTGTTTTAAAAAGGCTGAAAACTTTTTGTGGAAAGGCATCAAAAATTTTAAAACAGCGGGGAAAAGTGGGAAATAAAACTGTAGAATTTTCCCCAACAGTGAAGAAAACGATCGTGTATGGGTTTAGGAAATAGTGCATTTTTAAAAAAAAATGAATGAGATTTGGCCTGGGCTTATGTTTGATGTTTTTTTTGAGAAGGGGGGGGTCAGAATTACAGTGGTGATGAAGAAAGCTTTTTTTTTTTTGGGAAATTTTTTCATTTTAAAAAAATATTTTGAAGGGGAAAAACATGCTAACTAAATTTTAGCTTCCCCCGAAGTAAACAAAAATATATATACTGTCATTGGGGAAAACTATCAGGAATATTTAAAGTATATTTCCTTTAGTAAAAAGGGAAAATTAACAAGCAGGGGACATAAGGATTTTATTCCCCAGTAAATAGGGTGCACTTGCACTGGGGAGTTAAGAGGTTAAAAAAATTTTTAAAAGTTTTTTTTTTCTTTTTTTGATTTCTTGTTGTTGTTTTGTTGTCTTTGCAGTTTTTTTTCTTTCTTCCCTTCCTTCTTTCTTTCTTTTTTTCAAAAAAAGGGTTGGTTATATCCAATCTAAATTGGATGTTTCATGTTTTAATACAAAACAATTCCTTTTTTAAAGAAATAGCACAGAAAATTTTTAAAATTTATGGCACATTTTTTTGGGAAAAATTTTTGATTCTTTTTTAAAGTATAGGGGCCATCTTTATAAAAAATAATAACAATAACAATGATGAAAATAAAAAAAAATTATCTTCTTTTATCTGGGAGGGACATTTTCTTTCCTATAATTTTTATAAAGGTTGGGGTTTTTACCTCAATTGACTTGACTAAACTTCAAAATTTTTTTTACTTGTTTTACATGACAGCTTAACCGACTGGCTAGGGGGAAGTTGAAAACTGGGGGATCGAAAAATGGGCCCCTCCTTAAATTTACCAATACGAAAGCCAAAATTTTAATCTAAAACCCTAAAAAAAGGGCTTCGTCACAACTGTTAAAAGTGGGGTTGAAAAAGAGTACATGCATTAGAAAGTCCATACTTTTCCCCACGCTCTCTGTCCATTAAAGAAAGAGAAGGGTGGTTGGCCTGCTTGGTTTTGATGATCGATCAAAATTCCTGACTTGCACCACACCCACAAAAGCGTTGCAGTAAATTTGAATCAAAACCCGAAAACTTGGATTGCCCCTTAATCAGTTAAAAAAAAGCCAGGAAGACTTCTAGAGAAAAAAAAAGAAAAGGGGACCCTTTTTATTTAACTTTTTTCCCCCGAGGCTGAAGTGGAAACAAAAACATCCCACATTATTTGCGATGAGTTCCCTGTCTTTTGGGGCTGGGCAGTATGAACACTTTCAGCAGGGCCCAAATAAACATGAAAAAAAGGGGTTAGGTGTGTCCACAGTTTTGTTTTTTTTTTTTTGGGCCCTCCGCGCAGTAGCCATGAGTGGCAGCATGCAAAGTAATTTTTAATCTTTTTTCAAGGGGATTTTTTTCCCCTGGGGTTAACATTTAGTGCCGACTCCCCCTCCGCAAAATTCTTTGATGAGACTGTAAACAAAAGGGCACGGTCGAACGCATCAAAAACTTGCACACATTTAAAAAACCTGTTCTGCTTTTTGGAAGAGTAGGCCATTGTGTGCCTGTAGGAATGGATGACAACATTGACAAAACTGCGTACACATGGGAACTGGATGTAAAAAAACCACATGAGTGCTTATTCCATTATCTTTGAAATAAAAGAATTTTTAAAAACATATATATAAAATCCTTTTGGCTTTAGCATCTATCAGGGATGGAATTCAACTCCGTGGACTGAGGATTTTGTGGGTTTTGTTTGTTTCAGAGCTTCATGGCCAGACCTTGTCTCCTTTCAAAGACGTGAAGATGCGTGGTCACGTGACCTGGGTCGGCAAATCCTCCATGGAAGTCACCATGTTTGTTGAACAGGTGTGGGGGGGGGGTTCACTTTTTTTTTCTTTTCTTTTTTCGTTTTTCGTCTGTTTTAAGTTTTTGTTTATTTTAGTCTTTTTTTGTTTGTTTTATGACGATGCCTTTGAATTATTAAGATGGTATACTCTTGAATATGCTTTTCTTCACCTTCACCTATCCCGTAGTCCCGTGGACCGTGGGGACACCCATGAAGATTTTGCAACCAGCTTCCTCCACTCCCCACGGTCCTCTGCTGCACGAGGGGAGTTGTAGATGTGCAGTTCTGTTGTACAGATATTGGTTTGCAGTATGCAGCAGTACACTGCAATGCAATGCAAAGCAAAACAATACAGTATGACAGAACACAATACAAAATACACAACAACGCAATTGATTAAAACACTTCACTTCACTTCACCACACTACACTACACTGCACTGCACTGCCTTGCACAATACTACTCTACGCTATGCTACTCTTCTCTATTCTACATTACACTATATTAAACTACGCTACACTACATTGCATTACATTATATTACATTACATTACACTTCACTACACAACATAAACTTTCCTCTATCACAAAAACTTCAATAGAATTCGGCAATACGTCAGTTCCTTTGTCCAACTCTGTGAAGTATTTAGGAGTAGTTCTTGACAACACACTCTCTATGAAAAAATTCATCACCCAGACCTGCCAGTCTTGCTACTATCAATTACGGCGCATAAGCGCGATTCGCAAGTATCTGTCCACTGATGCAACTTCCAAGCTTGTCACATCTCTTATTCTTTCACGTTTAGACTACTGTAATTCTCTTTTGGCTGGCCTACCGGCATCATCTATCCACTCTCTTCAACGCATACAAAACTCTGCAGCTCGACTGGTCCTAAGAAAGAAAAAATCTGAACACATCACTCCTCTTCTGCGATCTCTTCACTGGTTGCCTGTCTCACAAAGACTGGAGTATAAAATCAATACCCTCTGTTTCAAATGTCTCCACAAATCTGCACCCTCTTATCTTTGTAACTGTCTTCACCTGTACACTCCATCCCGTTCCCTTCGTTCAGCCGCAGATACTTTGTGCTTTCGAACACCCAGATTCAAACAAACCACTGTTGGCCGTCGCTCCTTCTCTGTTTCTGGTCCATCCACCTGGAATGACCTCCCTCTTTCACTTCGTCAAAAGCCTTCACTTGATTCCTTCAAATCCAGCCTCAAAACACACTTATTTTCTACCTGAGACTTTCCCCCCACATATCTGTCCCTAATTTTCAACAACATCTTTCACCTTCTAAGTGTTGTTCTGTGTGTGTGTGTGTGTGTGTGTGTGTGTGTGTGTGTGTGTGTGTGTGTGTTGTGCGTGTGCGTGCGTAGTGCGCGCGCATGGATTTGAAATCTGTTGCTCATTATGTTTAAGGAGAGTTGCATGCCTGTAAATGATTGAGCGCAAGCGCTTCGATTTGTTTGTTTTCTACAAGATTCAGCGCTATATAAATTCCATATATTATTATTATTATTACTACACTACATTACACTATGCTACAATACACTACATTGCATCACATTACATTACACTCCACTGCACTACACTAGACTTCACCACACCGTAATGCAGAAAATAGTTTTCCTTTTTTTTTTTTTGCTTGGCAAAATTTGTTCTTTCCTTTCAGTGTAGGGGAAATAACCACTGCATTTTTTAAAACATCCTTGTTGAGATGGGTGATGGCACTTGTGGATACCGCCAAGGCTCTTGTGGTTAACTAATCACAACACTTGCAGAGAAGTGTGTAGAGTCACAGCACATGAATGCAGCATAACTCCTTCAAATGAGACTATAAACCGAGACCCTGTGTTCGAACGCATGCAGAACATCTTGCGCACATGTTAAATCGTGTTCCGCTTTTCGGAAGAGTAGGCCATTGTGTGCCGGTGGAAACAGATGACAAAATTTACAAAACCGCATACACACGGGGACTGGATGTAAAAAAGCACATGAGTGCTTATTCCATTATCCTCGATATAAAAGATTAGATAAATAAGGGTCCAGGCCCAGTGCTAAAAATACTTAATGTATGCACCCCTTCCTTTTACCAAGTCCAAGTGCAGTCAGTTCCTGCTATAGTTAGCACCAGCTGGGATGGAACGGATAGCAGCTGAGAGCAGCTGAAAACTGACTGCTGTTTTTATTTATTTATTTATACCACTTTAAGTCATGGCAGATTTCTCTGCGTGAAATTCGGGCTGCTCTCCCCAGGGAGAGCGCATCGCCACAAGAGCAGCGCTACCTTTTTATTTTTTATTTTTCCCTGTCTGCAAGTGTATTTGTTTCCCTATCAGAGTGGCTTTTTTCTACATATTTTGCCAGGGACTACTCTCTTGTTCCTGTGGGTTCTTTTACGTATGCTAAATATTTATGTGTAACACACGGGACCTCGGTTTATCATCTCATCCGAAAGACTAGCACCCATACCACCACTCATGGTCTAATGGATGGGGGCAAAACTGTACACTTCTGACCCAGACTTTTGCTGTCTAGGCAGGCATGTTATCCCCCCCAAAATTAAACAAAGACAGCACCCCCCCCCCCCCCCCCCCCCCAAGAAGGAA
>CM054155.1:8545587-8577645 GCA_028751875.1 Rapana venosa
AAAGATACGGTCAATGCTTATATGTCTGCCGAGGCTAAGTATGGCTAAAGGCTCTGTCATTTCCAAATGAAACACATTCAGACATCTTTCATTTACTGCATCTGTTAGAGTATGCCAAAAATGTTGAATAACTGTACATTGCCAAAACATATGTCTAAAACTATATATTTCTAAGTTGCCAAAAAAAATTCACAAAGATAAATAATTGTTACTCCCATTACTTTTAATATAACATTTGTGCCCAAACATCTATTGGATAATTCTCAGTTGAAGCCATTTCATGTTGATATCAGAAATCTTAGACATTCATCACTATCATCGTGATGATGATTATAATAACGATGACAGTTGTAAAATAGAATCTTCATGCATACTGCATTTTTGTTTGGCCACGATGACTGACGATTTTCAACACATGATAAGAGGACATGTTTCCTTAATAGCAACCCCCCCCCTCCCCTTCCCCCCCTCTGTGCTAAGAATGGCACGTCATGAAAGCCAGTTTCAGCGCTACACAGGAAAAACAGAAGGAAGCGATGTCCTCTGCAATTAAGGGCAACACTTTCCTTTAAATCAGTTTGTGTGCAAGAAAAAATGGACAGAAAATTAAAATTATGACATATGTTCACACCTCGTGAGGTCAGGTGAGATGTGACGTCAGGGCAAGATCACATTTCTTTCCTGTTCAGAAAAAAACAACTCGAATGCTCAGGTAAAAAATGAGAATTTTTGCCAGTAACATTTTTTTTTCGATGGAAGGGGAAATGATTACAGTTTTATGTGAAGAAAAATTAATGTGGATAATGCCCTGACGTCACATCTACGGGTACTTCAGGAGGATTGAACACTGGCCTGTAGAAACTGGAAGCTATGTCATGTGTACCAGAACTTAACCAAGTCACTGGAGGGACTGTGAAGATGGCTAGGCTTCTGCTGAGAGCTGGGTTTAGTGTTCTGTTCGCTGAGTTTAGAAAAGGAATATTCTGAAAATGGAATGTCATCTCCCTCCTTAGAGAAAAACAGGGGGGGAAAACCCAAACCTCTGAAACCTTGAAACTCTATGTATTTCCTGTCCCCCAGGTCTGGGCATGTCCATGCTGATCATGCCCACTACCGTCCTCCTCGGCTTCTACTTCAAACGGCACCGGTCTCTGGCCAACTCCATCACTAGATGCGGGGTGGGGGTGGGGACGGTGACCTTCCCGCCCTTGGCCGCCTTCCTCCTCCGCCATTACGGCCTGAGGGGGGCGCTGCTGCTGATGGGCGCGCTGGGCCTGCACACGCTGGTTGCCGCCTGGCTGCTGAGGCCCACCTCCTTTTACAAGAAAAGGAAACAGCGTCTGGACGACAAGCGTTCTAGAACACTCCTGTCCAGTGCCGGTCTCACAGCTGAGAGCTTAGAGGGCAAAGGCGATAGAGAAGGGAAAGATAACGTTTGTAAATGTGGCCAACATGGAATAAAGAGTGAGGGAGTGGACTGCAGAATCTGTGAGGGTCCAACTGGAGACAGTACAGGTAACCCTGCTGGTAATCCAGAGGGCGCCCTCAACGGTTGTGTCGTCATCCTTGAACAGGAAGTCGGAACTACTTCCTGTTCCGGAAAAAGGCCTCATGGGCAAGGACACCTGCCTGTTTTGTCCTGTCCCCTTCAGGATGCTGCCTGCTTGTCGCAAAGCACACCAGTGCTGAACAGCTGTCCCAAAGAGAACTTTCGCCGTTGTACAAGTTTAGTTTCTGATCAAGAAAGTGATCCGATAACTGCTAATGGAAGGTATGGTTTGTGTGAGGGTGCAAGAGGTAAATGTGTGTGTATGTGGGGGTTTTGTTTTTGTTTTGCTGCTGTTTGTTTTGATTGCTTACTCTTTTAGCCGTGTTGTAGTTAGCAAGTTAAATGTGCTCCTCATTTACAAGGAGTAGGGCTATTACTACAGAGGACGCACGTATGCAGGATTTTGCATTCACAGTCAGTTGCTTCAACTCATACTCTCGACTTATTTTTCAAAGTTTAACAAATTACTTAATTGTAACTTAAATCAGGCCTATCCCTCATTTCTTTAAATGCTGAAAATGTAAAGTATGATATATATATATATATATATATATATATATATATATATATATATATTAGATATATATATATATATATTATATATATATATATATATATATATGTATATATATATATATACACACACCTATGTTTCTAACAGGACATTCAAATCAAATCATGATCATTGTTTAAATATCTACATATTCTTGAAGATAACTCTACATAGTTTGAGGTAGAAGACAGCTCTACATAGTTTGAGGTAGAAGATAGCTCTACATAGTTTGAGGTAGAAGATAGCTCTACATAGTTTGAGGTAGAAGATAGCTCTGCATAGTTTGAGGTAGAAGATAGCTCTGCATAGTTTGAGGTAGAAGATAGCTCTATATAGTTTGAGGTAGAAGATAGCTCTACATAGTTTGAGGTAGAAGATAGCTCTACATAGTTTGAGGTAGAAGATAGTTCTGCATAGTTTGAGGTAGAAGATAGCTCTACACTATTTGAGGTCAGCTCTTTATTCTATCTTTTTCGAGAAATGGGAACTAAATAAGCATAGTGTACATTGATGTCAGGGTCTTCATCAGCGGCCAGCTTTATGCAAACAATCCTTTTTTAACGGGCTATAAAGTACACAAAGGCCCGACTAGTGGCTAGAGTTGTTAGTCCTGCCGTTAGAATCCAGTTCGTGATGTGATCGATTATTTCTCTGTAAAACATTGCTGTATCTTGTTTTCACCTGTAGGAACACAATACCATCTCACCAAGCAAACTTGACCATGGCTGTCACTTTTTCCTTTCAGCCCTGCAGGCAGACCTGGTCGTGTGCTGGACACTCTCAGCCAGTCCAGCGTGGTCAGGTACATGTCGGCACCTCACCTAGAATTGGACGACACGCCCTGTGTGGTCACTCCTGCTGACCAGCCCTCAGACACTGCCCACAGCCCATCCCGGACACCCCTCCAGTAAGGTTTGGGTGCTGATGGGAACTGGCCTCTATCTTTTGTCCTTTCCATTCCTCGGCTAGTGCTACAATGTTCACCAATGGTGAGGTGGGGTTGTTTTGGTTATTCAGCCGATTTTGCCCACAACTAAGGTAGCTGCATTTCCGACCTCGAGGACGGTCTGTATCTTAAAATGATTTGTCTGCCATGCTATTCCTTCCCTTACTACATCAACGTGTGCCGCAGGCATAGCGAGGGCAGTCCTGTGGTCACAAGAGGATGTCCCTATACCTGGCTAGGGGACATTTTCATTAAAATAAAAGCAACACAAGTTAAAGACGTTCAATAATAGGGAAATTTCTTTTGCCGTTTGATCAACCCCTTCTTGTTTGTGCATGGAGTTGCTTCCCTTTAACTGTTAGCTGATTGGTCATGCCATATTTTAAAATAATGTTAAATCTGTTTTTCGGAAAAAAGCGGCTTTTATTT
Organism: Rapana venosa; assembly: GCA_028751875.1. NCBI lineage: Eukaryota > Metazoa > Mollusca > Gastropoda > Neogastropoda > Muricidae > Rapana > Rapana venosa. Next base: position 8,549,065 of record CM054155.1, read on the forward strand.
TTAACAAGGGTACCAGCACAAAGGAAGTTCCTTGATTTTTCAGGAAATATTAAAAATAAATGGACTTCAAAACTGATTGTGTAGGCTGAGGAAACTTAAATGTGTGAAAATCAGTTTGATCCTTTTCGTGGTTCAGCTGTTAAAATCTTATCCCTTATTAAATCAAACCTATGAGTGTCGCAGTGCTTTTCTTTGTTTAGCATTTACTGACTTGATTAAAAGCAAATTGCACAATGATATATATTCATTCTAAAATTATTCCTCGTAACTATCAAAAGTACACAAACTAAACTTTTACATTCTATCATGAAATGTCAGGTTTAACAAAGGTATTTTCAGGCTTGCTGAATTGTTCAACAGAGGCTAATCTAGTCTTTCCAGGATAGAGGTTTTGTCAACTGTAAAACACTCTGTTTAAACAGGAGACAAAACAGTGCTTCCCAGGATCTTATTTATTTATTTATTTATTTATTTATATCGAGGATAATGGAATATGTACTCATGTGCTTTTTTACATATAGTCCCCATATGTATGCGGTTTTGTAAATTTTGTCATCTGTTCCCACTGGCACACAATGGCCTACTCTTTCGAAAACCAGAACAGGATTTAACGTGTGCGCAAGATGTTCTGCGTACGTTCGCACATGGGGCCTCGGTTTATAGTCTCATCCAACGGAGATGGGAGAGTGGAGTCTGCACTGATGTTAACTCCAGAGGAAAATATTCCCTTGAATGGGATAGAGATTGTGTGAACTTAAAAGCAACTCTGTTTAAACAGTGGCCAACAGAGTGCTTCCCAGGATAGTGATTATGTAAACTTAAAAGCAGCTCTGTTTAAACAGTGGGCAATAGAGTACTTCCCAGGATAATGATTATGTAAACTTAAAAGTGACTCTGTTTAAGCAGTGGCAAATAGAGTGCTTCCTGGGATAATGATTATGTAAACTTAAAAGTGACTCTGTTTAAACAGTGGCCAACAGAGTGATTCCCAGGATAACTCTGGTCCTCCCTCTGTGCAGCACATGGCTGGGTCGAGTGGGTCAGGGGGTCAGGCAGGTGGCCGGGGTTCTAGACTTCGGGCTGTTCCACAGTCCCATGTTTCGTCTGCTGGTGGTCTTCTTCATCTGCTCGCCTGTGTCCTATGCCGCCACTGTCTACCTGCCCGCCATGGCTACTGGGAAGTCACTCAGCAAGGAGCAGGCTGCTTTGCTTCTCAGGTAAGGTGGGGGGGGGTGTAGGGATGGTAGGGGGTGGTGTAGTGTAGGGATGGTGTTGGGTGGTGTGGTGTAGGGATGTGTTGGTGTGGTGTGTGTAGGGATGGTGTTGGGTGTTTGTGGTGTATGGTTTGTGTGGGTGGTGTGGTGTAGTAAAGTGTGCTGAGGTGTAGTGTGATGTGGTGTAGGGATGTGTGGTGTGGTGTGGAGTGGTGTGAAGGGGCCACATCTGGCAAAAGCTGCCAAAACAAAAGAGTATAAAATTTCACATCATTTGATTATTTGTACTGTTGGATTGGTTTTTAAAAAACCAAAGAAACAAAAGAGCCCTGTGATCCACCTTTAAAGGTTATCCTGTAGCCTATGCTATCTTTGAGGATCGAGGCATTAGAGACCTCAACTTCTCCAGGAGCCGGCATATTGATGGCGGCGCCTATTTCCTCTCCCTCGCTGCTTTAACTTCCCCAACCCTAAAGAGGCAGGAACCCATTTACAGCTGGGTAAACTGGAGGACTGTTCTGAAGCCAAGGCACACAAACGGTCACCCATCCAAGTGGTAACCACGCTCAACGCTGCTTAACCTTGGCTGGGGAGATCAAGTGCTCTAATCACTGAGTTGTCCAGCCCCCTTCAGCTGTTGCTCAACGCCTTTTTGAAAGAAAAAATAGAAAAAATTAATTAAAAAAAAGTAGAGGACATAATTATAGTTTTTGAGATTGAAGCAAGTTTTAAAAGATTGCGATCAAGTTAGAGAGAGAGACAGGAAGTGGGAGGAGGTGACTGGGAAGAGAGTAGAGAGAGAGAGAGAGAGAGAGAGAGAGAGCAGAGAGAGAGAGAGAGAGAGAGATGAGAGAGAGAGAGGAGAGAGAGGAGGGGTTGGAGAAGGAAGGGGGTGACGGGAAAAACAAGAGCAATAGAGAGAGCGAGCGAGCGAGCGAGCGAGCGAGAGAGAGAGAGAGAGAGAGGAGAGAGGGAGGAGAGAGAGAGAGAGAGAGGAGAGAGAGAGAGAGGAATGACAATGACAGTGACAACTTCTTTATTCGAGGATAATGAATAAGCACCCATGTGTGTTTTTACATCGGGGAGAGAGAGAGACAGACAGACAGACAGACAGACAGACAGACAGACAGACAGAGACACACAGTGAGAAAGAGAGAACACTGAAAATTGTACTTCGGCCTTAGGCCACTATACAAAACATGTTTCGGGCAGGGGGAAGGTATAGATCACAGCAGCAAACGTTATATCTATTTCGCATTCCCACTTCTGCAAGCATACAGAATCACACTTATTGTCTTCTAGTTATCATCATCCCCATCATCTTCTTCAGCATTTACATCATCATTACTATCATCACCTTCATTTTTTCTATAGCAGCATCTGCAGCAACAATATCAGCATAACCATCATTACTTTCATCGTCTATGTCACCGTCACAAGCATCCTCCTCCTCGTTATTTACACAATCATCGTCTTCTTTGGCCTGTATAATTATCATCATCACGCTCCTCATTTTCAATATCTACATTATTGTCGTGATTGTTATCTTCAACAGCGCCTGGGGTTTATCACAGTTCTTGATTAAACCATTGTTGCTGGGGGCAACAGCAAAGTGAGAGGCTGTATGACCATTGGCTTTTCCACCCATGGAATTTCACTTTACAGCTTAGTCTTTAGTGATCGACTATGACTCTCTGACTAGGAGGCTTGACTCGCACAGTCCTTACGTGCTGCAGCCCTTGGGGCTAGTTGGCCTTCAGAGAACATCTCCAACGCTGACTGTCCTTATGCCCACTTGGCCGAGAGAATGGGGATGTACTGTGGGCAAGGCATCTCCACTATAATCAAATTTCTGCCCAATTTCCGAAACAGCAGCTGCCTCCTCTGCTGTTTTGGAGGTCATCGTCGAAAACGACGGACTAACATATATACATACATATATATCTTCATCATCCGCACCACCGCTTCCATTGTCATTTTCAACATACACATCATTGTCACCATCGTCATCTTTAACATCTGTCATCCTAGTCACCATCACCACCATCATCCTCAAAATCTACACCATCGTTACCATCGTCACCTTTATTGTCCACATCATTGTCACCATCATCACCATCATCACTTTCAGCATCTCTTCAACCCATACAAAACTCTGCAGCTCGACTGGTCCTAAGAAAGAAAAAATCTGAACACATCACTCCTCTTCTGCGATCTCTTCACTGGCTGCCTGTCTCACAAAGACTGGAGTATAAAATCAATACCCTCTGTTTCAAATGTCTCCACAAATCTGCACCCTTTTATCTCTGTAACTGTCTTCACCTGTTACACTCCATCCCGTTCCCTTCGTTCAGCCGCAAAATACTTTGTGCTTTGAACACCCAGATTCAAACAAAACCACTGTTGGCCGTCGCTCCTTCTCTGTTTTGGTCCATCCACCTGGAATGACCTCCCTCTTTCACTTCGCCAAAAGCCTTCACTTGATACCTTCAAATCCAGCCTCAAAACACACTTATTTCCTACCTGAGAACTTTCCCCCAAATATCTGTCCCTAATTTCAACAGCATCTTTCACCCTCTAAGTGTTGTTCCGAGAGTGTGTGTGTGTGTTGTGTGTGTGGTGTGGTGTGTGTGTGTGTGTGTTGTGTGGTGTTGTGTGTGTTGTGGTGGGTTGTGTGCGTGTTGTGATGCGTGCATGCGTGCATACGTGCGCACGCAGTTTTGAAATCATGTTTCATTATGTTTAAGGAGAGTTGCATGCCTGTAAATGATTGAGTGCAAGCGCTTCGATTTGTTTGTTTTTTTACAAGATTCAGCGCTATATAAATTTCATATATTATTATTATTATTATCTACATCAACACAAGCTTCAGCATTTCGATCATCATCGCCACCATCTTTCTGAACATCTACATAATGATCATCAACATCACTGTTATCATCATCAATATCTGTATCATCGTCACACCACCTTGTAGCATCTCCATCATACTTGCTATTATAAGGTTCAGTATCTACATCATCATCGCCATAACAATTTTGAATTCTACATCACCATTGCCGTCACCATGTACAATATCCACATCATCTTCGCCACAATAATGTTCACCATACGCATCACCTCCATCGTTTTTTCACACGATATCATCATCAATTAACATCATTTTCAATATCTACATTTCCACCACCATTACTTCAAAATCCATATCACTACAGCCACCATCATCTTACAATCCACATCACTTTCTTCATCAGCTTCACCCTCTATATTTTCATTACTCATCATCATCTTGAACATCTACATCACCACCACCATCATACTCAATATAAACATCACCACCACCATCATACTCAACATCCACATCACCACCACAATCATACTCGAAATCTACATCACCACCACCATAGCAATATCACCACCACTATCGTCTTCAACATCAATATCACCGCCACCATCATCATTGCAATCACTATGCCCACCATCATCATCATGTTACTACTATCAGAATGACTATTTCGTCGTACAACAGTTGATAAGAAGATGGATTTATGATAAAGCTTGATTTACTCATGCTGGAGGGGAACAAAATTCTGCTTTCATCATACATGGTCACAAGACTGTATACTAAAGACAAGGATTATTTGGTGCTCTATTCACAAACCAAAAGTTATTACATTGACATCATATTCTCTGTAATCATAAAGTTTACACCAACTCATTTGTAGACATTCAGCAAAGTTTAATCAAATAACAGGTTCAAATGATAATTTTATTTCGTCTGTTGGCTAAATGGAAGACATACCAGGAAACACTATGCATCTGGTGAGGGTTTGCTACCTGCAACAACACATGTAGAGGAATTTCAGCTGAATCACCAAGGAACTTAGCCCTGAGATCAGAATACATGGGACAGTCAAACAAAAAGTGCATTTCGTCTTCAGTTATTGACTTACAAAAAGGACAGGTTTTATCTTGTATAGAACCACTATATCGATGTATATTTGCAATTAGAGGCAGAACGTTAAATCTAACTTGAGAAATGGCCACCCTGAAGCAAGAAGTATCAATATCGTGTATATACTTTTCTCTTTCAAAAATCATTTTGAAGGATCTATAATTTTCATATCTATTACGATCTCTAACTGTAGACGTCCATTCTTGAATAGAAAGGTCAATAAGTCGCTGTTTAAATTGACACCCAAGAGCGCTTTGATATCTCCAACACCTTGTTGCAACCAAACAAACTGAAAACCTGTCTCCCATAGAATTTCCCTGATTTTAGATACCCAACAACCTTTCCCAGTTCTATCTAGATCAAGAGGCATCTCGAAGGCTTTATGAGATAACCTTTCATTTTCCATCTGAAGGAGTATGAACCAATTCCTAAGAATGAGACACACGAATTTACATACAAAGGATACCTTCCCAGATCACCATAAACCATCTTATTAGGAGTTCTGACTGGGACACCTAAAAATCTTTTGCATGCTAACATATGGACTTTCTCTAAATGATCTAACTTACTCAACCCCCAGGTTTCAGACGAATGCATTAAAGGAGATTGTATTTTAGCATCAAATATTTTAAAAGAGGTGTAAGCAGTCATTTCTTGATATTTCTGGAAGGCTCTATTTAATTGAGCAGCTTCCTTCTTGCCCTTAATTACCAAATGTTCAGTGCCTTTCTTCATACTAGTCATAGTTGTGAAATTAAACCCTGAATAAGAATAGTCATTCACGACATCTAGCTTTTTGACACCAAATACCCACTGCTCACGTCGTCCTAAATGATCCCTCTTTCTGAAAACCATAATTTTTGTTTTTTCAACATTTACGTTTAACTTCATTTCTTCTCAGCATCTATGTAAAACATTCAGTTGGTTTTGTAATCCATGTGCACTTGTTGACAAGAGAGCCACATCATCAGCAAAAAGAAGTACAAATAAATCCATAAAATCTTGCAGAATCTGGATACCATGTTTACCTTCAGCATTTATATGGTCAGATAGCTGATTTATAAATATAGAGAACAATGTGGGGCTTAACACGCAGCCTTGCCGTACTCCGATAGGACAGTCAAAAAATTCTGTGAACTCGTTTTTTGCACGCACACATGACAACAGTGACCAATATATTGGTTTTAAACACACCATAAACCTACCTTTTACACCTTGTTTTTTCATACATTCGAAAAGTTTTTCATGTCGAACAGAATCAAATGCTTTCCTGAAATTCACGAAAGCAACATAAAGTTTTCTTCATTTCTTTTGTGTACATTTCTGAATAACTGCATACAAGTTAAATATCTGGCCGATAGTGGAATGACCTTTACGAAAACCTGCCTGACTTTCAGAAATCATGTTGTTATTTTCTAACCAGTTATATAATCGTGTGTTCAAAATTGTTGTATAACATTTCGAAATGATACTTAACAATGATACACCCCTATAATTATCTGTGTTATCACGATTTCCTTTTTCATGAATTGGAATAATTATTGCCTTTGACCACTCTTTTGGGTATATACCAGATGAAAAAATAACATTAAACATCTTAACTAGAAACGCTGACACATCTGCACTACCCACCTTTAACATTTCAGCCGTTATTCCATCTATTCCACTTGCTTTTCTTAGTTTCAGTTTGCGTATTGCTTCTGTGACTTCTGTTTCGGATATGTCCCTATTTAAAGTATGTTCAGTGTCTTCCAATAGATCTGCTGTAATACTTCTAATATCATTATTTCCTTCGCGACTCTGGAAAAGTTCTTTAAAATGAGTAAACCAATTCTCAGTACTAATGTTATTGAATACTCTCTCAGAGATGCCACATCCCATGCTTCTAACTTCACGCCAAAACTGTGAAGAATTAGTTATGTTTTGTGCTAAGGATTCAGCTTTTTGCTTTCTGTAGTTCTGCTTCTTGATTTTTAATATTTTGCGTACTGTTTCCTCTTCTCAACATAAACAATTCTATCCTCTTCTTTTCTAGTTGCTCTGAAATGATTAAGTTTTGCTCTGCTTTCTATTTTTTAACACTTGACATTCTTTGTCAAACCACGGAGATTTCGGTATATTGTGCATGCAAATCCTTTTAGTCATACAAGTACTGGCATCTTTCAAACACTTTACAAACATGTCTAAGGCAGTTTCTACATTATTAGCTAGAGCATCATTGGCCAACAAAAGTCTACTCTGAATCTCTTTACTTCTTAAAGCATCAAGAAATTTGTCTTCTTTATCTTTGTTCCAGACAAGTTTGTCAAAATGCTCATTTCTCTTTCCATGGTCTGTAGGTTTTGAAAAGTTGCTTGCAATCTCTATTTCCATACTAACTGGTAAATGATCAGACTCTGTCATATTTTCTACATTTAAAGGGAGTACATTAATAGATGTTAAGAGCTCAAAGGAAGTTATGAAATAGTCTACTGTACTTGAACCAGACGGGGATATAAATGTACAGCTATCATCAAAGCACGTTTCACAAAGACCATTCAATATAACACAGTCAAAGATATTGCAAAATTCAAGAAGTTGGTTCCCAAATATATTTGTATGCACATCCTTGTGATTTTCTTGGCATTTATGAGTCAACAAATCCCTGAAAGTTTTCGAAATCATTGTCATAATTCAAAATACTATAGTTGTAAGTTGCTGTTCGTGCATTAAAATCTCCCATTGATAGAAGATAGAAATCACCATACTCACTCTGTAGCTCCAGTATGCAGTGTTCCAAAATTTCCATGCCAAAAATGCCCTGCTTTGTTTGAGAGAAAGAGAGAGAGGGGGTGAGAGAGACAGAGACACAGAGAGAGAAAGAGGGTGAGAGAGAGAGAGAGAGAGAGACAGACAGACAGACAGACAGACATACAGACAGAAACACAGACACGGACAGAGAGAAAGAGAGATGGACAGAAAAACAAAAACAGCGACAGAGACAAAGAGAATACAATACTACAGAAGTGTACTGATGTCTTCACGTCCCGCTGTGTGTCACACACAGTATCATAGGAGGACTGGATTTCTTCTGTCGTCTTGCCTGTGGCTTCCTGGCCGATTTGAAAATTGTCACGGTAAAGTTGATCATTGTTGAGCTTAACATCGTTTTGTTCTCTCTATCTGTGTCTTCTCTGTCTCTGTCTGTCTCTGTCTTTCTCTGTCTGTCTGTCTTTGTCTGTCTGTCTTTCTTTCTTTGTCTGTCTTTGTCTGTTTGTCAAGTCAAGTCAAAAACACTTTAATCATCCCATGAAGGGCAATTACAATACTGACAGGCACATTGATACCTATAATTATCTCACAAGACACAAGAAAAATATATTTCAGATTGTTATAAACATTCCAAGATAGCTTTAAAAATTATCATACACAAACACAAACCCAGGTGCGCGCACACATACGCACCGCGCACACACACGCACCGCGTTACACACACAAACACACACACACACACACACACACACACACACACACCAATGTAGGAATACAATGTTGTTAAAAACATTGATTGAAAAGATATCTTTTTTTTTACGCGTGCACGCACACGCGCACTCAAATACACCAATATTTAACACAGTTTTATCACACATACACACACACGTGCACCCGCGCACCATAATGACCATTGTCTAGTAAAGACATAAACACACACACACATACACACAATTTAGAAATCATTCTTGAAAGCCAAAGCAAGATACAGGAGTACTTATATTCATTACCACACACACACACACACACCACGCACACACGCACTTGACAATCAGGGGGGTATATCAGAGAATGTAAAACTGTTTGGTCAGTGCTGTTTTGAATTTAGAATTCGAATGACTACTGGAACAAAAGAATTTCTTTTTCTATTTGTTTTACCATTGGAGCACCGAAAACGGCGTCCTGAAGGCAATAACTGAAATTCGGAAGACATAGCATGGGATGGATCAGCCAAGATGGCAGTCGCTTTGGGCACAAGCTGTGCCTGATCGCAGTATGGCTTGAGATCTCTTTGTTCTTCTCCAATTATTTTTTTAGCAGATTCTAACAGTTCTCCGAAGACTAGTCTTGTTTTTAACACTAAGGTTGTTGTACCAACAGATGGAAGCAAAACTTAGCACACTCTCTATATAGAACTTGTAGAACAAAGAAAGAATCTTTTTGTAAACAAAAAATGAGTTAAGCTTCCTCAGAAAATACATACGTTGTTGTTCCTTTTTGACAATTGCGTCAGTGTTAGCATCCCAGTTTAATTTGTGATCAAAATAGTTCCCAGATACTTGTACTTCGAAACATTTTCAACTTCATGACTATGGATGATAACATGCTCAGAAGTGTGACCTGATCTGAAATCGATAGGAAGATCTTCAGTTTTAGAAACATTTAGCCCCAGGTAGGCCTCATCACACCAGTTCACGAAATCAGTGAGGGCTGGACTATGGTTTTGGACAGATCCAGATAAGAGAGACAAAAGAGCACTGTCATCGGCAAATTTTACAAGAAAGGAATTTTCATAGCTGCTTCTGCAATCATCTGTATAGATTGTACAGAAGTGGCGAGAGAACGCATCCCTGTGGAGAACCCGTAGAGGTAAATCTAACCAATGAAGATATTTTATTGGCAGAAACCCGCTGTGGTCTGTTAGTTAAAAATTCCATCAGCCAACGAACAAGTTGATAGTCTACATCAAATTTTGAGAGTATTTTGTGAACAAGAACATGAGGCTGCATTGTATTGAAAGCTGAACTTAAGTCAGCAAACAATATCCTGGCATGAGAGTCATTAGATCAGCCGTCACTTTTATGCAGATGACTCTCAGATTCTTAGCAGTGATACTCCTGAAAATCTGCCTTCTCTCTTGATTAATATGTCCTACTGCCTTCAAGATATCAAAAATTGGATGATATAAAACAAGTTACTGCTAAATGCAGATAAAAACGAAGCCATGCTTGTAGGTACGAAACACAATTCGTCTTCCATCACAACTGCTTCAATAGAATTCGGCAATACGTCTGTCCCACTAGCCACTGCTGTGAAATATCTGGGGGTCTTTATCGACAACACACTCTCCATGCAAAAATTCATCACCCAGACCTGCCAGTCATGCTACTATCAATTACAGCATATTAGTGCAGTTCGAAAGTACCTGTCCACTGATGCAACATCTAAACTAATCAGATTTCTCATTCTCTCACGTCTGGATTATTGCAATTCTCTTCTGGCTTGTCTGCCATCACCATGTATCCACTCTCTTCAACGTATACAAAACTCTGCCACCCGACTAGTCCTCAGAAAGAAAAAATCTGAGCACGTTACTCCTCTCTTGCAATCTCTCCACTGGCTGCCTGTGTCACAGAGAGTAAGCTATAAGATCAGTACCCTTTGTTACAAATGTCTCCACAAAACAGAACCTCCCTACCTCTGTGAATGTCTTAACCTGTACACTCCTTCTCGATCCCTCCGCTCTGCTGCAGATACCTTGTGCTTACGAATACCTGGATTCAACCAATCCACCGTTGGCCGTCGCTCTTTCTCTATTTCTGGTCCAGTGATCTGGAATGACCTCCTTCTCTCCCTCCGCCAAAAATCCTACTTTTGACACTTTTAAATCCAGCCTCAAAACACATTTATTTCAAATCTAATACTTTTCCCTCTTGTTTCATCTAATTTCTGTCCTTAGCCTCAACAGCTGAAACCCCTACCACCCTGCCAAAGTACACATCCTCTGTGTGTGTATGTGTGTGTGTGTGTGTGTGTGTGTGTGTGTGTGTGCGTGTGTGTTACATTTTAATTTGTAAAAACTATTGATTGTAACTTGTTGCATGTGTGTGAGTAGGACGAATGCAAGCGCTTTGATTTGTTTTTGAAAGATATAGTGCTATACAAATTCCATTTATTAGTAGTAGTAGTACCTGACCACAGGCTGAAGGTGCTGAAACACTGACTGGTAAATGGGTGCTAGAAGAATACAGTTATGGTCAGATGAACCCAGGGGAAGTAACGGTAGTGATTTATATGCACCTGCTACAGTCCCATAGCACAAGGCGAGGGTCTTATTTCTGTGTGTGGGCAGGTCAGGTACTGTTCATAATTCTTCAGCCTTTTACATAGTGAACATTTATTAAAATTACCCAGGATGAATTTAGGAGCATCAGGGGATAGAAATCAAAATTATGCAGGTGTTTAAAAAATATGTTCGATGTCGGGGTAAATTTGGGTTTGGGGATGAATTTTAGCCGGGGAAAAAAAATTTAATTGGGGGTTTCCCCGCGGGTAGATAGAAATTTTGGAGTGTTTTGGACAGCTTTTTTTTTGGCCCCCACACACAAAGGGGCCCCAAAATGGTACGTCCTTACACCTTTTTCCCCTTGAGTAAAAACCCCGACACCCCCCCCTTTTCCCCGGGGGGGGGTTTTGTCTCGTGGGGAAAATTGGGGTTGCCCCAAAAACCCTTTTTTATGGGGAAGCTCACGGCGGGGTTTCATGTCTTTGAGCCGGGTTTTTTGTCAAAGCGAGCAGGCCTCTTTCTTAAAACCCGGCTTGTAATTTTTTTTTTCCCTGTAGCCCTTTTATTTTGGTAAAGGGGAAAATTGGACGTTGGTCAGTATGATTTTGGGTTTAGGGGGGTTTTTCCGTTGTTTTAAATTTTTTTGTCTTTGTTACCAAATTTTTTTCCCCTTTTTTTTTTTTTTTTTTTTGTTTGTTCTTCCAAGTCCTTTGGGTTTTGGGTGGCAGTTGGAAGAATTTCGAAAAGAAAGTTACCCCTTGCCCCTCAGCAAAACAAACGGGCCCGATTGTTGTGGGTTTCAAAAAAAATTTCACGGTGTACTCCCCCAGGGATTGTTGTTGGGGGTGCACCTTGCACCGAAAAAAATGACGCAACAAAAAACAAACCCAAGAGAGTGGGTCCCAGTTTTTTCCCCAAAACATTGTCACATTCTTTTTGGGGCCCCTCGGGACAAATTTTGGCAGGTTTTGAAAATGAAACAGGTAAAATTTAAAAATGAAAAAAAAACCAATTGCCTGTGTAGGTTTTGTCGCCAAGTGCAGCCCACAAATCTCGGGTCCCAGGGCGGGGGTTTTTGTGGTAAAATTATCAGTGTTTTTTGTGGGGGTTTTTTGTGTTTTGTGGTGTGTTTTTGCTTATTTTTACATCCAGCCCTCGTTTTGTTTAGTTTTCCCAGTAAATTTTGTATTTTTTCCCCACCCCCACCAATGGCCTGTTTTTCTAAAAAGCAGAACAGGGGGTGATGTGTGTGTGTGTGTGGGCGCGCCCGTGTTGGGTTTTTTTTGGGGGAAAGCGGCGGGGGCAGTGCGTTTTGTGTTTTCCCCTTTCCCCGGGGCCGTGTGATTTATTGAGGAATTGTTTTTTCCCTTTCCCTCGGCGGGTCCCCCATGATCGGAACCCCCTTCACCTTCGGGGCCCATCCTCTCCCATCGGGACGCGGCCCCTGACCCCCTTCCCCCTGCTGGTGCCTTCGCGGTAGTGCGGGGCCCTGCTCGGGGGGTGTTCCCCCTTGCCTGCTTTTTTATTTGATCTGGGGGGACTTGGGGGCTGGAGAACAGGGCCCAAAAGGGTTTGGGCCCTTCATAAAAACCTTTCATGGGGGGGGCTTTAAAGGCCCTTTTTCCCCACCCTTGCGGGGTTTGGCCCGGGTGGGCCCGGGAAAAAGGGTGGGTGGGGAGGTGGAGGGGGGGAAAGGGGGGGAAAGGGGAAAGGGGGGGGTGGGAGAAAGTGGGGTGGGAGGGGGAAAGGGGGAAAAGAAGGGAGGGGGGAAGGATGGGGGGGGGGGGAAAAAAGGGGGTGAAAAGGGGGAAGGGGAAAGGGGGGGAAGGGGAGAGAGAGGGGGAAAAAAGGGTTAGGGGGAGGGGAGGGGCAGGGGGGGGAATATTTATTGTAATCTCTCTAAAATTTTAGCCAAAGGGACGTCTTCCTCCCCTACCCAGTTGGCTTCCCTAAAAGAAGGGTTTTTTTTGCACACACATTCACACAAAAAAAACGCGCCGGCGACACTTTAACACCCCACACCAAAGGCGAAACACGCACGGGACCCCACACACCCCCACACACACAAAACCACACCCCACAAAAGGACACACACGGGTTAAAGGAGGGAGATGCTGGGGTTTTGAGTATTGGCTTTGCGTTTGTGATCTGCCCCCCCGGGGTTCGGGGCCCCACCGGCCCCCACGTTAAGGGGGATTTTTCCCTTTGGATTTAAACATCAGTCCCCACCATCCCCCCCCTCCCCCTCCTGTTTTTGATAATCGAAAATTTTTCCCCGATTGGGCGGGGATGTTATAAAAAACCCCCAAAAACAAAAAAAATTTTCCCTCCCCATAAAGTTTTGCCTATTCTTTCCCTCGAGTAAAGTTTTACAAGTTTACAAGTGTTTTTTTAGCTGAGAATAAAAACCCGATGTGTTTGTGTTAAACCCACACGTTTGTTTTACCTTGTGCTCCCGTCAAAACCCTTTTGGGTTTTTTTTTAGAGTAGGCCTTTGTGTGTGGGGGAATTTTTTTTTTTTTTGGGGTGCAAATTAGGGAAACCCTCATGCAGACGGGGATGGATTTTAAAAAATTACCCAGGTTTTTTCCGTTTTTCCCTAAAAAAAAGTAACGCATTTTAAAATTTAATTAACACAACGACGCGCGACACAAAACAAGTAGCAACGCACATAAATTTAAAAAATAAAGAGAGAGAAAGGAGAACCCCTAAAACTCAAACCTCTAAAATTTGTTTAATGTAATGGGCCTTTGGCCACAATACAATTGGGGGGCCCAAAATTTTTGGGAGATAAAAATTTGAAGATGAAAAAAATTCACATATTTTTGGGTAAGATTTTGGGAAAGTTTCCCTGGAGTGCATCAAAATGTATACTCTTGCTAAGCATTTTTTTCCAACATCTCCCAAAAAAAAGACTGTCGTATGCCAAAAATCAAAAAAAAACACAGTTTAAAAAAAAAAAAACCCAGTTCCCCAAAACCATTCCAGGGTCCCCAAAAAAAGACAATAGCCCTTTAAAAAAAGTTTTGTTTGAAGCTATACCTGATTTTTTTTAACCCCTTTCCCTAAAAAAATCAAACATAAAGCACATCAAAAAAATTAACTTTTGGGAAATAAATTAATGTCATTAGGTTTTCTTGCATTTTCTAATGGGTTACAATACCCCAAAATTTATTGCATTTAAAAACATTCACCACTCAAAAAAACTGTTTACATCAATACAACCATGTCGCTCTAGGTACTGCAAGTTAACCAATGTTGTATGGGGAAAAACAAAACAAAAAAAAAAAAAAAAACCCACAACAAAACCTCACACCCTGTGTCTTTAAATTTTTAAAGTACTTTTACGTCATAAAAAAAAGGAAAATTGGGTTTTTAATAAAAAACATTGCAAAATACCCTTTCGGGAAAAAATTTTCCCACTCATACTTTGTCCTCTCAACCATAAAATTTTTGAAAATTTTCATCCGACTTTTTTTCCCCCTTGCGGACCCTTCCTAAAATCCCCTTCATACACCCCAACCCCCGCACGCACGCGCGAACACACACACGCACGCTTTTTTGGGCTGAGGGGGGGGAGAAAAAGGAGGGGTGAGAGAGAGACAGACAGACGGGACAGACAAAACAGCAGGAGACAGACGAACCTGAATGCACGCATTTGTTATGTATGTTTTTCAAGTCAAAAAGTAAAGTCAAGTCAAGTTAAAATTAATGATTTTTAGAGGGAAAAAAGTTTTAAGTTTTTTCCGACTTTTTTTTCCCCTGCCCTCCCCAAAAAAAGAAAATCAAGAAAAATTGACAAATTAAAAGCAATCAAAATGCAATGTTCACACATGTTAAAGGGGAAAAAAATTGTGGAAAATTTATTATATTTTATATATATATAAAACCCGGGGGGGCTAAAAAAAACAAGATAAAAAAAAAACCAAGCATTAAAAATTAAGTTTAAAGTTTTCAACAAATAAAGGCAATACAAACCCCCAAAGACAGGAATAAAAAGGTACCCAGATGTAAGTTTAACCTTGAATATAAAAGTGGATTTTACAATTTGTCCATCAGATGTTTCTTCAAAATTTTTTTTAAAACGTTAATTTCGAGAAAAGCGGATTTTAAAGATTTTTCCCCACACTGTTTTTTCCGGGAATAAGAAAGGCTTGTTTTATAGAGATTGTTAGGGGGCCTGGGAAAAAGAAAAATTATGAGTAGGCTTTTTTTTTATTAACGGAAAAATTTTTCACAATTTTCTTTGGGGTTTTTCCCTTTTAATATTTTTACTTAATGGACCTTGTTAAAAATGAGACTGTTTTTTGGTGTAAGAATTTTAAAACTTTTTGAAGTCTTTTGTTGATCAATGTATTAGGATTCAATGGGAAATTTAGTTTGATAGCTCTTTTATTTTAGGTGGCTTATATGCTTTAGGTTTTTTTTTCAGGGGCATACCCCAAAAGGCTGAAACTAATTTAGGGAGATAGAAATTGTGCTTTGAAAGAATATTTTTCGGGTTTGGGTGGGTTTTAGGAAATGTTTGATTTTTCTAAGTTGATTTTATTTTTTACCGAGATTCGTTTTTTTTTTATTATTATCTTTTTTTTTTTTATTTTTTTTTTTTACCCAAGGAAAAATTGGAAAAAGTTTTTATGTGCTTTTTAACCCCGGTCCCGTGGGGTATGCGGGTTTTGAAAATTCTTTTATCTGCTCCTACCGGCACACAATGGCCTACTTTGGGAAAAACGGAACGGGGATTTAACGGGGTGGCAAGATGTTCTGCGTCCCGTTCGCACCCCCGGGACCTGGGTTTTAAATTGTCTAAAACCGAAGGACTTTTTGGGAAAAGGGGTTTCTGCAGTGATGTTAACCCCAGGGTAAATACCCCTTGAACGGGAATCAAACCCGGGTCGTAAAATTGCGAGCGCAATTTTTAAACCAAATAGGCTATCCTTTCCCATTTTTATGTATTTGTTTATGTATGTTTTGTATGTATTTTGTGTGTTTTTTATGTAGGGTTATGTTTATGTATGTAGTATGTTTTTGTGGTGTATGTATTTATGTATGTATATTGGGTTTGGGTTAGTAGGGTTTGTATTTGTATGTATGTATTTTATTTTTTTATGAAATGTATGTATGTATGCGTGTATGTATGTTGTATGTATGTATATGTTTTATTTTATGTATGTATGTGTGTTTGTATGTTTAGGGATGTATGTATGTATGTATGTATGTAGTATGTATGTTTATTTTATGTATGATGGCTTGCAAAAAAAAGGGAACAAGCAGAAACAAAGAAGGAGGTAAAGGAAGGAAAGGGCCCCAAAAACCTTTTAAAAGGTGTGGGGGGAGCGGGGCCCCGTCGGGAAACCTCACTTCTTGGGCCAGCATATTGGGGGCGGGGCCCTTTCCCCCTCCTCGTGCTTTATTCCCCTGCCCCAAAAGGGAGGGCAGGTCCCCATTTACAGCGGGGTTGAATGGGGAAAACTGTACTAAACCCAAGGGGCGCGCAAACGGTACCCACCCAATGGTAACAGCTCGCCGTGTTTAAAACTTGGGGGGGGGGAAAAAGCAAATTTGCTCGCCCATGAGCTTCCCCCCCCAAAAAAGGGGGGGGGGGAAAAGAAGGAAGCCCTTTGCAACATTTTCCCAAAAAGGGTTTGGGGTTTGCTGTTAGTTTTTTGTCCCAAACAACCCTTTCCCGGGTGTCCAGGGGGCCAAAACAGTCTGTTCCTTCATAGCCCCCTGAATGCCCAAAAAACTGATGAGGGCTAGTCCCATTTTTGCAAAAAACGTGCCAAAAAAGGAATGATTGCAATTGTAAACAATGTAATGATATTTGGATAGGAAAGTACACAACTTTTAACATATTCCAAAAAATAGGAACGATTAAGTGTCGGGGACAACCTTTTTTTTTAAAAAATTATATGAATCTAAATTTGAATTTTTTAAAATTTTTTTAAAAAGTATGTTAAAATTTGGGCTTGTGACAAATTGTTTTAAAAAATTTCGAAAGTTTCTGAATTTCAAAAATTTATAATGAAACATCATTAAAAAGCCAAAAAAAAAACAGGAAAAAATGGAAAATTGCGGATAGTTCTAATTTTGGGGGTTGGGATTCATTACATGCCAATTAAATTTTCTCTCTGCCTTTTTTTCCCCGTGGAGTTTCTGGGCCTATCAAATAAATAGCATCCCCCATTTGGAAATTTTGTGCTAAAAATTGGGCCTCCTTTTTAATCATTCTTTGTTTTCCCTTTTTCCTTTTCCCTTTTGTCCCTCCTTGTTTGTTTTTAATTATAATATAAATAAAAAAAATAAATAAATAATAAAAAAATGGATTTTTTTTAGCGTGAATTTTGTAAAAAACAAAATAAACGCTTGCATCAAATCATTAAAGCATGCAAAATCTCCTTAAACATAATTTAAAAAACATTTTTCAAATCCCTCGTCGAGATGTACACGCGCGTGCGGCCGTGCCCCCACACAAAACACACAAAAACCCCCCCAAAAACACAAAAACAAAAACACACTCGCGAAAAACCCCTTTCGAGGTGAAAGGGTTGTTGAAGATTTGGGACCGATATGAGGGGAAAAAAGTTCAGGGAGGAAATAGTGTGTTTTTTAGCTGGATTTGAAGGTATAGGTGAAGGGTTTTGGCGAAAAGGAAAGGGGGAGGTTATTCCAGGTGGGATGGACCAGAAAAAAAAGAAAAGCGCGGCCAAAAGTGGTTTGTTCGAAAAAACAAAGTTTTGCGGCTTAACGAAGGGGAAAGGGATGGAGTGTACGTGAAGGCGTTACAAAATTGGGTGCAGATTTGTTTGGGGACATTTTAAACAGGTATTTAACTATCCCAGTCTTTTTTAAAAAAGGGGAGCCAGTGAAAAGGGTCGGGAGAAGAGGAGTGATATGGGTTTAGATTTTTTCTTTTTTAGGAAACCCGTCGGCTTTCAAGTTTTGTTTCGTTTAAAAGGGATTTGATGGAAGGGTGCTGGTAGGGCCAACCAAAACAGAATTACAGAAATTTTAAAGTTTAAAAAGGGGAAAATGTGCCAAACTTGGAAAGTTGCATCAGTGGGGCCCGATACTTGGGGAATTCCCCGCTTATGCGCCGTATTAAAAGTAGCAAGACTGGAGGTTGGGTGATAATTTTTTTTTATTTGGGTGTTTTTGTCAAGAACTTTTCCTAAGTACATCACAGAAATTTGCACAAAGGAAAAAACCCTATTGCGAATTCTGTTGAAATATTTGTGATGAGGATTTGTTTATGTTTGGGCCCTTTTGAGCATGGTTCCCTTTTATCGGGATTAAGTTGTAACTTGTTTTTTGGGCATCCAGTTTTGAAAAGTCTTTTAAGGCAGTAGGAAATATTTGTAGAAGGGGGAAGGCAAGTTTTCAACCCCGTATCACTGCCTGAAAACTAAATTCAAACGGATAGAAATTATTTTTAATATGTGGTTATTTTATTATATGTGAAAGTGGAAACGTGTAGGAGTAAAGAGAACAGGGGCCCCGGACTGATCCTGCGGGGGGGCTCCCATTCCCAAATTTTATAGGGTTTTTATTGAATTTTGTTTTTTTCCCCTAAAAAAAATTTTTTGGAAACGGTCTGTGAGGTAAAGGTGAGGGCTGTGCCTTTTAAAACCAAAGTATTTTGGAGGCGAGAAAGAAAAAATTTATTTATTTGGGATCAAAGGCTGGAAAATCAAGAAAAGTGAGGAGGGAGATTTTTCCTGCCTCAAAGCAAGTTTGAAATGGGATTCCAAAGTGTGGACTTGGGTGGTTTCGGTGCTGTGGTTGGGGGGATAGGAGATTGAAAAAGGGGGGGAAAGGGGATCATTGAAATAAGGTGAGGGTTTAGCTGTTTGAGAACAAAATTTTTTTTAGTACTTTTGAGAAAAAGGGTAAAATTTTGAGACAGGTCTTTTGAAATTTTTCAGAAAGTTGAGATCAAGGTCGTGCGTTTTTCGTGAGGAGGCTATTTCTGTTTTAAAGGGATGGAAAATTTTCTGACGCAAGAGAGAGTTTACTTTTTTTGTGGGGGAAAAGGTACAAGTTGTTGAAGGAAATTTTGAAAAACAGGAGCGGGATGTGTTAAGGGCGCCTGAATTTATAGTAATTCCTTCGATTTTCATGATTTCTTTTTTTATTGTGGGATGGAAGGAAAAAAGAGGGTTTCCCGTGAACTGGGGAAAATTTTAGGAGACACAGGTGGAAATTTAGTTTGATCCCCTTTGGGGTTAAAAGGGTTTTTGGATTTGTTTTTGGGAAAAGGAGAAAGGTTTTTGGAATTCCACCCCGGGTTAGGCCGGTTTTTTTTGCAATTCCAAGGGTTTGGGATAAGGGAAAAAAGGGAAATTTTTTTGGATGAAGACAAAACCTTTTTGGGGGGGGTAGTAGTTTTGTTTTTTGAAATGGATTAGAGGTTTTGATTTGGTTTTTTGTTTTTTTGAGAAAGGAAAAAGCTGGTTTTTGATTTCCCGGGTTTTTTTTTTTTTTTTTTTTTTTGGGTTTTTTTTTTTTTTTTGTTCCCAAAAGCCTTTAAAATTCCCGGTTTCCTCCTTTTCCGAAGTCAATGGGCCCAAAGGGGTGAGGGAAAGTGGTTTGGGGGGTGTATAACGTTTCGGAAATTTTCTATATCAAGACAACACGGGTGTGTAAAAGTTGGAAAAAGGGGAAAAATAAATTTTTAAGGATTAAACCAAAATTTTTTTCCGCCTTTTTTACATTCCCTGGCAAGAAAAACCAAAAAAAAAAGGGGTTTTTCCTTTTTGAAGGGAAGAACTTGAAGGGTTTGGGGGAAAAAAGCGGTAGACAAAACGCAAAAAAAGGGTTAGGGTTCCAAATTAATTTTTTGGATTCCAAAATTTGGCCCCTTAAACCCAAACATGGAAAGCAAAATTAATCCCCATTTGGTTAAAGAAAATTAAAGGAGAAATAAAAATTCAGGGACAAAAACCAAATTGTTCAAATTTAAAAAACTTCATGAACTTTTCCGAAAAGCTAAAATCTTTTAATTTGCCCCAAAAGCCCCTGGGAACAAAAAATTGGGCCCGGGGGATTTTTTCCCCGGGGGGGTTTGGGCTTTGCTTTAGTACAGTTTTGGAAATTTTTTTTTTCAGGTTTTTTTCCTTTAATTTTTTCTCTGCAGCAGGGGGGAGATCAGTTTGCCTGGGGGCAAAGGGCAGTGGTGGGAAAAAAAGCCCGCTCTTTAAGGGGGGGTGGAGAATTGGGGGCTCTTTATTGTGCAGTGTGGGGAAAAAAGGCCCGCTTTAAATTGTGCAGTGTGGAAAATTTGGGAGCTTTAAAATTGTGGGTGTGGAAATAAAAAGCTCATAATTTTCGGAGTGTGGAGATAGGAAATTTATTTGTGGGGTCCATGTCTTTAATGTGGGGAAAATTTAATTTAAAACTGCTCGACCCCCCCCCCCCCCCCCCCCCCCCCCCCCCCCGGACAGTTTCCCCTGCACACCCGCTTTTCCCCATTCCTTTTCCTTTAAGGTGGGGACGGAGGCCCGGACAAAGACCAGTTGGGCCCGGGGTTTATGTTACCCAAAAACTTGTACTATTTGTATGCCCAAAGCCAAAAAGCTGCCCGAATTTTTTCAAAGTACAATTGGAAAATTTTTCCTTTGGGGATAATGTTAATTATTATTTCAACCTTACATTGTTTAGCCCGGGGTGCTTTCGCCAAATATGCCCCTATAGGGGAAAGGGCCCTTTTTTATCCCCGTGTCCTGATTGAAGATTACATTGTCGCAAAAAACTGGAACCAGCTGTTGGGGTTTGCCCACCCGGGGTTTTCCCGGGCAGCGAAACACACATTTTCAACCGACTGAACCCCCTTGTATGAAGAACAAAACCCCCAAAGTTGTGGAAGTTTTTAAAGGTCTTTGGAGCCAGTCTGCTGGGGCTGGCCCAAACCCCCAAAAGAATCTGAAAGAGGGGGATGAGTACTGTTGGGGTGCTTTCCCCCCCCCCCCCCCCCCCCCCCCCCCCCCCCTTTTTTCCCCCAACCCCCCCCCTTTTCCCCCCCCCCCCCCTTTTTTTTTTCCCCCCCCCCCCCCCCCCCCCTTTTTTTTTTCTTTTTTTTTCCCCCCCCCCCCTTCCGGATTGTGAAGGAAAACAAAAAGTTAATCAATTTTGTTTTCCCTTTTTTCTTGGCAATCCTGGTTTCCCTTTTTGGGGGGGGGGGGGTTTCAATTGTTTAGATATTCTTTGCAATTTTTTTAATTTTTTTGAAATTTTCTTTTCCCCTTTTTAAAAGGAAAATTTTAAATTTTCTTAAACACCAAAATTTTCTTTTTTTCCAATTTTTTTCTGTTGGGAATTTTCCCACCGGCATTTTCCCAAATTTAATTTTTTTTTTGAACAAGGGAAATTTTTAAAATTGTGTTTTTTTTCTGAAAATTTTTCTTTGTAAGGGGGGGGAAGGCTTCTTTTTTTTTCTTATTGGGTTTTTTCCCGCAGAAAAAGCTTAGGTTTGTTCTCTAAGGAACGGGTTTTTTGGGGAAGAATGGTAATTAAAGGGGGAGATTTTATAGTTTTTGAAATGGACATGGGAATGCTGGTGTAACAAAAAAACTGAGCAGAGGGGCATTTACAGCTTGGTTTTTTTCCAAACCTCTTTCTGCCCCTTTTTTCTCTGGTCCAAAGCTTTTAAAAAACCCCTTTTTAATCTGTGGCCGGAAATACATGTCGAAATTGATACCCCAGCTGTTTTTTTTGTTTCTTTTTTCCCAAAAAAATTAAAGGGGCGACCCCAAAGGACAAAAAGAGGGGAAAAAATTTTTAAAACCCGCTTGTTGGAACGAGGGCCCGGGTTGTTTTTCATATTTTAACCCTTTTTGCTCTTCCTTTTGTTTTTTCATTTTTCACCCTTTTAAAAGGCAACCCTTTTTGGGGGACCCGGACAACCCTTTTCAGTTGCTTTACTACTTTGGGGTATAAATCAGCAGTCTTTCTCCGTAAAACACACAGACCTTTCCCAGTCAGTCCTTTATCTGGGCCCAAAAAAAAAGCAACAGTTATGAGGAACAATTTTGTGGGAAAAAAGTTTTAAACCCAAAATTTCAACCAAAACTAAATTTAGATCAGTAATTTTGTTGAGCAGGGAAAAAAAAAAACAAAATACCACCCCACCTTTTGAATTTAAAATTCACTTTAAAACGTTGAAAAACCCTTTTATTCAGAAAGTAAAATAAACCAGTTTGGGAAAAAAGCACTAGGAGACATTTGGATTCAAAAAATTTTGATAACTGTACACACCCGTCAGAACAGGAAAAATACGGAAAAAGAAACAGAGGGAAAGAAAGTTTAGAGGGTTGGGCATTTTACGTAAAAAAATTTTTTTTTTTTAAAGAAGGGCTTTTGGGAGATAAGATTTTTATTTAAAAACACACAATAACACAAAATACTTTAGAGGGGGGGCACCAGATCTACTTTCCCAAAACAGGGAAACCCGATTATTTTTCCCCTTTTCGGATCAAGGGGTTTTTATAACAGAAAGGGGAAAAGGCCCCAATTTTTATTACATCCCCTTCCCAATTTCCCATGGCAGATTTTCCCCTGCCTGTCCTATTCCGTGGGTTTTGTGGGCAAATAAAACCTTGGCTTTGTTTATGAAAAAATTTAAAAAACTTTTTAAGTTAAAACAACACCCTTTTAATCGAGCGGGTTTTGACAAAAAGGTTTTCCATACAAAAATTACTACCCCTTTGTATTGTGTAGGAACTGGCCCGCATTGGACTGTTTTTTTGTGTTATCTGGTTTTTAGTTCATCAGTGATGTAAAAACCAATCGTCATAAAAACAAAACAAGCAGGTACTTAATGTGTGTAAAAAATTTCAAAAAGATAGTCATTTTTGCTCATCTAAATCAGAAACAGTAAGGCAAGGCATTTTTGCATGGCCCCTTTTTGGGTCAAAAATTTGGGGGGAGCCTTTTCCCAAAAAAGGGAGGATGCCCCGGTGTGTAAGGCGGGCCCGCTATTGCAAAAAGGGTCAATCTCAGAGTGGCCCAAAAATTGGGTTTTTGGGGTTGTTTGTTTTTTTGATTTTCCAACTTCCGACACCTACTTTTTCCAACATTTTTTTTATGTTTTTTGTGACATTTTTTTTCTACCCGTTGCACCCAAATTTGAAAAATATTGCAATTAGTTCCTTTGGGAAAAAGTAAGGATTTATACACTTTTCCTCATTTAAAACCCAAAGTAAAACCCAAGGGCCCCCGTTTATTCAAAAAAGCACCAATAAAGCCATTGGTTTGCTGTTTTTTTCCAGCAGGATAACCCCCTTTTTTTCATACGGGAAATTTTTCTTCCTCTTCCTTGCTCAGACGAAAATATTGTTGTCTGTTTTGAGCGAAAAAAAGCGTCACGGGGTTTGGTTTTAAATGCCTGTCAAGTCAGGCCCCGTGCTTTCCCATTTTTAAAATAAAAGAGAATTTTTCTGGAATCGGTCTGTGAGGTTAGTAACCAGGTGAGGGCTGTGCCATTAATACCAAACGTATTTTGGAGGCGAGAAAGAAGAATTGAGTGATCTATGGTATCAAAGGCTGCAGATAAAGTCAAGAAGAGTGAGGAGGGAGATTTTTCCTGCATCAGAAGCAAGTAGAAGTGTATCTAAAGTGTGGACTAGGGTTGGTTTCGGTGGCTGTGGTTGAGGGAGGATAGCAATTGAAAAAGGGAGGTAGGGAGATCATTTGAAAAGTAAGGTGGACTGGTTGAGTCTGTTTGAGAACAATCGTTTTTCTAGGTGACTTTTGAGACAAAGGGAAATTAGAGACAGGTCTATATTCTTCAGGAATGTTGAGATCAAGGTCGTGCGTTTTTTAGTAGAGAATGACTATTTCTTTTTAAGAGCTGATGGAAAATTTTGAGCAAGAGATGAGTTACTATTTAGTGAATAATAGGTACAAGTTGTTGAGGCATTGTGAAAAAAGAGCAGGTATGGATCAAGTTCCATCGATTTTATGTCAAATTCCTTCGAATTGTCATGATTCCTTTTTCACTTGTGGGATGGAAGGAAAAGAGAGGAATGCCAGTGAACTGGGGATCAGGAGACACAGGCTGGAATTGAGTCTGATCATGGATTATGAGTTTGAATTTGTCTATTTGTTTTTGGAAAAGCTGTTTATTGATTTCGGTTTTTTGACTTCCACCACTGCCGTTCTAGTTGCCGGCGTTTGCGCTTTGCTATCAAGATGTCTTGGGTATACCATGGCGCACAGGGTCTGTCAGGTAGGAGATGGTCAGTAGGAGGTGCATGCTCATCAAGCAATTGGCGGAGAATAGTGTTCTAGTAATCAGAAAGGTCAGCGTGGTCAGAGGTTTGTGATAAACGTTCGGAAACTTGGGAAGAGAAGGTATGAATGTCTAAGGCCTTAAGATTGCGGCGAGTAACATATTTCTTCTTTTCTGCCTTTTTGGTCCATTCTGCTGCTTTTTTTGTCCAGAAAGACCTATAAGATAACAGTTCTCTCTTAGTCCGAAGTCAGATGCCCTAGGCCTGACTTGTAAGGTGCTTGAGGGTAACGTGACGCAATTTTGCTCATATAACAGACAACAATGGCTGCTGCCTGAGCGTTGGAAAACGAAAAATACATTTTACTCAGGATTAAACCAAAGTTTCCGACCACTGTACAATTCCCATGGCAGAGCAATGTGGTAGTCTCTCATTGAAGGTAAGAACTTCAGAAGGAGTATAAGATAAAACAGTGCAGGTAGAGGCAAACAGCATCAGAGTTAGTTCAAATTAATCACTGTGTCATGTCACTTTTGTCCAGCATAACCAGAACATGGAAAGCTGAGTTCACCCATCCCACTCTTGCTGAAATGAAATAACACAGCAGAATCAATCAAAATCAGGCACACCTAGTGTATCAAGTTCATTCACTTCCTGAAGATTGAGACAGCTAAAGTCTTTGCATTGTCCACATGCCACTGAACATTGGAGCCCATGTGGATTTTTTCTGAATGGACTTTGCTTTAGTACAGTTGCATCGCAGGACCTTTATATTCTCTGCAGCAGGAGGGAGATCAGTCTTGCCTGGGACAAAGAGCAGTGTGAAAAATAGCCAGCTCCTGTTAGTGGTGTGTGGAGAATTGGCAGCTCATATCATTAGTGCAGTGTGGAAAATAGGCAGCTCATATTATTAGTGCAGTGTGGAGAATAGCCAGCTTCAAATAGTGCAGTGTGGAAAATAGGCAGCTCATAATTGCGGAGTGTGGAGAATAGGCAGTTCCTATTTGTGGGGTCCATGTCTATAATGTGGAGAAATATAAAGCTGCTCTGACCTGGACAGTTTCCACTGCACACAGCTTCCCTCATCCCTGATTATCCTGAAGGTGGGGCACAGAGAGGCCAGGACATTTTCTTTCCACAGAAGATCCAGTTGCCTGGCTTTGTCATGTTCACCAAAATCTTGTACTACTCCGTATGCTAAAGACAAAGTAGCTGCAGAATGTTCAAAGTAGCAATTGGAAACATTGTCTCTGGTGATAATGTTAGATTATTATGTACAACCTTACATTGTTTGGAGCCAGGCGTGCTGCGCCAATAATGCCCATACTATGGAAGGTACCAGTTCTATCCAGTGTCCTGATCTGAAGATCTACATTGTCAGCAACAAACTGGATCCAGCTGTTGGGGATCATGCCTACCAGGTCTGCTTCCTGGTCAGCAGCAGCACACATTTTCACACAGACTGACCTCCTTGTATGAAGAACAAAACCCAAGCTTGTGGACAGTTCAACAAGGTCTTTGGAGCCAGTCTGCTGGGGCATGGCAACCCCAAGAGCAATCTGAAGAGGGGGGATGAGTACTGTTGGTCGTGCTGCCTGCATTAGTGCCTGACCAAGAGAAGCAATTGTCAAGTCAGGATCTGTTTTCCTCCCAGTGAAGTTCTGAGAAACAGATCTAAAGAAGATGGTAAATAATCGCAACTATTTTAGGGGGGGGGGGGGGGGATCTCAATTGTTTGAGATACTTGCTTCTGCAGAAGAATGCTCTGTTGAGATGTTGACGTTCCTGATATTTGATAGGAAAGTTTTCCAAATGTCTGAATCATTCTGTTTTTCTTCTTTCTCTGCATCTGTCTCCCTGTTGGATTTTGCATATTTATCCACGATATTCTCTGCATTTGACCTTAATGTAATGACATTTTCTTTTCCTCTAATGCAGGTAATAATTGCTTAATCACCAAAGTGACTTTCTATTTTCTGCCACATGTATTTCTCTGTGTAGGGAGTGTCACCACGGACATACTCTTTCATCTTTGTGCATGATTGTGATTTTTTCATGATCATTCTCTTTGAAATAAGCATTAGGCTTCATCACAAGCTGTCTCTACTAGTCTTCCTGCAGTTGCTGTGGTCTGTTCCTCTGAAGAATGGTGGAATGCTATAGGGCTAGATTTCATAGTTGTGAAATGGACACTGCACTGCTGGTGATACACAGCATCTGCAGCAGGAAGGTCACTGACAGCTTGCATTCTTCCACACACTCTTTCTGCCCATTTGTTCTCTGGTCCATGCTTAAAACCACTTTCTTGAATCTGCTGCCGGCAACTACATGTCCGAACTTGATACACAGCTGTTTCGTTTCTTCCTGAAATAATTAATGGACTGACCACAAAAGTGACAAAAAGAGGAATTATTTAAACCTAGCTTGCTTGGAACGAGGAGCTGGGTTGTTTACATATTGAACATCTTGCTCTTCCTTCTGTCTCTTCATTGTCACCCTTCAAACGGCATACATTTTGGAGACCTGGTACACCTTTCTCAGTCTGCTTTACTACATCTTGGCTATCAGTCAGCAGTCTTTCTCCAGATAACACACACAGACCTACCCAGTCAGTCCTTTCATCTGGACAAAAAAATGCAATCAGTTATGAGGAACAATTTTGTGGTAAAAAGTCAAACAAAATTGCAACCAAATCTAATTTAGATCAGTAATTTTGTAGAGCAGGAGAAAAAAAAAAACAAAATACCACACCCCACCCTTAGAATTAAAGTTACACTGAAAACAGTTGAAAGCCTTGTATTCAGAATGTAAAATAAACCAGTAGGGTAAATAGCACTAGGCAGACATTTGGATTCAATAAATTCTGATCAACTGTACACACAGTCAGAGACAGGAAACATACAGAAAATGAAACAGAGGGAAAGAAAGTGAGAGGGATGACATGTACGCATACACACATGTTTTTTTTTAACAGAAAGGGCTGTAGATAAGCATGTATATAAATACACACACATATACACACATACTTTAGCAGGGAGCACACAGATCTACTTTCCGAAAGCAGGGAACACAGATCTATTTTTCCCTTTACTGGATCAAGGGTATATATCAACAGAAAGGGGATAGGCCCCCAATGTTTATACACTCCCTTCCTAATTTCTATTGGCAGATTTCTCCCGTGCCTGTCCTATCCAGTGTTCTGTGGACAAATAACACCTCTGGCTATGTTTATGAAAATTAAAAACACTTTCAAGTAAAACAACACAATGCAATCAGAGTCGATTTTGACAAATTGGTTTTCCATACAAATATCACTACCCTTCTGTATTGTGTAGGAACTGGCCAGCATGTGGACTGTTGTTTTGATGTTATCTGGTTTAATACGTACATCAGTGATGTAAAGACCACATACGTCATAAAAACAAGCAAGCAGGTACTATAATGTGTGTAAAATTTCAAAAGATAGTCATTTTTGCTCATCTAAATCAGAATCAGTAAGGCAAGAGCATTTGCTGCCATGGCCCTTTCTGGGTCAAAAATGGGTGGAGCCTTACCAAATAAGGGAGGATGCCACGGTGTGTAAGGCAGGCCAGCTATAGCAAAGGATCAATCTCAGAGTGCCAAATATTGTTTTGGGGCTTGTTTGTTTATTGATTTTCGGCAACTTCCGACACCTACTTTTTCCAACATTTTTATATGTTTTTTGTGACATTTTTCTCTACCTGTTGCACCAAGTTTGAAAACTATTGCAATTAGTTCCTTGGGAAATGTAAGGATTGACTACACTATATCACGTCATTTAAACCAATGTAAACCAAGGACAACCCGTTTATTCAAACAAGCACCAACTAAGAGCCATTGGTTTGACTGTTGTCCAGCAGGATATCCATGTTTATTTGCATACGAATTTGTCTTCCTCATCCATTGCTCAGACAGCAACTATTGTTGTCTGTTATATGAGCGAAAATGCGTCACGCTGCCGTTAAGTGCCTGTCAAGTCAGGCCCAGTGCATCCGACTTCACATAAAAGAGAATTTTTATCTTGTAAGTCTTTCTGGGAAAAAGGCAGGAGGATGGTTCCAGAAGGCAGAAAATAGACAAGAAGGAGGTGAGAGGAAGAAAACAAACAAGGCAGAAACAAAAGAA
>CM054155.1:8578145-8597089 GCA_028751875.1 Rapana venosa
TTTTAAAAGGTTTTTTTTTGGGTTTTTCCTTTTTTTTTTCTTTTTGGGCCCCCCCACTGCCCCCGTCACGTGAACCCAGAGAGTCCTCTCCCCGAATGCAAAGGGTTCTGCAGACATCAAAGGAAAGTCACTTGAGGACTTGTTCAGGCATTATCAGTTTGTCATAGAAAAGGATTGGGGTTTTTCATGATTAATGTTGCATGATGATTGAAGAGTGGGGAGTTTTTAAGTGTGTGTGTGTTAAGTCAAGTCAAGTCAAATTTTTTATTTCCAGATGGTACATTGAATAAGCAATGCATTGCTTCTTTTTCATTAAGCCATCTATCTAAGAACAAATTTCTTAATGATTATACTGAAATACTACATTATTGCAACCTTTGCCAATAAATTGAACCAGTAAAAAGAGGAAAATCGGTAAAATAATACATTGGAAAATACAAATTACACACATATACATACACACGCACACACATACTCATACACCACCTGCACGGTTAGCGCACACGTAGACACACAACACAACACACACACACACACACTTAGGGAAAGACTATTTCAAGAATTTTTAAAAAATCATAAAACATCGAGACAAACAAATTACTTCACCTACTATATCATCCATTATTTCACGTTCATACTTTAGATAATAAAAAGGTACAGAACGAAACATCAGAAAATACTAGGCATTCATTGCGTCATTACTGACAATATTGCCTGCAATGACATCCCTCCTCTCCTCCTCCACCCACGCAAACGTGTGCTCATATGCGCTCACACTCTTCAAGTAGCGCTTTTTAAATATAATATATTCACACAATAACTATCAAGCAAGCAAAATAAGTCAAATAAGACAATAATAATGATAATTATAATAGAGATACAATAATAATGATAATCACCCATCACCATGAGACAAGAATATAACAAATAATCCCCATCACCATGAGACAACAACATAACGATAATAACAGAAAAGCAATGGAAAGGAGGGGGGTGGAGTACCAAAGGGAAGGGGAAAAACACATTCAATCAAAATAGAAAAATAATAATAAAGAAACAATTATTCAAACAAGTAAAACCCCTATACAATACAAAAATCAAAAGCCCATAATCAACTGGACTACCAAACTAAAACAATATCGCTTATAATAGTACTAATGATCTCATCTCTAACTGCAATAAAAACAACATCCATGATAAAACGCATTAAATTGGACAAGATAAAGGGCATGAGGAGAGGAGAGGAGAGGAAGAAGAGAGAGAGAGAGAGGAGATGAGAGAGAGAATGAGAGAGAGAGAGAGAGAGAGAGAGAGAGAGAGAGAGAGAGAGAGAGAATGACAAAGGTTTATTGTGTTAAGCAAATATGCCCA
Organism: Rapana venosa; assembly: GCA_028751875.1. Taxonomy (NCBI): domain Eukaryota; kingdom Metazoa; phylum Mollusca; class Gastropoda; order Neogastropoda; family Muricidae; genus Rapana; species Rapana venosa. The sequence continues at coordinate 8,579,517 of CM054155.1, forward strand.
TTCACAAGGGGACAGTGGGGTGGGGATTGGGCACAAAATACACATATAATTGATAACACAATCAATCGTACCCTGCATACAACAACAACACCACAGAATTTGATTGCTAAAGCTTTCGACAATTGGAAAGAAATAGGGGTGGGGGAGGGTGGAGATACACTAAACATACAATCCATTGACACACAGCACAAACTATGAAGTCCGTGACAAGGTTTCCAAGTCACTGCCTTCTGTCCTTTTAGCCCACTGCCTCATGGCATTATGTCACAGGTATGCGTGTCACAAATATGCGTGCAAAAGTTCACTTGGTTTCGACATCTCTCTCTCACACACACACACACGCACGCACGCACGCACACCCATACACATACGCAAAGCCCGCAACCACACACATCACACACCCTTACTCACACTCACACCCACACACACACACACACACGCGCAAGCAAAAGTGCTATCACAACTAACCAAGGAAAAATCTCACAGCACCATGATCACATTCAGAACACGATCTCCAGCACTTATTTTGTCTTTAAATTTTTCTGGATCGCCTGGTGTCCACTGTCAAACCTGGAGTAGACAGTCCGTTCTTCCTGAGTCATGTGCCTGAAGCTTCGTTTTGCCATCCAAAAGAAGTCTGACGGTTCGTCACCTGCTGCTGCTGTCCAACTGAACTGAAAAACCATGTCCTCGCTTTCACAGATCACAGTTTTAGGATTGTCCATGGAAACAAAAACATGGGCGAAATCCTGGTATCTTTTTGTGTTTCTGAGTTTTTTCTGTAGCGATCGGTCAGTCAGTTCAGCAACATAGTCGCGGATCAAGTCCACATCGTATCCAGCGTCACGTACCTTGTCCAAGCAGTCCTCACTGTCCTCTTCCAGCGCAGCGGCAGCATCAGCGTAGCATGGCAACAAGGTTGAATTGGCTTTGCTGATCAGCCGCTGTGTCGGTAGGCACGGTGACGTCAGGGGATGCAGGACGAAATTCTTGTGGGAAACACAAGACTGGCGGCCCTGTGTTGTCTGGTGACAGGGGTGTGTCAGTGTGTGAGACAGCTGGTTGCTAGGGGAGTAGGCATAAACAATAAATGGCCAGAGCTGGCATCATTTGAAACTTCACATCAAGTTTCATGGAACTCTGGTTTCGCTGCTGCCTGTCTCCTCTCCTCCAGTCTTCTCTTGTCGCGCCTCACATGACTTGGCGGCTTCTTTTGGTAGCACAGGGAGGCAGACTGCTGCGCTTGTTGACACGCCATGTTGTCAACTTCAGAGCTAGTTCTCAGTCATAATACGACAGTCATATTGTCGCCTTCTCCTGTGACTTTCTAGGAGGTCAGGTGACTCCCCTCTAGCAGAGCTCTCAAGGTCTTCTCCAGCCCTGTTGGAAGTCCGACAACGGGCATGGTGCTGCAGAAATTGGTATTTTACTGCAATTTGGTGCAGAGCAGAATTTTGCTTGACTATATCCAAGGGAGATCACCCCGTGTCGTGAGAGAGTGAGAGAGAGAGAGAGATGTCAATATCTAGCTATCAGGTCTACTATTTTGTTTTCTCCTTTCCATGTTGTTTTAAAATTTGTAGATTATATACGAGCTTATATAGATTACTCTTACTTCTTTGCTTAATAAGATTGCCTCTTTCCCGCCTCCCCCTTCCCTCCACACACATACAGCGTGTGACTGTGTCGAATTTCCAGTCACAGTAAAATATACTTGAATTTTATTTAAGAAATGCAGTAAGTGCTGATAAATTTAAGTATGGTTGATTTGCCTAATTAGTCAATTCCTAGGCATTCATGCATTAGATGGCTTTTTAGCTGCCTTGAATTGATTTTTGCTTTTGATACATTTTAAGCGTTTTTGGAGCTTGTTCCATACATCACTACCTGAGTACAAGAAGCTTGTTTGTAAAGATTATTTCTTGGTCTCGGAAATGTTAGTAGATGATTATGTCTGTGTTAATTGATTTTGAAGCTATTGGTGATCTTTGGAGGGGCATTTCCATTGACAACCTCCTGGACAAAATAGAGCTTTATTTAGATAGTCTGTTTTTGAAGGTTAGAATATTTGTTTGCTTATAATCGTTGATGGTTAAGAAGCTTGATTTTAGTAGAACAAGTTTCAGTGCTCTTTTATATAATCAATGAATCAATTACAAATTTGTTTCTGTGCAGCTCTCCCAAAGAGATAAAGCATAGTCAACTATAGGCAAAACATGGCCGCAAAAAAGAGTTTGCGAGAGTGGTTATTCAGAAAATGTTTAATTTTGATAACTGAAGTAGCTTGTAAGCGAGACGTTTTCCTAGCGCCATCATGTGGTCAGTCCAAGTAAGGTTTTTGTCAATAATTACTCCCAGTATTCTGTGGGAGTCAACTTCTTCAATTACTACTTTACCTATCAACAGAGGTTGGAATTCATCTTTATTTTTTTGTATTTAGGGACATATGGTTAAACTGAGTCCAAGTAACCAATCTGTCAATACTGTTTTAAAGTTTGAGTGTAAGTCTGTGGGGGTCAGAATCACTACGATGGAGGAATGTGTCATCAGCAAACATTTCACAGCTACATTCTAGAAATTGGGGTAAGTCATTTACATAGATTGAAAATAGAAGTGGACCCAATATTGACCCTTGTGGTACTCCATGTGTAATAGGTAATAATTCTAATATTTGATTATTTGCAGTTACTAGCTGCTGTTGATTCGACAAAAAGCTTTTCGATAGATTTATCATTTCTGGTGTTAGTTTATACAAGTGAAGTTTACGCAATAATAGGGAATGATTGATTACTTGAAGTGCTTTTTCAAAGTCAACAAAAAGAAGACCTGTACAATTCTTTTCATTGATATTGTGTAGGACACTGTCTGTAATTTGTGTAAGAGCTGTGTGACAGGTCTAGTTTTTATGAAAACTTGACTGATCTTCATTTAATAGATTGTTGTTTACAAAGTATGAATATACGGATTTTTTTTATGTCTTTCGATTGGTTTAGATAAGACGACAAAATTGAATTTGGTCTGTAATTTGAAGGACAAGCAGATTTCACCTGATTTGTGGACTGGTGTGATTTTTGCCCTTTTAAATATGACAGGAATGTTGTTTTTCTCTATGCATAAGTTATACAAATATGTCAGTGTTCCAGCTATAACTTGACCACAAAGCTTAATTATTCTTCCATCTAGATTGTCTAAACCACGTGTTCTGGAACTGTTTTGAAGAGACAGGCTTTCCAAGACGTCTGTGATTGTCATTGGCAGTAGTTTAAATGGGAATTTTATTTCTTTTGAATCAATGTATTGTTCTATGTAATGGAGATCATTTTCATTTGACTTGTCATTGGATAGTACTTTGGTGGCAATGTTTGAGAAGTGGTTGTTCAATTCATCAGCTGATATATCTTTAACTGTCTGTTGACTTTTTTATATAGGTTTATTACATTATGTAGTGATGGCTTTCCATACTTGGCGAGAGTCGGTAGTTGTAATTAACAACTTTTGAATGTAATCACGTTTTGATTTGCGTTTTAGTGAACTAACTTTGTTTCTGTGTGCTCTGAACTGCTCTTTTGAACCATGTGTTTTCAAATAGTCTCTTAGGTGTATTTCAGATTCTATGTCTTTTGTTATCCAAGGTGGTTTGATTTTTTTCTTTAACTCCTTTTTATGAAGGGGGCCTTTTTGCCGTACACTGAAGTAAATGTGCTAATCCAAAATTCAGCAGCTTCATCAGGGTCTCTGATTTGATGTATGTCATGTAATGGCGAGTTTGTCAAGTCTGAAAGAAAATCTTGCTTGTTAAAGTTTTTAAATTTCCCGTAAACAATAGTTTTATGCCCTATTTTAGATATTTTTATACGATTTTTAAACCAAGTAAAGCACAATGGATTATGATCTCTGCATCCACATGAGGGAGCGCATACTTCTGTTTTGTGTTGTTTTGTAGTCGTGTAGATATGATCTATTAATGTTCTAGAGTTATTTTGTTATCCGAGTTGGTCTATCTATTAGTTGTTCTAGGTCCAACATAGTAATGTTGTGACTCCATTTTGGCTTAGGTTTTAATAAGTCTATGTTAAAATCCCCAAGAACAATTGTTTCATTGTTTAGAAGTATTACTTCATCCATAAGGGAGTTGAATTTTTCTAACTAGTCTCTGGTTTCTGAAGGATTTCTGTATATAATTCCTATTAATATTGGTGTACTGTGTTTTAATTTGATTTCTATCCACATGAATTCAACGTCATAAACATCAAAGTTATATATTCTTTTACAACTGAAGGAAGAGGCTATATAATTATGCAAGTGACCCAGTAGACTTGGGTCTGTGTGGATCTTTACGGAACATTTGATACCCTGGAATATTCATGTATGTATCTGTTACATTTGGAGAAAGTCGGGATTCAGCTAAGCAAAACAAATGAAACTGATTCCCACTGTTGTATAGTATGGTTGCAATGTCATCTTTTTTGTTTGTTGCACTATTGATATTCAGCTATCCTACACGGAGGCCCTGTTTTGTTGGTAGCATTTCCAGAGTAGGCTACCTGAGTATGTGAGGCTTGATTTATAGAGGCCAATTCTAGGTATAGGTTGTTGAATTTTGGTAGCATATCGGGAAGTCATATGGAATTTAGATTGGAGCATTAGTGGAGCTTGATCCGTCATAACTTTATGCATGGATATTCCTTTATTCAGGGTAAACATATCTTTTAACGGAAGAATCTCAAGCTTTGCAGAGTGTGCTATGGTTAAAGTAGAAGATTTTAAGAGAACTGCTTTGAGTGCTCGTTTGTAAGTGCTATTGAGAGGTTTAAGAATATTGGAACTGCCTGTATCGAAAAGGGTAGAGCAATAGTTGATTGAAGATCAAATGTAAGCATGTAGAAATAGTTTCCTGGCATGTGTGCTGATAAAGTGTTTGATTTTGCATAGTTGGTATACATGTTTGGAGACTGTTTTGCACAATTTATTGATGTGTGCCATCCATGACAGATTGTTGTCAATGACAATACCTAGAAGTTTGTGGTTTTCAACTTCCTCAATAGATTCATTATTCATGAATATTGGTGGAAGTCTAGTTGTCATGTTTTGTCTCTTTTGTCTTGTTGTAATAAGCATGACTTTGGTCTTTTGAGGGTTAAGTGACATGTGGTTATAACTGTTCCATTTGCTTAGAGAATCGATGCTACTTTGTAATGAGGTAGATATTCTGTCAAGACTGGAGTGGCAAGTATGAATAGTAGTGTCATAACAAAAAAGTTAACACGATTCATTGATGAAGAGGGGAAGGTCATTACATATATAGAGAATAAAAGTGGGCCTAAATCAGACCCTTGTGGAACTCCATATTTTATGGAAAGTGTACGCGATTTTGTGTTATTGATCAAGATATATTGTTGTCTATTATGCAGGAATGATCTAATTAACTTCAGACTGTTATCAGATATACCATATAACGATAGTTTTCGGCATAGCAGTTTGTGGTAAGTTACATCAAATGCTTTGGCAAAGTCTACAAAGAGGGCTCCGAAATATTTATTTTCATTTATATTATTATGCCAAGTATCTACAATGTTGGTAGGAGCTGTGTGGCAAGAATGATTTTTCCTGAATCCTGATTGGTTATCAGTTAAAATACTGTAGTGTTCTAGATGATGGCTAAGATGTTTGTGCACATGTTTTTTAAGAGGTTTGGATATAATTGATAATACTGATATTGGCCTATAGTTACATGGGCTTGAAGAGTCTCCAGACTTATAAAATGGAATAACTTTGGCCAGTTTGGATAGTGATGGGAAGAAGCAGTTTGCAATACATTAGTTATAGACGTAAGTGAGTGTTTCAGTTATAACAGGAGCTGCGATTTGGAGAATTTTTCCGTCCACACCATCTGGACTACAACTACCGGTTTGTTTTAAGCGTTGAAGAGATGATAAACATCAATTATGTTCAATGGTGGAATTTTCATGTTTGAGTTTATATTTTTGGATCTACAAAATGTTTTAAGTTTTTCAAGGGAATTTAGATCAGCATCATTTTGTTTTATTAATGAATCTGTCATGGTGGTAAAAAAAAAAGGTATTTAGGTAGTCAGGAAAATTTTAAAAAAATTAGTGGGAAATGAGACGGTTTTTGTTTGATGATTGATGCTTTTCCCAATGAAACGAATTTTGTTTGGATGAAGTAAGTTTTGGGAAAATACTTTTGTTTCTTGCTTTTTTTAAATGATCAACTTTTTTTCTTTTGCTTTTATTAAAAATTTTTCCTGTTTTTAATAAGTTTCAGAGTTTGCTCAATTAATTTCGTTGTTACCCATTTACGCCTACTTTATGCCTTACCTGGGGGTTTTAAAAAGGGGAGCATGTTTAAATATTTTGAGTAAATTTTTAAAGCCAGAAGGTCAGGCTTCTTCTGGATCTGAAAAATTAAAACTTTACAAGAGGAAAATTAGAGGTCATTTGAAAGTGATTTTCATTGAATTTTGAAATGTCGGTTAGTTTCTTTGGACTTTTTTGGGTTTTGGCACCTTTTTATTCCATGTACAATTGGAGATGGTCACTGAGCCATGGATAGAAACAAATTCCCTTAATTTTGCTGCTTGTTAATAATTTGATAAAATAAGTTTTTTTACTTGTAGATGTTATCCCGTGTGGGTGTATCTACAATTTGTTAAAAGGGGTGAAGTATCTATTTGTTTATTATGAAGGCGGGGGTTTTAGTAAATAAATTAAATCCCCCAAAACAAATTTTTTCAATGGTATAAAAGAGAGGGGGAAGAGAGGAGAGAGAGAGAGAACTCTGAACTTGAACTCGACTTAAAATGATTTAATGACTTGGGCCCTTGGCCCACAATAATTTGTTGGGCTTGGGGGGAACAAGGGGTTATTCATTCTTGGCAAAGAAAAATGCACAAACAAGAAGATTTGGGATGTTAAAGAGGAAAACACAAACATATAATACCAAATATGCAGAAGTTATTTGTAAAATGATGAATAAAGAAAAAAAAACCCCTTATTCTATTTCAGGGTTAAAAACCCTTTAAAAATAAAACCAAAATTTAATCTAGAAAGAAGGCTTTCAAAGAAAAATCATTCTAGAGTATATCAAATGTAGCAGTTTTTCAAAAAAGCTTTGAGAAACTTGTTTTCCCTTTTTTTTAAAAGAAAAAAATTGTTTTTAGAAAACAGTTTTACTCACTTTTTTACTTTGAAATATCGGGCAAGGGTACTTTTGATAATTTTACTTAAAAGCTTTTTCTTAAGTTTGAGTACTGTAACATTCAAATAGAAAGGGGTTTCTTTTTTCAATTTTCGTTTACAAAATGGCATAATTACTCGGATATTATCACTATATCTATAACATTATTGTTAAGAGGTAAAACTTAAAATCTTGCTTGTGAAAATTGCTACACGAAAGCGTAACACTTGAGTTTAAATATGCTCTTTTACAAAAATACTTTTAAACGATCTATACCCTCATACCTTCTTTATCTCGTACAGTCCCATCCCATTTTGAATAAACATACCCACTAATCTTTTTTTAAAATCCTAAAAAAACTTTTACATCCCGCCTTTGCTGCATCCAAAAAATGTTAAACCCTGTTTCACAAAAATTTCCCTTTTATTTTTAAAACCCAGCAATTTCCACTGTGTCTAGCCTAACGGATGCTTTTAACTGTATGGATTCTACTTTGACCCATTTGAATAGTTTGAACCAATACTTGATGGTGTTTGTAAGGGGGTGAAAAAAAGTGGAAATTACTAAATCGCCATATACCTCTTATTGGGTTTTCTTACGGGTACCCCTAAAAATCTTTTGCTGCCATCAAATAAATTTTTTCCAAATAGGGCCTAGTCGTTTGTTCCCCATATTTCCGAGAATAAAAAATATTGGTGAATCTTAGGTCGAAAATCTTGAAAAAAGACTAAGTTCATTTCTTTAAAAACTATAAAAACTTTGTTCAATGAACTACCCTTCTTTCTTTATAACAAATGTTCGTACCCAATTACAGCTAATCTTTTGTAAAAAAAACCAAAATGCATCTGATTCAAAAATTTAACCGAATACCATTGTTTCCATTGTTCCTTTTTGAAAGAAACCCCCCTCCCTAAATACCTTACTTTAGTTTTTATTGATTTTAAACATTTAATGAACATTACAGCATCTTTCAAAAGTTTAATTGATGTTGCAAACCCCCGGGGTTGTTGAAAATGGGCAACATCATCGAAAAACAGCAGTAAAAAAATACCATAATTTAGGAAATAGCTGCTCCTTTTTTCCCTTTTTCGTTCAATCTTTTGTAGCGGTTTAATGAATTTTGAAAACAATGTAGGCTTAGAACACAACCTTGTCGACTCCTAATGGACATTCAAAAAACTCTGATATTGGTATCTATTCGTTTAATGAAAGTAATGACTTTACTAGCTGAAATGAAAAAAAAGAATTTCCCTTTTCCCCCTGGCTTTTGTACATTCAAAAGTTTCTATGTAAACCGAGTCAAAGGCTTTTTTGAGCCCCAAAAAGAAAACATTTTTTTGCCTTTTTGGACATGACTTTTGGACAATTGAATAAGTTAAAAGATCGATCTACTGTAAACCTTTTTCAAACCGTTTGGGTTTTCAAATCATGTGGTTATTTTCGCCATGAATATAATTATGTTTAAAATAGAAAGTATAGCTTTAGATAAGATGTCAGTAATGAGACCCCTCTATAGTTATCTAAAAAGCTCCGTCCCCTTTTTTATATTTGGAATAAAAGGGTTTGGACCAATGCGGGGATAAAACCCCTTTTATTGAAGATAGCTTTAAAAAGTTTTATATAAACTTCGCTTCTTGCTTCATTTTTTACATTTCCAGAAATTTCCACAACCCCAAAGCCTTGCCGACTTCGTTTATAATTGCGATTTATTTTTTTCTGGTCTCTCCTTTAATTCATGGTCATTTTCTTCAACATATTACTTCGGGGGCATGCATTTTTTTTAATACAGTTCATTGTTTTTGAAAAACCCTTGAAAAGTTAAACCCACTCTGTAGATTTTATGTGTTTGTCATTCGTTTTTTTTCCCCCCCCCATACTTCAAAGCTTTTTCCCAGCAGAGCTGAATTTGAACTATTGTTTGCAAAAAATTTCCCCTTTTGTTTCTTATGTTTTGGCGTTTGGTCTTTAATAAACGTCTATATTTTTTTCTGCGTAACTAGAGTTGTCTGTCGTTTTCTCTTTTGTTTTTAAAAATTCAAGGGCTTTTCTGGTCTCTTTTTTTACCCCTGGCGGACATCCTCGAACCCCTTTGACGGGTTTTTTTGACGGGTTATGAGTCTAGTGAGCATAACCTACTAGCCCTTCAGAAATTGTGTAATTGCCCAAGCATATCTATGTCACTGTCAACAGGTTTGTGCATTTAAAATTCTATTTGCTGGTGTGGCTATTAGTGATTAAATAATTCTTCTTTTTTTCTTTTTCCAGAAATTTTTTCAACAACACTTTTTCTTTTTTTGTCTGTTTGTGAAACATTTTGTTTGGTCACATCGGTTTAAGTAACCCTATAACAACAGGTAGTGATTGATTCTTTTAGTTTTTATGTCTCCCCAAACAATATAAACATGATAAAATTCCAAGACATGATAAAATAGTAACTAGCTGGTCCTGGGTGAAATAAAGGTGTCCCCTATAAATCATTTTGACACAACCATTTAAAATTAAGAAATTAAAAAATTACAGTTTAAGCAGCGTTCCCAAAACTTTGTTTGTTTGTTTGTGAATTTCTGAAAAACTTTTGCAAATCTACTGTATTTAACCCCAAACAAATCATCATCAAAAAAAGAAAGTTTTCACATGCTGTTTTTTTGATTTAAATCACCATTTTAATAAAACATAAAATTCATCGTTTCCCTGAAATCCAAATACATGTTCTGCATTCCATGCAAAACCCATTTTGGGTGTTTCCCAAAAATATAGAATCATATGGGGGATATAAGTACAAATTGCAGTACTTTTTATTATTTTTGTAAAGATCCTTTTGAATGTTAAGAAAAACATTTTTATTATAACTACTCATTTTTTCAATGTAGCGGGATATTTTTCCTCACCATCATATCACCCCTCCAGAATATGGGCCCTGATGTGACAGTTTTTTTGCCTTGATGAAAATAAAACAAAACCCTGAATAGTGGTGATTCAAATAAAATTAAAAAGGTTTTTGTTTAAACATAAAAAATCAGAGACAAATGAAATTAAAAAAAATCATTTTTTTCTAACTTTTTAATAAGCCTTAAAATTTAAGTTTAGAAAATTAATATTTTGTTTATTACATATTACAAAATTGTCTGTTTCTTTTGGATTTATTAACTGACCAGGAAATAGGGTTCCTTTACTTTTAAATAAAGGTAATCTTCCCTGGGCCGGCCAAATTTTCCTTTTTTGGGAGACGGGGGCTCCAAAAATTAGCAGGCTTTCTTTTTCTCCGCGAAGCCATTTGCTCTCGGGGAATTTTTTCCCCACTGAAACTCTTGAGAGGTCCAGGTACTCGTTTGGGCTAATGACCTCTGTTTTACGTGGTGCTTTGAGCTTCTGTTTTTTCTTTTGAGAAGCAGCAGCTTTGGGGGCCCCGGGGCTCCTCCCCGCTCTGATGTCTGGGGTTACACAGGCTTTCAGACCTGCCCACCTGCTCTGTCACCCCCACCTTTCTCTGAGGTCAGTGTTTTTATTCTGTGGTGTCTGACGTTTTTAGATGCCTTTCCACCTTTTCCCCTACCGTTCTTTAATTTTGAGACCTCCTGTAAACCGTTTTTCTGGGTCTTCATACTGTTGTTTTGGTTACAGTGTCGTCGGGCTGTCAAAGTTGCCCTCATCAGTTTTTTGAGTCCATTAACATTTTTATGCCCTTTTCACCCTCTGTAGGTTCAGTCCATGTTCATGACTGTCAAGACCATGTTGGGGGAAGGTTTTCCCCTCAACCTCATTTTTTACTTCAGTTTCACATCTGTAGTTTTGTCGTTCTTTTGTTCTTCATTCCGGGTGATGGGAAAAAACTAGTCTTTCTCACAATGTTTTTCCTCATTTTTACCACTTTCACACCCGTCTGTACTTTTCTTTGGTCTTGTGACTGTTTTAAGTCCCAACAGCCCCACACACTTTGTATGCCCCGGGTCTTGCAATTGTTTTCTTCGATCTTATGACTGGTGTTTTGCTCTCAGAATAGGTAGTCTATACCGTTGCTTGGTTCTTTTTAAACACTGATCTTTAAAAACAAACCGTTTCTGCTCAGGTGATGGAAAATCATTTTCCTCTCACTGTAGATTGGGGGCGGGGAAAAACGGTTCCCGTCAGTTCATCATGGAAAATTCTTCGTGATTCCTGGTAGAAAAGGTCCCTGGAAATTGGGATCTTGTGTCCTGTTTGCCCCCTGGGACATTATTTCCACGTTTCCTTTGAAAGGGCCCTTTCCCGAGTATGGTTTCCATGAGTTGACCTTGGTGGGGGAACTTTAAGCTCGTCTCGTTTGGTTGAAGGGAGAGACTGGGAGCTGTTGGCTGGGTCCTGTTATGTTCCCCTTGTGTTTGTTGAACCAGCCTCTGTACGTCCTCTCTGCCCGGTGGTTGTAGATGTGGCCCCGTCTTCTGTTTCCCGAGTGGCCCTTTCTGTATTTCGTTCTCTCAGGAAGCCTTGGTCTTGACTCCTGTCTGTCCCTGCCTCAATCTGCCATTTTAGAAATAGGCATTTCCCCCGACTGCGGTGAAATCAATCGCTCCTTTTGCCTGAGGTGGGTCAATGCTACACTAAAGCCACTTTGTCTGAGGTCATCTCTGAATTGGAATCACCCAAACACAGCCCTTTTTGTCAGACCCCTCGGCTGAACTGCACCAGGATTGGCGGGGTCTTTCCTTGTTGCCCAGGGGTTCCCAAATCGGAATCTTCAATGTCGTCTTGATGCCAGTAAATTTTTGGTTTTTTAGGAATCAAAGGGCTAAATGGTTTTTGGGTTTTAAAAGCCCTGTCCTCGTATCGTGTTTTTCTATGTTGAAGAAAAATCATTGCACCCTTTTTCTCCCGTTCAACCACTTCCCAAATTTTCTTTTAGTTGTCCCGTTGTCCTTATCGTGGCCTGCTTCCCGAGGGCTTCAAATTCTCTCTGTTTTTTTTCAACACTTCTTTTAATTCATCATGTCCCTTGCAAGGGGAAAATGCTATTTTTAACCTTGGAAATTTTTTTTCAATAGCGATTAAAGCTGGGCATGCGTTGCGCTTTGTTTTATGTGAGCAAATCGGGCCGTCCCCTGAATTCAACTGTTTAAGTGGGGTGAGAAAAACTTTTTGTAACATCTTTAAGGTGCCTGTGGTTACAAGTAAACAATCAAGGCCCCTGTCACTGTCACGATATTTCACGTGAAAAAAAGTTCAAGACACAAGGTGTCAAAGTTCGTGGAAAAACCCGCAGGCGTTTGGAATCTACACGTGAATGACGTGGGTGTGGTAAGGTGCACTACTTTCAAAAAACACGCAGTGCATCCCACACAATTGTAGTCCAGGTAACCGGCAGATGAAATTTTGTTTACAAAATATTACAAAAGTTTCTATATTTTTTTCAACAATATTTAAAATTTTAAATTATGACCTCTTATTTTCTCTTGCCAGTCACTTTCCCCGTGGAGTCACCAATGTCCACATGTGGCAAAAAAAAAAACCAGAAAATCCTGTAAACTTGTAAATTCACAAAACACTGGAGAGGGAGTAAAAAGTCCGCCTGTACCCCGCCCCCAAGCAAGCCCCGAGAAAGGAGGAGAGAGAGAGAGGGCGAGCAATTATGTGTATGCCAATATGGCCTTTTTACAAAGGGGGTTTTTTTTTTTTTGATACTTTTTTTTTTGATTTTGGTAATGAAAAAAAGGTGTGGTTTTTAAAATTTGGTTTAGATGTTTGTAAGTTTTGGTACTGTTAAAAGTTTAAAAATGGGAAGGGGAAAACAATTGAAACAATAAAATCCTGATTATAAAAACAAAAAAAAAAGATAAAAAATATAAAAAAACACAAAAAAAACCCCAAACCCCCGAAAGTGGACGAATGTAAAAATTGGAGGCCCGACTTCTACAAACAACAAAAAAGACAAAGACAAAAACAAAAAAATAATGGGAAGACCCAAAATCAGAGGGGGCTGGCTTGAGGGAAAAAGATTTTCTCAGAAAGCTTGGAACCACGAAGAGTAGAGAAAATTGCTGTAACATTTCTGTCGCACCCCAAAAGGTGACAATGACTGCGGGCAAAAAGAAGGTCAATTATACCGTCGATTAGTTATTCTAGTAAAAAAAATACCCGTAGGGCTGCTCTTGTGGGGGCCCTCCCCGGGAAAAACAGCCCCAATTTCAGTGAGAAAACTGCCGTGACTTAAAATGGTATGAATTTTTTTTAAATTTAAAGAAAAATCAAAATTTAAAATTTTTAAAAGTTAAAGGCAACAATCCCAGGTCATTTAATAAAAAGAAAAGTCAAAGTATAAAAAAAAAAAAATGATAGAAAATGACTGAAGAAAATTCAAAGAACAAACACGATGGTCGATTCAAATTTTTTCATGCAAAGACGCTACTACTCTTCCCCAATTTTCTGTGCTACATCCCTAAATCTCTTTTTTTCCCCCACCTCAAATCTCCTTGGTTCGCAAAAACAACTCCTTTTCCTAAAACCCCCCCTGTCTGAAAATTCCATCCATCTTTTTTGCCCTTTTTTCAGACAAGTCTGCAAATACACTCCCGATGGGAAAAACTCAATTCCAACTTTGCCTCCTGATCCCATTCACTGGGACTCCTCCTTTTTTCCTTCCTCCCCCAAGTGAAAAAAAAAATGACAATTTGAAGAAAGACTATAAATTCATGCGACCTTTATCCCTACCATCCTGTTTTTTTTTACATGCCTTCCCCAATTGACCTATTATCACTAAATAGTAAAACCCTCTCTTGTGTCAGGGAAATTTTCCCTCGCTCTTAAAACTTCAAAAGTACACCTATACTGAAAAAACCGACCCCGATCCAACATTCGAAAAGTTATGACCGTTCCCCAAAATTACCTTGCTTTAAAATATAGCCAAAAGGTTTTCAAAAGCTCAAAGTCACCTTCATTCCCAAAGATCTCCTTCCCCCCCTTCAAACCCCTATCGCCCCCCCACAGCACCCAAACCACCCCATCCACACTTTTAATTTCATTCTACTTTCTTTATGCAGGAAAATTTTCTCTCCTTACTCATCTTGACTTTTCTTCAGCCCTTTGATACTTGATCACTGAATTCTTTTTTTTTCGCCTCCAAAATACGTTTGTTTAATGGCACGCCCCCATGGTTTACTTCATACCTACAGACCCCATTCCAAAGTTTTTTAAAAAAATTCAATCAAACCCGTCAAATGGGAAAGTGGAGTCCCCCGGGATCGTCCTGGGCCCTGTTCTCTTTATCTCTACCTGCTCCACTCTACATATAATAAAAAAGACCCAAATTTATATCATTCAGCCCATGATACTCGGCTTAGTGCAGTGTACTGCTAAAAACTTGCCCTTCCCCCCGACAAAAAATGCCTACTGCCTTCAAGACATTCAAAACTGGACGACTCAAAACAAGTTACAACTTAATGCCAATAATACCGAAGCCATGCTCATAGGGACCCAACATAAACTTTCCTCTATCACAAAATCTTCAATAGAAGTCGGCAATACGTCAGTTCCTTTGTCCAACTCTGTGAAGTACTTAGGAGTAGTTCTTGACAACACACTCTCTATGAAAAAATTCATCACCCAGACCTACCAGTCTTGCTACTATCAATTACGCGCATAAGCGCGGTTCGCAAGTATCTGTCGACTGATGTAACTTCCAAGCTTGTCACATCTCTCATTCTCTCACGTTTAGACTACTGTAATTCTCTGTTGGCTGGCCTACCAGCATCATCTATCCACTCTCTTCAACGCATACAAAACTCTGCAGCTCGACTGGTCCTAAGAAAGAAAACATCTGAACACATCACTCCTCTTCTGCGATCTCTTCACTGGCTGCCTGTCTCACAAAGACTGGAGTATAAGATCAATACCCTCTGTTTCAAATGTCTCCACAAATCTGCACCCTCTTACCTCTTTCACTGTCTTCACCTGTACACTCCATCCCGTTCCCTTCGTTCAGCCGCAGATACTTTGTGATTTCGAACACCCAGATTCAAACAAACCACTGTTGGCCGTCGCTTTTTCTCTGTTTCTGGTCCATCCACCTAGAATGACCTCTCTCTTTCACTTCGCCAAAAGCCTTCACTTGATGCCTTCAAATTCAGCCTCAAAACACATTTATTTCCTATCTGAGACTTTTCCCTTCATATCTGTCCCTAATTTTCAACAGCATCCTTCACCTCGTAAGTGTAGTCGCGAGTGTGTGTGTGTGTGTGTGTGTGTGTGTGTGTGTGTGTGTGTGTGTGTGTGTGTGTGTGTGTGTGTGTGTGTGTGTGTGTGTGTGTGTGTGTGTGCGTACGTGCGTGCGCGGGCATGGATTTGAAATCTGTTGTTCATTATGTTTAAGGAGAGTTGCATGCGTGTAAATGATTTGAGTGCAAGCGCTTCGATTTGTTTGTTTTTTACCAGATTCAGCGCTATATAAATTCCATATATTATTATCATTATTATTATTACGAAATCTAGACATCAAGGTATTGCAATAACAGTTTAATTCATACTTATTTCATCATTTTGATGTTCTATCCTGCCATCTCACTTGTCTCACACTAAGCAAGAAACAAACGAAAAGAGAAAAGGACTCAAAATGCGTGCGTGTATGCGTAAATAATAATAAGTTTATATGACTCTTCTAGTCAATGGTTTTTGTAACATTGTATTCCTACATTGCTGTGTGTTTGTTGTGTGTGTGTGTGTGTGTGTGTGTGTGTGTGTGTGTGTGTGTGTGTTGTGTGTGTGTGTGTGTGTGTGTGTGTGTGGTGTGTGTGTGTGTGTGTGTGTACTCTATGTGAGTGTGCATGTGCATTTGCATGTGCGTGTGTGTGTGTGTGTGTGTGTGTGTGTGTGTGTGTGTGTGTGTGTGTGTGTGTGTGTGTGTGTGTGTGTGTGTGTGTGTGTGGTGTGTGTGTGTGTGTATGTGTTCATGACATTTTATATGAAGTTATCTTGGAATATTTTCATCAGTATGACATGTAGCTTTCTTGTGTCTTTCGAGATTATGACACGTTTTAATCTGCCTGTCAGTATTATAATTGCCCTTCATAGGATGACTGAAGTATTTTAATTTGACTTGACTTGACTTGACTTAAGGGAGGAACGTAGGATAGCCAAGTGGTTAAAGCCTTCTGCCTTCTATCTGACGGCTTGGGTTCGAGCCACCACAAACACGCCCATTCAAGAGAATTTTCCCCTGGAGTTAACATCAGAACCCATATTCCACTACCCTAAAAGTCCTTCAGATGATACCCCTTGTGCAAATGCTCGAAGAACATCTTTGGCTCACGTTAAAACCCGTTCCACTTTTAGGAAGAGTAGGCCACTGCCTGCTGGTAGGAACAGATGACACAAAAAATGAAAACTGTCGCGCACTGGTTTCATGTCTAGATATCGTTCCCAAAGCCGGAATGTGGCTACCTTAATTTTGAGCAAACAGTCGCATACGCAACAATCTCACCAATAATTAAACTTTGATCGAGCTCTAAAGGTCAAGGTGTCCCATCACCTATGTGGTCGTAGGGGAGCGAGGCATCAGAGACCTCAGCTGCTCTAGGGGCCAGCATATTGAAGA
This sequence comes from Rapana venosa, assembly GCA_028751875.1. Lineage (NCBI taxonomy): Eukaryota > Metazoa > Mollusca > Gastropoda > Neogastropoda > Muricidae > Rapana > Rapana venosa. The sequence continues at coordinate 8,596,273 of CM054155.1, forward strand.
CGGCGCCCATCTCCTCTCCCTCGCTGCTTTACCTTCCCTAACCCTAAAGAGGGCAGGTACCCATTTACAGCTGGGTGGATGAACTGGGGGACTGTACTGAAGCCAAGGCGCGCAAGCGATCACCCATCCAACTGGTAACCACGCTCGATGCTGCTTAACCTCGGCTGGGGGGAAAGCAAGTGCTGTGACCACTGAGCTATCCCGTTCCCTTAGCCAAAGAGCAACAACAAAAGAAGCCAGGTTGTGCATAAAGGGTAATGCAGACTGTTTATCTGGGCTGTAAACATCAGATTAGCACAGAAAACAACAGCCTCTAAACTAAAGGTATGACAACGCTACAAAGATTGAAGACAACTACTCTGAAGAATGTCTTGTCTTGTCTTTTCTTTTTTCTTGGTTCCTGGGCTAGAGCTCTAGGGTTCGCCGACAGTGACATTTTTTTTACGTCTGCCATTGTTTTTATCCACCGTGAAGGTAGCTGCAATCCGACTTCATTTCATTTCATATCACTCTAAGTCACGACAGGTTTCTCTGCGTGAAATTCGGGCTGCTCTACCCGGGGAGAGCAGAGCGCGTCGCCACAAGAGCAGCGCCACCCATTTTTTTGTTTTACCTGTCTGCAGCTGTATTTGTTTCCTTATCAGAGTAGGTTTTTTTCTACTGAATTTTGCAAGGGACAACTAACTCTCTTGTTGCCGTGCGTTCTTTTATTTTACGTGCGCTAAATAATTTTGTGTAACACACGGGACCTTGGTTTATTATCTCATCCTTAAGACTAGCACTCAGACCACCACTCTTGGTCTAATGGATGGAAGGA
>CM054155.1:8597589-8605089 GCA_028751875.1 Rapana venosa
CAGGGGAACGTACAAGGAGGGAGACAAAGAGGCAGACAGAGAAAACGATGGGAAGACAACATCAGAGAGTGGACTGGCCTTGAGTGGAACGATTTTCTACAGAAAGCTGTGAACCACGAAGAGTAGAAGAAAATTGCTGTAACATTTCTGTCGCACCCCAAAGGTCGACAATGACTGCGGGCAAAATGAAGGTCAACTTATACCAAGTCAGATTATGTTCATTCTAGTAAAAACAATATCCAGTAGGGCTGCTCTTGTGGCGACGCGCTCTTCCCGGAAAAGCAGCCCGAATTTCACGTAGAGAAATCTGCCGTGACTTAAAGTGGTATGAATTTTTTTAATTAAATGAAAAAATCAAATTAAAGTTTAAATGTTAAAGGCAACAATCCTAGGTCAATTAATAAAAAGAAAAGTCAAAGTAATAAAAAAAATAAAAACTGATATGAAAATGACTGAATGAAAACTTCAAACGAACAAACACAGATAGGTCGATTCAATTTCTTCATGCAAAGACAGACTACTACTCTTCCCAAGTTCTCTGTGCTACATCCATAAAATCTCTTTTTTCCCTCACCTCAAATCTCCTTGGTTCTGCAAAATCAACTCCTTTGCCTAAAACCCACAGCCTGTCTGAACTTCCATCCATCTTTTCTGCCTTCTTTTCAGACAAAGTCTGCAACATACACTCCAGACTGGATCAGACTCAATTCCAACTTGTGCCTCCTGATCCTCAGTTCACTGGCACTCCTCTCTTTTCCTTCCATCCCACAAGTGAAAAAAGAAATGACAATTCTGAAGGAAATGACTATAAATTCATGCGACCTTGATCCCATACCTACTCCTGTTTTTTTCACAATGCCTTCCACAACTTGTACCTATTATCACTAAAATAGTAAACTCATCTCTTGTGTCAGGAAATTTTCCATCAGCTCTTAAAACTTCAAAAGTCACACCTATACTGAAAAAAGCACGACCTCGATCCCAACATTCTGAAAAGTTATAGACCTGTCTCAAACTTACCCTTGTCTCTAAAGTACTAGCCAAAGTTGTTCTCAAACAGCTCAACAGTCACCTTCATTCCAATGATCTCCTTCCCCCTTTTCAATCCGCCTATCGCCCCAACCACAGCACCGAAACCACCCTAGTCCACACTTTTAATACACTTCTACTTGCTTCTGATGCAGGAAAATCTCTCTCCTTACTCTTCTTGACTTTTCTGCAGCCTTTGATACTATAGATCACTGAATTCTTCTTTTTCGCCTCCAAACTACGTTTGGTATTAATGGCACAGCCCTCACCTGGTTTACTTCATACCTCACAGACCGATTCCAGAAAGTTATTGTAAACAAAATTCAATCAAAACCTGTCAAACTGGAATGTGGAGTCCCGCAGGGATCAGTCCTGGGCCCTGTTCTCTTTACTCTCTACAATGCTCCACTCTCACATATAATAAATAACCACTATATTGATCATCACTTCCATGCCGATGATACTCGGCTTCAGTGCAGTGATACTGCTAAAAACTTGCCTTCCCTTCTGACAAATAATGTCCTACTGCCTTCAAGACATTCAAAACTGGATGACTCAAAACAAGTTACACTTAATGCGATAAAACCGAAGCCATGCTCATAGGGACCCAACATAAACTTTCCTCTATCACAAAATTTTTCAATAGAAGTCGGCAATAACGTCAGTTCCTTTGCCCCAACTCTGTGAAGTACTAGGAGTAGTTTTTGGGCAACACACTCTCTATGAAAAAATTCACCCCCCAGACCTACCAGTCTTGCAAACTATCAATTACGCGCATAAGCGCGGTTCACAAGTATCTGTCGACTGATGTAACTTCCAAGCTTGCCCACATCTCTCATTCTCTCACATTTAGACACTGTAATTCTCTGTTGGCGGGCCCTACCGCATCATCTATCCACTCTCTTCAACGCATACAAAACTCTGCAGTTTCGACTGGTCCTAAGAAAGAAAACATCTGAAACATCACTCCCTCTTCTGCGATCTCTTCAATGGCTGCCTGTCTACAAAGACTGGAGTATAAGATCAATACCCTCTGTTTCAAATGTCTCCACAAATCTGCACCCTCTTACCTCTGTAACTGTCTTCCCCTGTACACTCCATCCCGTTCCTTTCGTTCGCCGCAGATACTTTGTGATTTCGAACACCCAGATTCAAACAACCACGTTGGCCGTCGCTTTTTCTCTGTTTCTGGTCCATCCCACCGTAATGACCCTCTCTCTTTCACTTCGCCAAAACCCTTCACTTGATGCCTTCAAATTCAGCCTCAAAACACACTTATTTCCTACCTGAGACTTTTCCCCTCATATCTGTCCCTAATTTTCAACAGCATCCTTCACCTCGTAAGTGTAGTCGCGAGTGTGTGTGTGTGTGTGTGTGTGTGTGTGTGTGTGTGCGTGCGTGCGTACGTGCGTGCGCGCGCATGGATTTGAAATCTGTTGTTCATTATGTTTAAGGAGAGTTGCATGCGTGTAAATGATTTGAGTGAAGCGCTTCGATTTTGTTTGGTTGTTTTTTTTTACCAGATTCAGCGCTATAAAATTCAATATTATTATTATCATTATTATTATTACGAAATCTAGACATAAAGGGTTTATTGCAATAACAGTTTAATTCATAATTATTTCATCATTTTGATGTTCTACCCCTGCCATCCCACTTGTCTCACACTAAGCAAGAAACAAACGAAAAGAGAAAAGGACTCAAATGCGTGCGTGTTTGCGTAAATAATAATAAGTTTATATGACATTTCTAGTCAATGGTATCTATAACATTGTATTCCTACATTGCTGTGTGTTTGTGTGTGTTGTGTGTGTGTGTGTTGTGTGGTGTGTGTGTGTGTGTGTGTTGTGTGTGTGTGTTGTAGTGAGTGTGCATGTGTTGTGTGTGTGTGTGTGTGTGTGTGTGTGTGTGTGTGTGCGTGTGTGTGTGTATGTGTTCATGACATTGTTATTTGAAGTTATCTTGGAATATTTTCATCAGTATGACATGTAGCTTTCTTGTGTCTTTCGAGATTATGGCACGTTTCAATCTGCCTGTCAGTATTGTAATTGCCCTTCATGGGATGACTGAAGTGTTTTTATTTGACTTGACTTGACTCAAGGGAGGAATGTAGGATGGCCAAGTGGTTAAAGCCTTCTGCCTGCTCTCTGACGGCTTGGGTTCGAGCCACCACAAACACGCCCATTCAAGAGAAGTTTCCCCTGCAGGAGTTAACATCAGAACCCATATTCCACTACCCTGAAAGTCCTTCAGATGAGACCCCTTGTGCAAATGCACGAAGAACATCTTTGGCTCACGTTCAAACCCATTCCACTTTTAGGAAGAGTAGGCTACTGCCTGCTTGTAGGAACAGATGACACAAAAAATGAAAACTGTCGCGCACTGGTTTCATGTCTAGATATCGTTCCCAAAGCCGGAATGTGGCTACCTTAAGTTGGGGTAAACAGTCGCATACGCAACAATCTCACCAATGATTAAACTTTGATCGAGCTCTAGCCGAGGTAAAGGTCAAGGTGTCCCATCACCTATGTGGTCGTAGGGCAGGGGAGGCATCAGAGACCTCACTTCTCTAGGGGCAAGCATACTGAGGGCGGCGCCAATCTCCTCTCCCTCGCTGCTTTAACTTCCCTGACCCTAAAGAGGCAGGTACCCATTTACAGCTGGGTGGATGAACTGGGGGACTGTACTGAAGCCAAGGCGCGCAAGCGATCACCCATCCAACTGGTAACCACGCTCGATGCTGCTTAACCTTGGCAGGGAGAAAGCGAGTGCTGTGACCACTGAGCTCTCCCGTTGCCCTAGCCGAGGAGCAACAACGAAAGAAGCCAGGTTGTGCATCAAGGGTAATGCAGACTGTTGATCTGGGCTATAAGCATCAGATTAGCACATAAAACAACAGCCTCTAAAACTAACGGAATAACAACGCAACAAAGATTGAAGACAACTACTCTGAAGAATGTCTTGTCTTGTCTTTTCTTTTTTTTTGGGTTTCCCTGGGCTAGAGCTCTGGGGTTTTTCGCCGACAGTGACATTTTTTTTACGTCTGCCATTGTTTTTATCCACCGTGAAGGTAGCTGCAATCCGACTTCATTTCATTTCATATCACTCTAAGTCACGACAGGTTTCTCTGCGTGAAATTCGGGCTGCTCTACCCGGGGAGAGCAGAGCGCGTCGCCACAAGAGCAGCGCCACCCATTTTTTTGTTTTACCTGTCTGCAGCTGTATTTGTTTCCTTATAAGAGTAGGTTTTTTTTCTACTGAATTTTGCAAGGGACAACTAACTCTCTTGTTGCCGTGGGTTCTTTTACGTGCGCTAAATAATTTTGCGTAACACACGGGACCTCGGTTTATTATCTCATCCTTAAGACTAGCACTCAGACCACCACTCATGGTCTAATGGATGGGGAAAAAGTTTCGGGCCCAAATCGGGTTCGAACCACCGCACACTTCCGACCCGGACCTTTCGCTTTCTAGACAGGCGCGTTACCTCTAGACCACCGACCCATACTTCGAGAAGAATGTACTTTTATATTGTCCTATTTTTCAAAAAAAAAGATATTAACACGTTTTTGCTCTGCGCTAGAATGCTGGGGTGTTTTTTTCCTAAAGACAACTTGTTTGTATGGTGAACAATGCTGCCTGAGTTGAGCAGGTGAGGATACCCTGTTGTTGATATATTATCAGCTGTGAGCTGTGATGTGGGATGACCCGTGTTTTTGTGGCGATAGTTTGTTAGTGCACTGCAGGTGTGGAGCCGTTTACCTAGCTAGCCTGCTCCTCTACAGACAAAGCGGTTTGTCAAACAGTGTGGATCACACACGTACATAGAGCTCTCATGTGCGGGCCTACGCGCGCCCGCGCGCGCGCGCACACACACACACACACACACACACACACACACATTTTGTGTAATATCACGTAATGTGAAAAGACGTTAAATTAAAGAAGAAACACACATACACACACACACACACACACACACACACACACACACACACACATTTTGTCTAATATCACGAATGTGAAAAAGACGTTAAATTAAAGAACACACACACACCACACACACACAACACACACACACACACACCACACACACACACACAGATAAACACACAGACAAAATTTCAGCCTTATGTTTGAAAAGGCCCCTAAGTTACTAAAAACTACAACAACACAACTACTACTACTACTTACAACACACACACACACCAAAACACACACACAACACACACACACACACACACACACACACACACACAACACACTGTGTATGGCAATATATCCCTAACGTCAAAAACCAGCCGGTAAATAACGGGATGATCTATAACAGACAAAAGCATAACCGATATACCCTGACCAACACACACACACACACAAAACACACACACACACACACACACACACACACACACACACACACAACACACCACACACACACACTGTGTATGGCAATATATCCCTAACGTCAAAAACCAGCCGGTAACAACGGTATGATCTATAACAGACGAAAGCATAACCCATATACCCTGACCAACACACACACACACCCCACACACACACACAACACACACAACACACCAAAACACACACACACACACACACACACACACATGGTATGGCAATATATCCCTAACGTCAAAAAAATAGCCGGTAAACAACGGGATGATCTATAACAGACAAAAGCATAACCGATATACCCTGGCCAACACACACACACACACACACACACACACACACACACACACACACACACCAACCACACACACACACTGTGTATGGCAATATATCCTAACGTCAAAAACCAGCCGGTAAACAACGGTATGAAACTATAACAACGAAAGCATAACCGATATACCCTGACCAACACACACCACACACACACACACACACACACACACACACACAAAACACACACGCACACAACACACACACACACACACACACACACACACACACACACTGTGTATGGCAATATATCCCAAAAGTCAAAACATAGCCGGTAAACAACGGTATGACTATAACAGACAAAAGCATTTAAACCCATATACCCCGGCCAAACCCCACACACACACACACACACACACCCACACACACACACACACACACACACACACACACACACACACACACTGTGTAAAGGCAAATATATCCCTAACGTCAAAAACCCGCCGGTAAACAACGGTATGATCTATAACAGACGAAAGCAAAACCGATATACCCTGACCAACACACACACAACACACACACACACACACACACACACACACACACACAACACAACACACACACACACACACACACACACACACACACACCTGTGTATGGCAATATATCCTAACGTCAAAAACCGCCGGGAAACGACGGTATGATCTATAACAGACAAAAAACATAACCGATATACCCTGACCAAACACACACACACACACACACACACACACACACACACACACACACCCACAACACACGACCAGGGCAACTTTCCCCCTCAAGGGAACGTGCGAGACCGTTCAACCTGTTGTTGATGGGGATGGTAGGCAGCCTTCATCTCGGAATTGGAGTTGCGCTCTAGGTGTTCATTCTGGTCAGTGTTGTTTGTGGCTGGCCAGTCCCACACGGCAAGGACAGACAGTGCCTATGGCAGAGAGAGGGCACAGAGCAAGTCTGACAATGCTGGTCTGTCTGTCTGCCTGGGCTGCAGCCTTTCTTCTCCTTCTCTTTGCCTCGTGCTGCTGAGCAAGTGTCTCTTCCAACTTGGAGAGACTTTTCTGCACAGTCTGTCTTCAGGCTGACCGTTCGAGGGCTGTTGCTCTCCCAGTTGTTCTGGTCGATGTTCTGGGCTTTTAGTGGGGAAGAATAGCCAGAATTCTGTGAACACTCTGTTCTTTCTGTCCTGTTGCTTACGAAGCATTATGATAAATAGCGAATTTTAGCAGTTGTTTTTACTTTGCTTTGGCTGCATTGGCCACACGCGTATCATTTATTTATTTATCCTTTTATTTTGAGGATGATGGAATGAGCACTCGTGTATTTTTTTTAACATCCAGTCTCCGTGTGTATGCAGTTTTGTACATTTTGTCATCCATTCCCCACACAATGGTCTATTCTTCAGAAAAGCAGAACAGGTTTTGACGTGTGCGCAAAATGTTCTGCGTGCGTTCGCACGCGGAACCTCAGTTTATAGTCCTATCTGAAGGACTTTTGAGGGAAATGGAGTCGGCACTGATGTTAAGGGGAAATAACCCCTTGAACGGGATTCGAAACCGGGTCAGCAGATCACGAGCGCAATGCACAACGCTCTAACCAACCAGGCAATCCCTTCCCTCATGAGAGAGAGACAGAGAGAGAGATTCAACTCTCTGTGTGTGGTGTGTGTGTGTGTGTGTGTGTGTGTGTGTGTGTGTGTGTGTGTGTGTGTGTGTAAAAGAGAGAGAGACAGCGACAGACAGACAGATAGAGATAGACAAACAGAGA
>CM054155.1:8610089-8625089 GCA_028751875.1 Rapana venosa
TTGTAAGGCACAGCAACAATAGCATCAGAACAATAGCATCAGCAACAATAGCATCAGCAACAATAGCAGCAAGCACCAAAAGCATCAGCAACAATAACATCAGCAACAATGGAATCAGCAACAATAGCAGCAGCAACAATAGCATCAGCAACAATAGTATAGCAACAATAGCATCAGCAACATAGCATCAGCAACAATAGCAGCAAGCAACAATAGCAGCAGCAACAATAGCATCAGCACCAATAGCATCAGCAACAATAGCAGCAGCAACAATAGCATCAGCACCAATAGCATCGCAGCAATAGCATCAGCAACAATAGCGCAAGCAACAATAGCATCAGTTGTAAGGCACAGCAACAATAGCATCAGCAACAATAGCAGCAAGCAACAATAACATCAGCACAATAGCAGCAAGCACAATAGCAGCAGCAACAATAGCGCAGTAGCAAAAATAGCATCAGCAACAATAGCAGCAAGCAACAATAGCATCAGTAACAATAGCATCAGCAACAATAGCATCAGTTGTAAGGCACAGCAACAATAGCATCAGCAACAATAGCAGCAAGCAACAATAGCATCAGCAACAATAGTATTAGCAACAATAATATCAGCAACAATAACAGCAAGCAACAATAGCAGCAGCAACAATAGCAGCAAGCAACAATAGCATCAGCAACAATAGCATCAGCAACAATAGCATCAGCAACAATAGCATCAGTTGTAAGGCACAGCAACATTAGCATCAGCAACAATAGTATTAGCAACAATAACATCAGCAACAATAACAGCAAGCAACAATAGCAGCAGTAGCAAATATAGCAGCAGCAACAATAGCAGCAGCAGCAACAATAGCAGCAGCAGCAGCAACAGGGAAAGAGGGATGTAGGTATACTGTTTGTTGAATCAATAGCCTCGTGTCTGCAGGGTAGTGCTGAAACCACAATGTTGGAGGTGAATGTTTTGATTTGTCTTCATTTTTTTGTTGACGTCTTCTTTTCATTTTTATTCTGTCCTTCTTCTAACGGCCCTCCATCTCTTTCTTCTTCGTTTTCCTTTCTCTCTTGTTGGGACAAAAGTGTGGGATTTGAATACGCTGCTTCGTGTGGATGTTTTTTCTTCTTTTGGTCTGTTTGTTTTTCTTTACTTCTTACTTCTATTGTTCGAAGCTCATTCAAGAGGATTTTTCCTCTGGAGTTAACATCAGTGCCGACTCCACTCTCCCCAAAAGTCCTTCGGATGAGATTATAAACCGAGGTCCCGTGTGCGAACGCACGCAAAACATCTTGTGCACACGTCAAAACCTGTTCCACTTTTCGGAAGAGTAGGCCATTGTGTGCCAGTGGAAACGGATAACAAAATTAAGAAAACTATCAACAAACGGGGACTGGATGTTAAAAAAAAGCACATGAGTGCTTATTCCAGTATCCTCGAAATAAAAGAATAAATAAAAGAATAAATAAGTAATATTGTATATTTCATCTTTGTTATTTTGATTTCGTTTTCTGAAGGCAGACATTAAGGGCATTTGTTGTTGTTGTTGTTGTCTTTTATTAATATTTCTTTTTTTTTCTTCCCAACACTTCTTCTTGCATTTTTGTTTCCTTTTCTTTTTGTCTGTCTGTCTGTCTTGCTTTTTTTAGAAAAACTTTTCTTTCTTTCTTAGGTTCTCCCTCTCTCTCCTTTTCTGTCATTCATTATTATTTCTTTCTATGTTCAGTTTTAAAGTGTGCTTTACACAGATTTTGTTTTGTATCAACAGAGCAAAACAAATAGATATGATTAAATTTGTGCCATTAATTTGTGCCATTGGGAACGGATGGCAAAATTTACCAAACCGCCTGCACATGGGGACTGAATGCAAAAATTACACGAATATATAGTCCATTATCCTTGGACTTAATAAAAGAATAATAAATGAATTAATGAATAAGTAAACATATTAACAAACAAATAATAAATAAATAAATAAAGGTAAATGTGTTCCATAACCTATGTGGTCGTAGGGGAGCGTGGCGTCAGAGACAACTTCTCTAGGGGCCAGCATATTGAGAGCGGCGCCCATCTCCTCTCCCTCGCCGCATTACCTTCCCTGACCCAAAGAGGCAGGTACCCATTTACAGCTGAGTGAACTGGGGGACTATACTGATGCCAAGGCGCGCAAAGATCACCCATCCAACTGGTGAATACGCTCGATGCTGCTTAACCTTGGCTGGGGGAAAGCGAGTGCTCCGACCACTGACCTATCCCGTCCACTAAATAAATCTTCTCCTTCTTCTTCTTCAAGTGTCCGGTCTGGTCCTGCAGACATCGACGATCATGGCTCTCCATTCTTCCCTGTTCTCGGTCCCTCTCATGAGCTCATTGTTGGTGCCCTCTTTAAATAAAATAAAACTAACTAAATAAATAGATAAATAAATAACCACAGACATTTGGGGCATAGTGACAAGAACATGAAAATATTTGTTGTGCTCACTTGTGACGTGACATCATTATAGCGATGACAAGAAGACAGGACAACTGTTGCCTTTGTGCTAATGTTCAAAGCCCTGGTCATGTTTGAAGGTTTCTAATCGACGAATAACAGGAACACAGATTCAAACAAACGAGCTGACACACTAAAACACAAAACGAAAAACAAGCAAATACTGTTAGAGGTGTGTGTGTGTGTGTGTGTGTGTGTGTGTGTGTTGTGTGTTGTGTGTGTGTGTGTGTGTGTGTGTGTGTGTTGTGTGGTGTATGTTGTGTGTTGTGAGTGAGTGTGAGGGGGGTTGTCACTGCTGTGCTTATGTTTTCTCATTTTCTTAGGCTTTGTTTGTTTGTTATTTTGGGGGGTTTGGGAGGTTTTCTGTTTGTTTTCTTTTGTTTTGTTGGTTGTTTTTTAGGTCACCATGAGACCAGAGCAACTGGGGCCACAAAAACAGAAGCAAATGTCTCTTAATTATTGACGATGAATGATGATGAGAATAATGTCATGATGTTGCTATGGGAGGGCAGGCACCTTGAGACTACTGGACAGGGTTGTACTCTACGCTTCCTGTCATCATATATCCCTGTATCAACCGGGCCCAAGAGATACAGACACCTGCAGCGTTGGTCAGGCAATTCGCACAAAACTCTCAAATTCGCATCACTCAAGTAGATGAAGCTCGACTGTGTGGTCCCAGTCTTCCCACTGAGCCCACAGCACACTTACTTACATATCGAATCAAATTTGAAATTAATAGATTTCCATGCATAATTGAAAAAGCAGAAGTATTTGTTACAATGTTTTCAGATAATAGTTCATCATTAAGAATACAATCAAATATCGAATTAGAAAAAGCAAATAAATCAAACAAATTGTCAGCTTATAATGCTGATTATTTAAATCCCCCCATTCAATATGATGAATTAGTGAAACTTTAGATTCAATTTACACTAACAAGACGCTGTTGTACTGGTGGTATTACTAATCAAATGCAGGCCCTATGCCTTTAAATGGAAATAGGCTAACTTTTCATTTTTCCAAGAATGTTGGATAAATGGCACTCTCCTAAATCTGGAGGCATGTCGATTGTAAGTCCAATCCTAAAGAAAGTGAAACTGGTCATCGATAGATAGCTACAGGCAATTGCTCTTACTTCTCATGTGGGTAAAGTAATGGAAAAAAATATACAAAGCGTATATTTCATTTTTGTGAAAAGAATAATGTAACCCAACAAATCAGGCTGGTTTCAAAAGGGGAAGAGGGATTTCGCCCCACTTATTTAAAAACTAACCCCTCAAATTAAAAAGAAATTTTCCAAACAAAAAAGTTTTTTCCCCCACATTTTTTGATTGGGGAAAAGCCTATGATAGTTTGTCATGATCAATTGCTACAAAAATTTAAAATACTTTTGGAAATTTAAGGGCATTTTAATATAAATTTCGAAAAATTTAATCTTGTGGGATAGATCGATTTGAAACAAAATTTATTTTCAGTGAATTTCTTTTTTTTGAAAGCTATGGGTTTTGGGGTAAAACCACGGGGTTTAAAGAAAACTTGCCCCATCTTGTTTTCTATTCTGTACATGATCCCCTAGCCCTTTTTTTATCTAATACTCAATTTGGGTTCAGTACCCAATGAAAATTGGGCTATTTGGAAAAATTTACGTCATTTGGGAAAAATACAAAAAAAGAGGAAAAATTATGGAAAAAAATAATCAGGAAGAATTAGAAAAATTTCCCTTTAGTTATATGAAAGAAAATAGATTAGAACTACACAGAAAAAAGGGACTTGTGTTTTTTAAATAAGGGGTGAAAACCCATTAAAAACACCTATCCGATTTTAAAAGGGAAAAGGGTGTTTTAAAATAAAAACCCAAAGTCAAATTTTTAAGGGGGTTTTTTTTAACTAAAAAGTTAAACGGAAGACCCACATCAACCAACTGATAACTGAACTAAAAAGACTTAATTTCTAAAAAAAATAATTTTCTCAGGCAAGGAGTCAAGAAAACTACGACCTAAACCATCTGGCTCTGCCCTTTTGGTACTTAAAAATTAAATTTTACGGCCAAAAAAGTTTTTTTTCTGCTGCAATTATCTATTTAAAAAAATTAAAAAGCCCTAGACTAAAGCAGTAAAGATAGCTCTTTGGGGTTTTCCCGGGTTTATGGGAAAAACACTAATACTTATAAAGAACTCATTACTATCCTTTCTGATCACGAAAACGGCATATCAAAAAACGTGGTTCGTATATCTCTATTTCCCAAAATTTCCCTTTAAAAAAGGAAAAAATTTATCTTCCCAAACACTATTTTCCAAACGGGACGCAAAAATTTCATTTTTCTGCAGCCAATTAAAAAATTTTAAAAACACATTTATGAAAGAAAAGACCCTCAAAATATCAACAATTCCCAAATTTTCAAGTTTTTTTTCCCCCAGTTTCCCCCCTTGGGGAAAATATTTTAGCTTTAAAATTTTACATGACTACACGGGAAAAAAAGAAAAAAGAAGATCAAAACTTCGCACGTTGATTTTAAAAATCCCCATAGAAATAATTAATTTTCCAAATCACTTAAAAGTGTATACTGAAGGATCTGATTTGAAACAGGCAAAAGTGGCGCGCATATGTGAATTTCCCACTTTAAAAGTTCAAAAAACTTTTCATTTAGGACAACATTTTTCTATTTTTACCTCTGAATTATTTGAAATTTTTAGGGTTTTTTGTTTTTTTTTCTGATACAACGTTGAGTTTCCAAATTCTTTTTTTGCTTGACTCAAAGGTGTTAATGGCTTAAAGTCAGGCATGGTAAAATAAGGAAGAAGTATTTGAGATAAAATTCCCTGATACATTTTTGCAACAAGGCATCAGCAAAACTTTTTGCGGGATCCCCTCTCATTGTAAAAAAATTTATTCGAAGACGGTATTTTTTTGGGCAAAAAAAAGTCCCTGAATACGCCTGAAATTTTTGTTCTAATCTTCTTGTCTCTTATGAAATTCATTCAATTTTATGAAAGCATACTTCAAAGATTATAAAAAAACTTATCACAGTTTCCTTCCCACAAATTAGAAATTCTAATACAAAAACTGAGATTAAATGCATGGAATACTTAAATTAACAATTTTTGTTCTATTTCCCCTTTCAGTCCACCATTGTTTTTTGATTGCCCCAATCTTCTTTACATGATAAAGGGAAAGGGAGATATTCATAAGAAAAATGCCCCTATCAAACGTTTTTAAACTCTCCGCAATTTATAATGCATTCGAAGTCAAAAATTCTCACCTTAAACCTTTACTGTTTAGTTAATATATATAAAAAAAAATAAATTAAAATATATATATATATATATAATATATAATATAATATATATATAAAAATATATATAAAAAATTCATAATGTCAGTTGCTAAGTCAAATTCTTCACCTGTAAGACCTTTTTCGTAATTAGTTTTAAAAATATTAATTATTATTATGACTTTCTGGGTTGTGGGGGGGGGGGGCGTTAGGGAAGAAAGAAGGAGAGCTGGGTAATAATAGGTACTTTGGTAGAATGCGGATGTGTCTAAAAACCATGTAGTGAAAACATTAAAAAAAAAAAAAAACAAAAACCCCACCGGGGGAGAGCGGGTGAGTCCGAAAAAATCCCTTTGGCTTATGGGGGTTTCAATCAGCGACCTTTCTCTCGTAGTTTTTGTTTTATTCAAAAAGAAAGTTGGGTTTTTCTAGTCAACTATCTGCACACCATCCAACCATTTAGAGTAGCTCTTTTTCCAAAACACCCCCCTCTCTCTCTCCCTCTCTCTCTCCTCTCTCCCTCTCCTCCTCACTCCTCTCTCTCCTCTCTCTCTCTCTCTCCCTCTCTCTCTCTTTCCCCCCCCCCCCCCCTCTCTCCCCCTCTCTCTCCTCTCATAGGGTAGAGGAGAGAGAGAAAGAGAAAGAGAGAGGAGAGAAGTTAATAGAAATAGAGGGAGGATGGTGGTGGATGGATGGATAGACAATATATTTTAATATGTAAATATATACATAAATCGATTAAAAGTTCTTAAATTTTATAAAATATATATAATATATACACTGTCTATCCATCCCCATCTATCTATCTATCTATCTATCCCCCGCCCCCCCATTCACTATCTACTGCTATCGTCTATTATCCATCTATCTAATCTATCTATCTGTCTGCCCCCTTTTTTTTTCTACTATCTACTCTGTCGTTCGGCGTCCTATCTATCTACTGCTGTCTTCTTCTTTCTCTTCTTATCATCTTCATCTATTTCTCTTTTCACACTTCCCCCCCCTCAGGAACGAGATGGGGTGGGAAATGTGAACGGATTGGGAAAGAATGAAGGAAGGGAAATCTAATGGGAAAGACGAAGTTTTTTCTTCCCCAAGCCCTTGCAATTTTCCTGGAAGCAAACAACATAAAAACAATCAAAAATAAAGAAAAAAATCAACCAAAAAATCGGGGAAAAAAAAACCCCCATAAATAAATAATAATTCACAACGGGAACCCTAACACCTATAAAAAGAAAACACAAGCAGTCACTCATTTAAATCTCTCTCTCTCCCTTTTTCTCTTTCTCTCTCCCCCTCTCTCCCCCTCTCTCTCTTTTCTCTCTCTCTCTCTCTCTCTCTCCCCTCTCCTTTTCTCTCTCCCCTCTCTCTCTCCCCCTCTCACAACACACACACACACACACACACCACACACACACACAAACACACATCAACACACACACAAAACACACACACCCAACAGAGAAAGAAACAATTTAAAAAAAATTTCCAGTAATCAAGTACAAAATATATCTTTGTAAACGATAAAAACAATCAAACGTATCAATAAACAAACCCCAGAGATTTTTTAAAACACATTTGATATCCCTTAAAGGAACAATTTTTTTTTCGAATCCAATTTTCAATGGGGCACTACTTTAATCTAAAAAACCAGTTAAACCATACATTTAAAGAAGATCATATGACAAAAAACCAAGATGAAAAACGTTCTTTACATAAACAACACACAACTGTAGACTAAAGCAAGGAAAAAAAGAAATCTGAAATGAAGACAAGCATGTCACAGTATAAAGAGATGATAAGTTGTTGTTGCTGTTGTTGTTGTTGTTGTTGTTGTTGTTGTTGTTGTTGTTGTTGCTTTAAGTTAAACAATATCGTGCAAACAATATTTAGTCAGTCTAGATCCCCTGCAGGGATGCCCCAGGGGTGGGGGTGGGGGCTCTGAATATAAATAGCATTCCCACCTTTCGGAAGTGCTGTGCTCCAAAGTCCCTCTTTTCTATCCCTCTCTTTCTTACTGCCTCGCTCCCTTTTCTTCCTGTCACCTCCTTCTTGTCTAGTTTCTGCCCTCTTGCTCCATTCTCGTACCTTTTTTTTCCCCCAGAAAGACTTGAAAGATAACAGTTCTCTCTCCCACACTGAAGTCGGTGGTGCCAGACCTGATTCGTCAGGTGTGTAGATTTGTTGGCTTATACGACAGACAACAATAGCTGCTGTCTGACCGTTTCGAAGGAGGAGGAGGAGGAAGAGGAGGAGGAGGAAGAGGAGGAGGAGGAGGAGGAGGAGGAGGAGAACAACAACAACAACAACAACAGCAACAACAACAAAATAAATAAATAAATAAATACAAAACAAAAGCACATAATTGCTTATTCTATTATCCTCGAAATAAAATTCTTCATCTTTATTTATTTATTTATTTATTGTCATTGCTGAGCCCTTTTCTGTGTACTGCCTACGATACTTATCAATAGATACCCATTTCACTGCACACAATCATCAACATAAATGCCCCCCTCCCCTCCCCTTCCCATCGTCTAACATCACTTCGAGTGAACAGACGTAAAATCGAAGCAGCAACAACAACAACAACAACAACAACAACAACAACAACAACAACAAGAGCACGAAGAAGATGAAGAATTTTATTTTGAGGATATTAGAATAAGCACTTCTGTGCATTTGTTTTGCATTCAGTCCCCCCGTGTATGAATTGTTGTCAGTTTTGTCATCCGTTTCCACCGGCACACAATGGCCTACTCTTCTAAAACGCGTAACGGGTTTTAAGGTAAGCGCATGATGTTCTGCATGCGTTCGCAAACGAGACCTCGGTTTATAGACCCATCCGAAAGAATTTTGGGGGAGTGGGGTCGGCACTGATGTTAACTCCAGAGGAAAAATCCTCTCGAATGGAATTCGAACTCGGGTCAGCAGATCGCGAGCGCAATGCACATCACTCTAACCACCAGACTACCCCGTCCCCAAGGATAAGGCTTAAGATCTACACCATTGTCCTACTGCACACGTCAGAAATCTGTAGTCCTTCAAGGGTCACAATACTGCACTGTTGTATTAAGCGTGCGTTACACGTACATATGTATTGATTCCGGCACATCAACAATAATGAGGACCAGCCGAAATCGTTACCTCTGTGGACAAGACATGATTCCTACAATGGCCACGGGTGTAAACCCAGGTGGGGTTGAAACTACACCACCATAGTGTTGATGTGGTTTCTGTTGTATTGTATAGTTGTGTGTGGTGGTGTGTGTGTGTGTTGTAGTGTGTGTGTGTGTGTGTGTGTGTGTGTGTTTTGTAGTGTGTGTGTGTGTGTTTTGTAGTTTTGTGAGTGTGTATGTGTGTTGTAGTGTGTGAGTGTGTTGTGTGTGAGTGTGTGTGTTGTGTTGTGTGTGAGTGTGTGTGTTGTGGTGTGTGAGTGTGTTGTAGTGTGTGAGTGGGGTGTGTGTGTGTTTGTGTGTGAGTGCGTGCGTGCGTGTGTGTGTGTGTTGTAGTGTGTGAGTGTGTGTGTTGTGTTGTGTGTGAGTGCGTGCGTGCGTGCGTGTGTATGTGTGTGTGTGATTTTCTTCAGTTTAACGTCATTTCACACGTAGTGTGTGTATATAATTATGTGTGTGTATGTTTGTGCGTGTGTGTGTGCGTGCGTGCGTGTGGTGAATGTTTGTGCGTGTGTGTGTGTGCGTGCGTGCGTGTGTGTATGTTTGTGCGTGTGTGCGTGCGTGTGTGTATGTTTGTGCGTGTGTGTATGTTTGTGCGTGTGTACATGTGTATATGTTTGTGCGTGTGTACGTGTGTGTGGAAAGTGTGTATATATACTGGTCCACCCTGAAGGGCAGGGCACATTTCCACGGGCTCACCTCTCTACGCGCCATCTGAAGGCAAGGCTGGACTGTCGACAATGGGTTGCTTGTTGGCTGCCGCGCTGCTACTATGTCTGCAACTGGCGGTAAGAGTAAGCGTGGAGTTGACAGAATGAATGTACAGGGTTGTATAATTTGATATTCTGCAAAGAATGTGGTTTTAATGAACATGTGCAGTGTAGTATTTGGTACTCTGTAAAGAATGTGGTTTTTTCTTGAACATGTGCAGTGTAGTATGATCATACTCTGCAAAGAATGTGGTTTTAATGAACATGTGCAGTGTAATATTATCATACTCTGCAAAGAATGTGGTTTTAATGAACATGTGCAGTGTAGTATTATCATACTCTGTAAAGAATGTGGTTTTAATGAACATGTGCAGTGTAGTATTATCATACTCTGCAAAGAATGTGGTTTTAATGAACATGTGCAGTGTAATATTATCATACTCTGCAAAGAATGTGGTTTTAATGAACATGTGCAGTGTAGTATTATCATACTCTGCAAAGAATGTGGTTTTAATGAACATGCGCAGTGTAGTATTTTGATACTCTGTAAAGAATGTGGTTTTAATGAACACATATCTGTGCACTGTAACCTGAAATATGTGGTGTAACTTTGGATGGAAAGGGTAATTTATATGTCTGTGCATTGTGCAGGATGTTTTTGGCTGTAATCTTGATTGTTTTTTAATTGAAGTTCTGAGATTCCTTGCAGACTATTTGACAGCAGCATCTGCAGGTTTGTTGTTTTTTTCATTTTAAAAAAGATTGATAGGGCTAAACGTCAACGAAATTATTCACATTTCTATATAGGGATTGATTCACATGTCAACTGAAGCATTTTCATAGGTGTGATATAAGAATGTTCATTAGGCTAAACTCCAACGAGATCATTCACACTGCTATGTTTATGGAGATTGATTCACCTGTCAGATGGTTCATTTTCATAGGTGTGATATTATTGTTACATCTCCCTGAGTGTTCGTTTTACGAAGGACAGCCGAGGGATACCTAAGGTGGACTGGACTAAAGGCAATGTGTCGTTTGACTCTGTAGTTATTCATTAAGGATATTTTTCATTAAGGACAATAATTCATTAAGGACATTACAAAAATTTTGTAATGCTTTACATCACTAAGTCACTCAAGAGATTGCACAAGATATTCTTAAAACAGCTAATTGGTTTAGATATTGTGTAATATGATTTTGATTCTAAGAAAAACAACAACGACAACAAGACTCCACTGAGAACATTGAAGTCTTTTGTGTGTGTCAGATTAAAGAAACATGATAAACATTTCAGTGACTGCTGTAACTCTATCATTCAAACGGCAAACTACCATAATCAGCCCAGACTATTTTCTGTCTTCTTGATCCATTTTCTTGCCTTTATTCCAGAATGACTTAAAATGATAACAATTCTCTCCCACGCCGAAGTCGGATGCGCTGGGCCTGACTTGTCAGGCGCTTAGCGGCAATGTCACGTATTTTCGCTCATATAATGGACACCAATAGTTGCTGTAGGAACGTTCGAAGAAGAAGAAGAAACTTGTTAAAAGAAAATTTTTTAAAAGGGTGTCCCATAACCTAAGTGGTCGTAGGGGAGCGAGGCGTCAGAGACCTCAACTTCTCTAGGGCCAGCATATTGAGGGCGGCGCCCATCTCCTCTCCCTCGCCGCTTTACCTACCCTGACCCTAAAGAGGGCAGGTACCCATTTACAGCTGGGTGAACTGGGGGAACTGTGCTAAAGCCAAGGCGCACAAACGGTCACCCATCCATTTGGTAACCACGCTCGACGCTACTTAACTTTGGCTGGGGGAAAGCGAGTGCTCTGACCACTGAGCTGTCCCGTTCCCTGAAACTAGACTGGAAAGTAAAACTCAATACGAAAACTTTAAGTCCATCAAAAGCTTCCTATGTTTCCCCACCAAAAAAAATCGTTAATAATGTGGCTTTCAGGCAGCTTTAAATTAAATACTTCCAGAAGTTGGAAAGCAGTTACCTTCATAAGACACAACAATCTTGTGTGCAATGCTTTCCAACCTGCTATTCACGCAGGTCAGAGCAGTAGGGACACTGTTTCTGAGTGTTGTAAACGGCTCAGCTGTAGGTGGGGCATGCAGTCACAGTGTCTGTTCTCCCTCTTCCAGGTGGTAGTGTTCAGCTGTGTCTTGCACCCCTCGTCAGACAACAAGCCGTCCTCTCCCCTGTGGGGATGCCGGGCATCTGTAACTTGCCTGAACAAACGACACTGGCCCAGGCCACAAGCTGGGTCAGTTATCGATGCCGGCTCATTGCCAAGGCCTATACTAAAATGTTGTTATGTTGCAAAACGTTGTGTCGAGATTGCCTTCAGCCATGACAAGCTCTTAACATAACAACCTGCTCTCTCTTTTTGTTAAAGGAGAAAAAAATCTTCTGAAGTCGGAGTATGGCTGCCTATATGGTGAGGTTACTTAAAAACAGTCATACTCGCAAACCTCTCATTCAGTGTGCAATTTCAGTGTCACGGTGATTCCCAGGTGGGATGATGAGTGAGTCAGAGTGCACACTCTGGGGGGGTCAACCAGAGTGTTAAGCTGGGGAACTCACAACAACAACAACAACGACAACAACAGCTACAACAGCAACAACAACAACAAACGACACTGGCTGCTCATCTTGATAGCATTTAAGTCCGAAAGATGGTGTGTGTCACATTCAAATGTCTGAATCTACGCTTATCACAGTCTCCCCTCCACTCCACTCCCCCCCCCCTCCTCACTACGTAATCCTGAGAGCAGTCGTGGGGGACGTTGCTCCGACAAAAACACAAGGGTCTTTTTTTCTCTCCATTTGTGGCGATTGTGTGCCAATACCTAGGCCTATGCAGATTTCAAGCATTTTTAAAATAAAAAAACTTTTCTTGTTTTCTATTCTGTTGTTGAGGCCGTGGCTTGCCACCTGTGTGCAGAACGTCCAGTGCTACTGGAAGCAGCAGAGAGAAGAACCCACAAGCATTGACCAGGTGTTGATGCAGGAAAATATCCCTACCTCATGTGAGTTTTTACCCCCCGGCGGGGATGCTGGGGGCCTGTCAGTATAAATAGCATCCCCACCTTCTGGAAACTCGGTGCTAGGAACTTCCTCTTTTCTGTCCCTCTCTTTCTTTCTGCCTTCTGCGCTAGGAATTCCTTCTTTTCTATCCCTCTCTTTCTTTCTGCCTTGTTCCTTTTCTTCTGGTCACATCCATCCTGTCTATTTTCTGCCTTTTCTGGGTCCATTCGCCTTTGTTTTGTTTTCAGGAAGACTTCAAAGTTAAACATCTCTCCTTTCCCGGTGTCGGCTGTGCTAGGCCTGACTTTGTCAGGCGCTTAACGGCAGCACTAGTAGGCATTTTCATTTATAGGCACATATCGGTTTTGCTGTTTGAGCTTTTATGAAGGGCAGTTCGTTTGCTGCAAATGGTTTGTTGGTAAAGAATCCTCTGTTCGTTGTGTGTGTTGTAGTGTGTGTCAAGTCAAGTCAAGTAAGTCAAAATTTTATTTCCATGGTACATTAAATAAGCGCTGTGTGTGTGTGTTGTGTGGTTTGAGTGTGTGTGAGTGTTGTGAATGTGTTGTGGTGTGTCTGTGTGTGTGGGTTGTGTGTGTGTGTGCGTGCGTGTGTGTGTGTGTGTGTGTGTGTGTGTGTGTGTGTGTGCGTGCGTGGTGGTGCGCACGCGCGCGGTGGTGGTGTTGTTGTTCTTGTTGTTGTTATCTTCGATTTAACGTCTGTTCACTCTCAGTGACATTAGGACGGTAAAAAAAAAAAAGAGAAAAAGTGTGTGAGAGTTGATGTGATGGTGGATGTCGTAGTGAAAACTACGCGGGGAAAAGTGGTCTGAACATGAACAAGGAACTGTGCAATACGGTCCAGGCTCACAATACTGCCGAGTGTGCTGCAATGACACTCATGGACTTAACTAAATACGGATGGAACATCTGCAGAAGATGCTTCCGGCAGTAGGCTGGCAACACTGGCTTCAAGACGCTGGCCTCAGCATCATGCAGGCAGGAAGGCAGGAAGGAAGGGGGGCGGCAGTTCATTGCCAGGACCTCAGGCAGACAGGCTGCAGCCTGCAGCAACACTCTGGACCATCAACACCCTGCCACAGAAACAACCAGCACCCTGCAGCAACAGCCAGAACAACATGCTGCAGAAACAGCTTTGTAATGATAACACGCTGCAGAAACAGTGCAATGACAACATGCTGCAGAAACATTGCAATGACAACATGCTGCAGAAACATTGCAATGACAACACGCTGCAGAGACATTGCAATGACAACACGCTGCAGAAACAGCTTTGCAATGACAACATGCTGCAGAAACAGCTTTGCAATGACAACACGCTGCAGAAACAGCTTTGCAATGACAACACGCTGCAGAAACAACATTGCCATGAAAACATACTGCAGAAACAACATGCAGCAGAAACATGGGGAACAGATCTGTGGACAGTCTGTGTGGCTTTGTGAATGTCTGATGGGAAATGAGTTTGCTGCCTTCTTGTGTCAATTAAAAAAGAAGAATTTATGGGGTTTTTTTAAAGAATCGATTGGTAGATCCATCGATCAAACAATCAATGGTTCTAGTTTTGGTTGGATCTTTGGTTACTTGTCTGAGATTGACTGACTGGTTGATTGGCAGACTGATCGATTGAATGATTGATTGATTGTTTGATCGATTGGTTGATTTATTGATTGATTGATTGCAGCTGGCAGAAGCAGAACCATTGGCGGTCGGAAAGAGTACACTGACGGTATAGACATGATCCTTTCTGAAGAACAGTACGATGCTCTTTTTGGGTAAGAGTCCATTAGGCACAGAACAGTACAATATTCTTTTTGGGTAAGTGGCCATTATGCACAGAATAGTACAATACTCTTTTTGGGTAAGAGGCCATTATGCACGAACAGTACGATGCTCTTTTTGGGTAAGAGTCCATTAGGCACAGAACAGTACAATATTATTTTTGGGTAAGAGGCAATTATGCACAGAATAGTACAATACTCTTTTTGGGTAAGAGGCCATTATGCACGAACAGTACAATACTCTTTTTGGGTAAGAGGCCATTAGGCACAGAACAGTACAATATTCTTTTTGGGTAAGAGGCCATTATGCACAGAACAGTACAATACTTCTTTTGGGTAAGAGGCCATTATGCACAGACCAGTACAATACTTCTTTTGGGTAAGAGGCCATTATGCACAGACCAGTACAATACTTCTTTTGGGTAAGAGGCTATTATGCACAGAACAGTACAATACTCCTTTTGGGTAAGAGGCCATTATGCACAGACCAGTACAATACTCTTTTGGGGTAAGAGCTCATTATATACAG
>CM054155.1:8630089-8640089 GCA_028751875.1 Rapana venosa
TGTGTGGTGTAAAGTGTGTGTGTGTGTGTGTCAGTGTGTGTGGGTGGTTAAAGTATGTTTGGTGTGTTGGTGAGTGTGTGTGGTGTGTGTGTGCAGTGGGGGTGGTGTTAAGTGTGGTGTGAGTGGTTGTGTGTGTGTTGTGTGTGTGTGTTGTGTGTGGTGTGTGTGTGGTGTGGTGTGTGTGGTAGTGTGTGTGTGTGGTGGTGTGTGGTAGTGTTGGTGTGTGTGGTGTAGTGGGGGGGTAGTGTGGTGTGGTGTTGGGTTGTAGTTGTGGGGTGGTTAAAGTGTGTGTGTGTGTGTTAGGAGTGTGTGTGTGGGGGGGGGGGTGGTGGGGTGGGTTAAGTGTGTGTGTTGTGTGTGTGTGTGTGGGGGTGTGTTCAGTGTGTGTGGGGGTGTTAAGTGTGTGTGTGTGTGTGTGTAGTGTGTGTTGTGGTGGTGTGGGTGGGTGGTTAAAGTGTGTGTGTGGTGGTTAAAGTGTGCGTGTGTGGTGTGTGTGTGGTTAAGAGTTTGTGTGTGGGTGTGTCAGTGTGGTGTGTGTGGTGTGTGTGTGTGTGGTGTGTGTGGGTGGTGTGTGTGGAGTGTGTGTGTGTGTTGTGAGTGTGTGTGGGTGGTTAAAGTGTGTATGTTGTGTGAGGGTGGTTTAAGGTGGTGTCTGTGTGTGTGTGTGGTAAAGTGTGTGTGTGTGTGAGTGTGTGTGTGTGGGTGGGGGGGTGGTTAAAGTGTGTGTGTGGTGTGTGAGTGTGTTGGTGTATGAGTGTATGTGTGTGTGTGGGTGGTGTGGGTGGTTAAAGTGTGTGTGTGGGGGGGTTAAAGTGTGTGTGTGTGAGTGTGTGTGTGTGTGGGGGGGGGGTTGGTTAAAGTGTGTGTGTGGGGGGTTAAAGTGTGTGTGTGTGAGTGTGTGTGTGTGTGAGTGTGTGTGTGTGTGTGGGGGGGGGCGGTGGGGGGGGGGTTAAATTGTGTGTGTGTGTGGTGTGTGTGGGGGGGGGGGTGCTTAAAGTGTGTATGTGTGTGTGAGTGTGTGTGTGTGTGTGTTGTCAGTGTGTGTTTTGTGAGAGTGTATGTGTGTGTCAGTGTGTGTGGTGTCAGTGCGTGTGTGTGTTGTGTGTGTGTGTTGTGTGTTGTCAGTGTGTTGTATGTGTGTGTGTGTGGGTGTGTGTGGGTGTTAGTGTATGTGTGATTTGTGTGTATGTCAGTGTGTGTGTGTCGTGTGTGTGAGTGTGTGTATGTCAGTGTGTGTGTGTCAGTGTGGTGTCAGTGTGTGTCAGGTGTGTGTGTGTCAGTGTGTGTGTGTCAGTGTGTGTGTGTCAGTGTGTGTTTTGTGTGGTGGAGGGTGGTGGGTTAAAGTGTGTGTGTGTGTGTGTCAGTTTGTGTGGGGTGGGGGTTAAAGTGTGTGTGGGGGGGGTTAAAGTGTGTGTGTCAGTGTGTGTGGGGGGGGGGTTAAAGTGTGTGTGTGTGGGGGTGGGGGGGTGAGTGGGGTTAAAGTGTGCGTGTGTGTCAGTGTGTGTGTGTGTGTGAAAGTCAAAGTCAAACTTTTATTTTCAGATGGTACATTGAAAATAAAAGTTTGACTTTGACACACACACACACACACACACTGACACACACGCACACTTTAACCCCACTCACCACCCCCCCACTCCCCCACACACACATGTGTGCGTGAGTGTGTGTGTATGTGTCAGTGTGTGTGTGTGGGAGGGGGGGTATTAAAATGTGAGTGTTGGGGGGAAGGGGGGTAAAGTGTGGGGGCGGGGGGGGGGGGGGGGTGCTGGTGTGTGTACGTATAGAGTGTGTGTGAGTGAGTGAGTGAGTGTGGGTACATGTACGTAAAGTAGGTGTATGCGTTGGGGAGGGGGGGGGGATAAGTGTGTGTGTTGTGTTGTGTGTGTGTTTGTGTGTGTACGTGTGTGAGTACGAGTGTGTGTGTGTACATATGTAAATGGGGGGATGTACGTGTGTGTTTGTGTGTGTGTTTGTGTGTGTGTTGTGTCGTGTTGTGTTTGTGTGCGTTGTGTTGTGTTGTGTTTTGGTGTCATTGTCTTTGTGAGTCTGTCTTTTGTGTGTGTCTTTGTCTCTCTGTTTTTTTCTCTGTCTGTCTCTCTTTCTCTGTCTTTTCTTTAAGCAGTATTTTCCTCCGATCCCTCCTTTAAAAAAAGTCTTTTTGCATGTATTCTGTTTTTATATATTCATGTCATATATAGATAGATAGGTAGATAGATAGATAGATAGATAGATAGATAGATAGATAGATAGATAGATAGATATGTATATCTGTGTGTATATCTGCGTGTATATCTGTGAATGGAGGGAACTGGTTGTTGAGTCTTTGAGGGTGCCCCCACGGTCGTCAGACTACGGGACAGATAGATAGATAGATAGATATATGTGTTATAGTGTGCACTTTGCACACTATAACCTTTGAACTACAACCACCCCCCCCCCCCCTCCTTTCCTTACCCACTCCTTCCCCCTCTCTTCTAGAAAGAACTGTTCAACCTGGTCAGACTTCATGATTTGCTTAGTTCAGCAATTCTAAAAGAGAGAGTTAGGTTTCTTTGTCAACCTCTATGTTCCAGTGTGCTGTTGAACAAACAACTTCTCAGTCTGTTTGTAGACCCGTGGTTGGGGTTTGAGGATTCTTTTAATCCACTTGAGACTTTCTCTAAAGAAACCAGTTGAGGTCTGTATTGGTAACCCTTTTCTTTACTTTAGTCTCCCAAAAACATGTCTCCGTGAATTCAGAAGTTTGGCAACCAATCCATGTGTCAATTGTCACTTTCTCAGCTTAGGTGTCCCGAGTGTCTCAGCGGACTGGGAGACCTGGCGATTCATTGAGGCCTGTGTACTGTCACACCTCCTCTTAGCTGAAGTGTGTGTCCAGCATGTCTCCATGAGCTACAAGACTTGGCAACTCTGTGCCATGGCTGTAGCTAAGTGTCCTCACTGTAGACCTACAGTCCCAGGGCTGGTGGCTCAGTCTTTGTCTTAACATCCCCTTTGTCAGCTAGCCCTCAGTGGAATCCTCTCTAGTCATGTCCTGAGGCATTGTTGTAGAGTGTCCAGTGGAACAGTCAGGTGATAAACACCTTAGAGCTTGCGACAGCTGGTCTTGTTCAACAGGCTTGTGGGGCCTCTTTCTTGATGAATAGCACCCACCCCCTTTCCCCTCTCTATTACCCTCCCCCTCTAGTGAATCAGCAGATTGTGTGGTGCAGACAAAACTGTTGGTTGGTTTTAGCTTGTGAATACATTACTTTGTCAGCTCATTTTGATGTGTGGTCAGGATTGGCCAGTCTCAGTCCAAATGTATTCATTGCTCAGTTGGAATTAGTATTCTTGAGACTAAACCAATATAACAAGGTGTACATGAAATGTCAAAGTCATTCTCTTGCTTGCTGTCTGGTGCAACATTCTTCTTGAGTTAGACAGGCTGTTGTGTGGTAAAACTTGACAGAATGACTACAAGGAAACAGCTGTTTTGTTTTTCGGCTTGAACTGTGTGTGTGTGTGTGTGTGTGTGTGTGTGTGTGTGTGTGTGTGTGTGTGTGTGTGTGTGTGTGTGTGTGTGTGTGTGTGTGTGTGTGTGTGTGTGTGTGTGTGTGTGTGTGTTTTGGGAAGAAGGATATAAATTGTGTTACCATAACACCCCTGCGTGGTTCACATCATTTCTTTGAGTTGTGGAGTGCCAGAATCTTAACACCATTCCCTATCCCCGAGCCTCAACCTTGCAACATATAGACAGATAGACAGACAGACAGAAAGACAGACAGACAGACAGACAGATAGATAGATAGATAGATAGATAGACAGACAAACAGACAGACAGATAGATAGATATATATATATAGATAGATATAGACAGACAGGCAGACAGACAGACAGAAAGACAGACAGACAGATAGATAGATAGATAGATAGATAGATAGATAGATAGATAGATAGATAGATAGATAGATAGATAGATAGATAGATAGATAGATAGATAGATAGATAGATAGATAGATAGATAGATAGATAGATAGATAGATAGATAGATGGGCTGGATACAGACTTTATGATCTCTCTTGCATCCTTTTGATATGAAAAAGGATCCCTAAAGGACATAAGGCATACAGATTCGTTAGCGACTTATTTTCGTATACATTTTTTTAACCATTATTATTTTCGTATACTTTTCTTCTCTTTCTCTTTTCATCTTTTGCTGGCAGCGGTGGCAGGCCACAAGAATCTCTGTTTATTCTTAGGGCAGCAATAGACACTTCTGAATTATGGTGGGTGTCTTGCTGCTAGTACCACAGAGGATGAGGGAGGTTTCAATCACCGCCGGGACCTCTGAAGAGTGCTCAACCAGGAGCCGAAACTCAAGTCAGATCAGGCCAAAGGCCTGGTCCTTACTCAATTATTCCCCAAATGCTGCCTTCAAAGTTTTATCCCGCAGTAAACATTTTTCGAATATTGGACAAAAATCATTTTTATGATGGGAATGAAGTTGTAACTGGTTACTTGCACTTGTTTTGTTCCTCACTATATTTTCTCAATTATATACACATATGTGTCTGTCTGTTTGTGTATAAATATATGTATGTATGTGTGCGCGTGTGACCGTGTTTTGGTTACAGGTGCTTTTCGCAGCTGAGTATGAAAGAGGGCACAGGATCTCAGGGTCTTAGTTTGTCTCCGGGATGCTACTGGGTGAGGTTTGCTCCAATCCATGCCAACCCAATCCATGCCAACCCAATCCATGCCAACCCAATCAATGTCAGTCCAATCCATGCCAGTCCAATCCATGCCAGCCCAATCCATGCCAGTTCAATCCGTGCCAGACCAATCCATGCCAAACCCAATCCATGCCAACCAATCCATTCCAACCCAATCCATGCCAGTCCAATCCGTGCCAACCCAATCCATGCCAGTCCAATCCGTGCCAACCCAATCCACGCCAGTCCAATCCATGCCAACCCAATCCATGCCAATTCAATCCAATCCGTCCCAGTCCTACCCAATGGTATACAATCAAGTCCAGTCCATCTCAGTCCCTGTCCAATCCAAACCTATCCAGTCCAGTCCTATCAAATCAAATCCAGTCTTAAATCCTCATCTCTCTCTCTCTGTCTGTCTTCCTACCTGCATCTCCACTTGTATGCTGTCAGCGCCTGGGCTTTATCACAGTTCTTGATTAAACCATTGACGCTGGGGGCAACAGCAAAGTGGGAGGCTGTATGACCAGTGGCTTTTCCCCTCATGGAATTCCACTCTACAACTTAGTCTTTAGTGACCGACTATGGCTCTCTGACTAGGAGGCTTGACTTGCACAGTCCTTAATGTGCTGCAGCCCTGGGGGCTAGTTGGCCTTTGGATTCAACGCTGACTGTCCTTATGCCCACTTGGCCGAGAGAGTGGGGATGTACTGTGGGCAAGGCATCTCCACTATAATCAAATTTCTGCCCAATTTCCAAAACAGCAGCTGCCTCCTCTGCTGTTTTGGAGGTCATCGTCATCGTCGAACACGACGGACTAGCATACAACATACATCTCCTCTTGTCTGTCTGTCTGTCTGCCTCTCCTTATGTGTGGTTCCCTGCCAGTCTGCATGTTTGTCCGCCTGTCTGTGTCACCGCCTGTTTGCCCCTGTTCTGCCTGTCTATCTCCCTGCGTGTCTGTCTGTCTGCCCCTCTACCTGTCTGTCAATCTGTATGCCTCAGGGCACTGTGTGTGTGCGTGCGTGCGTGCGTGTGCTGTATGTATGTGATGTGTATGTGTGTATGTATGTATGAACGCTGTATGTGCTGTGTGTATGTATACATGTATGGATGCTGTATGTATGTATGTATGTTTGTATGTATGTATGTATGTACGTACGAGTGTGTTGTATGGATGTGCTGTGTGTGTCTGTGCTGTATGTGTGCGTGTGTGTATGCCTGTTTATTTATTTTCATTTATTTTTATTTATTCTTTTATATCGAGGATAATGGAATAAGCACGCATGTGCTTTTTGTTTTACATCCAGTCCCCGTGTGTATGCGGTTTTGTAAATGTTGTCATCTGTTTCTCCACCGGCACACAATGGCCTACTCTTTCGAAAAGCGGAACAGGATTTAACCTGTGCGCAAGATGTTCTGCGTACGTTCGCACACAGTGTCTGTACGTATACATGCTTTGCACGCATGCATGCATGTGCTGTATGCATACATACATACATACATGCATGCATGCGTGTGTTGTATGCATATATGCATGTCTGTCTGTCTGTCTGTACGCGCTGTGTGTGTGTGTGTGCTTCAGAGAGGCACGGTGGAGCACGAGCTTGGCCACGCCATAGGGCTGGTGCATGAGCACCAGAGGCCCACTAGGGATCGCTACCTGGGCGTCAACATGCAGAACGTGCAGTACTTCGCTCTCGGCCAGCTTCAACCCTACGAAACCAAGGAGGCCAACAAGATGGGCCTGCCTTACGACTACTTTTCCGTCATGCACTATGGACAACATGTGAGTGTTGTGTGTGTGTGTGTGTGTGCGTGTGTGTGTGTGTGTGTGTGTGTGTGTGTGTGTGTGTGTGTGTGTGTGTGTGTGTGTGTGTGTGTGTGTGTGTGAAGTCAAAATTCAAGCCAAGTCAAAATTGAAGTCAAGTCAAAATTCAAGCCAAGTCAAAATTCAAGTCAAGTCAAAATTCAAGCCAAGTCAAAATTCAAGTCAAGTCAAAATTCAAGCCAAGTCAAAACTCAAGTCAAGTTAAAATTCAAGTCAAGTCAAAATTCTAGTCAAGTCAAAATTCAAGTCAAGTCAAAATTCAAGTCAAGTCAAAATTCAAGTCAAGTCAAAATTGTATTTCTAGATGGTACATTGAATAAGCAACGCATTTGCTTTTTATTTTCAAGCCATCTATCTAAGAACAAATTTCTGAATGATTATACTAATATACTACATTATTGCATCCTTTACCATTAAATTAAACCAGTAAACAAAAGGAAAATCGATGTGTGTGTGTGTGTGTGTGTGTGTGTGTGTGTGTGTGTGTGTGTGTGTGTGTGTGTGTGTGTGTGTGTGTGTGTGTGTGTGTGTGTGTGTGTGTGTGTGTGTGTGTGTGTGTTGTGTGTGTGTTGTGTGTTGTGTGTGTTGTGTGTGTGTACGTGCGTGCGTGCGTGTTCTTTTTTCTTTCTTTTATATCGCGGATATTGGAATAAGTACTCATTAGCTTTTTTACATCCAGTCCCCGTGTGTATCTGTGTGAGTGAGTGAGTGTGTGTGTGTGTGGTGGGGTGGAGGGGGATGTGGAGGTGGGTGTATGGGGGGTGGGGGTGGGGTGTGGGGAGGTGTGTTTGTTTTGTGTGTGGGGGGCGAAGGGGGTATGTGTGTGGTGTGAGTGTGTGCGTGTGTTTGTGTGTGAGTGTGTGTGGGGGTGGGGTAGAATTGGGTGTGGGGAGGGGGAGGGGGGGTGTTTGTGTGTGTGAGGTGGGGAAAGGGGGTATATGTGTGAGTGTGCGTGTGTGTGCGTTCGTGTGTGTGTGCGTGTGTGCGTGTGTGTGTGTGTGATGTGTGTGTGTGTGTTTGAATGGTGTGTGTGTGTGTGATCTCCAGTGTTGTCAAGGTGTGTTGTTAATGCAACTGATATATTATGTTACAGTTGATTTTCTTTACTGAAAGCCTTCATGCCTGAAGTGGGGTCAAAGGCCAATTAAATCTTCAATCTTGTGTGTGTGTGTGTGCACGCGTGTGTGTGTGTGTGTGTGTGTGTGTGTGTGTGTGTGTGTGTGTGTGTGTGTGTGTGTGTGTGTGTGTGTGCGTGTGTGTTGTGTGTGTGTGTATGTCTGTGTGTGTGTGTGTGGTGGTGTTGTCTGTGTGTGTGTGCGTGTGTGTGCGTATGTGCGTGTGTGTATGTGCGTGTGTGTGTATGTGTGTGTGTGTGTGTGTGTGTGTGTGCGTGCGGTGCGTGCCCGAGCATGTGTATCCGTGCTTCTGCGTGCTTGTACGTGCTGCTTGTACGTGTGTGTTGGTACGTACGTGCGTGCTGTGCGTGTATGCGCGCGTGCTCTTTGCGTGCTTGCGCGCGTGTGTGTGTGTATGCTGTGTGTATGTGTGCGTGTGCGTGTGTGCGTGTGTGTGCGCGTGCGGTGCGTGTGTGCGTGTGGTGCGCGTGCGTGTGTGTGTGTGTGTGTGTGTGTGTTGTGTGTGTGTGTGCGTGTGTGCGTGTGTGTGCGCGTGCGTGTGTGTGTGTGTGTGTGTGAAATGGCAGGCGTTCGCATACTCCCCCACAGCGCAAACCTTGTTCGCCATAGACGCCAACAGAAATCGCCGCCCGGACATCACAGAGAAGCTGGGCCGAGTGATGGGCCCTTCTTTCCTGGATGTGCAACTGGTCAACATGATGTACGAGTGCAGCGGTAAGTCTGTTTTTGTGTGTGTCTGTGTGTGTGTGTGTGTGTATGTTTTGTGTGTGTGTATTGTGTGTTGTGTGTGTGTGTGTGGTGGTGTGTGTGGTGTGTGTGTGGGGGGGGGGGGTGTTGTGTAGGTGTGTGTGTCTGGGGGGGAGGGGGGTGGTGGTGTTGTGTGGGTGTGTGTGTGTTGTGTGTGGTGTGGGGGATGTTATGTTTGTGTGTGTGTGTGTGTGTGTGTGTTGTGTGGGTGGTGTGGGTGTCTGTGTGTGTGTGGTTGGGGGGGTTTGTGTGTGTGTGTGTGTGGTGTTGTGTGGGTGTGTGTGTTGTGTGTGTGTGTTGTGGGGGTGGGGGGTGGTGGTGTGTATGTTGTGTGTGGGGGGGGGGGGGGGGTGGTGGTGGGGTGTTGTGTAGGTTGTGTGTGTGTGTGGGGGGGGTGTGTTTTGTGTGTGTGTGTGTGGGTGTGTGTTGTGTGTGTTTGTGGTTGTGTGTTGTGTGTGTGTGTGTGTGTGTTGGTGGGGGGGGGGGGGTGTTGTGTGGTGTGTGGTTGTTGTGTGTTGTGTGTGGGTGTGGTTGTGTGTGTTGTGTGGTTTGTGTGTGTGTTTGTGTGTGTGGTGTGGGTGGTGGGTGTTGTGTGTGGGTGGGGGGGGTGTGTGGTTGTGTGTGTGTGTGTGTTTGTGGTGGGTGTGTGGTTGTGTGTTGTGTGGTGTGTGTGTGTGTTGTGTGTGTGTAGGGGGGGGTGTTGGTTGTGGGTTGTGTGTGGGTGTCTTGGTGTGTGTCTTGTGTGTGGTGTGTGTTGTTGTTGTGTGGTGTGTGGGTGGGTGTGGGTGGTGTGTGTGTGTTGTGTGGGTGTCTTGTGTGTGTCTTGTGGTGTGTCTGTGTGTGTGTGGTGGTGTTGTGTGTCTGTGTGTGTTGTGGTGTGTGGTGTGGGTGGGTGTGTGTGGTTGTGTGTGTGTGTGTGTGTGTGTATGGGGGGGTGTGTTGTGTTTTTGTTGTGTGTGTGTGTGTGTGGTGTGGTGTGTGTGGTGTGTTGTGTGGTGTGTGTTGTGTGGGGTGTGTTTGTGTGTGTGTGGGTGTGGGTGTTGTGTGTGTTGTGTGTGTGTGTGTGTGTGTGTGTATGGTGTGTGTGTGTGTTGTTGTGTTGTGTGTGTGTGTTGTGTGTGTTGTGTGTGTTGTGGGTGTGGTGTGTGTGTGTGTGTGTATGGTGTGTCTGTGTTGTGTCTGTGTGTGTGTGTTGTGTATGTGTGTGGGTGGGTGTCTGTGTGTGTGTGGTGTGTGTTGTATGGTGTATGTGTGTGTGTGTGGTGTGTGCGTTGCGTGTGTTTATGTGTGTGTTTGTGTTTGTGTTGTGTGTGTTGTGTTGTTGTGTGTGTGTGTGGTATGTTGTGTGTGTGTGTTGTGTGTGTCTGTGTGTGTGTCTGTGTGTGTGTGTTGTGTGTCTGTGTGTGTGTTGTGTGTGTGTCTGTGTGTGTCTGTGTGTGTGTCTGTGTGTGTGGGTCTGTTGTGTTGGTGTCTGTGTGTGTGTCTGTGTGTGTATGTGTGTGTGTCTGTGTGTGTGTGTGTCTGTGTGTGTGGTGTGTGTGTGTTTATGTGTGTGGTGTGTGTGTGTCTGTGTGTGCGTGCTCTTGCTT
>CM054155.1:8645089-8650089 GCA_028751875.1 Rapana venosa
GCACACGGGGCCTCGGTTTATAGTCTCATCCGAAGGTTGGGGGGGGGGGGGGGGGTGGGGGGGGGGGTTGTGTGGGTGGGGGGGGGGCGGTGATGTGTGTGTGTGTTTGTGTGTGTGTTTGTGTGTGTGTGTGTTTGTGTGGGTGGGTGGGTGTGATTGTGTGTTTGTGTGTGTGAGTGTGGGTGTGTGGGTGTGTGGGGGTGTGTTTGTGTGTGTGTGTTGTGTGTGTGTGTGTGTTTGTGTGGTGTGTGTGAGGGTGTGGGGGTGGTGGAGGGGTAGGGGTGTGGGGGTGTGGGGTGAGGGTGTTGTTTGTGGGTGTGGGAATGGGGGTGGAGGATGAAGGGTGGGGGGAGAGGGGGTAGAGGGGGTGTGTGGGAAGGGTGTTGTTTGTGGGTGGGTGGGTGGGTGGGGGGTTGGAGGCTTTGGGGTGGTGTGTGTGTGTGTGTTGTGTGTGCGTGTGTGTGTCTGTGTCTGTGCGTGCGTATGTGTTTGGGGGATAGGGGATGTTGTTTGTGGGTGGGTGGGTGAGTGGCTGAGGGTTGTGTATGTGTGTGTGCGTGGGCGTGCGTGCGTGCGTATGTGTACATGTGTATGTCTGCGTGTGCGTGCGTGGTGTGTGTACATGTGTATGTATGTTGCTTGTGTGTGTGTGTGTCTATGTGTGTCTGTGTGTTATTCGGCAGTGTGTGTGTTGTGTGTATGTGTGTGTGTGTGTGTTTGTGCACAAGCATGCATACGGTTGTGCGTCTTTCTCTGACAGTGGTTTAGCGGTATGAGTGTGTATGTGTGTGCATGTCTATTGTTACCTGTCTTACTATGCATGTTGTTTTTTTCAATTGTCCAGACTATTGATCATTAATTTTACTGTCCAAAACCACAAATTATTCATTGTCCAAATACCACAGGTCATTCATCGTCCAAAACCCACACATCATTCATCGTCCAAAACCCACAGATCATTCATTGTCCAAAACCCACAGATCATTCATTGTCCCAAAAACCACACATCATTCATCGTCAAAAACCCACAGATCATTCATCGTCTAAAAAACCACAGATCATTCATCGTCCACAACCCACAGATCATTCATCGTCCACAACCCACAGATCATTCATCGTCCAAAACCCACACATCATTCATCGTCCAAAACCCACAGATCATTCATCCTCCAAAACCCACACATCATTCATTGTCCCAAAAACCCACAGATCATTCATCGTCCAAAACCCACAGATCATTCATTGTCCAAAACCCACACATCATTCATCGTCCAAAAACCCACAGATCATTCATCGTCCAAAAACCCACAGATCATTCATCGTCCCAAAAACCCACAGACCATTCATCGTCCAAAACCCCACAGATCATTCATCGTCCAAAAACCCACACATCATTCATCGTCCCCCCAAAAAACACATCATTCATCGTCCAAAAACCCACAGATCATTCATCGTCCAAAAATCACAGATGATTCATCGTCCAAAAACCCACACATCATTCATCGTCCCAAAAACCCACACATCATTCATCGTCCCAAAAACCCACACATCATTCATCGTCCACAAACCCACAGATGATTGATCGTGCATCATACGGTGGTGGGTGCCGGTGTTCCAGTGGCCTGTGAAGACAAAAACAGCTCGTGCCAAGGCTGGGCTGCTGCTGGGCATTGCTCCAAGAACCCTGGCTACATGCTGAAGAAATGCCGCAAGGCTTGCGGAGAGTGCACAGATTTTGGTCAGAAAGAGTGTTGTTTAAAATCCGCACACACACACACACAGACACACACAGACACATAGTCAGACAGATACATAGGCACATACGCACACACACACAGAGAGACACAGACACATAGTCAGACAGATACATAGGCACACACACACACACACACACACACACACACACACACAGACACATAGTCAGACAGATACATAGACACACACACACACACACACAGCGCGCGCGCGCGCGCGCTCGCACGCGCGCACGCACGCCCACATACATACACGCACATGCACACACCCCACACATATACACACGCACAAACACACAGACAGACACTTACACACACGTAAACACATGCGCGTGCACACAAACACACACACACACACACGTATATACACAGAGAGAAAGACAAACAAGATACAGACAACATCAGATATGCAGAGAGACAGACACCCACAGAAGAGAGAGAGAGAGAGAGAGAGAGAGAGAGAGAGAGAGAGGAAAGAGAGAGAGAGAGAGAGAGAGAGGAGAGAGAGAGAGAGAGAACTCGAACTCGAACTCGAACTCGAACTCGAACTCTCGAACTCGAATATTTTAATGAGCGTAAATGGATAAGCCAGAGGCTTCTTTACACCAGGCCCTCATGGTGAAAAAAGGGAAACAAACATGAATAAACCAATTGATCAACAAATAAGTAGTTCTTCAGTTTAACGTCCTTCCTCTAATAGTGATATCAGACAGGAAAGTGTGTGTATGTGTGTGTGCGTGTGTGCCCGTGTGTGTGTGTGTGCGTGCGCACGCGCACGTGCTTGTGTGTGTGTGTAGGGGGGAGGGGTATGCATATAACTAATCAATCGCAATAAACAACTATTATGAAACAAGCATAAACAAGAATTCGGGAGGAGGGGGGGGAACAAAAAAAAAAAAAAAAAAAAAAAAAAAAGACAACCAACCCCAAAAAAATAAAATAATGTCAAAAAAATAAGATAATGTCAAAAAGCAATGAAATGAATCATTCAAATTGCCGTTCAATTATTGAAAGAAATCATAAAATCGATGAAAGGCCACAGAAGTTACCCAATCGAATAAATTAACAAAACCGAGAGAGAGAGAGAGAGAGAGAGAGAGAGAGAGAGAGAGAGAGAGAGAGAGAGAGAGAGATTGAGAGAGATAGAGAGAGAGAGCTATCCAATGATATCAGATCAAAGCAAATCAAATCCAATTCTTTCATTTCGAGGATAATGAATAAGAAGTCGTGTGGGTTTTTTTTTTACACCCCGACCCCGCTCTTATCAGAATAAACCGTGAAAAGAAAGAAACAGACAAACAGACAAACAGACAAACAAACAAACAAACAAACAAAATAAACCCAACAACGAAATAGTCAAAC
The DNA here is from genome assembly GCA_028751875.1 of Rapana venosa. Classification (NCBI taxonomy): domain Eukaryota; kingdom Metazoa; phylum Mollusca; class Gastropoda; order Neogastropoda; family Muricidae; genus Rapana; species Rapana venosa. Next base: position 8,648,206 of record CM054155.1, read on the forward strand.
GCTAGAACATCAACGACCAAACAAAAAGACAGATAAACAACACCTTCAGCCAATAACAACAACAACAACAAACAAGAGGAAAAACACAAAGCACTCACACACACACACACACACACACACAACCCCTCCCCCTCAAAAAAAAACCAAACAAAAACAAACAAACAGAAAAAACATCACACAAACACAGAGAAAAACAAATACTGATAGCAATTAAAAGAAAACCCCACCAAAAAAACCCACAAGCAAATAGCCAATCACCAGTCAAAATACAAAACAAAAACACAAAACAAAACAAAAAACAACACAATACATATAAAATTTGAGAGAGAGAGAGAGAGAGAGTTAAATATACACAAAAACAATGACAACCACGTACAAAAGGATAGGAATGCATCATAACAGAAACTCGCTATACCACCCCAGGAGACAGTTCGTGTCCCTGAGACTACTAGCGGTTTGATCAAAACAGTTGTGACATTTTCATAAGTCATCGGAAAATCATAGAACAGAAATCTTAAATCTTGAAAAATTGTGGTTTTGCTTTGCTACTCTTAACCTTTACTGGTGTGTGCGTGCGCATGCGCATGCGTGTGTGTGGTGTGTGTGTGTGTGTGTGTGTGTGTGTGTATGTGTGTGTGGTGTAGATTGGTATCGGGTTTTAAAATACTGTGTTATTTCTTAATCTGTATGGTTTAATAATGCATGTTGTGTAATTGTAATTTTAAAATGCCACTCGTTATTTCTCTACTTGAGCCATTTAAGTATTCTTGAGTCTTGAGTCTTGAGTCATCTTTCACAAAATTTGGGATCCTATTACAAAACCAGCTTCCAGCTGAGTTTTATCTGGTAAAGGAAGGTTGGGTATATGTGAGTGTCGAAAGTTGTTTACGCTGACCATGCTAATCAAGAATGATGGAGCATCACCTTGAAGGGTTTTATGCATTCCTGTGTGGTCGTAGTGGAGTGGGGCATCAAAGACCTCAACTTTTCAAGGAGTCAGTATATTGAGGGCGGCGCCCATCTCCTCTCCCTCGCTGCTTTACCTTCCCTGACCCTAAAGAGGGCAGGTACCCATTTACAGCTGGGGGAAACTGTACTGAAGCCAAGGCGCACAGACGGTCACCCATCCAAGTGGTAACCACGCCCGATGCTGCTTAACCTTAGCTTGGGAAAGTGACTGCTCTGACCACTGAGCTATGCCGTCCACTTGGTACACCTTTATTAAAGAGCAACCTTGTTTTAAGAGGAGGAATAGCAATATTTTTGTAATCTAAAAATGTTAAAGAAGATCTTCTCTAGATCGCTTTTTACACCATCAGATGTGTTTGGCAGAAATAGTGGCAAGTCCTTTCCAGCTCCTCTCCTGGGCCGTACAGCTTAGTTTGCAGGGTTATCTCCGTCGGCCACACACTCTTCCTCAGGTCGCTGAATAGCGTGCTGCACCTCTGAAAGATGTGTTTGCCTGTCTGGTGTTCTTTACCACAGGCACACAGGGGAGAAGGAACGAGTTTCAGCTTTGTGGACATGTGGTGACTTAGCCTGTTGTGCCCAGTGCGGAGACTTAGAATGATGACCTGTTCTTCTCTTTTGAGGTAGTGGTAGTCGTCCTTCTCTAGTCTGGGTGGGGCTGTTGATTTGATGATTGTCTTCTTTTCGTGGAAGGTGAGGCTGCTTTTGCACTGTTCCTTCTGTGCTCCCTGTTTCACAAGTTCATTATCAGCCTGTTCGTTGCCAGGTATACCACAGTGGGCAGGGATCCACTGCAGCGTTACACGTTGGTTTTGTGTAAGGAGCTGTAGTTGCTGCTGGAGTTCTGTTTCTTTGTCTGCAGACAGGGCTTGTAGGACTGACAGGGCATCGGTGAAGAAAGCCACTTGCAATGAA
>CM054155.1:8655089-8660089 GCA_028751875.1 Rapana venosa
ATGTGCAAACACACAGCAGAGCATCTTATGCACACGTTAAAATCTGCTCCGCCTTTCGGAAGAGTAGGCTATTTGTGCTGGTGGGAACGGAGGATACATCGACGAAAACTGCGTACACCTCAGGACTGGATGTGAAAAAAGCACATATGTGCTTATACCATTATTCTTGAAATAAAGAATGACTCAATCAATCAATCAACAATCAATCAATCAATCAATCATCCATTTGTACCAGTGGGAAATGAGTACAACATCGAAAAATATGCATACACACGGGGACCGGATGTAAAAAGAGCACATGAGTGCTTATTCCATTATTCTTGAAATAAAGAATAACTCACTAACTAACTAAACAAATAAATTAATAAATGAATCAAAAGCTGCAACAACAACAACAAAATGGTGTAAACTAAGTGCCAAGGTTTGCATTAAAATGTTGCCATACTTTTGGATGTTATGTGGAGATTGTAATTCAGACATGACAAGCTCTTGGCATAAAATCCTGTACTTACTCACCTCTCAAAGAGAAAAAAAAATCCTCTGAAGTTGGACTGTGGCTACCCAGAGTGGAAAACAGTCCTACCTACAGGCAAACAGTCCTACATACAGGCAGTCCTACCTACAGGCAAACAGTCCTACCTACAGGCAAACAGTCCTACCTACAGGCAAACAGTCCTACCTATAGGCAAACAGTCCTACCTACAGGCAAACAGTCCTACATACAGGCAAACAGTCCTGCCTACAGGCAAACAGTCCTACCTATAGGCAAACAGTCCTGCCTACAGGCAAACAGTCCTACATACAGGCAAACAGTCCTGCCTACAGGCAAACAGTCCTACCTACAGGCAAACAGTCCTACCTACAGGCAAACAGTCCTACCTACAGGCAGTCCTACCTACAGGCAAACAGTCCTACCTACAGGCAAACAGTCCTACCTACAGGCAGTCCTACCTACAGGCAAACAGTCCTACCTACAGACAAACAGTCCTACCTACAGGCAAACAGTCCTACCTACAGGCAAACAGTCCTACCTACAGGCAAACAGTCCTACCTACAGGCAAACAGTCCTACCTACAGGCAGTCCTACCTACAGGCAAACAGTCCTACCTACAGGCAAACAGTCCTACCTACAGGCAAACAGTCCTACATACAGGCAAACAGTTCTACCTACAGGCAAACAGTCCTACCTACAGGCAGTCCTACCTACAGGCAAACAGTCCTACCTACAGACAAACAGTCCTACCTACAGGCAAACAGTCCTACCTACAGGCAAACAGTCCTACCTACAGGCAAACAGTCCTACCTACAGGCAGTCCTACCTACAGGCAAACAGTCCTACCTACAGGCAAACAGTCCTACCTACAGGCAGTCCTACCTACAGGCAAATAGTCCTACCTACAGGCAAACAGTCCTACATACAGGCAAACGGTCCTACCTACAGGCAAACAGTCCTACCTACAGGCAAACAGTCCTACCTACAGGCAAACAGTCCTGCCTACAGGCAAACAGTCCCACATACAGGCAAACGTCTGATCCAGTGTGTACTTGCAATCTCCCAGTGACTCTCTGGTGAGATGGGGGAGTCAGAGTGGACATCCTCTGTGATTTTATTGATAGATTGATTGATTTATTTATTATTTCCAGGATAATGGAATAACCACTCGTGTGACTTTTTTTTACATCTAGTCACCGAAACCCTTGTGTATGCCGTTTTGTAAATGTTGTCATCCATTCTAACTGGCACACAAGGCCTACTCTTCCAAAAGCGGAACGGGTTTTAACGTGTGTGCAAGATGTTCTGCGTGTGTTCGCATATGGAACCTCGGTTACAGTCTCATCCGAAGGCTAAGCTGAAGCACGAGCAACAACAACAAACAACAACAAACAACAACAACAAACAACAACAAACATTAACAACAAACAACAACAAACAACAATAAACAACAACAAACAAACAACAAACAACAACAAACAACAATAAACAACAACAAACAACAACAACAACAAACAACAACAACATAACATTATTTCATTCGTATCAACACTTTTAAAAGAAAACACTAAAGGAAAGCCTTATTTGTTTACAAACGTGCAGTTAAGCAAGGTTGTTTTTTTCCCCAAAATCATCTCATTTGCCTAAGACCTCGAAATATTCTTTTGTTATTAAAGTGTAAAACAAATTTTCCTTGAAAAAAAATTATCTGCATCCCCACCTTCTAGAAATCCTGTGCTAGGAATGCCCTCTTTTCTGTCCATTTCTTTGTTTCTGCCTTGTTCCTTTCTTCCTGTCACCTCCTTCTTGTCTATTTTCTGCCTTCCTGGTCCATTCTCCCGCCCTTTTTTCTAGACAGACTTAAAACATAGCAATGCTCTCTCACGCCGGTCGTATGCACTGGGCCTAACTTGTCAGGCGCTTAACGGCAGCGCAACGCATTTTCGCTCATATAACAGACAACAGTAGCTGCTGTCTGAGCGTTCAAACAACAAGAAGAAAGAAAATATAATCTTTGTAAAAAAAAAAAAAATTTGAAAAAAAAGCGAGCAATGTGCCCTGTATAAAATATATACTACCTTTTATGGAGACGGGATAGCTCAGTGGTCAGAGCACTCGCTTTCCCCCAGCCAATTTTAAGTGTGTGGTTACCAGTTCGATGGGTGACCGTTTGTGCGCCTTGGCTTCAGTACAGTCCTCCAGTTCACCCAGCTGTAAATGGGTATCCGCCTCTTTAGGGTCAGGGAAGGTAAAGCAGCGAGGGAGAGGAGATGTACGCCGTCCTCAATATGCCGGCCCCAGGAGAAGTGAGGTCTCTGATGCCTCACTCCCCTACGACCACATAGGTTATGGGACACCTTTACCTTTACCTTACTGTCTGTCACACAGACATACAGTACTTGAGCGCTAGCCCAAAAGATGGACTGCCGTTGACTGTTTTGCTTTAGGTTAGGGGGGGTGGGGTATTTTCCGCTCCCCAAAGAGTGTTAGCCTTCATTCTCATTACGGTAAACACCAGGTACATATAGAATATGCTTAGAGCTATGGCAGGCGACAACATAGCATTGGAGTCGTCCGCCACGTTTGTTTGTTTGTTGGTTTGTTGGTTTTCTTCTTGCTAGTTTCATTTTGTGTTCACGTTGTTTGGTTGTTTTGTTGGTTGGTTGGCTGGCTGGTAGGTTGTTGTTTTTTATTGGTTGGATGCTTGCTTTCTTTCTTTTTTGGTTGGTTGATTGTTTTTTTCGTTATGTTTGTTTGGTTTGTTGGTTGCTTTGGCTGGTTGGTTGCTTTGGTTTGGTTGGTTGTTGGTTGGTTGGTTGTTGTGGTTGGTTAGTTGGTTGTTTGTTGGTTAGTTGGTTGCTTGCTTGGTTTGTTGGTTGGCTGGTTGCTAGGGTTGCTTTTTGTGGCTGGTTTGTTGGTTGGTTGCTTGGTGCTTGTTGTGGCTGATTGGTTGGCTTGGTTGCTTGGTTGCTTTTGTGGCTGGGTTTTGTTGGCTTGGTTGTTTGTGGGTTTTGGTTGTTCTGTTTGGCTGGTTGGTTTGGTTGGTTGGCTGGTTGGTTGTCTGTTTGGCTGGTTGGTAGGTTGGCTGGTTGATTGGTTGGTTGGTTCCTTTATTCAACTTAGGCTAAAAGATAGCGGCTGCAAGACTCGGCAAGACAGAGGTGTGTGTGTGGTTTTGTGTGTGTGTGTGTGTGTGTGTTGTATGTGCGTGCTGCGTGCGTGCGTGCGTGCGAGCGTGCGTGTGTGCGTCCGTGTATGTGTGTGAGTGGGTGTTTTTTTTTACATTTACATCAGTAGTGCCATGACGACGTCATTTAAAATTCCCTTGGTACTGCATAATTTATTTATATTTAAACAGGAAAGAACTGTTTTCGCGTATCACCAAACTATCAATACAAAGCTGTTTCAATGCTGCTACAGCTACTACTGCTCTGCTGGTATAGCCCGACGTGTCTCCAAGTGTGTTGCCACGGTGTTCCTAGTATCCGAGTACAGCCTGCTAGCATACCAACGGCATATGAACGCCTACATTCATCTCCACCCCCCACCCCCCACCCACCCCACCCCACCCCCAATCCCGACCCCCACCCCCGAACCCACCCCCACTCTAACTTCCATAATTACTATAAAAAAAAGATAACCTATCTCTCAATATCGGTGCGTGTATACCCCCCCCCCCCCCCCCCCCCCCCCCCCCCACCACCAGTAATTAAAACGTTCTCCTGCAACCGACAAAATGCTAGAGAAATTGGATTTGCTTCAACTGTCTACGTGCACCGGCTTGTTTCAATACCTCTGCACTTACCACGACCCTCTCAATAGCAACCCCCTTCTCATCAATCTGACAGTTTTGTGAATACACCCAGCCCCTAGCTCCTCCTGATACGACCGTCAGCCTTTTGTCCCGTTGTCTGTTGTTCTATAATACAAGAACAAGCGAAGGTGGTCAAAATTGACAGCAATTTTGCAATGCCGCTCTTTCAGATGTAGCTCAGCTCCCGGTTAGTCCTATTGAGAACTCCATTTCGGGCCTGTCTGCCTCAATTTGATTCGTGGGATTTAGCTCTGTAAAGGTATTGGTATTTTCTCTCCACGTTTTCAGCAGACACAAGAATAGCCTGGAAGATACAGATATATAAAGGTGGACGAGAGAACAGTTCAGATACAAGAAGTTTGGGTGTTTTTTTGTGGAGAGAGAGAGAGAGAGAGCTATCGGTATCGATAGTCTTGCTTTTGCGGGGACGCTTTTCTCAGCTTTTATTTTCTTGAAAAGATAACGGCTTTGCAATGTGTATGGGTTCTAGAGTTCTACTCTTCTCTTGTCTTCTGCTCGTTGCTGCTTTGGTAAGAAAGATAATTAGGAATTAATTTTTTTATTTATTTTTAATTTTATAATTTTTTTAATTTATATCGAGGATAATGGAAGAAGCACTTATGTGCTTTTTTTTTACATCTAGTCCCCGTGTGTATGCGGTTTTTTAAATTCTGTCATCTGTTCCCTCCGGCA
>CM054155.1:8665089-8667589 GCA_028751875.1 Rapana venosa
CACAGCACAGCAGCAGCAGCAGCAGAGTAGTAGTAGTAGTAGTAGTAGTAGTAGTAGTAGTAGAAGTAGAGTAGCAGTAGCAGTAGCAGTAGTAGTAGTAGAAGTAGCAGTAGCAGTAAGCAGTAGTAGTAGTAGCAGTAGCAGTAGCTAGCAGCAGTAGTAGTAGTAGTAGTAGTAAGCAGTAGTAGTAGTAAGTAGTAAGCAGTTATATAGCATGTAGCAGAAAGATAGTAGTATAGTAGAGTGGTAGAGTAGCAGCAAGCAGTATAGTAGTAGTAGTAAGTGCGCATGTAGTAGTAGTAAGTGAGTAGTAGTAGTAGTTAGTAGTAGTATAGTAAGTAGTAGTAGTAGTAAGTAGTAAGTAGTAGTAGTAGTAATCATCATCATATCATCATCATCATCATCATCATCATCACCTTCATCACCACCATCATCATCATCATCACCACCACCATCATCACCACCATCATTACCATCACCATCATCACTACCATCACCATCATCACTACCATCACCATCATCATCACCACCACCATCATCACCACCACCATCATCACCACCATCATCACATCATCACCACCACCACCATCACCACCACCATCATCACCATCATCATCACCATCATCACCACCATCATCATCATCACCACCACCATCACCACCACCATCATCACCATCATCATCACCATCACCACCATCATCATCATCATTGTTGTTGTTGTGTGTGTGTGTGCGGGGACCCCCAGTGTGTGGCACCACGGTGCCGGCAAGCTGTTCCGTGATGACCTGTCCCCCTGGAGACCTGCTGCCAGACCTGTCCTGTGCCCCCAGCCCCTTCCCCTGCTGCAGGATTCCCTCCGCCACCCTCCGCACCTCCCTCCGCCACGCCTACCAGGTACACTGCCCGCCCTGGGCACCCGGGGTAGCCCGCTGTCACGTTAGGGGGGATGTATTCGGGATCTGTTGACCCGGGGGTTCCAATCTCGTTCGAGAGGATTTTTGGTTTTTTTCTCTCTAGAGTTAACGTCAGTGCTGACTCCATTTCCCTTCACAGTCCTTCGTATGAGATTATAAACCGAGGTCCCGTGTGAGAAACGCTCGCAGAACATCTTGCGCACATGTTAAACCCGTTCCGCTTTTGGTAAGAGTAGGCCATTGTGTGCCAGGTAGGAACGGATGGAAAAAATTTACAACAAAAAACTTCATACACATGGGGACTGGATGTAGAAAAGCGCATGAATGCGTATTCCATAGTCCTCAAAATAAAAGAATAAAAAGAATGGGGGTGGATGGATGCACACCTAGACACACAGATTCCTATTTTGGGGACGGTAGGGGTCGGGACAGCCTGGTGGTTTAGTCAGAGCGTTGCGTATCGCTCTCGTGATTTTGCTGACCCGGGTTCCAATCTCATTCAAGAGGATTTTTCCTCTGGAGGTTAACATCAGTGCCGACTCCACCACTCTCTCCCCCCTCCCCCACACACACACACAAAATAATGTCCTTCGGTTGAGACTATAAACTGAGGCTCCTGTGTGAGAATGCGCGCAGAATGTCTTGCGCATACGTTAAAACCTGTTCCGCTTTTCCGGGAGAGTAGGCTATTATGTGCTGGCGGAAACAATTTTAAAAATTTGACAAAACTGCAAACACGTGGAAACTGGGTGTAAAATACGTATAAGGGCGCTTATTCCATTATCCTCGAAATAAAAGAATGATACAAGATAAAAAATATTTGCATTTTGTCTAGCACTTTCGGTCACGGTAGATTTTTCCGCTTGAAATTCGGGCTGCTTTCCCTTGGCAGAGAGCGTGTCACGTCGCCACAAGAGCAGCGCCACCCATGAGATGAACAAGTGACAAGGACAGGCCTTGACAAGGGTTTATTGTGGTCAGATGTAAAACCCGCTCACAAGGGAACAGTCTCCCCCGTGGGGATGCCGGGGGCCTGTCAGTATAAATAGCATCCCCACCTTCTGGAAGTTCTCTCTTTGTTTCTGCCTTGTTCCTTTTCTTCCTGTCACTTCCTCCATGTCTATTTTCTGCCTTCTTGGTCCATTCTCCTGCTTTTTTTCCCAGAAAGGTTTAAAAGATAACAATTCCTTCTTATGTCGAAATCGGATGCGCTGGGCCTGACTTATCAGGCGCTTAACGGCAGCGTGACGACATTTTCGCTCATATAATGGACACCAATAGTTGCTGTCTGAGCGTTCGACGAAGAAAAAGAAGGGAACAGTGAGGTGAGGACTGGGCACAAAATACATACCAGAATTTTATAGTATAAAGTAAAAATCATTGACAAACCAAAAACATCATCATGATTATTATGGATTCTGTTTTGTTATGGACGGAAAAGCTCAGTGGTCAGAGCACTCGCTCTCCCCAACCTAAGGTTAAGCAGCGTTGAGCGTGGTTATCAAGTGGATGGGTGAACGTTTGTGCCTTTTCAGTACAGTTCCCCCAGTTCACCCAGCTGTGAATGGGTACCTGCCCTCTTTAGG
>CM054155.1:8672589-8690089 GCA_028751875.1 Rapana venosa
TCTGTAATGCATCATTCACTTCAAAATGACACGCCGAAGTCAGATGCTCTGGTCCTGACTTGTCAGGCGCTTAACGGCAGCGCAGCCCCCTTTGCTCAATTGACTGGCGACACTGATGACTATGCCGTCTGATTGTTCGACTAAGCAAACTTCCAAATGAAAAAATAATGCTCTGAATGAGGAAGAATTCGAATCGGAATGGCCCTTCAATTTGTAGAGGGGTTAAGGTATCAAAAGACGTATCCATATTACTACTCGGATAAGATTACCTCCTTTGATGTTGTTCTATGCACTGAAAGCGTGTTCACCTGAAAAAAGTTCATCGGAAGTGATCTAGGGCCAGAAATCGACATTTTGCTGAAGTTCTACGGGAGACACCTCAGTCTGCCGACTCCATCGAGTGCGGGTAAGGGTTCTCACTCATCGAACTCTAACTGTCCGGTGGGCTGCACTTCACAGTTAACGTTACGGTCAGTCTGGGGACGGGATAGCTCAGTGGTCAGAGTACTCGCTTTCCCCATGCCAATGTTAAGCAGCATTGAGCGTGGTTACCAAGTGGATGGGTGACCGTTTGCGCGCCTTGGCTTCAGTACAGACCCCCAGTTCACCTAGCTGTAAATGGGTACCTGCCTCTTTAGGGTCAGGGAAGGTAAAGCAGCGAGGGAGAGGAGACGGGCGCTGCCCTCAATGTGCTGGCCCCTAGAGAAGTCAGGTCTCTGATGCCTCCCTCCCCTACGACCTTATAGGTTGTGGGACTCCTTTACCTTTAAGTCTACCAACAGTGCTGCAACCAAGCTTGTCTTAAACCAGCTCTTACAAACATCCCCATGAGCTCTCTGTTCGTGAACCAGACGTTGGTTGCACAGAGCACCATACATGACAGAAAAAAATGAACTGAAATCTAGACCCCCAATCAAGGTGTACAGAAAGCACAATGCATTATTTATCTTTTCAATGCTAATGATGAAACTGCTACAGAGGAGTACTGAATTCCATATCAAAACTTGCAGAGAGTGTGTTGGTAATTGAAGACTGGTAATGTAGATAAACATTTTATATTTTAAAAAAGTAAACGCAAACACATTTCATGTACAGGAAATGTTTACATTATCATTGAGGAAAACAAATCAGAAATGAACATAGATCATTTTAATGATGGAAGTCCCATCTCGTCCAGTGTTATAGCATTTCTCGCTCACATCACAAATATTGTTTCAGTTCAACAATGGCAGACGACAAGTCAAACAATTATAGTGAAGGCAGCAGAAATGAGTATCTGTTACATTCATTTTAACCGAAAAACTGGAGGGACATTTCTTTACAAACGCTATGAATTTAAACTCTGACCAGATCAGCTCCTTTACAAACACGGAAATAAATCAACAAATAGAAATCATTTGATATGTCTAATCACTTTCACGTTGTTAAACGTTTGCACTTTACATCACCCATTGACAAAGTATGGTATATTTCAGCACGGATATAGTTTACATGATGCAAAATCCGTGGTAACAAATCATACAATGTGGAACATGCTGCACATGGTCACTGCTTAATTAATCTGAAACATTTCAGCAGATGTCTAAGTAGAGAGATGTATAACATAGGCAATGTAAGACGATACAATCGCCATAGAAAAAAATGACATAATAAGGTGCAAATGTCTTCACAAAAAATCAATACAGTTCATTCATTCATTCATTCAATTGTTCTATCACTCATTCATCAATCATTCATTCATTCATTTAATCGTTCTATCACTCATTCAATTGTTTATTCATTCATTCATTAATTCATTCATTCATTCATTTACTTATTCACTAATTCATTCGTGCAACCATTGTTCTTCTTATAGCTCATCCAGCAACAAAGTCCTGTAATGACGTCGGTTACTATTTCACCAGAAACTTATCACCATGATACGGTCACATGTGGCTCAGAGGGTAGCTAAGACCACACCAGAATTCCAAGTCACTGTTTGCCTGATGAAAATGTCACTATCATCTCTTGTGACTGATACTGTTTCTGCCAAAAGTAACCCGATCATTAGCGCTTCCTTCCTATCGGTGCTGAGTTAAGAATGCACAGATAGAAGCATCACAACTGAAGAATTGAAGCGGTAAAACAAACAACTTTGGATGGAGTTGGGGAAGCACTAAGTGTCACAGGGATGACAGGTTCCAGAGATGATCTGACTGACTAGTGTGGTACAATAACAAGTTCCAGCAACAACTTTGAAGCTGAGGCATCCACATAAAACTTAATGTATCAAAGGAACATCATAAGCAAGGTCATAACAATCTTGAAATCACATACCATCGCAAACATTGACTCTGAGATATCAGTGGCACTGGAGTGGTGACGTAGACATTGAATTTTCACTTCTGTCATTGCACTTGAGGTCAGTGTCAGTGTTTCGATTCTCCATGGACAAACTGTCTGCTGTCTTTTTGGTCAGTAGAATGCCAGGTTTGTCATCAAAGGCAATTGGCGAACGATTGTTGATATGTTGAAATATAATCCAACTCTAGATGTTGTTCTAGAATGTGTAAGAAAACATAGCACGTATTTTGTAGCGCGATATATTGTATTTTGTACGGGATAGCTTAATGGTCGGAGCACTCGCTTCCCCCAGCCAAGAAGCAGCGTCTAGCGTGGTTACCACTTGGATGGGTGACCGTTTGCGCGCCTTGGCTTCAGTACAGTTCCCCCAGTTCACCCAGCTGTAAATGGGTACCTGCCCTCTTTAGGGTCAGGGAAGGTAAAGCAGCAAGGGAGAGGAGATGGGCGACGCCCTCAACATGCTGACCCCTTGAGAAGTGAGCTCTCTGACGCCTCGGTCCTTTATGACCACATTGGTAATGGGACTCCTTTACCATTTATACCGCTTATTCAATCACAGGATCCACAGTAGGAAGATGATGAAAATGAATTTTTTAACTGATGCTGTCAAGAAAATTCAGGAACTGGTATAGACTATAAGGCTATAAGTATTGGATTTTCTGTCCTGAAAAACAAGGATGACATATGAATCATATCATAGCTGTCAATCGTGTGTCTGTCTGTTTAGCTAGATCTTGTACAAAGTCTGAGGATTGTCCTACAGACGGGATTAGAGAAACCGGTGGCACAATTGTTCTTTCTGTCAGTAAACTACTTGCTGATGTTATTCCTGAAACAGCTGGCAATCCCGAAGTCCTTTTGACTGGCGAAGTAGCAGCAGATCTGATATCCACAAAGGAGCTGTCCATGGCTGGCACATCGGATATTCACTGAACACTTGAAGCTGTAGCAAGATCAGTGGTTGTTGATGACACAGAACGATGATCAGCAGTTCTGGCAATAAAATCTGTAGGTACGTTGTGGTTCACATCGCTCATACTGGTTTCTGACACAGTGGCAAGTATACCCATAGAAAGCGCATCTCCAGAAGAAGTGCTGGGTTCAGCTATGGGACCTTCTGATGGCACAGACGTAACAAGCTCTGGCTGTGGATGGGTGGAGAGAGGGGGTGTGGACCCTGCAGTGCTTATTTCGGCAGTGGATGTTGGCATGACTGAAGCACTGGTTGACAAGATTACACCCGAAGTCATTGCCCTGGCAGAAACGCTGTCTTGCTCTGTTCTAGAAATATGAACTGAATGAGTGGGTGAAGATACTGTGGGGACAGCAAATAATGAAGTCACATCAGGGATTGAAGAAAGAGTCCAGGAGATTTTTGAACCACCAACAGAAGACAATGGCCTAGGACTACCAGTCACGGACGGAAATGCTGATGAGGACGAAAGACTTGTAAAGTCATTGGATATGGAAATCTTTGCAATTGTAGACACTGACATTGAAGACACTGCAGAAACAGAAGGACTGGAGAAAAATGAAGGTGACATTGCTAAATCTGTCGTGCCTGAGGATTCTAAAGTAGCAAACTTTGGAGTGCTGGACGTATCTAATGTTCTTGATGCCACAGCACTTGAGAATTGTAATTGTGTAGGCTTCGTAGAGCCTACAGGCTCTGATATTGTGGACGTTGAATAGCTTGATGGCGCTAGTGCTGTAAATACTGCAGAACTCGAGGCAGCTTCTGGAGCTGTAGAACTTGCAGGCCTTGCGTCTCTTGGTGTTTTGTACTCTGTGGATGCTGATGATGTGGGTACAATGGAGCTGGGTACCTGTAAGACAGTAGACGTTTCAGGACTTGATACATCTTCTGTTGATGTCTTTAATGAACTTAGAGACTCCGTTCTTGTGGACATCACAGAATTGACTGCAATAAACACTGCCAGTTTTGTAGAATTCGGGACTTCCATTATTAGACTTGAAGTATCTAATTTTGCAGGCATGTCAGAACCTGATTCTTCTGTGTTTGCATATATCGCTGAACTTGAAGGCTGTAATCTTGCACGCATTGTTGAATCTGAGATCTCTGATAGTATAAACATTGAAGAACTTGTTGTCTCGAATATTGTAGACATTACAGAACTTGGAACTCTTGGTGTTGCACTCACTGAATTTGAGAAATGTAAAGCTGAAGATGTTGTCGGTGATGTGAAACTTTCATCCTCTAGTGTTGAAAACATTTCAGACCCTAAGGCCTGAGGTGTTGCAGATGTTGCTAGTTTTGAGACGTCTTGGGTTGCAAACAACACAGACTCTGGGGTCTGCAGTGGGGTAGACTCTACATCACTTGATGGTGCAAGTATTCTGAAGCCTGGGGACATTGTTGTGGCAGACATTGTAGCATCTGCCTGCCCTGAAATTGTAGGCATCATTAAATTGACGGCCTCTGATGTAGTAGACTTTGTAGAACTTGACGCTTCCAGTGAAATAAACATTGTTGAACTTGAACCATTTAATGTTGCAAATGGTATAATGCTTAAGGCTTCTAATGTTGATGTCACTTTTGCTAGCATGGTGAAACTCAAGGGCTGTGGTGTTTCAGACATTGTAAAATTCATGGTATCAAGTGATGCATACAACTCAGAACTTGGAACTTCAAGTACCACAGACATTGAAGAAGCCAAAGCCTGTAATGCAGAAAACGTCTGAACAGTTGGCGTCTCCGATGTTGTCAACGTTGTAGAACTTGAGGACTCTACTGTTGTAGACACTGTAGGATTTGGGATCCTTAAAGTTCCGGAGAGTGAATGACTTGAAGATTCCAATGCTGTGTGCCTCAAAGACACTGGGACCTCTGACATTGTCAGTATGTCACGTTGTGCCGCTTCTGTGGGTGTGGACATTGTAGAGCTTGCAGGTTTCAAGGGTGTGGTCACTGTAGACGTTAGGGGTTCTGATGCTGTAGACATTGCATTAGTCGAGGGTTCTAACTCTATAGAAATTGTAGATGTGACGTGTTCTAATACCGTAGACATTGTAGGATTTGAGTGTTCTAATGCTGTAAATATTGTAGGCGTTGAGTGTTCTACTGCTGTAGACATTATTGGCCCTGATTCTCCTAATTCTGTAGATAGATCAGGCATTGTGTGTTGGAATTCTGGAGACACCGTGGAAATTGAGGGTTCTGGTACTGTAGAAATTGGAGGCACTGAGGATTGTAATGCTGAAGACATCACTGAAGGTTCTGACCTTACAGAGACTGCAGGAACAGAGGGTTCTGATGCTGTAGCTATTACAGGAGTGGAGGGCTCTGATGCTGTAGCTATGGCAGGAGTTGAGGGTTCTGATTCTGTAGCTATGGCAGGAGTGGAGGGTTCTGATGTTGTAGCTATTACAGGAGTGGAGGGTTCTGATGTTGTAGCTATTACAGGAGTGGAGGGCTCTGATGCTGTAGCTATGGCAGGAGTTGAGGGTTCTGATTCTGTAGCTATGGCAGGAGTGGATGGTTCTGTTGCTGTAGCTAATACAGGAGTTGAGGGTTCTAACACTGCAGCTATAGCAGGAGTGGAGGGTTCTGATGCTGTAGCTATAGCAGGAATGGAGGGTTCTGATGCTGTAGCTATAGCAGGAATGGAGGGTTCTGATGCTGTAGCTATAGCAGGAGTGGAGGAGTCTGATGCGGTAGCTATAGCAGGAGTGGAGGAGTCTGATGCGGTAGCTATAGCAGGAGTGGAGGGTTCTGATGCTGTAGCTATAGCAGGAGTGGAGGAGTCTGATGCGGTAGCTATAGCAGGAGTGGAGGAGTCTGATGCGGTAGCTATAGCAGGAGTGGAGGGTTCTGATGCTGTAGCTATAGCAGGAATGGAGGGTTCTGATGCTGTAGCTATAGCAGGAGTGGAGGGTTCTGATGCGGTAGGTATTGCAGGAACAGATGGTTCTAATGTTGCAGATATTGAAGATGTTGATGGCTCTAATGTGAAAGCTATGGCAGGAGTGGTAGGTTCCAATGCTGTAGCTATTACAGTAGTGGAGGGTTCTGACGCTGTAGACATCGTAGGAGAGGAAATTATTTCTAAAGCTGCAGACATTTCAAGGGTTGCATGCTGTAATGCTGCAGACACTGATAGTACTGGAGGTTCTGATGTTGTAGACATTGTAGGAGTAGACAATTTTGTTGCTGGAGACAGTATGTAGGAAGAGGGTTCTAGTGTAGCAACCTTTGTAGGAGCTGAGGGTTTAAATACTGTGTTCACTTTAGAATTTGGGAGTTCTAAAATTGTAGACATTCCAGGATTAGACAGTTCTGATGCCATAGCCGCTGTATGGATAGACGATTTTAATGTTGCGGAGTCTGTAGAAGTTAAAGGTTCTAATCTTGAAGACATTACAGGACCAGGGATTCTAATGCTAAAGACATTGTAGGAGTTGAGAATTGTACGACTGTAGACAAAACCTGTGCATCAGCTTTGAATATCGCGGATTCTGTAAAAGCTGAAGATTCTAACGTTGCAGACATTGTAGAAGTTGCGGGCTGGAATGCTGGCGACATTGTAGGAGCTGATGGTTTAAATACTTTAGAAACGGTAGAGACTGAGAGGACGGATGCTGTAGAAACTACATGAGCTCCAGGAGCTGAAAGGCCTGATGTTTCTGACACTGCGGGAGTAGAAAGTTCCAATGCTGTTAACTCTATGGAAGCTGAATATTCTGATCTTGACATGGTAGGAGTTGACGATTTTGATCTTGAATGCATTGTAGAAGTTGGGGTTTCTAATGTTGAAAACATTGTTGATTTTGAGTTTTCTAATGCGTTAGACATCGTGGATGTAGAGTGTTCTGATATTGTAGATATCGGAGACGTTGAGTGTTCTGATATTGTAGATATGGGAGTCGTTGAGTGTTGCAATGCTGTAAACAGTGTGGAAGCTGGGGGCTCTAGTCCTGCAGACATTGCAGGAGCTGAGACTTCTAACACAGAAGGCTTTGCCGAAACTGAGGGTTCTACAGCTACAGACGTTGTAGGAATTGGTGATTCTAGTATTTCAGACACTGCATGAAGAGAAAATTCTAATGGTGAAGACATTACACGAGCTGAAGATTCTAATGCTGGAGACATTGCCGATGCTGAAGGCTCTGATGTTGTAGACATTGCAGATGTTGAAAGTTCTAATGGTGCAGACATTGCAGGCATTGAAGGTTGTGATGGTATAAACACTGCAGAAAGTGAAGTTTTTGAATGTATAGACATTGTAGAAAGAGGAGGTTCTGATGTTGTAGACATTTTAGTAGTTGAAGGTTCTAATGGTGTCGTCATTGCAGAAAGTGAAGGCTCTGATGCTGTAGACATTGCAGAAAGCGAAGGCTCTGATGCTGTAGACATTGCAGAAAGTGAAGGCTCTGATGCTGTAGACATTGCAGAAAGTGAAGGCTCTGATGCTGTAGACATTGCAGAAAGTGAAGGCTCTGATGCTGTAGACATTGCAGAAAGTGAAGGCTCTGATGCTGTAGACATTGCAGAAAGTGAAGGCTCTGATGCTGTAGACATTGCAGAAAGTGAAGGCTCTGATGCTGTAGACATTGCAGAAAGTGAAGGCTCTGATGCTGTAGACATTGCAGAAAGTGAAGGCTCTGATGCTGTCGACATTGCAGAAAGTGAAGGCTCCGATGCTGTCGACATTGCAGAAAGTGAAGGCTCTGATGCTGTCGACATTGCAGAAAGTGAAGGCTCTGATGCTGTAGACATTGCAGAAAGCGAAGGTTCTAATAGTGTAGACACTGTAAGAATTGAAGGTTCTAGTATCCTAGACACTGCTGGAGAATAAGGCTCTAATACTGCATACACTGTAGAATAGGAGAACTCTACTTCAGCCACTCTTAGAGTTGAAGATTCTAATCTTGAAGACATGACAGGAATTGAGAGCTCTAAAGCTGAAGACATCGGATTTGAGGAAGCTAATGACACAGACTCAGAGGATTCTGATGTTGTAGACAGTGTAAAAGCTGAGGTCTTCAATGCTATAGACACTGCAGAAATAGAGGATTGTAACACTGCAGACATAGAAGGTTCTAATGCTGTGGGCTCTGTAAATACCGAAGAGTTTGATTCAGACACAGCAGAAGTTGACGGTTCTATTTCTGAAAACATTGCGGGAGTTGAGGGCTCCAGTATTGTAAGCACTGCAGGAGTTGAGGGTTCTGATGCTGTAGACATTGCAGGAGTTGAGGGTTCTGATGCTGTAGACATTGCAGGAGTTGAGGGTTCTAATGCTGTAGACATTGCAGGAGTTGAGGGTTCTAATGCTGTAGACATTGCAGGAGTTGAGGGTTCTAACAATGTAGACATTGCAGGAGTAGAGGGTTCTAACAATGTAGACATTGCAGGAGTTGAGGGTTCTAACAATGTAGACACTGCAGGAGTTGAGGGTTCTGATGCTGTAGACATTGCAGGTGTTGAGGGTTCTAACAATGTAGAAATTGCAGGAGTTGAGGGTTCTGATGCTGTAGACATTGCAGGAATTGAGGGTTCTAATGCTGTAGACATTGCAGGAGTTGAGGGTTCTAACAATGTAGACATTGCAGGAGTAGAGGGTTCTGACAATGTAGACACTGCAGGAGTTGAGGGTTCTGATGCTGTAGACATTGCAGGAGTTGAGGGTTCTGATGCTGTAGACATTGCAGGAGTTGAGGGTTCTGACAATGTAACCATTTCAGGAGTTGAGGGTTCTAATTCTGTAGACATTGCAGGAGTTGAGGGTTCTGATGCTATAGACCTTGCAGGTGTTGAGGGTTCTAGCAATATAGACATTGCAGGAGTTGAAAGATCTACTATTTGTGACACTGTTGGAACAGAGAGTGCTAAGAGTGTAGACAGTGTAGCATTGAATAATCCTGATCTAGACACAGTTGGAGTTGAAGATTCTGATCCTGCTGACATTGCTGGAATTGAGGGTTCTAGTGTTGTATGTATTGTAGACATTGAGTGTTCTATCGTTGGAGACATTGTATGCTCTAGTGTTGTAGGAACTGTAGGAGTTGAGGACACTAACCTTGTAGACATTGCAGATGTTGAGTTTTCTAATGCTGTAGACATTGCAGATGTTGAGTGTTCTAATGCTGTAGACATTGCAGATGTTGAGTGTTCTAGTGCTGTAGCCATTGTAGATGTTGAGTGTTCTAAAGCTGTAGAAATTGCAGATGTTGAGTGTTCTAATGCTATGGACATTGTAGATGTTGAGTGTTCTAGTGCTGTAGACATTGTAGATGTTGAGTGTTCTAGTGCTGTAGACATTGCAGGTGTTGAGTGTTCTGATGCTGTAGACATTGCAGATATTGAATGTTCTAATGCTGTAGACATTGTAGATGTTGAGTGTTCTAATACTGTAGATATTGCAGATGCTGAGTGTTCTAATGCTGTAGACATTGCAGATGTTGAATGTTCTAATGCTGTAGACATTGTAGATGTTGAGTGTTCTAATACTGTAGATATTGCAGATGCTGAGTGTTCTAATGCTGTAGACATTGCAGATGTTGAGTGTTCTAATACCGTAGACATAGTAGATGTTGAGTGTTCTAATGCTATAGACATTGTAGATGTTGAGTGTTCTAATATTGTGGACATTGTATGGGTTGTGGATTCTATTGCTGAAAATGTCATAGAAGCTAATGTCTCCAGAGTAACGACTGAAGAACTTTGAGACTCTAATGCTGTGGATGTCATAGAAGTCGAATACTCTGATATTTCAATCATTGATGCCATGGGCATTGTAGAAATTGAGTCATCTAATGTAGAAGTGATAGAACTTGAAGCTTGTGATAGTGTAGAACTCGAGGACTTTGATGTTGCTGATACTGGTGTCAGACTTGCAACCACTATTGTTGAGGGTTCTGTGTGAACTGAGGATCCTGCTGTTTCTGATGCTGTCAAACCTAAGGCCTCTTTTGTTGCTGTCATTGTAGGAGTTAGGTGCTCCAGTGCCGCAGATGTTGTAAACCTGGAGGTCTCAAATACTGGAGACACTGATAAA
The DNA here is from genome assembly GCA_028751875.1 of Rapana venosa. Classification (NCBI taxonomy): domain Eukaryota; kingdom Metazoa; phylum Mollusca; class Gastropoda; order Neogastropoda; family Muricidae; genus Rapana; species Rapana venosa. The sequence continues at coordinate 8,682,951 of CM054155.1, forward strand.
CTTGGAGCATCTAGTGTTGTTGGCATTGTAGAACTCGAAATCTCTTGTGTCACAGGCATAGTTGGACTTGATGACTGTGCTGTTGCAGATTCTGTAGAGCTTGAGGCCTCTACGTTTGTCAACATTATGCTTTTCGAGGATTCTGGTGTTGCAGAAATGAGGGAATTCAAAGGCTCTGTTGCAGACATTGTAGAATTGAAAGCTTCTAAGGTTGATAACTTTGTCAAACTTGAGGGCCACACGGTCGTTGATGGCTCAACACTTACTGTCTCTAGTTCTGTAGACGCTGTAGAGCCTGGTGACTCTGATGTCGTTGTCAGTGCAAAAATTGATGCCTCTGATGTTGTAGACACTGTAGAACTTAAGGACTCTGGTTCAGATGATGCAGAGATGGCTATATCTAGCGTTGCTGGTGCTGTCGAATTCAAGGGTTTCGATGTTGTAGGGCACCACAGAACTTGCTGCTTCTAATGTTTTGGTCACTGTAGATTCTGCAAATTCCAGTGTGGTTGGTATTGCAGAGCTTGACTTCTCTAATGTTGTAGATATTGTAGAGCTTGGAGATTCTAGTGTTGTAAAACTTGGGGATTCTAAAGTTGTGAGACTCTGGGATTCTGTTGTTGTTACATTTGGGGATTCTAATGTTGTAGAACTTGGAGATTCTACTGTTGTGAAACGTGGGGATTCTACTGTTGTAGAACTTGGGGATTCTAATGTTGTGGAACGTGGGGATTCTACTGTTGTAGAACTTGGGGATTCTAATGTTGTGGAGCTTGCTGATAATCTAGAACTTGTAGATTCTAAGGCTGTAGATGTGACAGAGCCTGATCCCTCTAATGTGGACACTGTAGAACTCAGAGTTTCTGATATTGTTGAAACTGCAGCACTAGAAGCTTCTGATGGCGCAGACAGTGTAAAACTTGATGATGGAAATGTTGTTGACACTGGAGAGACTGATGTCTCCAATGCTGCAGACATGACAGACTCTGAAGATTCTAGTGCTGTTGATATTGCGGAGCTTGATGCCTCTACTGTTGTACTTACAGAGCTTGAAAATTCCACTGCTGGAGACATTACAGAACTCGATGCCTCCAATGTTTCAGACATCATAGAACTGGAGGATTCAACAGGTTTAGACATTGTAACACTTGACATTACTAGGGACGTAGAATTGGCAGAACTTAAGAATTCTGTCGTGGTAGATAATGTAGAACTTAAAGATTTTGATGTTATAGATATTGTAGAACTTGAAAATTCTGATGTTGTGGACATTGTAGAGCTCCGTACCTCTAATGAAGACATCGAAAAACTCGAAGATGTTAATTTGGTCGATATTGTAGCACTTGATGTTCCCAGTGTTGTGGACATTGTAGAACTCGGGAATTCTACTGACGTAAACATTGCTGAACTCATGGCTTCTGATGATGTGGAAATCACAGAACTGGCGACCATCGGAGAAGCTGAAGCAGAAGTTTGGGAAGTTGTCGCCACAGCTGTAGAGGCTGTCTCTGTAGTGGAGGTAGTGGCTGGTGTTGAAACTAGAACTGCTGAGGATGTGGGTAAGCTGACAGTGGAAGGAAGCTCAGGCGTAACGGTTACAGTAGTTGTGGGAGCAGTTTGTGGGAAAACTGGAAGACTAACAGAAGCAGCTGTGGGGGGTATTTCAGGAGTCACAGAGTCCACACTTTCTGAAAAAGAACTCGAAACCAGCACAGTAGACTCAACACTAGCACTAGCAGATGTGGTGCTGGCTGTCAACGACACTGAATCCAACAACGTTGTCATCATGGCTGTATCAGGTGTAGAAATTGATGGAGATGTTGTCAAACTACCAGGCACAGATGCAGTAGGGGATTCAACAGACGCAGAACTATGAAGACCTACTGTCGAAGTAGCAGTAACAGAAGTTGACGACACCCTGGATTCTGACGACGAAACCGCTAGAGGAACTGTAGAAGAACTGAATTCCGAAGACAAAGCTGAAGACACAGTAGAAACTGGCAGAGAAACTGCTGAGGACGTTGGAAAAGTTGTCGTCATCAAGACTGACGCTGTGCTGACTATTCCAGAACTGACCAACACGGAGCTGGGACCAGAGCTTGCAGTCATCACACTGGAGGACACAGCGGCTGTGGACCTGCTGGACATCGTCACAGAAGGAGCTGAAATGCAGTTGGACGCATTGACTGAATCTTTAGCGTCATGGAGTCCGCAGATGATGGTGGTGTTGACGGTGAACGTTCCCAAGACTCCTGAAGCAACCTGGGTGGCCAGGAACTGGGAGACTGTGCTCCAGAAGATGTTAAACTTGGGACTGGAGTTGCTGGCCCTGCTTCTGCGAGACAGCACGTACTCCACGTCCACACTGCCGGGCCTGGCAATGAAAGGACAAGGCCATCATCATGACAGGGCACTGTTTCCCCTGTTGGGAGCAGGAGACACTTTAATGCTTATTAAAACTGTCATTTTGTTTAATTCCACTATTTTCATCATTTGACAACTTCAAAAAACGACATGGAAGTGAATGAATACAAGTATAGTTATCAAAAATGTCATTTCATTTGCTTTATTGCACCTACAATCAGTGATAGAGGAATACTTTTAAAAAAAAATAAATGACGAACTGACAAACACCCTCTGAGAAGAAACAAACAGCAGAAGTGAAAGCAAACTGGAAATGTTGGTGCTACGTGAGGTTCCTGTTCGTTACAATAATAAGAATGCTTAGTTTGTAAGTTTTGAATTTCCTTTTCTTGAATACTGTAGTAAGATAAACTAAAGGCTAAATCCCATGTCTTCCTGAATTTTAGGTTGTTGGTTTTTTATTATTTTTATTTCATGTTGTTGTTGCAAGTACATACATGTGTGACAAGTATTATTGATTGCAATGAACGGTAACCATTTCCAGTCGCATGTTCTGGATTTCAGATTGTTATCTGTAAACTGTAAAAACGTTAGACAAATTACACAAATTTAAAGATGAGTTAGCAAACATAAAGCTCTGCAGTTGTAACTGCAGATATCACATGTGACAAGAAGGAACAAACAAAACACATCCTGGTCTGACAAACTAGTAACACCAGCATGGTTATCCCCCTATCACAACTAATAACACAGTACAGTTATCACCCTATCACAACTAATAACACAGTACAGTTATCCCCCTATCACAACTAATAACACAGTACAGTTATCACCCTATCACAACTAATAACACCAGTACAGTTATCCCCCTATCACAACTAAAAACACCAGTACAGTTATCCCCCTATCACAACTAACAACACCAGTACAGTTATCGCCCTATCACAACTAATAACACCAGTACAGTTATCACCCTATCTCAACTAATAACACCAGTACAGTTATCACCCTGTCACAACTAATAGCACCAGTACAGTTATCACCCTATCACAACTAACAACACCAGTACAGTTATCACCCTGTCACAACTAATAACATCAGTACAGTTATCCCCTATCACAACCAACAACACCAGTACAGTTATCCCCCTTTCACAACTAATAACACCAGTACAGTTATCACCCTATCACAAATAAAAACACCAGTACAGTTATCACCCTATCACAACTAATAACACTAGTATAGCTATCCCCCTAACACAACTAATAACACAGTACAGTTATCACCCTATCACAACTAATAACACAGTATAGTTATCACCCTATCACAACTAATAACACAGTACAGTTATCGCCCTATCATAACTAACAACACCAGTACAGTTATCACCCTATCATAACTAACAACACCAGTACAGTTATCACCATATCACAACTAACAACACCACTACAGTTATCACTCTATCACAACTAACAACACCACTACAGTTATCACCCTATCACAACTAAAAACACCAGTACAGTTGTCACCCTATCACAACTAAAAACACCAGTACAGTTGTCACCCTATCACAACTAAAAACACCAGTACAGTTATCACCCTATCACAACTAAAAACACCAGTACAGTTATCACCCTATCACAACTAATAACACCAGTACAGTTATCACCCTATCACAACTAACAACACCAGTACAGTTATCACCCTATCACAACTAACAACACCAGTACAGTTATCACCCTATCACAACTAACAACACCAGTACAGTTATCACCCTATCACAACTAACAACACCAGTACAGTTATCACCCTATCACAACTAACAACACCAGTACAGTTATTACCCTATCACAACGAATAACACCAGTACAGTTATCACCCTATCACAACGAATAACACCAGTACAGTTATCACCCTATCACAACGAATAACACCAGTACAGTTATCACCCTATCACAACTGAAAACACCAGTACAGTTATCACCCTATCACATCCTTAAACGTTGATATTTTTCTGGTTTAAAGATGATCAATGTATACATCATCATCCTTTAAAATTACACAAAGCAACACACCGTGTACACTGTTTGACTGATAGCACTCTCAGGACAATGGAAGTAACAGCGTAAGTGTTATCATTAGAGAATCCATTTAGAATGGAATGCTACGAATGGATGGATGCATGTTGTAAACTGTTGTGTTCAGATTGCCTTCAGCCATGACAAGCTTTGTCAGTTCTTGATATCAACTAATTGCCAAGGCCTACACTAACATGTTTGTTATGTTCTAAAATGTTGTGTTCAGATTGCCTTTAGCCATGACAAGCCCTTAACATAGCAACCTGCACTCTCCTTTAATTGCGAAAAAAAAATCCTCTGAGGTCGGAGTATGGCTGCCTATATCGCGAGGTACTTAAAAACAGTCATAGACGCAAACCTCTCATTCAGTGTGCAACTTCAATCTCACAATGATTCCCAGGTGGGATGAGCCAGTCAGAGTGCACATTCTGGGTGACCCCTAGAGTGTTAAGCTGGGGAACGCACGACAACAACAATGAATGGATTAAATAAAACAAAGATTTTGTCTCCCTTCTCGGAAGGGCAGCAGGAGTCATGAAAAATGTCAACACGAAACATGTCTCCCCTGTGGTGATGACGAGGGCCTGTGAGTAGATTTTGACAGCATCCCCGACTTTCTACAAATTCTGTGCTAGGAATTCCCCTTTTCTATTCCTCTCTTTGTTTCTGCCTTGTTTGTTTTCTTCCTATCGCCCCCTCCTTTTCTACTTTCTGCCTTTTTGGTCCAGTCTCCTGTCTTTTCTCTCCAGAAAGACTTAAAAGATAACAATTCTCTCCCACGCATAAGTCGAATATGCTGGGCCTGACTTCTCAGGCGCTTAACGGCAGCTCAATGCATTTTCGCTCATATGACAGGCGACAATAGCTGCTTTCTTAGTGTTCGAAGTCCTTCGGATTAGACTATAAACCGACGTCCCATGTGCGAACGCACGCAGAACATCTTGCGCACACGTTAGAACCTGTTTCACTTTTCGGAAAAATAGGGCATTGTGTGCCGGTGGGAACAGAAGACAAATTTGACAGAACCATACGCACACGGGGACTGGATCTGAAAAAGCACATGAGGGCGTGTTCCATTATCCTCGAAATAATAATATAATAATAATAATAATAATAATAATAATAATAATAATAATAATAATAATAATAATAATAATAATAATAATAATAATGATGATGATAATAATAATAATAATAACAATAATAATAAAAATAATAATAATAATAATGTATGGAATTTATAATAGCGCTGAATATAAGAATAAATAAAAGAAATAAAAGAAAATAAAAGAAGAAGAAAGAAGAAGAAAAGAAGAAGAAGAAAAGAAAAGAAAAAGAAGAAGAAGAAGAACAAGAAGAAGAACAACAACAACAAACATTCATAATAAAAAACAGAACTTTCTAACAGTAGAAATAGACTTCATGCTAAAAATAACATCAGTCATGTCTTGTTTTGACTCTGCCAGACTGCACATTCATAGCCTATTGCATTTCTTGTCAGCATTCTCTGGAGGGTAGAGACAAACGTTGGAATAATGACCTTGTCAGCTTTGAAAAAAAAAATTAAAAACATCAGTCGCACTTGGACTCCCACCCTCATCCATATGCACATCCTCAACTCCTGTCTGGCATCTCAACCGGAGGGGGGGAGGGGGGGGGGAGGAGGGTAGAGGAAAAACAAAGGACAGGAAGAAAGAACACAATCATAAGAAATGGATAATAGTCAGTGCTCTTACCGAAAGTCTGTGACTCTGCAATCAAAGACTTCTCCCCTGGCTGGGGAATCAGAACTGTTCAGCACCGCCAGTAGCTGAAACAGAAACAGACTACACGTTATTGTTGTTGTTGATATTGTTGGTGTAGTTGTTGTTGTTGTTGTTGTTGTTTTGGTTTGTTTTGTCACAAGATATAGCGCAATATACATTCCATTATTTATTGTTATTGTTTTGTTGTTGTTATTATTATTATCATTATCATCATCATTATTATTATTATTATTATTACTATCGTCATCATCATCATCATCATCATCATCATCATCATCAGTAGTAGTAGTAGTAGTAGTAGTAGTAGTAGTAGTAGTAGTAGTAGTAGTGTTATATTATTATTATTATTATTGTTCTTATTATTCTTATTCTTTTCATTATTGTTGTTGTTGTTGTTGTTGTTGTGGTGGTGGTGGTGGTGGTGGTGGTGCGTTTCCCAGCTTAACCCTCTGGGGGTCATCACCCAGAATGTGCAGTCTGACTCACTCATCATCCCACCTGGGAGTCATTGTGAGCTTGAGATTGCACACTACTGAATAAGAAGTTTGTGTTCACGACTGCTTTTAAGTACCTTGCCATAATTATAGGCAGCCATACTCCGACTTCATAGGAGCTACCCATCATGAAATCATATCTTCCTGCTTTTTTTTTCTACGAAAAGGCTTCAAAGATACCAGTTTTCTTAATCGGACGCGCTGGGCCTGAATTGCCAGGCGCTTAACGGCAGCGCGACGCATTTTCGCTCATATGGAAGACAACAACACTTGCTGTCTGAGCGTTCGACGACGCTGACAAAGAAATCAGATCCCAGGGGCGGCATAGTCTAGTGGTTAGAGCGTTGTGCTCGTGATCTGAAGGTCCAGGTTCAAGCCTCCCCCGAAGCACAGGTTTGAGGGGATATTTCCACCTGGAGTTAACATCATTATCGACT
>CM054155.1:8692589-8695089 GCA_028751875.1 Rapana venosa
ACCCATTGACAGTTGAAGGAGAATGGAGGACGTCAAATTAATACACGCAAAGGATTTGAGACAATAGTCTGTGTCCCAAATTAACATAGCAGACATTTGAGCAATGCGTAATTGACTGACTGATTTCTTTTCGTTCCTCCGCTAGAGCTCCGAGGATCAACGATGATGAGATGATTTTGCGTAGGAACGGTTCCCCCCCCCCTCCCCCCCCCCACCCCCAACCACACCAACACACACACTACGAAGGTAGCCACATTTCGACTTGGAGGAACGAACTGATGGTGATATATTTTGTGTATGTGACCGTTTCTTTGCCCACTATGAAGGTAGCCACATTTTGACTTCGGGGAACGGAATGATGATGTGATATTTTTAATGTATGCGATCGTTTTTTGGCCAGTATGAAGGTAGCCACATTTTCACTTTGAGGAAATGACTGATTGTTTTTAATGGTTTTTAATCATTATTTACTGATGGAGCCATGTTAGCCCTCACCATTGATGACTGGAATATACATACCTCCTGTCACTATTCCTTCTGACGGCGTCTTTGTCACTGAAAATGAACGCAAAAAGGGAATAGATTCCTTTACAGTTAAAGACAGCGTGCAATAATCAGAAAGAAGAAGAAGAAGAAGAAGAAGAAGAAGAAGAAGAAGAAGAAGAAGAAAAGAAGAAGAAGAAAGAAGAAGAAGAAGAATGAAGAAGAAAAGAAGAAGAAGAAGAAGAAGAAGAAGAAGAAGAAGAAGAAGAAGAAGAAGAAGAAGAAGAAGAAGAAGAAGAAGAAGAAGAAGAAGAAGAGAAGAAAAAAAGAAGAAAAAAGAAGAAGAAAAGAAAAAGAAGAAGAAGAAGAAGAAGATATGGAATTTATATAGCGCTAAATCTTGTAAAAAAAAACAAATCGAAGCGTTTGCACTCAAATCATTTACACGCATACAACTTCACAGTCAAAGAGAAATAGCACGAAACAGCATAATGCCATCACTATCTCAAAAAGGAAACGAATACACAAAAGCACATAGAACTATTTTACATCTGCTTAGCATAATATATCGGCCCTTATGCTTTTTTGAATATGAAAGAAAATGTAAACTTTCTCAGGCTGTAATTTATCACATACCTGTAACCCAGTGAATATCTTTGTTTTATTTACCGGGCCGGGGTAGATTGGGGGGTGGGGTTAAGGGGGTAGGGGAGCAAATTTTCTGTCGTTTGTTGTTGTTGTTGTTGTTGTTGCAGGTTCCCTATACCCAGCTAATACCCGGGGGGTGACACTGGTTCACTCACCCCACCTTCCCCCTGTGGGGATGCCAGGGGCCTGTCAGTGTAAATAGCATCCCCACCTTCTGGAAATTATGTGCTAGAAATTCCCTCTTTTCTATCACTCTCTTTGTTTCTGCCTTCTTTTTTGTGGCCTCAGTTGCATGCAGGTCACGGAGCACCATCTTTTGCCTTCTTCCTTTTCTTTCTGTCACCTCTCTATCTTCTTGGTCCATTCTCCAAATTCACTAGCACACGGGGACTAGGTGTAAAAAAAAGAAAGCACAGACGTGCTTATCCCATTATCTTTGAAATGATAGAACAAATAAATAACTGTATAAACATTTAAACCATGATTTAAAACATCAATGGATCAATCATTATAGATTAAATGTCAGATGACCAGTACAAAATCATTACATATCCCATCATTAAATAATAAACCAAGCAATGGATGAAACTCATAACCACCCAACCACCCAACGAACCAGCCATCTAACCAGCCAACCAGCCAACCAACCAGCTAACCAGCCAACACACCAGGAAACCAGCCAACCAGCTAATGAACCAACCAACCAATCAACCGGTCAACAAGCCAGCCAACCAACAAGCCAACCAACTAGCCATCCAACCAGCCATTCGACCAACCAACCAGCCAACCAACTAGACAACCAACCAGAAAACCAGCCAAACATCAGCAAACCAACCAGCTAACCAGCCAACACACCTGCAAACCAGCCAACGAGCCAAAGAACCAACCAACCAACCAGACAACCAACCAGACAACCAACCGGTCAACTAGCCAACCGGTCAACCAACAGACAGAAACACTCACGTAAAATAGCCAGGGTAACAGCAGCAACGATCACTCCTAGAAGAAGCAGAAACAAAAACACTGCTAACAGGATTCTGCACGTCTGCTTCCGTTTCAGGGAATGCCGGGACAGTTTGATGTCATTTCCGCCTCCGTTTTCCTCTCTTTCCTCAAAGTCCATCTCCTGTCTCCGCTCTCTGCTCGGCTGCACAATTGTTCTCGTCGTCGTTATCATCATCATCATCATCATCATCATCATCATCATCATCATCATCATCATCATCATTATCACTATCATCATCATCGTAGTCGTCGTTGTTGTCGTCGTCATCATCATCAGGCGACATCGTTATCAGCAGCAGCAGTAGCAGCAGCAGCACCATCATCATCATCGTCATCGTAGTCGTTGTCGTCATCATCGTCTCCT
>CM054155.1:8700089-8707589 GCA_028751875.1 Rapana venosa
ACACACACACACACACACACACACACACACACACACACACAGGGTAGTAAGAAGAAGAAGAAGAAGAAGAAGAAGAAGAAGAAGAAGAAGAAGAACAAGAAGAAGAAGAACAAGAACAAGAACAAGAACAAGAACAAGAACAAGAACAAAAGAAGAAGAAGAAGAAGAACAAGAACAAGAACAAGAACAAGAAGAAGAACAAGAAGAAGAACAAGAACAAGAAGAAGAACAAGAAGAAGAAGAAGAACAAGAAGAAGAAGAAGAAGAAGCTTTATCTCGATTTTTAAAGGGTTACAGATAAGCATTCACATACTTTTTTCATCAGGCTCTTGACCTGAATAGGGACTTTAAAAACCAAAACAAACAAAAACAAAAACAAAAAATTACAAACAAACAAAAACCCCAAAACAAATCAAAAACAAAAATAATAGCACCCCCCCCCCCCCCCCCCCCCCTCCCCCACAAGAAACCACCACCACCACCAAAAGTTCAACCTATGGTTTAAGGAAAGGAGATTGATATATATTTTCAACAAACACATAATCCTTAACTGGATACATTGATAATCATTTAAGCAAAGGAGATAGATATATGTTCAACAAACACATAAACCCCGACCAACCCAAACATAAATGTCAAAACAGATGCACTGATTATAATTACATAAATCAGATAGATTGAAATGGAGAGGAGACAACAGAGAAAAGAGCAGTCCAAGCACACAAAATGATATAATTATATCAAAACATTTTCACAAACCTTTCTTTACTTTAAAACAATACTATCAATAAAATAATCAAAAGAAACTAACAACAACACACAAACACTATTTTAACAAAATTAACATTAAGATGTAACGCACCATGAAATATCCAAACAACGTGTTTTTTTAAGAATGTGTTCAAAAAAAATTCTAAATTTTCGAGAAAATAATAATATATGGAATTTATATAGCGCTGAATCTTGTAAAAGAAACAAATCGAAGCGTTTGCACTCAAATCATTTACACGCATGCAACTTTCCTCAAATAACATAAGATATTTCAAGTTTATGTACACACACACACACACACACACACACAGAAGAAACAACAATAATAACAGCAACAAGAGGAATAAGAAGAAGGGTTAAGAGAAACACACACACACACACACACACACACACACATACACACAGAAGAAACAACAACAACAACAAGAGGAATAAGAAGAAGGGTTAAGAGAAACACACACACACATACACACACACACACACACACACACACACACACACACACACACACACACACACACACACGAACGAAACAACAATAACAACAACAAGAGGAATAAGAAGAAGGGTTAAGAGAAACACACACACACATACATACATACACACACACACACACACACACACACACACACACACACACACAGAAGAAACAACAATAATAACAACAACAAGAGGAATAAGAAGAAGGGTTAAGAGAAACACACACACACACACACACACACACACACAACACACACACACACACACTCGCGCGCGCGCGAGCGCGTACGCACGCACGTACGCTCGCGCGCGAAGACGTAACATAACCTACCCTGACAGTCGGTCGGCTATCAAAGATATGTTTCCAGTTCCAAGACATGATGAAAGAAAGGTACCACCGTCACTTAACCTAAATGTCCTGTACTTCAGGTGAAACAGCTTCACAATACTTTTTCTTCACTTTTTGAATCCGCTGATACCTGCATCCCTCTAATAGTTCCATCTTTCGTCTCACTCGTTTAAAATGGGTGACATCGATCGTAACATTTTGATACGCGTTGTTTTAAATAAACGTTTGTGTATTGTTGAAATAATAAATTAAAAACCTGTGTAGAATGACGACTAGTCCATGTTGGAATGTTGAGGTTTTTCAACACTCTTCTTTTTATGGGATTTTGTTGTTGCTGTTGTTGTTATTTTGGGTGTTTTTTCCTTGCTGGTTTTGTTGTTTTTTTCTTTCTGTTTTTACTCAATCTCTTTGTTTTGTTTTTAATTCTTCATTGATTTTTGGGGGTTACTTTTCAGTTTCAGTATATACATAATTATATTCTTTCTGGTTTCATTTTAATGAGCTCGACCTCTCCTCCTCCTCCTCCTCCTCCTCCTCCTTCTTCTTTTTCTTCTTCTTCTTCTTCTTCTTCTTCTTCTTCTTTTTCTCCTCTGCCTTCTTCTTCTTCGTAACTTTTTTTTCTCGCTCACAAGTTAAAACAGTTTGATTTAAAGATAAATAAAACGTTGCGAAAGGAATTTCGGGTGAATGTTAAGAGTCCGTCATACGAAATATAACTTTTAAAAAACACACACTAACAAATGATGACAGGACACAATGGCACAATAGAGCTGTTTGACGAAAGAAAGTAGGACGAGAAAATGTGTCTGTGTATAGACTTGACCTTCCACTGTGTAACACAGTCCATTATTCGCTCTGATTGTGTAGGATTAAAGATCTTTCTCAGTCAGCCTTTTGCCTCTGGGCGCGCCACATACTTCTCTCTACACACACACACACACACACACAGATAGAGAGAAAGAGAGACAAAGAGAGAATGAGTGATCTTTGAGAGAGGCAGACAGACAGACAGACAGAGAAGGAACGAACAAAGGAATGAATGAACGAATGAATAAATGAAAGAATAAATGAATGAATGGCTTTTGATAGAGAGAGAGAGAGGAGGGGCAGACCCACACACACACCAACACATACACACACAAAAACACACACACATACACACACACACAACACAACACACAACACAACACAACACAAAATACACACACGCGCGCGCGGCACACACACACACACACACACACACACATACACACACACATACACACACACGCGCGCGCGCGCGCACGCACGTGCACGAGAGAAACAGAGACAGACAGAGACAGAGACAGAGCTCTCCTGTAAAGTGCAATTACTCGTTTATATATACTAATTTGCACACCCTTCGGATAGGTCCACTCTGTTTTCTAAGCCTTGTAATGAGATTAGCAGCTCATGGATTCAGGTCAAAACCAGCAAGCACTCAAGGTAAAGGTAAGTTAGCGGTGCAGTTACGAATCGATCTGAAGCCAACTTGCAAACCACTCTGCCAGGGAGCGGCTTAGCTTCGTGGGTAGACCCTTGTGCTCGCCAATTGACGGCCCGGGATCGAGCCACCACCGACCGTTTGAGGGGATTTTTTTTCCCTCTCTGGATTTAACGTCAGTACTGACTCCGTTTACAGGAAAGTGGGGGGTTTTATTGATAGGACTATAAAGGGAGGTCCCGTGTGCGAACACAGGGAAAAACATCTTGCACACACGTCAGGGATATAATCGTAGAGTCTGTGTATTATTATTCTTAGCAGCAGCAGCAGCAGCAGCAGCAGCAGCAGCAGCAGCAGCAGCAGCAGCAGCAGTAGTAGTAGTAGTAGTAGTAGTAGTAGCATTATAGCAGTGTTATCATCATCATCATCATCATCATCATCATCATCATCATCATCAGTAGTAGTAGTAGTAGTAGTAGTAGTAGTAGTAGTAGTAGTAGTAGTAGTCTTCTTCTTCTTCTTCTTCTTGCTACTGCTGCTGCTGCTGTTGTTTTTGTTGTTGTTGTTGTGATTATTATTGTAATTAGTAACAGCAAAGTGAGAGGCTGTATGGCCAGTGGCTTTCCCACTCATGGAATTCCACTTTACAGCTTAGTCTTTAGTGATCGACTATGACTCTCTGACTAGGAGGCTTGACTCGCACAGTCCTTATGTGCTGCAGCCCTGGGGGCTGATTGGCCTTTGGAGAACATCTCCAACGCTGACTGTCCTTATGCCCACTTGGCCAAGAGAGTGGGGATGTACTGTGGGCAAGGCATCAAATTTCTGCCCAGTTTTCAAAGCAGTAGCTGCCTCCTCTTCTGGTTTGGAGGTCATCGTCGGACACGACAGACAAACATACATCATCATCATCATTACCATCATCATTATTATTATCATCATCATCATCATCATCATCATCATCATTATTTTTTTTTTTCATTATTATTATCGTTGTTGTTGTGTGTTTTTTTATTCTTCTTCTTTTTCTTCTTCTTATTATTATATTAATTTGATTATCACCATTAAAAACCCGTTCCACCTTTCGAAGGAGTAGGCTATTGTGTGGCCGGTAGAAATGGATGGCAAAGTTTGGAAAAACGCATGCACACACAGGTGTCGTGTTTAGAACAGCATCAGGAAGTCGGAATGCGGCTATCTAAACGGTGGGTTAAAGAAAACGCTCGCATACGCAAAATATTATTAATAATAATAATAATAATAATAATAATAATAATAATAATAATAATAATAATAATAATAATAAATAATAATAATATAATAATAATAATAATAATAATAATGATAATAATAATAATGATGATGATGATGATGATGATGATGATGATGATGATGATGATGATGATGATAATAATAATAATAATAATAATAATAATAATAATAATAATAATAATAATAATAATAATAATAATAATAATAATAATAATAATAATAATGATAATAATATATGGAATTTATATAGCGCTATATCTTGCCAGAAAAACAAATCAAAGCGCTTTCATTCATCCTACTCATTCACATGCAGCCAGTTACAATTAATAGGGTGGGTTTTTTTACAAGTTCAAATGTATACACACACGCTCGCACGCACGCACGCACGAACGCACATACACGCACACTCACGCACACACATAAAGGTTGTACACTCCCGCAGGGTGATGGGGTTTTGGCTGTTGAGGGCAGGGACAAAAATGAAATGGAACAAGAGGGGAGAATCTTAGGTTTGAAATAAATGTGTCTTGAGGCCGGATTTTAAAGTGTCATAAGAAGGCTTTTGGCGAAGGGAGAGAGGGAGGTCATTCCAGATCACCAGACCAGAAACAGAGAAAGAGCGACGGCCAACAGTGGACTGGTTGAATCTAGGAATTCTTAAGCATAAGGTATCTGCAGCAGAGCGGAGGAAACGAGGAGTGTACAGGTGAAGACATTCACAGAGGTAGGAAGGTGCTGTTTTATGGAGGCATTTGTAACAGAGGGTACTGATCTTATAGTTAACTCTCTGTGGCACAGGCAGCCAGTGGAGAGATCACAAGAGAGGAGTAATGAGCTCAGATTTTTTCTTTCTGAGGACTAGGCGAGCTCTGGAGTTTTGTATACGTTGAAGGGAGTGGATAGATGATGCTGGCAGACCAGCCAGAAGAGAATTGCTATAGTCCAGTCATGAGAGAATGAGAGACGTGACTAGTTTGGATGTTGCATCAGTGGACAGGTACTTTCGAACTGCACTGATGCCCCGCAATTGATAGTAGCACGATTGGCAGGTTTGGGTGATGATATTTTGCATGGAGAGTGTGTTGTCTATAACGATCCCTAGATATTTCACAGCAGTAGATAGAGGGACAGACGTATTGCCAAATTCTATTGAAGCTGTTGTGATGGAAGAGAGTTTGTGTTTGATCCCTACAAGCAAGGCTTCGGTTTTATCTGCATTTAGCTGTAACTTGTTCTGTATCATCCAATTTTGGATATCTTGAAGGCAGTATGACATATTAATCAAGAGAGAGGGCAGATTTTCATGAGTAACACTGCTAAGAACTTGAGAGTCATCTGCATAAAAATGATGGTTAATCTGATGACGATTTATTATGTGTGAAAGAGGAGCAGTGTAGAGAGTGAAAAGAACAGAACTGATCCCTGTGGGACTCCACATTCCAATTTGGCAGGTGTTGATTGAATCTTGTTTACTGCAACTGTGTGGAATCGGTCTGTAAGGTATGAACTGAACCAGGTGAGGGTTGTGCCTTTAATACCAAAAGTTTTTTGGAGACGGGAGAGAACTGAGTGGCCTATAGTGTCGAATGCTGCAGATAAGTCAAGAAGAGTGAGAAAGGAGATTTTTCCTGAGTCAGACGCGTGTAGAAGCGTGTTTAACGTGTGTACTAGGATGGTTTCGGTGCTGTGGTTGGCGCGATAGGCAGACTGAAAAGGGGGAAGGAGACTGTTTGAATGAAGATGGCTGGTGAGTTGTATCAGAACAACTTTTTCAAGGACTTTAGAGATGAACGGTAGGTTGGATATAGGTCTATAATTCTTCAGAATGTTAGGATCGAGGTCGTGCTTTTTTAGTAGAGGTGTAACTATTGCAGTTTTGAGAGCTGTTGGAACAATTCCTGAAAGAAGTGATGAGTTTACTATTTTCGTGATAGTGGATCGGTGGTCTAGAGGTAACGCGCCTGTCTAGAAAGCGAAAAGTCCGGGTCTGAAGTGTGCGGTGGTTCGTACCCCGTTTGGACCGGAAAATTTTCCCCCATCCATTAGACCATGAGTGGTGGTCTGGGCGCTAGTCTTTCGGATGAGACGATAAACCGAGGTCCCGTGTGTTACAAGTAATTATTTAGCGCACGTAAAAAAACCCACGGCAACAAGAGAGTTGTCCCTGGCAAAATTCTTAGAAAAAGCCACTCTGATAGGGAAACAAATACAGCTGCAGAAAAAAAAGGGTGAAAGGGTGGCGCAGCGCTAAGTGGCGACGCGTTATCCCGCTCTCCCCGGGGAGAGCAGCCCGAATTTCACGGAGAGAAATCTGCCATGACTTAAAGTGGTATGAAATAAAATCTGAGCGCTTTGATTTGTTGCTTTACAAGATTCAGCGCTATATAAATTCCATACATTATTATTATTATTATAAGCTGTGGAAGGCACTGAGTGAAAAGAGAAGCAGGTATAGGATCAAGATCACATGATTTTATTGTCATTTCTTTCGGAATTGTCGCAATTTCTTTCTCGCTTGCTGGATGAAAGAAAAGGAGAGGAGTGCCAGAAAATTGGGGGTCAGATATTGCAGGCTGAAATGGAGTCTGATCCAAACTAGAGCGAATAATGCGGACTTTGTCAGAAAAGAATGCAGAAAATATAGAAGGAAGTTCAGAGTGGTCGTAGATAGAAGGCAGAGGGCTAGCCTTCGCAGATTTAAGAAGAGTGGGTGTGAGGGAAAAGATAGATTTCATAGACGTCGCATCAAGAACTTGAGAAGAGTAATACTTTGATTTTGCTGAATGGATTAATGTTTTGACTTTGTTGATTTGTTTACGAAGAAGCTGTTTGTTTATCTCAGTTTTTGTTTTTCGCCATTGCCGCTCTAGCTGTCGGCGTTTGCGTTTTGCGACCAGGATGTCATGGGTGTACCATGGTGTACAGGGCCTATTAGGAGGAGATGGTCAGTAGGAGGAGCATGCTTATCAAGAAGTTGGCTGAGGACGGTATTGTAGTGTTTAGAAGGGTCAGTATGGTCAGGGATTTGTGATAGACGTTCAGCAGCTTGGGAAAGAAAAGTTTGAATATCTATGGCCTTTAGGTTGCGACGGGTAATGCACTTCTTCTTTCTGATAGGCCTTGCAATGTTGAAGAAGAAAAGAATGGCAGAATGATCGGAAAGCAG
>CM054155.1:8712589-8738356 GCA_028751875.1 Rapana venosa
CACACTCTCACCATCATCAGTCACAGTGCCGGAGTTGGCTGCCTTTCTGCCATCGCCCCGGTCTTGGATCGTGGCGGAGTCGCCTTCTTTCAGGAGAGTCATTTCATGCCAGGACGTGGAGATCCTGGAGAGGGTCTTGGAGGCCAGCCGCCCCACCGACCTGCTCTTGCCCCTCAGGGTCCTGGCTGCAGGCTGGCGGGGTCTGGGCGGGGCCTGGGGCTGCAGGGAGGTCAAGGCCAGGGGGCGGGGTCCAGTCATCAGCCGGTTGACAGCGCCGTCCCTGCCCGCCTCCTCCTCCTCCTGCCCCCGCCCCCTGTCCTCCTCGCAAGGCCAGAAGTCTAGCGAGGGCAGCCGGGTCATCACGTGGTTCACCGCCCCCTCCCGGTCCTGCTCCAGGCTCCAGTCAGTCTCCCCGGGAAGACCCATGTTGAAGCCCATGATGATGGCTGGCTCACTGATGGTGGTGGCACGGCTCACTGATGATGGCACGGCACGACTCACTGATTGTGGCACGGCTCACTGATGATGGTGGCACGGCTCACTGATGATGATGACACGGCTCACTGATGATGACACGCCTCACTGATGATGATGACACGGCTCACTGATGATGCCGACACGACTCACTGATGATAATGGCATGGCTCACTAATGATGACACGGCTCACTGATGATGTCACGGCTCACTGATGATGTCACGGCTCACTGATGATGGCACACACGCCTCACTGATGATAATGGCATGGCTCACCGATGATGACACGGCTCACCGATGATGACACGGTTCACCGATGATGATGACACGGCTCACTAAGGATGATGGCACTGCTCACTGATGATGATGGCACGGCTCACCGATGATGATGACACGGCTCACTAATGATGACACGGCTCACTGATGATGGTCTAGATCACGCATGATAGCGTCAAGGAAGACAACTCCTTGGGCACAAGTTGCAGAGGATAATCAGTGTCAGTTGTTCGAATGTACACAGCCACAACTTGTCACAGACCTGCAATAATTATCTGACCACAACGACTGTCATGTTGGTGGTGATCATAATTTGGGAGAACAATCCGTCAACTGGTATCACACGTGGAATGTAGACCCCAGAAGATAACTATCTTTACCTTCCACTAACTGCCACACTGTAACGTTTATTTGCGTATTGAAATGCAGTGAATCTTCCTTCTTTATTTTTATTTATTTATTGATTATTGTGCTAGCGAGCATGAAACATGAAGTAGGTTCGGCCTGTAGATGATGCCTGAGACTCCCTGACTGCGGGCCATACCATGGATGAAAGATCATGTCTGATAATTATAGAGCTCTTTTCTTTTCGCTTGGTTTTGCTCTGGCTCCGGGGCTACATCTCCGAGGTTCGCCATCAGTGAGATTTGTTTGGATATGGGACTACTTGACCCCCGCCATCAAGGTAGCCGCAATCCAATTTCGGGGCCGTTGTTGTCTAAGCATGACACAAGTATGAGTGCAGGTGGGTTGTTTTTTTTTTTAAAGGATTTTGTTAATCTATTCTTACCAGCACGAAATGGTCTACTCTATTAAAAGGTGTGTGTGTGTGTAGATAGAGAGACAGAGAGATAGAGAGACAGAGAGACAGAGAAACAGAGAGATAGAGAGACAGAGAGATCGAGAGAAACAGAGAAACAGATAGATCGATCGATAGATAGATAGACACACAGACAGACAGACAGACTGATAGATCGATCGATAGATAGATCGATAGATAGATAGACAGGCAGGCAGACAGACAGACAGACAGACAGACAGACAGATAGATAGATAGATAGATAGATAGATAGATAGATAGATAGATAGATAGATAGATAGATAGATAGATAGACAGACTGGTTGATAGATAGATAGATAGATAGATAGATAGATAGATAGATAGATAGATAGATAGATAGATAGATAGATAGATAGACAGACACACAGACACACAGATACACAGATACACAGACACACAGATCTCATGTTGCAGCCTGTTTTGATGCATGGAACCCAAAGGCAGTGATGTAACTAAGAATAGTCGCTTTGCTTTTTCCAGTTATTTCATCGCTACATCTATCTGCTGTCAAACACCACGCGTTTGCTGTGAATATTGAAAACACTCTTCTTGTGGACTGTATACTTATTTATTATTCATGTATTTATTTATTCTTTTATTTCGAGGATAGTGGAATAAACACTCATGTGCTTTTTTTCATCCAGTCCCGTGTATATGCAGTTTTGCAAGTTTTTTCATCCATTCCCACCGGTACACAATGGCCTACTCTTCCGAAAAGCGGAACGGGTTTTAACGTGTGCGCAAGATGTTCTGCGTGCGTTCACACACGGGACCTCGGTTTATAGTCTCATTCGAAAGACTTTTGGGGAGATTGGAGTCGGCACTGATGTTAACTCCAGAGGAAAAATCCTCTTAACAAGAATGGAACCCGGGTGATCAGATGACGAATACATCACTCTAACCACCAGGCTATCCGTTCCGCCTATACAATGTAGTGAGCGATTTATCAGCCTAACTTGCTTATGATTTTAGAGACACTTATAGTCAGGACGTAAAGCTAGCAAAATCTCATGATTGCTTACAGATTTTTAATTATTACTTTTGATTAGTTGCTTTACAAGATTCGGTGCTACATTATTATTATCAATATTATTATTATTATTATTATTATTATTGGTAGTAGTAGTAGTAGTAGTAGTAGTAGTAGTAGTAGTAGTTGTAGTAGTTGTAGTAGTAGTAGTTGTTGTTGTAGTTGTTGTAGTAGTAGTAGTAGTAGTAGTAGTAGTAGTAGTAGTAGTAGTAGTAGTAGTAGTAGTAGTAGTAGTAGTAGTAGTAGTAGTAGTAGTAGTAGTAGTAGTAGTAGTAGTAGTAGTAGTAGTAGTAGTATCCATACGAAAGTATTTGCTGTCACAAGAAAATCGATTTTGCTTTTTTTTTTTTTAAAGAGTTTGTTTTTTTCATCCACATTCCGCTTGGTTTACTTTCTTTTATGTCCCTGATTTTAAAACAAATAAATATGAGAAAGCAACTCATCAACCTGTGAATCTCTTCTCTGCCTGCTTCTTGTCAGTTTGTTAAGGGAAGCCCCTAAGTACCCAGGAAAAGACCATTAAACAATCACAGCCCATATCACATTCCACTTCTTTTAAGAATTTTTTTTTAAAGTCTACTCGTAAGACTTTTTTTTTAAAAAGGTAGAATTATGTAACTAACAAACAAGATCATAAATACATGACTTTTTCCCTCCTTCTTTGTCAAGTTTAACTTTCAAATGCCAGCTCTTCCCCAAAGACGGAATGCAGCTACGTCAATGGTGAGCAGAGGTGATGGCATACACAGCATCTCACCATTGGTAAATGGTGCCAATGCCGTAACTCTCATGAAGATAGAAATGTTGTATCTCTTATCTACAGGTTTAAGCTCAATGCTTTAAGAACTAAATTTTCCACCAACAACAAAAAAGCAACATATATCTGGGGTGTAAATATTACCATTGCTCGCATTCTTTTACAACGTAGAGATTTGAAAAACCTTTTACCATGTTTTCACAGTCTGTTGCTTAGAGCAAATTCTAAAAGACATTCCATCAGTGAAAGAAATTATTTTGTCAATACATCACAGTCTACTATCACATTCTTACAGTGTAATGATTTTTCCTAGTTATACTTGTCATTATGTCACAGTCCTACTATCTATCACATTCTTACAGTTAATAATTTTTACTAGTTATACTTGTCATTATGTCACAGTCCTACTATCTATCACATTCTTACAGTTAATAATTTTTACTAGTTATACTTTTCATTATGTCACAGTCTACTATCAGATTCCTACAGTTAATGATTTTTACTAGTTATACTTGTCATTATGTCACAGTCCTACTATCTATCACATTCTTACAGTTAATGATTTTTACTAGTTATACTTGTCATTACATCACAGTCTTCTATCAGATTCTTACAGTGTAATGATTGTTACTAGTTATACTTGTCATTATGTCACAGTCTACTATCAGATTCCTACAGTTAATGATTGTTACTAGTTATACTTGTCATTATGTCACAGTCTACTATCAGATTCCTACAGTTAATGATTTTTACTAGTTATAGTTGTCATTATATCACAGTCTACTATCAGATTCCTACATTTAATGATTTTTACTAGTTATACTTGTCATTAAGTCACAGTCTACTGTGGACGGGATAGCCTAGTGGTTAGAACATTGCGCTCGCAATCTGACGACCCGGGTTCGATTCCCGTTCAAGGGGATATTTTCCCTGGAGTTAACATCAGTGCAGACTCCACTCTCACTAAAAGGCTTTCGGATGAGACTATAAACCGAGGCCCCGTGTGCGAACGCACGTATAACATCTTGCGCACACATTAAATCTTGTTCCGCTTTTCGTAAGAGTAGGCCATTGTGTGCCGGTGGGAACAGGTGACAGAATCAACAAAACCGCATACACACGGGGACTGGATGTAAAAAAGCACAGAAGTGCTTATTCCATTATCCTCGATATAAAAGAATAAAATTTTAAAAAATTAAATTAAAAAAACCAGTCCTACTATCAGATTCTTACAGTGTAATGATTTTTACAACATGAATTACAAAGTTAATGTTTCAGCTGTTATTTCTTTCTGTTCAACATTCTTGATTCATGGTTTTAAATCTTTTTTTTTTAATTGTTGTTTAAATCGGATAATTAGTTATGTACACACACCAGCCCCCCCCCCCCCCCCCCCCCTACACACACACACACACACACACACACACACACACTCACACACACTTTCCGTCTGATATTACCAATTGGCTTTTATAACATTGTGTTCCCAATTGGTGTGTGAGTGTGTGTGTGTGTGTGTGTGTGTGTGTGTGTGTGTGTGTGTGTGTGTGTGTGTGTGTGTTTTGTGCGTGTGCGTGTGTTTTATGACATTTTTATTTGAAGTTATTTTGGAATGTTTTCATCAATATGAAGTGCCACATTTTTGTGTCTTTCGAGATGGTGATTCGTATCAATCTGCCTGTCAGTACTGTAATTGCCCTGATTAAAGTGTCTTGACATAACTTGACTTAGCGAAAGGACTTTACACTGAAGAACTAACTAACCACTGGTTAAAGATGGAGCTCTAGCCGAGGAACGAAAAAAAAAAGGCACCTCGAAAATGAATGAAATCCACAGCCACCAAAATCCTGTGCTGCATAAAGAACAACGGGGTCACACCTCTAGCTTTCACAGTAATGCTGTCCAGCGATGTTAAGAAACTGGAGACATAGCAGTTCCATTTCCATTCATTCTCATTCACAGTTTAGGCACAGAAGCTTGCACACACCCTATTGATTTTCTCTCATTTCTAGTCACCCGTCTCCAAACTGATGAAATATGTGTGCGATATTTTGTTTCCAAGTTATCTTGGTATGTTTCAACCAATGTTACCTTTTCTGTGTCTTTGAAGATTATGATTCGTATCAACATAGCCTGTCAATATTGTAATGACCCCTTCATGGGATGAGGGTTAAAGTGTTTTTGACTTTGATTTTGAAGATAAACAAACTACTAAAGAAAAGGAAAAAAAAAAAAAAGAAAACCACACACTCGTACACACACACACCAACAACACTTCACGTCCATAGTCACATAGTGTCTGACTCCAAACACGGACACCATCCTCATCACTTGACCACACCTTTCTCCTGCTACTGCCCACAGTCATGTCCATTGATCTCAAAGACACTTACCCCCCCCCCTCCCCTGCCCACCCATCGCCACCCCCCTTCCCCCCCCCCCACACCTCATCACCCCCCCCACACACACACACACACCTCATCACCCCCCCTCCCTCCCTATCCCTTTCTGCCAATCTTCTGGCCAATCCTAAAAATGCGGAAAACATCGGCATTAGTACTGGCTTGACCTTTGGCCCCGGGGTCAAGAGGTTGGCTGATCAGCGTGGTGTCAGAGGCTGGGAATAAGAGGGGGGGGGGGGGGGGGGGAGCACTGAGCTGGTTGATACTGAGGGTTGGATGGAGGGAGAGTGTGTGTGTGGGGGGGGGACGGAGAGAGGGATGGAAGGAGGGGAAGGAGGGGAAGGGAAGGACGTATGCTGTGTGTGTGTGGGAGGGGGGGGGGGTGTATAGGTGTTGTGTGTGTGTTATTTATTTATTTTTTTATTTCATTCTTTCATTTCGGGGGATAATGGAACAAGCACTCGTGTGCTTTTTTTTTACATCCAGTCCCCGTGTGTATGCAGTTTGTAAATGTTGTCATCCGTTCCCACCGTTTCCCACCGAAACACACACACACACACACACACACACACACACACACACTCATACTGAAACACACACACCACACACACACACACACACTGAAACATACACACACACCTTCATTCTTTTAATTCTAATTCTTCATTCTTTTAATGCATAAACTTTTCCAAAAGTGTTGGACTGAAGGTGCAATGCCAATGAACTGGAAGCAGTCTATTATTGTTCCCATTCATAAGCAAGCAAAGCCTAAAACTGATAAAACTAGCTATAGGCCCATAGCACTGACTTCTAACATTGGTAAGCTTATGGAGAAAATTATTCTAAAGAGGCTTGTGTATTAGTATCAGAAAAATAACGTAATTCCTGTCAATCAAGCAGGATTTCAAAAAGGTAGCTCAGCAATTGATAACGTATTTAAACTAAAAACACAGGTCAAACAACAATTTGCGAGAAGAAAAAATCTACTCGCAACATTTTTTGATGTAAAGAAAGCCTACGACCAAGTTTGGCATGCTAAATTGCTGCATAAACTGAAAACTATTGGCATTTCTGGGCATTTTTTCTATTATATTAAAAGCTTTTTATGTAACAGAAGTATGCAAGTGAGAGTAGGGAATGCATATTCAAACTTTAGGTCATTGCATATGGGTTTACCTCAGGGTTCAGTTATAGCCCCTTTTCTGTTTAATATATTGCTGTATGATTTACCCACAAAACTGTCTAAAGACGTTGTTCTGGTGCAATATGCTGATGATATATGTATATGGGTGAATGTCACTATGAAGCGTGCTACAACAAAGAGGATGATAAACTATACCAGAACAGTATATCAAAAAGAGCTAGATAATTTACATAAATATATTTTTGAAAATGGCCTGACATTATCTACTGAAAAAACGCACATTATGCTTTTTAATAATGGCAATGATCCAGATACACTGCCACAGTTTACGATTGGAGGGGAGCCAATTCAGTATAAAAATATGGTAAAATTTTTAGGCATTTAACATACATCAAAATTAACTTGGAATGCTCATATTGAATACATTTTAACAAAAGCAAGGAAATGCATTAATTTTCTTAAAATGGTCTGCAGACAGTCCTGGGGACAAGATATCTTCACTCTTAAATGCTTGTCTAAGTCACTTGTACGTTCCAAACTGTCTTATGGACTAGAAGTCTTTTTCAGTGCTCCTAATTATTTACTTTAAAAACTCCGAAGTATAGATTGTAAGGTGTACAAACTTGCACTTGGTGTACCATTCCATGCAACCACTATAGAAACTTACAAGGAAATTGGGGAACTTCCCCATGCCGAATACCGACAACTTTCATGCGCCAAATACATGTTACGGAGCACGAATGGTGAAAATTTTGTCTGTAGTGAATTAAAAGTTCAAGCAGAAACGAATTTTCCAAAAAGAGCTAAACAAATTTCGTGTTTAATGCCTATTGGCACTTATGTATCAGATCTCTTTCAAAAATCTAAACTTAATAAATATGATTTAGAAACACAAAAAGAAGCTTTACCATGTCCTTCATGGGAGATGAATAAAGCCTGTTTTGATATAGAATATATTAATGAAAAAAATGAAAATCAAAACATCATGGTTGCAGATGTTCAGTCGCATATTGAAAATAAGTATGCTGACTACTTAAAAGTTTATACTGATAGAAAATCATGACACAGGCTATGCATTTGTCATACCAGCACTTAAAATTGAGAAATCGTACTATCTTCGTAAACATCAATCAATATTGACAGCTCAACTTATTGCAGTTCTTATGGCTCTTAACTATATTCTTGATTTTCCATTTTCTTTCTTTCATATCTTACTTTGTGTTGTCTCCAAGTCAGTATTGTATGCTATAAAATCCCCAAACTTCATGAAGGTCTCCAGAATTATTTTTGAAATTTAATATGTCACACACCTCCTTAGTTTAATAGGTATTCCTGTTTCTTTTTGTTGGGTGCCTTCTCACGTTGGAATTTTTTCAAATGAGTGGGCTGACAGAGCTGAAAAAAAGGGGGCAGGACATGATGTGGAATCGATAGAACTGGATGTTCCCTTGTCTCTACAGGAAGGATACCGTATATTAGAACAAACTTCATGGGGTAAGTTTAAAGAATCTGATCAATTCAAGGAACGATATTTTAAAAGTTGTCTGACCACTGCCCATATTTCTTGTTATATGGATCCTTCTCAAATAGATTCGCGTTTTATAACCGTGAGAAGGGTTAATTCACTATATTTTAGAATGAAGTTAAATGCATTCCTTACAAAATTTTGTAAACATGTTAGATGTCTATGTGGGGATCATATTTCCAATACTCATATCATATTTGATTGCCCTATTGTAAGACCTTTTTTACCTAAATTTTCTGAACAGTCTCTGGAAAATGTATTTGAAAATTCGAAGCTAGCCTTTGCCATTGCCAGATGTTTATTGCATAGTCCACTTGAATATTTATTGTAGTTACATTATTATTTCATGTTTCCACATTGTTGAGTTTATATTTTGCTCCTGTTTAAAAGTATTATTATTACTTTTTTAGGTTGGTTTGAGGGGTTTTTTTGGGGGTGTTGTGGGGGGTTTTTGGGGGGGGGGTTTGGGGGGGGGGTTGTTTTGTTTTGGGGGTGTGGTTTGTTTTTTTTGTTTTGTTTTTTTTGGGGGGGTGTTAATACCAACATTGATGCTATTTCTTAACCTTTCTCCTTCCACTCCTTCTTCTCCCTCTTTTACTTCCATAACACTTTCTATTTCCCTCGTGTAATATCACTTAGAGTGAACAGACGTTAAATTGAAGACAACAACACACACACACTGAAACACACACACACACACACTGAAACACACACACACACACACACCACACACACACACACACTGAAACACACACACACACACACACACACACACTGAAACACACACACACACACACACACACACACACACACACACACACACACACACGATCCTGAACCAAACACAAAGTGGGATAGAAAGAGGAATTGCAATGGCCACACAAAATAGCCATCTATCCCTTTTCCATGGTAAACCATGTTGCTGACATCATCACTTTCTGTGCATTCTGTTTTCCGTTTCAGATTTTAACCATTGCACCAACATGAAACAAGATTCTGCCTCTGTGTGTGTGTGTGTGTGTGTGTGTGTGTGTGTGTGTGTGTGTGTGTGTGTGTGTGTGTGTGTGTGTGTGTTTGTGTGTGTGTGGAGGGGGGGGAATCAAAAGTCTCCAGCAATACTGTTAATTAGCACGAAATATGTTTCCAATAATAAAGATGAACACAAAAAAATGCTTCCAATAATAAAGATATCTCACTGATCAACAGCAACAAGTATTGTGAATTTTTATCACCTGACCTTTGTTTTGTATATGTCACCTACAACACCTGCCATGGAGAAGAAGAAGAATTGGGAAGAATTGCGAAGAAGAAGAAGAATTGGGAAGAATTGCGAAGAAGAAGAAGAAGAATTGCGAAGAATTGCGAAGAAGGAGAAGAATTGCAAAGAAATTTGCGAAGAAGAAGAACTGCGAAGAAGAAGACATTGCGAAAAGAAAAACCCGCAAAGAAGAAGAAGAAGAAGAAGATTGAAGAAGAAGAAGAAAAATTGCGAAGAAAAGAATTGCGAAGAAGAAGAAGAAGAAGAAGAACAACCAACACACCAACAACAACAAACAACAGAACAACAACAGAACAAAGCAAAGAGAACAAGACAACAAAAGAAAGAACAAGAAGCAAAATAATCTGACATCCAGTATTTTTAGAACCTTCACACATCCTTCTTGCTGCAGCCAAACCAAAGGGTTTAAATTGGCGAACCAAAGGGAGCTAAATCGCTTGCGCTTTTCTTGGTGAGTGGACAGGTCTTGATTGCGCTCTTTCGCTGTCGGCCAGCCGATTCTGTGTCTGGTTTCTTGGCCTTTCTAACTCTGATCGGGAAAGTATGAAGTCTTCTGTGTTGCTTGTACTATCTGCTTTCCTTTACCTGTCACAACATCGGTCCTCGTTATAGCTATGTCTGTGCTGTCAGTCAGTGTTGTATTTCCGTGTGTCTCTTCCGACTGTGTCTGTCTGTCGTTCTCCTGTCAAGTCTGCTCTGGAATATCTCGTCACTGAATTTCGAACTCATCATCTAGTATGAGTCCTCATCTTCCATCCAATAACTACTGTGTGTGATCTCTGTCATATATCTGTTCTTAAAAAAAAATAATTTAAATCGAGGATAAGAAATAACACTTATGCTTTTTTAATCTAGCACCGTGTGAATGCGTTTTCTAAATTGTCATCTGTTCACAACCGGCACAAATGGCCTTACTCTTACGAAAGCGAACAGGATTTTAACGTCGTGCGCAGCATGTCGTGTTCCTGTGTGTCTAGCTCTCTTCTCTCTTTCATACCAAAATAACGTTGGTTTATATGTAGCTTGAAATTATTAGTTGTGATATCAAATGTTTATGTTTGCTTGAAATTATCTATTTGTGATTATCAAAGTGTTTATGTTTGCTTGAATTATTAGTTGTGTTATCTAATGTTTTCTGTTCTTGAAATTATTATTGATTATCAAAGTTTTATGTTTGCTTGAAATTTCTTATTGTGTTTTCAAAGTGTTTATGGTTTGCTTGAAATTATTAGTTTGTTTTACAAAAATGAATTTATGTTTGCTTGAAATAATTAGCTTGTGTTTATCAAATGTTATGTTTGCGTGAAATATTAGTTGTGTTATCTAAAGTGTTATTGTTGCTTGAATATTATTGTGATTAATCGGAAGTGTTTATGTTTGCTTGAAATTATTAGTTGTGATTTTCAAAGTGTTTTTGTTTGCTTAAATTATTAGTTGATTAATCAAACGCTTTGATTTGTCTCTGCTGAATAGCCTATATAAATTCCATTTTCTTCTTATTTCTTCGTTTCTTCTAGTTTTTTATTATTTTATTATTATTAATCATTATTATTATTATTATTTTTTTTTATTTTATTTTCAAATAGTCCTTTTCTCAGGACAAGGGCGATGAAAAAATTGAATACATGTACTTATTGTTACCCTTGGGAATAAAGATTACAACTCAGTAAATCAATCAGTCAAATCTTTTCTCTCTACTTCTCTTCTCTCTCGATCATCTCCAACTAACTCTCATCTCTCTCTCTCTCTCTCTCTCTCTCTCTCTCTCTCTCTCTCTCTCTCCTCTCTCTCTCTCTCTCTCTCTCTCTCTGTACGTGAAACAGAGAATGTGTGTGTGTGTGCATGCGCGCGCACATGCGCGCGTGTCTTGAATGCTTCAACCGATTATGATAATACATAAGTGTGTGGGAAAATGGTTGTGCAAAAATGACAGGACTGTTGTGCGTTGTCTACCTGTGCCTACATTTTTGCTGACAGTTATGTAGCAGTGTTTTTTGTGTCTTCCATATATTGCGACGACCTTTTCCTTTGTCTTCTTCTTCTTCTTCTTTCTTCTTCTTTCTTTTCTTCTTCTTCTTCGCATTCTTCTTCTTCTTCTTCTTCTTCGCAATTCTTCTTCTTCTTCGCAATTCTTCTTCTTCGCATTCTTCTTCTTCTTCTCTCTTCGCAATGCTTCTTCTTCTTCTTCTTCTTTTCTTCTTCTTCTTCGCAATTAGTCTTCTTCTTCTTCTTCTTTCTCCGCCTCCTCCTTCTTCTTTCTTTCTTTCTTCTTCTTCTTCGCAATTCTGCGCAATTCTTCGAAATTCTTCTCCTCAAAATTCTTCTTCTTCTTCTTCTGCAATTTTCTTCGCAATTCCTTCTTCTTCGCAATTCTTCCTCAAGTCTTCTTCTTTCTTCTTCTTCTTCTTCTTTCTTTCTTCTTCTTCTTCTCCTTCTTTCTTCTTGTTCTTCTTTTTCTGGCTTACAAACGTCACAGAGTTCTTGATTCATCTCTCTCTAGAATCAGTCCTGTAGTTTTCCTCCTTAGCTTAAGAACTTGAAAACCACGATCCTGTCTGTTATCTTCCTAATCAGTCTTTTCTTCGTCTCTGATTCGTGGTCTGAACAATACCAACACAATAATGATAATTATCGTTGACAACAACACCACTTGCCATCATCACTACCCCAACAGCGAAACCATTTTTCCTTGTTATCGTGTTTACTTTTCATTTTTCCTTTTGTGCATATTTCCGCGCGCGCGTCGCATCCAGCCGGAACACGACGACGCGACGCACAAGCATACACCCAAATTAAAACTATCACACACACGCTACACTATTTCCTTTCTATTAAGATTTTTAAAGCTCTGCCAATCCACGAAAGCCATATAGGGCTGTCTGTCACTCAATCAGTTGTTCAGGCGGCTGATGTAATTCCACTTCAAGTTCAAATCAACACTCCTAAACCTTCAAAAGAATTATATAAACACTGTCCTTCATTTGGGGCAAAAAACTACATTAAATTTCAAATACCAAATCACTTCATTCCTTTAAGTTAAAACCAGCGTGTGAGGAAGCCAGCATTCCTCTTAATTTATCATCCCCAGATTTCCAACCAAACCTACAAAAGAGTTTTTTTAAATAATGAACAAAAATATACATCAAAACACCCCAACGCGCAAAATGACAGCATCAGAATGACACCCTGTGCCCACATTTAAACATCCTACCTGGCTGCCAAACAAAACAACACAGCAAAACCTAAATGAACATAATATTGTTTGAAAGATACGCGCGAAAAAGGGCAGTAAAAATGGACTGGAGTTTAAATATGGCAATAGAGATGAATAGAAAGGCAGTTAAAGACACGAAACAAGAGAGAATGATTAAAATGAAATTTCAGCACAGATCACCAGAAGTGAATGCCATTTACACTGAAGACGTCCCACGCGCGCGCCACACAAACATAATAATTTAAAATATATAATTACAAAACTAAAATAATCATAATAATTAATAATGGATTAATAACTATAATTATAAGCCTACTACCTTACATCAAAATATAATACATGTCTATGGGGAAAATACATTAAACAATACCTAAACACTTCATTCCTAAGTTAATAAACAGCTGTGCTGAAGCCACCACTCTTATTATCATCCCCAGATAACAAAAACAAACTTTAAAAAAGAATTTTTTTAATAATGAACAAAATATACATTAAAAATGCCCCACGGGCAAATGACAGTGCAGAATGAACATCCTGTGCCCATCCCAGTGTTTAACATCACTACCTGGCTGCCAGAACAAAAGAACACAGGCAAAATGTCCTATAATGAAAACAAAATATTGTTTGAAAGATATGCGCGAAAAAGGGCAGAAAAATGGACTGGGAAGGTAGACAATAGGCAATAGAGATGATAGAAAGGTCAGGAGAAAGGCAGAAACCAAGAGAGAAAGATAGAAAAGTGGAAATTTCTAGCACAGAATTTCCAGAAGGTGGAATGCCATTTATACTGAAAGAGTCTCAGGCGCGCACACAAACATAATAATAGTAATAATAATAATAATAATAATAATAATAATAATAATAATAATAATAATAATAATAATAATAAATGGAATGGAATGAATAAATAGAATTTATATAGCGATATATCTTGCAAATACAAATCAGACAGACATATATACATATTTACGTACATACATACATACACAAACACATACACACACGTACATACAATAACAAACTCTCTCTCTCCCTCTCTCTCTCTCTCTCTCCCCTCTCTCTCTCTCTCTCTCTCTCTCTCTCTCTCTCTCTCTCTCTCTCTCTCTCTCTCTCTCTCCTCTCCTCTCCTCTCCTCTCCTTTCCTTTCCTCTCCACTCCTCATGCCCTTTGTCTTGTCTAATTCAATAGATTTTATCATGGATGTTGTTTTTATTGCAGTTAGAGATGAGATTATTAGTACTATTATAAGCGATACTGTTTTAGTATGATATTGTTTTTAGTTTGATAGTCCAGTGGATTATGGGCTTTTGAATTATGTATCGTATAGGGGTTCTACTTGTTTGAATATTTGTCTTTTTTTTTTAAACTATTAATTTGATTGAAGGTGTATTTCCACTTCCCCCTTGATACTCCTCCCCCACCCCCATCCTTTCCAATGCTTTTCTGTTATCATGGTTATGTTGTTGTCTCATGGTGATGGGGATCATTTGTTATATTGTGGTCTCATGGTGATGGGCAATTGTTATAATTGTATCTCTATTATGATAATCATTATTATAATCTTATTTGCCTTATCTTGCTTTGGTAGCTATTGTGTCAATATGTCATTTTTTAAAAGCGCTATTTGAAAAGTATGAACGCAAAAAAGCACACGTTTGCTGGGTGGAGGAGGAGAGGAGGGAGGTCATTGAAGGTAATATTGTCAGTAATGACGAATGCCTAGTATTTTCTAACGTTTTATTCTTGTACCTTTTTACTATCTAAAGTATAAACGTGAAAGAATAGATGTAACAGTAGGTGAAGTAGTTTGTTTGTCCTGACGTTTTATGATTTTCCTTTTTAATTCTTAAAACATTTTTATTTAAATGTGTGTGTGGACGTGAGCGCGCACGCGCTCAGGCGTGCATGAGTATGTGTGTGCATGTATATGTATATGTGGTAATTTGTATTTTCAATGTATCTCCTTATCGATTTTTTCCTCTTTTTTTACTGGTTTAATTTAACGGTAAATGATGCAATAATGTAATGTCTTAGTATAATCATTACGAAATTTGTTCTTAGATAGATGGCTTGATGAAAAAAAGCAAATGCATTGCTTATTCAATGTACCATCTGGAAATAAAATTTTGACTTGACTTGACATACACACACACACACACACACACACATAAAAACACACACGCACGCGCACACACATACACACACACACACACACACACACACACACACACACACACACACACACACACACACACACACACACACACACACACGAAAACACAACATATTTCAGAAATAAAACACACAAGAAACAACGCCTCAACAATCCACCAATAAATAAAAAGTTATTACCACTACCGCCCCCACCAATACCACATCACCACCACCACCACACACACCAACACTACTACCACCATCACCGCTGCCACCACCACCACCACCACACACACCAACACACACACACCACCACCACACACACCAACACACACACCACCACCACCACACACACCAACACACACACCAACACCACCACCAACAACAACAACAACAATACAATCTCACCTTGCTATAAAACCGTCTTGTCCAAGAAGATGAAGCCATGTTGAACTCAAGCCTTTGTTGGTTGTACTGTCTTTCTATTTAGTCAGAAACCAAACGAATTTTCCCTCCAACACGACACACTGCAGTTCTCCTTCACACTCATCTTGTCATGGATCCTTTCCCTTTTGAAGCAGTCCTAGGCAAGCTGACAGTAAAAGAGACGTTTGGTGGATTTTTTTTTACCCCTGATAATTTGTAACACAGAATCTACAGTTTAAGTTGACAAAGCTGGGATGTAGTTCTTACACACAAAAAGAGTGAAAGTCAATGTACGTGACGAAGCTGAAATAAAAATGTGACGTTCCACCACGAAATGAATTGTTTTGCATCAGAGCCACTTTTGCGCTAGGAGCCATTTTAGGCAGGTGGGGGGTCAGGATTTTGATTCTGAGATTTTTTGTTGATTATAAAACTATAGCCATTATTCAACCTAGTACTGAAATATCAAGGCGTAATGTTGTTTCTTTTGCTTTAAAATATGTTTTTAAAAAACACAACTCTTTATTATGATCATCTGATAGGATGCTTAACTTGTCAATTTCTAATTTTGTCACGTCATGCATGTGTACCATTTTAATTTGTAATAACTTTTCATAAAATTGTCCTATTTTCAATTTT
This sequence comes from Rapana venosa, assembly GCA_028751875.1. NCBI lineage: Eukaryota > Metazoa > Mollusca > Gastropoda > Neogastropoda > Muricidae > Rapana > Rapana venosa. Next base: position 8,728,752 of record CM054155.1, read on the forward strand.
TATTTTATTGAATAGTCTTTTTTAAAAATTGCCGATTAATAATATGTCATTATCTAAACATTGACCTCATGATGTGGTCTAGTGTCACAAGGAAGCTGTAGCTTGATACCTAACTTTCCCCTGCTGTATGGTTGTCTGCTTTTGATGTCTGTGTATTGAATAAACAATGTGTACACCAAGCTACCATACCACGCGCTGAACACTACTGCAGTTCTTATCGAGTATAAAGTATTTTCAACGTGTGGGTTGTTTTTTTTAATTTCTCAATGAATATTTGGCGCGATACTTTTGGTTCTGAGGGTAAATTCTTCAGACGTGCCCTGGAGAAGTTTAAAGAAATAAATGGCAGAGGGTAGATCGTCTGATAAAGTATAGTAGCGTTAAGCCTTCGTCATTGACTGGGATTGGGAGGTGAGGTGGGGGGGGGGGAGTAGATTTTGTATGTGTTGTGTGTGTGTGTGTGTGTGTGTTGTGTGTGTGTGTGTGTGTGTTTGTGTGTGTGTGTGTGTGTGTGTGTGTGTGTGTGTGTGTGTGTGTGTGTGTGTGTGTGTGTGTGTGTGTGTGTGTGTGTGTGTGTGTGTGTGTGTGTGTGTGTGTGTGTGTGTGCGCGCATGAATGTATGTATGTGTGAGTGAGAGAGAGAGAGAAGGGGGAACTTTAACTACGAGCGCTTATGCACGCAACTCCATATCAGTTTGGTTTAAATAAAGTTTATTCATTAATAAGTAAGAAACAAGCATACCATAATAAACATAATCAGCATAGCAGCAACAAGCAAGTAGCTTATGTTGTACTCAAGTGCAACATCAACATTCATATGGCGACTGATAATCAATACACTGATCAAGAGAGGTAGAAGGGAAAAAAGACCGAACAGAATAGTAACAGCATCAATATGTAGAGATAATAAAATAACTAAAAATTCCACCAAAGGCATGTCTATAGCATAAATAGGCAATCGTTTGGAAAACTTCCAGAATCCAACACTGTTCAACTCATCCAGATGATTAGCTCATGAAAAAGGAAATGATGGGGGGGAAAAGACTAACCACAAGACAGACACAAACAAACAACAAGCTACAGGATGAAATGAAAGAACGAAACAAACAAACAAACAAAAGAAAACAAACGGAGAAACAGATCAGCCAGCTGACAATGAACAGTCAAAACATCAAAACAAGCAAACCAACAGTCCTACAACAGACAAAAACCAGAGCGATTAGTTGGAGCAGGTAGAGAAATGTTCAGCAATACAAAGGTTAGTCAAACACGGAGTGTATAGACACCAGATATACTAAATCAATTGTACATGTTGATTTGACCAAAATAATTAGAAGCGCTTTGAATAAAAAGTAAAACAATGTACAGTTTTAAAGATGAGGGTATTTGTTTCACGTGAAAGGTCAGTGCTGCCTGATAAGAGAATTTGCACACATAGATAGTTGGGAGACAGGGTTGAAATTGTATTTCTCCGAGCAAGATTGTAATGTGGACAGTAAAGCAGGTAGTGTTCAGCTGTCTCAAGGGCATTGCCACAATCACATCCTGGATCATTTTCTATATGACGGTTCAACTTGTCCATCTTCAAATCACAATACCCAGACGTAGGCGACAATGAAATACCTGCTCCCTCCTCTCCCTTAAATAAAAATAGGTGGGCACCACAGCATCCTCAGCTGACAAATGCCGTTTTAACAGGCTTAAAGAGTTACAGTTTTTTATAATCAGGTAAAGAATTCCAGTGGTTAATAATAGAGGGACTGAAAGGTTTACGATATAATTCTGTATTACATGTTGGCACACTGTGCTGTAGGGGTCTCCGTCTGTGATAAGGATGTCTGTCAGAAACCAAACCTGGGACTAGATCAGATAGATAGCCAGGACGTAAGTTGTTCAACATTTTGTAATACTGAATCAGTTTGTGGCTGGTTCTCCTTTCCTTAAGAGAGCAGAAGCCAGACTCACGATATATTTTTTCGTGGTTTGTTCCTTGAACAGCTCCAATAATTGTTCTTAATGCTTTGAGATGCAAGGCCTCCAATGACTCAGATAGTGTTACAGTGCAATTATCCCATGCGGTGTCGGCATAGTCAAAATGTGGCAAAATAAAAGATTTATACATTATTTCAAGGGCTTTTCTATTAAGCTTGTATTTGTAAGTCTTTAGACAAGAAACCAGCATGGTAACAGTATTAATAATGTTTTTAATGTGGTCGTCCCATTTGCAGTTTCCTTGGAGAACAATACCCAAGTGTTTATGCTTGTCAGTACTCTCGAGGGGATTCAAATCAAATGATAAAGGTAGGAATGTGTCATCATTTCGGTGAAAGTTTAACAATTTTGTTTTTTCAGCATTAAAGTTTACTTTCCAGCGCTTGGCCCAGGCACACATCTTCCTAAGATCAAAATTAAGTATGTCAGCACAGATGTTTGGGTCATTTAGTGCCAAAGAAATGCTAGCAGCAAATAATTTAATATCACACTGAATGTCATTAACAATATTGTTTATATAAATAAGGAATAAAAGTGGGCCTAATATCGATCCCTGTGATACGCCTGCAACTACTTTTTTTTAATCGGATTTATCACCTTTAATGATACGATCAGACAGGTAATCAGTAAACCACTCCAAGAGTTTACCACAAAATTAATGCCACTTGCATTTAATTTGTATAAAAGACCTTTGTGCCAGACGCGATCAAACGCTTTGGATATATCAAAATAAACAGCTTGCATTGTGATTCCACGATCCATTGCGGAACAGACATTATTGTAAATACACAGTAGTTGGCTTACAGTGGAATCACCACAGGTAAAACCTGACTGGGAGGGGGATAGAATACTATTACTTGAAAGAAATGAATATACTGTTTTATGTACACATCTTTCCAATATTTTACCAACACAACTCAGCAATGAAATTGGTCGGTAGTTGTTGCATACATCTTTGGAAGATTTTTTATGTAGAGGATTTACAAGGGCTGTTTTCCAGATTTGAGGAAACCTTGATTCCCTGAGGCTTCTATTGAAAAAACTGGTTAAAGGGTTGAAGATGGATGGCAAAGATGCAATTAACAGTTTATTATGAATAAGATCTGGCCCTGCTGCTTTATTAGTTTTAAGCTTAAGAATAACATCCTTGACATAAGAACAAACACGTCAGGATAATTTCGTTAAGCTCCATATCAACAAAAGGGATGTCAGGCAAAACATCGCCTTTATTTTCTAGACTAGACGGAGAAATGAAAAAGTCATTGAAAACATCAGCTTTTTCTTTATTTTTATAGAATAATTTGTCATTAAATAAGATAGGTGGAATGTCATTCGAATCCATACCTTTCTTTTTCAGGAACAGCTTGACAATCTTCCACCATTCTTGTTGTCCAAAGATGGACAGGTCACAAACTTTATGTTCTAACTCTGAAAAATATTCATGTTGTCTTTCCCTTTCTACTGATGTCACATAATTTCGAAATTGTTGAAAATAAAGCCTGTCTTCAGACCTGTTTCCACGTTTAGCTATTCTGTGGATTCTTTTGCGTTCTTCAAATAATGTTCTAATGTCATCAGTCATCCAAGTTTGTTGGCATGCTTAATTTTGCATTACTAAATAGAATGTTGAAAAACAATTCAGCACTATCATCTATGGTTTTACTATGAATAGCTTCATTCCAGTTAACTTTTTCAAGCAGATCACGAAATTTGTTTGAGACAAGTTTGTTATAATTGAAAATCGTTCTCCTAAATGATTTCTCTTTAGTAACTTAGCATTTTTTATAATGGCACTTGGAACACTGTGATCATCACTACAGATGGCCGGTAGGACCTCAAAGAATTTGACAATATTAGGGCTTTGCGTTATTATCATATCTAAACACGTGCTTGTCAAATCAGTTATTCTAGTTGGCTCATTGCTAAGCTGTCTAAGCTGATAACGATTTAGAATATCTAACAAATAAGGTGAAGGTGTTTGCAAGAAATCAGTGTTAAAGTCACCAAGAATTACAAATTTCTGTGAAGTATCGTTAGTTTATCCACACTCTCTTCTATTAAGTGCCAATAATTCACAGCTGAGTTAGGTGGACGATAGAATGAACCAATCAACAAGCTCTCTTGATTTAATATATTTTGTTTCAACCCATATTGCTTCTAAATTGTCTACATGTAAGTCTGGTCGAAGTTTCCAGAACAAGTTATTTCTAATGTAGTTTGCATTAGGTCTGTCACGTCTAGCTGGTGGGTGAAAGTTTGTTAGTTCAATGGTGCTATTACTGTCTGATTCAGAAAGCCATGTCTCTGATACTGTAATGATGTCTACCTTACTGTACTCTGCTGCTAAAAGATCCATCTCGTTCTTAATGCTTCTTATATTTACATGTATGATTTGAAGGTCCGTTCTAAAATTTGGCCCAGGGTTAATTTCTATGTCTCCACACAAGAACAAAAGTAACTGTAACCACAGTAGAACTAGTACATCATTTTGTTTTAAATCACGATTATAAATCATAGTAACGCAAACATCAGAAGTCCAGCTGTGTTCTTGAGAACAGCTGTTCGGGTCTGAATGACGTCTACTCAGAAGATAATGAACAACTACAGATAGGATAATGTTGTAGGGCTTACGTAAGGGCCACAAAATGAAATAAAAATTGTAAAATAGCACTCTGATTGAGAAAAGCTAACTTTCTGCCTTTGGCTTGAACTGTAGCACAGTAAGCACCAACCCTTGCACGATACACACTTAAATCAATCGCCATGTAGGTGATAAATAATCGAGAAGTATGTAGTTGCTTAACTGATACCAATAAGAAGAAAACAATGTAGGAGCAAGGGAAGGGCTGGTTACACACTGTTGTTGCTCTCAACTGACTCTCTGTCTCCCTCAGGAAATACACCAAAAACAAACTACAAATATGGAATAGATTAACAATAAGCAAGAGGTGAAAAATCTACCACAAAAACTAGCAGAGTGATGAAAGTGGTGGAGGAATGAAAGGAAGAAACAACAGGCAAAAAGTTTTAAACAGTTTTCTTTTTGGCTTCCCTCCCAGAGGGGGTGTGGGCTGAGGACACACACACCAACAGTTTGGCGGAAATTCCATGCAATTGTACATGGCCTTCTCAAGGAACACAGATCAACAGGAGTAACTAAACCATGATGTAAAACAAATTGCTATAACAATTCAGCAATATGGTCCATAGTATGAGAACTGAAAAAAATTACTCTTAACAAGGATTTCTGTTAGGTAGGCTACGTGGAATCATGAAAGATGTTCATTTATAACAGAAAAAGGTGTTTGCAATCTAACAAGTACGATTTTTTGCTGTGTGTTCACTAAGATGTTATTGCATTTGATGATACTAGGAATACTTCTGGGAAAAAATAATTATTTAAAAAACAGAATGGGTTACGCTTGATAATAGAATAGGATGGGAACACTTAAGTAAAAAAAATAAATTCCTCTACACTTGTTTCTGTAGGACAAAGATTACACTTGGAAGCTTGGTTTAAAGGGCACATTTCTTCAGAAAATAGGAAACACATGTACACAAATCCATTTGGTGCAGCAACAAGCCAATAGCTTACAGCGTACTCCACCATCAAACACAGCAACACTGTGTTATTTATTATTTTGGCAGCTGAAAAACCACGTCAATGTCACAACAAATCCATAGTTGTGAAACAAGAGTAGGCCTAATTACTGAATTGAAGATATACATTTTAAGCTTTCTACCTTTGCCACTGTGGACACTTTAAAACCTCATCTTTTCCGTGTAAATACTACATTTTTTAGGACGGGGAAAAGAAGACTTAGAGAGAGAGAGAGAGAGAGAGAGAGAGAGAGAGAGAGAGAGAGAGAGAGAGAGAGAGAGAGAGAGAGAGAGAGAGTAAGCTTGTCACGGGTATTATGATTTCTTCAGATGATAATACAGAATACATGTTATATACTGAAAATATTCCTTGATGCCTACATCACGTCTCGCCTCTAAGAGTTCTAACTTTGCAAGGAGTAAGAGACCAACACACATTTTTGTTTTTGTTTTGTTTTGTTGTGTTGTGTTGTTGTTGTTTTGTGGGGGGAACTTTTTAAAACTCTACGTGAAAGACAAATGAACTACATTCAATTCTTCCTTCGGCACAGCATCTGTTCTTTCACACTGAATGATAAAGTTATGATTAGTACAATTCAGAATTTTACTATGGGCTTACGAAGAGAAATTGGTAAGATTAACAAGTTTGGGGCTTTTTTTTTAGACAAAACTGTCTTTAATAAAACACAGGATGGTTTAACTCCAGGCACAAATTCCAATCTCTTCTACTCCATGTCTCTGTGTCCTAACACTTTCCATTTTAAGTTACATAACAATTGCCACTAATGTACGATTACTTACTTACCCCAGCCAAAATTATAGTCATCAGTGTTCCTCACATCTCAAAAGTAGGTCCAATTCTTTTCTTTTTCTCTTGTGGCACTTTCAACTTTTTCATTAAACTGATCAGGAATTAAACTGTTTTCGGGAATATTGACAATTCAGAAGACTTTCATCATTTTTTTTTCAACTTAAAAAGTAAATGTCTCATTTGTTTGGGAAAGGGTTCTTGTCGCTCTCTCTCTCTCTCTCTCATCTCTCTCTCTCTCTCTCTCTCTCTCTCTCTCTCTCTCTCTCTCTCTTTATCTACCTATCTATCTATCTATCCCCCCCTCTCTCTCTCCTTCTCTCTCTCCTTCTCTCTCTCCTTCTCTCTCTCTCAAGCTATTCTCCCTTTTTTTATTTTTGTTTGTTTGTTGTTGTTTTATTTCAGTAAAACAATGTCGTGTAAATATATTTTAAAACCCAAACATGGCCTAAGTAAAGGCAAGGACCAGAACTGTGTTTCAGACACCACTAAGATGACTTCGTGTATAGAACTACATCCTTCATCTCAAGAATGACACTATACTAGAAGCAACCTTAATAACAAAATCTACCTAGCGGGATGCTGGGGGCCTGTCAGTATAAACAACACCCCCACCTTCAAAGTCAAAGTCAAACTTTTATTTCCAGATGGTACATTGTATAAGCAAAATACTTCTGGAAAGTGTGTGCTATACATTCCCTCTTTTCTGTCCTTTTCTTTCTTTCTGCCTTCTTCCTTCTCTCCCTGTCTCGTCCGAGTCTATTTTCTGCCTTCTTTCTCCATTCTCCTGCTGTTGTTGTGTTTTTGCCCAGAAAGACTTAAACAATAACAACTCTCTCCCACACCGAAATCGGATGTGCTGGGCCTGACTTGTCAGGCACGTAACGGCAACACAAGGCATTGTCGCTCATATGACAGACAGTTGCTGTCTAATCGTTCATGGAAGAAAAGGAACAAAGTTGGCCTCTACAGAAGAAACAGTGGACACACACACTCACATTTCGTACCACACACTGACTCACGAATTGTGCTTCTCGAAACAAACAACACCAACAGTTTTCTTCCGCCACGGTAAAAATTGTTAATTTCAGAAGCTGTTACATAATGCTGACCAGGTTGATTCAGTCAGTGTTCTGTTAGGACTAACACACCCTTCTCTCCAAGTGTCCAGGTTCAAGCCAACTGTTTAAAGATGCATGTCTCCCAGCTAAAAGGACAGCCTGGTGACATTCTTTGAAATGTTAAACTCTGCGCAAAATGCCTTTAACCCTTTAGACCCCAGCTGTGCGTGAAGTAATGAACTCTTCCTCTCTCTCTCTCTCTCTCTCTCTCTCTCTCTCTCTCTCTCTCTCTCTCTCTCTCCTCTCAATTGCCTTTAACCCTTAAGATCCCACCTGTGCGTGAAGTAATGAACCTCTCTCTCTCTCTCTCTCTCTCTCTCTCTCTCTCTCTCTCTCTCTCTCTCTCTCTCTCTCTCTTCTCAATGCCTTTAACCCTTAAGATCCCACCTGTGCGTGAAGTAATGAACCTCTCTCTCTCTCTCTCTCTCTCTCTCTCTCTCTCTCTCTCTCTCTCTCTCTCTCTCTCTCCATGTGTTCATCGGGACATTTTTGTATTGGCCAGTATTGTGTTAGGTAGTAGTGATCTTATTTTAAAACATTATGTTTATTACTTCTTTATCTCTGTTTGTCAAGGTAGGGTGGATGATCTGTATGTATGTGTATATTCACTTGCAAAAACGTGTATCTGTTCTTTATCTAAATAAAGCTCCACACATTTATAACTCTCACCACACACACACACACACACACACACACACACACACACACACACATTTAGAAATGTTAAGCTCCTCGCAAAAGCTTTTAATCCTATAGACTCTAAGCATGAAGGGATGGTGTAGACTCTTTCTCTCTCTCCCTCTCTGTCTCTATCACTCTTTCTCTCTCTGTAAGTGTGTGTGTGTGTGTGTGTGTGGTGTGTGGTGGTGGTGTGTGTGTGTGTGTGTGGTGTGTGTGTGTGTGTGTGTGTGTGTGTGTGTGTGTGTGTGTGTGTGTGTGTGTGTGTGTGTGTGTGTGTGTGTGTGTGTGTGTGAAGAAAAGGTTAAGTGGAAAAAAGGTTATGTGATTATTCTTACACAGAGAGAGAGAACATTGTATAGTCATGCTTGCAGGCATATCTCTCTCTCTCTCTCTCTCTCTCTCTCTCTCTCTCTCTCTCTCTCTCTCTCTCTCTCTCTCTCTCTCTCTCTCTCTCTCTCTCTCTCTCTCTCCTTCGGATGAGACTATAAACCGAGGCCCCGTGTCCGAATGCATGCAGAACATCTTGCGCACACGTTAAATCCTGTTCCACTTTTCGAAAGAGTAGGCCATTGTGGGAACAGATGACAAAATTTACAAAACCGCATACACACGGGAACTGGATGTAAAAAAGCACATGAGTGCTTATTCCGTTATCCTCGATATAAAAGAATAAATAAAAACAAAAATAAATAAAACATACTCCTCTCTCTCTTTCTCTGTGCCATACTATGATTCTATAGAAGGATTCATGGCGACTTTTTTTTCCATAATTATAGAAAATCTCAATTGAAAAGTTATTGCTGGTGATAAAAACCCCTTCAAAGGTGGTGAAGCCCTTTGGCATGAATAAAGAATTCCTTCCTTCATTCCTCACTTTTTATTTCCTTCATTCTCTCTCTTCTCTCTCTCTCTCTCTCTCTCTCTCTCTCTCTCTCTCTCTCTCTCTCTCTCTCTCTCTCTCTCTCTCTCTCTCTCTCATCATCATCATCATCATCTCTACTACTACTACTACTACTACTATCTACTACTACTACTACTACTACTACTACTACTACTACTACTACTCCTACTACTACTACTACTTCTACGTGGTCTAGAGGTAACGCGCCTGTCTAGAAAGCGAAAAGTCCGGGTCGGAAGTGTGCGGTGGTTCGTATCCCGTCTGGGCCCGAAACTTTTCCCCCATCCATTGGACCATGAGTGGTGGTCTGGGCGCTAGTCTTTCGGATGAGACGAATAAACCGAGGTCCCGTGTGTTACAGAAAATTATGCAGCGCACGTAAAAGAACCCACGCAACAAGAGAGTTGTCCCTGGCAAAATTCTTAGAAAAAAGCCACTCTGATAGGGAAACGAATACAGTTGCAGACCAAAAAAAAAAAAAAAAAGGGTGGCGCTGCTCTTG
>CM054155.1:8738856-8766356 GCA_028751875.1 Rapana venosa
TTTTTTTTTATTTTTTCTTGTTTTTTTTTTTTTTTTTTTGTTTGTTTTTTTTTTTTTTTTTAAAATTTATTTGTTGTTGTTTTTCTTTCTTTTTTTGTTTGTTGTTTTTTAAGTTTTTTTTTGGGGGGGGGTTTATTTTTAGGATTTTCTTTTAATTGCTTGCTTTGGGGGGGGGGGGGGTTGTTTGGGGGGGAGGTTTTTGGGGGGGGCTGTTTTGAAAAGGTTATTTCCCCTTGTTTTATTGTGGCTGTATAAGTATTGGGTTTTATATTAAGATGTATCCCTAACGGCGGAAAACGGATTTTAAAAGGCACATGTGTGCTATTCATTATCCGAAATAAAGAATTTTCTTTGTCATTGTCATTGTCTTGTCATTGTCTCCCTCTTCTCTCTCTCTCCCTACCCCTTTCTTTCCCCTCTCTCTCTACTCCCTCTCTCCTCTTTCTCTTCTTCTTTCTTCTTCTCTCTCTTCTTCTCTCTCTCCCTCTCTCTCTCTTTCTCCCCCCCCTCTCTCTCCCCGTGTTCGTGACGCCATTCCACTTAACCATCTCCCCAGCACCCCAGCTCTCTTCTGTCCCTCAGCTGACCAATGAGTAGAGACATTCCTCCCCCTATCCATCCCCTGCGATGACACCCTCTCAACGAATCCTTTGTCCATCTCCTTCCCTCACTTACACCCCCTCTCACCAGACCCAAAGCCACCCCTCTCCCCTGCCTGCCTTTCATCCGCCTCTGACTCCCCTCTGCCTTAACAACAATGTCCAGCAAAACCCAAACACTACACAAAACTTCCACCCGTCTCTACAGCTTGAGCACAGTATCTGCTATCACACATCCACTCCCAAACTGCCCAAACAGCCATCTCACATCAATGCCCTCAAAGCCAAGTTGACACCTTCCCAGACAGAGAACAAAAAACTTGCAAAACCCAGTAGAGAAAACAGCCAGCCCAGCAAGGCGCACAGTCCAAACAAAAAATCATGTGAAAGCAAAAAACAAGCCGAATCGACATTGCTGACCTACACAAAACCCCAACTACAGACAACGGTCGACAGACAAGCCAAAACCCTGTCTGCTTTCAACGACTGCAAAACACATGTTAAAAGAAATCAATACATTAAAAAAAGCCTCCATCAACTGATACCTCTACTCGCCATCCACTCCAAACAATCATTCAGTACCTCCATTCCAAAGGCTCCCACCAGAAAAACTAACACTCACCTCCAAAATTTCTCTAGTGACCCCCTCTTGACATATCCGACACCCCAATAGAACAAGAAATCATCTTCCCAATCCCCACCTATAATAGATTTTAAACCCCCTCAAACCCCGCCCAAAAACCCCCAACTCCAAACCACCCCCTCCTTTCTCCCCTCCTTCATTACCAAAACGCAAACTGACAAGTAATTCAGTTCCCAGAAGACCTATCAACTCCAACCCCGCCCCTCCCTGCTCCACCATCCCCTTTCCCAACTCTCTTAGAGGCACTATTGAAAAAGTCTGTCCCCACTGCCAGCCAGGAGTTAGTGATCGGTGACTCGGCCTTGAGTGCAGTGGGAGACAGAAGTTCTCCACACGGCCGACAGGCTAAAAACTTGTCGGTGCCAGGTCTGACAGTCCAACACCTCTTGAAGTGGCTGTCAACACTCCCCCCTTCAACACACATCACACAGATCATTTTCCATGTTGGCATCAACAGCTGCCTACAAAGTGGCCCAGTTGAGTGCACGACATGGCAAGGTGTGGTCAGAGGACTACGCCAGGCTTTTCCCCATGCCACCATAAAAGCCACTGCAATCATCCCTCCTTATGGCCGACACCATACCACCAGTTCTATGAGGGAGTCCAACGCCAACCTCTCCAAGGTCTGTGCTCGAGAGGGGGTGATTTACATCGATCACACCTCCTCTTTTCAGACTGAAAGTGGGGCACCCAGGAAAGCCCTCTATAAATACATGGACCGTTTCCACCCAAGTGCTGATGGCATAGCAGCCATGACATACAACTTGTACCAGATGTCAAATCCTCACTTCAACCAACTACAGCCAGATGCAAAGGACTCCGCCAACAAAGCCCTCTCCAACGACAGTGGAAGTGCAGTCTAACATCAACAGATGGTCTCACCGCGGCAATGGCAAAGCGCTTCTCCTGACACCAGGAGCAAGTCCACCTGCCTATGGCCAGACCAGCAACAAGTTCACTAGAGGGGACTTTGAGGAGGACTTTCCACCCCTTACTACAGCCAAAACCAAGCCTGTCTGGGGCCTCCCCCACACCACTCATTCACAGGACACCCAAAAGCTGCTGGAGGTCCTGCTGAATACCATCCAACAAGCCCTTCACTGACCTAACACCTCCCATTCATCTATAGAGAAAGCAAGAGGCCAGAGAATGAGAAGACTGTCCCTAGCTCACTGGTAGAATAACAGTAACCCAAACCAGGTGTTTGGTGTTTCGTGTGTGTGTGTGTGTGTACGAACGCGCGCGTGTGTGTGCTGTGTGTGTGTGTGTGTGTGTATGCGTGTTTTTGTGAGTGTGTGTATGTGTGAGTGTGTTGTCTGTGGGGGTGAGTGTGTGAGTGGGGGTGAGGGATTTTAAAGTGTTATTTAATCCTTGGTTTTTGTTGTTTTTAAAATTTTTTGGGTGTTGGTTTTTTTTTTACCTACCCCCCTCTCCAATTACAAGTGGCTGGTGAAAGTGTGGAAAACTGGTATTCCTTCTGCTTGATCTAACTCCTAGTTTCTTTCTATTCTCTTAGCCATTGGTTTCTGTGTACTGCAGTGTCCCCAGGTCAACTTGGAAACAAAAACTTTCTTTTCTTTTCTTTTCTTCCTCTTCACTATATTGTTCTGGTTCTATGGTTCTGTTTACTTATTTCGAGATTAACTGAACTGGTACTGTGAAAAGTGTGCATCCTCATGAACAGTGCAGACTGTATAGCAGAGAGAACTACCCATGGTGTTTTGGAGGGTCTTTTTTTTGGGGGGGGATATGATTTAGTTTTTGACCAGTGCTACCAATCTCATCTTTATTATAATGAATGTGCATACAGTGAAGTGTGCAACACTGTGTAGCGAATTCCGGACTATTTGCTGAGTGGCATTATTCAGTGACTGCTGAGTGGCATTACTCAATGACGGGATAAACTGTTTTTCAGGGAGGAATAAACTGTGTTGGGAATTCCCCTCCCCCTACTATTTGCTGAGTGGCCTTTTTCAGTGTCAGGATAAACTGCTGACCATCTCATCGGACACGCCTCAGTGCTGTCAGGTGACTTCAACCAGAGCGTCACTTGGGATTCTGTGTGACCAAAATCTTCAAGTGGCCTTAAGAAAGTCTTCACTAAGTGGCACTAAGGGTGATGCAACTATAATTGAACCAGGGCACCTTTATGTTGACACTTGTAAGGTTGCTAACAAAGTTATCTGAGTTTTGTTATTGCTGTTGTGATTCTATAACAGTGAAAATTTCAGATTTCAGTATTTTATTGTCAGTTTGAGTGGTTATTTTGTTTTCACCTCACTCAATTTTGTTTGTTTTCGTTCTACTTATTCTCTTCCACCACCACCCTATCATTTCCCCATTTTACCTGTTCAGTCCTCCCACTACAAATCTATTTTCTCTTTTCCTTACTGCCAGTTATCTCTTTCTGTTTGTTTTCCTTCACACCTTTCCCTTTCTCACAAACCAAGTAAGACAGATGCATTTCAATCACAATAAGTGGCCCTCCAATGATGGCCTACGTATTTGCCACCTAAATATAAACCATGCATTTAATAAAATTGAATATATATCAACGCTTATCACTAACAAAGGCAATCCATTTCACATACTAGGACTTTCTGAGAGGAGACTTTCAGATCACATATTGGACACTGATATTTATATTCCAGGGTATAAAACCCTGCTAAAGAGACCCAAAAAAACCCAAAAGAAAACAGGAATCCTAATCTATATCAGGAGTCCATAACTTTCAAGCCTCTTCTCCATTTAGAATGTTATGATGTGAATCCATATGGATTGAGGTTTTTATAAAAGGTGCCCATCTTATTGTAATTGGGATTGCTATGGAATCCAAAAGAAAGAAAAATGGATAGACATTTTTGACTCCATTATGAATATATTCCTATTAGAATAAAGGGAAATAATCTTTTTTAGGAGATTTTAATATCGATTTAGCAAAAGTAAATAATCAATGGACCCATCTACTAAATTATACAACTTCCACTAACCCGTTAATTCACCCCCGAGAGTCAACCAATTAAGCACAATAATTGACCATATTTCTGTATCTAACCCTAAACCACATTGTTGAAAGGTGTATCCCCGTCTATAACTGCAACAATTTACTACCCATTCTACTATGTGGTCAAAAAAGGAACAAAAATCCCAAACCTGGCCACAAAAATATAACATATCGTTCCTTTGCTAAATTTGATGAGATCTTTTCCTTTTAGATTTAAGTAACTTCATTCTTTTGGAAACATTCAGCATTACTGTACAGACTTAGCCATACAGTTTTGGATAAAAACTTATACTGCTATTTACAACAAACATGCGGCACTAAAAATCATTGGATCAAAACTACCTTGGCTCACTAAGGAACTACAAAAAGCATGCTATCTTAGAAACTTTTTTAAAAGAACATAAATATTATGAAGAGTGAAAAAAAAATTAAGAATGCCATAAAACTCACAAAAAACGGCGAGAAAAAAAGGAAAATTTCCAAGATTTACTATCTTCCAAACAAAATTCAAAGACTGTGTGGCTGCCCTAAATCAAATAACTAACAATCAAGCTTTCCAAATCAAACGTAACTAAATACACTACTGCTGAACAACTTAACAATCATTTCATTAATGTCTCTACTAACGTTATTAGAAATGATAAATCAAAGTCCCAAAAAAGTCAATGAACTAAAAAATACTTGAAAGGAAAGCACATCCTTCAAAACTTCACATTCCATTTTTTTCTGTTTTCTAGGTCTATGGGTTTTATAACTAACCTCAAACATTCAAGACACGGGTCTTGATGGAATAGACAGCAGAATATTGAAGCTATCAGCACCAGTTTTTCACAGGCGCTCTAACATATATATTAAACCTTTGTCTTGAAAAAAACACTTCCCAATGCCTTCAAAAAAGCTAAAGTGATCCCCATCTACAAGTATGGTGACACTTCAGGCCCTTCAAAACTAGACCAATTTCCATCATATCTATCCTTTCCAAACCCTTGGAACAACATATAAACAAACACTCAGTTTGTCATTTAGATACTACCAACCTAATTCACCCTATTCAGTCTGGATTTATACAAAAATCACTTATGTTATACTGCACTGGTTATTCTCATAGTCAACTGGCTATCAAACATTAATGACACTAATTTTGTGGAGTATTACTTGTAGATCTTTAAAAAGCATTTGATACAACTGACCCAACACTTCTCATAAAAAACTAGACCTGTATCATTTCTCCACCAATTCCCTTGCTTCCTATCTAGAAAACAGGCAACAGTGTGTCTTAATAGGTACATCTACATCCAAGCTACAAGCCATCAATTATGGAGTACCACAATGATCCATACTAGGACCTATTCTCTTCTCATTACACATAAACAACCTACCTCTTCACATCAAATCCAAATGTGAACTATTTGCTGATGACACAACTACTCATACGAGCCACAATGACCTTAATTCTCTAGCAAACACATTACAAAAAAAGCGTTGATCAGGTTATCGAATGGACCGAACTAAACCTATGTCTTACAACCCCAAAAAACAAATGCATGCTTATTACCACCAGACAAAAGCGTCAAAACTTAATCATAAACTTACTCTGATCAAAATTAAAAAGGAAGTAAAATTTAACAAGCCTTTTCACCACAAAGTTTTTAGGAGTAACAATTGATGAAAATCTCAGTTGGTTCTACCATATATCTCAACTATGAAATACCTGTCCAAAGTGTATACCAACTTTCTAAAGTCAAGCACTTTCTTGACTTGCATTCAAGGAAACTGTTCTTCCAATCTTATATACAATCCTCAGTAGACTATGCTTCTACCCTGTGGGATTCTGCTAGTGCAAACACTATGAAACCGTTACTGAGTCTGTATAAACGTGCTCTCAAACAGATTCCTTTTAAAGAAGACAAGCTTATTAGAAGCCGACTATACTCAGTTAAATATCCCCCCCCCCCCTTCCTATACCAAAGATTAAAATATAGCAAAGGAGTCATGATGTTCAAGATTATGACAGGAACTGTTCCACCATACTTAAAAGACAAATTCCTCCTAAACCAATCCAGAAATACTATAAAGTCTAGTGTCCCAATCCCAAGAATAGACTTATTCAAAATTAATCTAGTTTACTTTACTCAGGCCCTATGCTGTGGAACTCCCTTCCTGATTCAGTTAAACAACATCAATCAATAACAACTATAAACTCAATTATCAACTCACTTAATACTCAAAAAAAACAAACCACAGTCCATAGCCTTGAAAATAAAGTTATGTACTCGCCCTTACCTATCTGCCCTTTCTTCACCTGTCTATTGTCTGTCGTCTCTGTCTCTGTTTTCTGTCTCTCTCTCTCCCCTCTCTCTTCTCTCTCTCTTTTCTCTCTCTCTCTCTCTCTCCTTTTAAACTTTCATTGTTGTTTACTTGTAAATGAGTTTACCAAGTTTGGAAACTTTTTCTTTTCATTTTTTTCATTGCACTATAGTTATAAGAAATATATCTATCATAACAATAATATGCGCTATTCTGTACGAGTATAATCAAAAAGAGTGTTGATGGTGATGGTGTGCTGTTTGGAGAATTATATATTTAGTATTATCCCTGAAACACACACACACACACACACACACTCTCTCTCTCTCTCTCTCTCTCTCAGCTCTTTTGGGTTTGTTTGTTTTTTTGTTTTCATTACGTTAAATGCATCATGTGGTTTTTCTTGTATTTATTTGTATTTACAAAAGAAAGTCGTGTATAACCCCCTTGTCAATAGGCCACATTGGGCAAAGAAATAAATTGGTCAAAGCGTCAAAGGTCTCTCTCTCTCTCTCTCTCTCTCTCGCTCTCTCTCTTCTTATATATATATATAATAAATAATAATAAAAAAATAATAAATAAAATATTAATAAATGGAATTTATATAGCGCTGAATCTTGTAAATAAACAAACAAATCGAAGCGCTTGCATCAATCATTTTCAGGCATGCAACTCTCCTTAAACATAATGAACAACAGATTTCAAAACCATGCGCGCGCACCTATGCACGCATGCACGCACACACACGCACAGACACACACACACACACACACACAACCACACCACACACACACAACACACCACACAAAACTCGGAACAACACTTGAAGGTGAAAGATGCTGTTGAAAATTAGGGGCAGATATTTGGGGGGAAGTCTCAGGTAGGAAATAAGTGTGTTTTGAGGCTGGATTTGAAGGTATCAAGTGAAGGCTTTTGGCGAAGTGAAAGAGGGAGGTCATTCCAAGTGGATGGACCAGAAACAGAGAAGGAGCGACGGCCAACAGTGGTTTGTTTGAATCTGGGTGTTCGAAAGCACAAAGTATCTGCGCTGAACGAATGAAGGGGGTGAAGTGTACAGCTGAAGACAGTTACAGAGATAAGAGGGTGCAGATTTGTGGAGACATTTGAAACAGAGGGTATTGATTTTATACTCCAGTCTTTGTGAGACAGGCAGCCAGTGAAGAGATCGCAGAAGAGGAGTGATGTGTTCAGATTTTTTCTTTCTTAGGACTAGTCGAGCTGCAGAGTTTTGTATGCGTTGAAGAGAGTGGATAGAGGATGCTGGTAGGCCAGGCAAAGAGAATTACAATAGTCTAAACGTGAAAGAATGAGAGATGTGACAAGCTTGGGAAGTTGCATCAGTGGAAAGATACTTGCAAATCGCGCTTATGCGCCGTAATTGATAGTAGCAAGACTGGCAGGTCTGGGTGATGATTTTTTCATAGAGAGTGTGTTGTCAAGAACTACTCCTAAATACTTCACAGAGTTGGACAAAGGAACTGACGTATTGCCGAATTCTATTGAAGTTTTTGCGATAGAGGAAAAGTTTATGTTGGGTCCTATGGCATGGCTTCGGTTTTATCGGCATTAAGTTGTAACTTGTTCTGAGTCATCCAGTTTTGAATGTCTTGAAGGCAGTAGGACATATTTGTCAGGAGGGAAGGCAAGTTTTCAACAGTATCACTGCACTGAAGCTGAGTATCATCGGCATAGAAATGATGATCAATATGGTGGTTGTTTATAATATGTGAGAGTGGAGCATTGTAGAGAGTAAAGAGAACAGGGTCCAGGACTGATCCCTGCGGGACTCCACATTCCATTTTGACAGGTTTTGATTGAATTTTGTTTACAATAACTTTCTGGAACCTGTCTGTGAGGTATGAAGTAAACCAGGTGAGGGCTGTGCCGTTAATACCAAACGTATTTTGGAGGCGAGAAAGAAGAATTGAGTGATCTATGATATCAAAGGCTGCAGATAAGTCAAGAAGAGTGAGGAGGGAGATTTTTCCTGCATCAGAAGCAAGTAGAAGTGTATCTTAAGTGTGGACTAGGGTGGTTTCGGTGCTGTGGTTGGGGTGATAGGCAGATTGAAAAGTGGGAAGGAGATCATTGGAATGAAGGTGACTGTTGAGCTGTTTGAGAACGACTTTTTCTAGTACTTTAGAGACAAAGGGTAAGTTTGAGACAGGCCTATAATTCTTCAGAATGTTGGGATCGAGGTCGTGCTTTTTCAGTAGAGGTGTGACTATTGCTGTTTTAAGAGCTGATGGAAAATTTCCTGACACAAGAGATGAGTTTACTATTTTAGTGATAATAGGTACAAGTTGTGGAAGGCATTGTGAGAAAACAAGAGCAGATATGGGATCAAGGTCGCATGATTTTATAGTCATTTCCTTCAGAATTGTCATGATTTCTTTTTCACTTGTGGGATGGAAGGAAAAGAGAGGAGTGCCAGTGAACTGGGGATCAAGAGGCGCAGGCTGGAATTGAGTCTGATCCAGTCTGGAGCGTATGTTTCGAACTTTGTCTGAAAAGAAGGCAGAAAATATGGATGGAAGTTCAGACAGGCTGTGGGTGTTAGGCAGAGGAGTTGTTATATATATATATATATTATATATATATATATATATATATATATATATATATATATATATAATATATATATATATATATATATATATATATATATATATGTGTGTGTGTGTGTGTGTGTGTGTGTGTGTGTGTGTGTGTGTGTGTGTGTGTGTGTTGTGTGTGTGACTTAATAGGTTTGGCTTTTTTCTTTTCTTTTCTTCCTTGCTTTTATTGTGTGAGTGTATGGTATTGAGTTTATTTCATTATCATGACATATAATTTGTACGAGTATAATCAAAATGAGTGTTGATGGTGATCGTGTACTGTTTTGAGAATTATATATTTAGTATTATCTCTGAAATACACACACACACACACACACACGTAGTACTCTCTCTCTCTCTCTCTCTCTCTCTCTCTCTCTCTCTCTCTCTCTCCTTGTATTGTTTTGCTTATAGTTATAGTTCTTGTGTATACTGATGAAGGATGTATTCATACTTTATATTTTCAATATTACATTGGGCTTATTGACTGTACTTGAGTTGTAGTGAATGTCCTGTTTCAATATCTTATTGTTACGTATAACAACTATGTGTACCATTTTATAATGTAAAGATGTTCATTTTCATGACTTTATAAGTTTGGCTTTTTTGGTTTTTCTCTTTTTCTTTTTTCTTTTCTTTTTCTTTCTGGTGTTGTTTTGTGTTTTGTTATGTTCTTTTTGTTTTCTTTTTTCCCTTGTTTTTTTTTTTTGGTGGGTTTTTTTGGTGGGTTTTTTTCTTTTGTTTGTTTGTTTGTTGTTGGGTTTGGTTGGGTTTTTTTTTTGTTTTTGGGGGGGTGTTTTGGGGGAGGTTCTTTTATTTGATTGTTTTTTGTTTTTAAGTTTTTTCGCTTTGTTTCTACTGTGTGAGAGTATGAGTATTGGGTTTATTATTGTGTATCCCTACAGGCGGGGACAGGATGTAAAAAAGCACATGAGTGCTTATTCATTATCCTCGAAATAAAGGAATTTGTCATTGTCATTGTCATTGTCTCTCTCTGTCTCTCTGTCTCTGTCTGTCTGTCTGTCTGTCTGTCTGTCTGTCTGTCTGTCTGTCTGTCTCTCTCTCTCTCTCTCTCTCTCTCTCTCTCTCTCTCTCTCTCTCTCTCTCTCTCTCTCTCTCTCTCTTTGTTTTCTTCTTTGATCGTTCACTATATTGACTTGCAACATCAGGGGAAGTCGAAAACAAATACCACTCTGTGTCTGTGTCTGTGTATGCGTTCGTGTATGTGTGTGTGTGTGCGTGTGTGTACGTATGTGCGTGTGTGTATATGTGTATGTCTCTGCTTGTGTGCGTGTGAGTGTATGTGTGTGTGTGTCTGTGTGTGTGTGTGTCTCTGTGTGTGTGTGTCTGTGTGTACGTGTGTCTGTGTGTGTGTGTGTGTGTGCAGGTGTGGCCAGCCACCTGTTTTAGCATACATGATGACTGTAGCCATTGTCTCGGAGAAGGAGGGTATTTGGGAATCACGCACAGAGTCTTATTTCCTCACTCCTGGCGAAATGTGTCGTGTGTGTATATATATAGAACCAAAGTCCTTTCTTTCCATCATAAAGAGAACAGCTTTGTCTCCCAGCGAAAGCTAACCCTTCTCTGCAAAAGATGTGGACCCGAACATCGTGGCTCTTTGTGGCAGCGCTGGTGATCTGTCTGCAGATGGTGGTAAGAATGTGTTTGTTTTCAAATTCAGCGTCTTTATTTCCTGTCATCCATTTAGGGATATGGAGGATTTTTTACATTGATGTAAAAAAGGTAAAGGTGTCCCCATAACCTATAAGGTCGTAGGGGAGCGAGGCGAGGTTGGAACTCTAGTCTGTTCTCCCACTGTCCACATCTCTACCATCGCCTTCATCTTCTTCCTCCAATGATCGTTGTCCTAACTCACCACGTTCTTCTTCAACCTCTCCACCTCCGTCAAATCTTCTTCACATCTGTCTGTACAATGTGCATCTGTCTGCCCAGATGGCAAGGTTGATTTTCTTTCCGATTTTATCTCTGAACAAAACATAGATTTAACTTTCTTCACAGAAACATGGTTAAAACCACAAGGCCACTAGCCTAAGATAAAACAGCTAACACCACCTGGCTATAAGACTCTTTCCTTCCTTGACTCTCCCGTAGAGGTGGCATTGCTGTCGTTTACAAGGACACACTGCAACCCGCAATCCGTGTGTGTGTGTGTGTGTGTTGATTTTTGGGAGAGGGTTGTCTGTTTAGGGGAGGGGTGTGTCAAGGAGGGGAGTTTGTCAGTGTTTAATTGGTTTTGTCTATTTATTCGATTGGTTTACTTCTGTGGTCTTTCATTGATTTCATGACTTCAGTCAATAATTGAATGGCTATTTGAATGATTCATTTATTCGCTTTTTGACAATTATCTTGTTTGTTGATCAATTGGTTTATTCATGTTTGTTTCACTTTTTTTCCCCTTGAGGGCCTGGTGTAAAGAAGCCTCTGGCTTATCCAATTACCCTCATTAAAATATTCGAGTTCGAGTTAGTTCGAGTTCGAGTTCTTTCCTTCTGCCACTCCCTCCCTTTCTCACCGGAATCATTTGAAGTCTGTGAACTCAACCTTAACCTACCCAGCCATTCTATTATTTTCTGTTGCCTTTACCGCCAACCTCCTAGCCGAAAAACAATCTGACATCTTCCCTTTTTCATCACCTGTTGCAATATCAAGGCCATAGATATTCAAACTTTCTCTATCCGAGCTGCTGAACGCCTATCACAAATCCCTGACCACACTGACCCGTCTAAATACTACAACACTGTTCTTAGCCAATTGCTCGATGAGCACGCACCTCCCACCGACCTCATTCTGCCTGATAGGCCCTGCACCCCTTGGTACACCCATGGTATCCTGGTCACGAAGCGCAAACGCCAACAACTTGAGCAACAATGGCGAAAAACAAAACCTGAAATCGATAAACAGCTCTTTCGAAAACAAACCAACAAAGTCAAACCTTAATCCATTCAGCAAAGACAAAGTACTATTCTACTCAAGGTCTTGACTTTACGTCCATGAAATCTCTTTTTTCCCTCACCTCAACTCTTCTGGGATCCGCTAAGGCAAGCCCTCTGCCTATTGTCCACAGTCACTCTGAACTTCCTGCTATATTTTCTTCATTCTTCTCTGACAAAGTCCACAACATCTGCTCCAGACTAAATTCGACTTCTTTCCAACCTGTGCCTCCTGATCCCCAATTCACCCACTATCACAAAAATAGTAAACTCATCTCTTTTTTCAGGAATTTTTCCATCAGATCTCAAAACTGCAATAGTTACACCTCTACTCAAAAAGTACGACCTCGACCCTAACATTCTGAAGAATTACAGACCTGTTTCTAACCTACCTTTTATCTCTAAAGTCCTTGAAAAAATTGTTCTGAAACAAATCAACAGCCACCTTCATTCCAATAGTCTTCTTCCCCGTTTCAGTCTGCCTATCGCGCCAACCACAGCACTGAAACCACCCTAGTCCACACCTTAAACACGCTTCTACATGCCTCTGACTTAGGGAAAATCTTCCTTCTCACTCTTCTTGACTTATCTGCAACCTTTGACACTATAGACCATTCGATTCTTCTATCCAGTCTCCAAAACATGTTTGGTATTACAGGCACAGTCCTCACCTGGTTTACTTCATACCTTACAGACCGATTCCACACAGTTACAGTAAACAAGATTCAATCATCACCTGCAAAAATGGAATGTGGAATCCCACGTGGATCAGTTCGAGGCCCCGTTCTTTTCACTCTCTACACTGCTCCTCTTTCCATATAATATACAATCATCAGATCAACCATCACTTCTATGCCGATGACTCTCAGATTCTTAGAAGTGATACACCTGAAAATCTGCCTTCTCTCTTGACAAATATGGACTACTGCTTACAAGATATCCAAAACTGGACGATACAGAACAAGTTACAGCTAAATGCAGATAAAAACGAAGCCATGCTCGTAGGGACCAAACACAAACTCTCCATCACAACAGCTTCAATGAAATTCGGCAATATGTCAATTCCACTATCTACTGCTGTGAAGTTTCTTGGAGTCATTATCAACAACACACTCTCATTGCAAAAATTCATCACCCAGACCTGCCAGTCATGCTACCATCGATTACGGCATATTAGTGCAATTGGAAAGTACCTGTCCACTGATGCAACATCCAAACTCGTGGCATCTCTCATTCTTTCACGTATGGACTATTGCAATTCTCTTTTGGCTGGTCTACCAGCATCATCAATCCACTCCCTTCAAGGTATACAAAACTCTGCAGCTCGACTAGTCCTCAGAAAGAAAAAGTCTGAGCACATAACTCCTCTTACGCAATCTATCCTCTGGCTGCCTGTGCCACAGAGATTAAACTATAAGATCAGTACCCTCTGTTAAAAGTGTCTCCACAAAACAGCTCCCTCCTACCTCTGTGACTGTGTTCACCTATACTCTCCTCGTTCCCTCCGCTCTGCTGCAGATACCCTGTGCTTACGAATACCTAGATTCAACCAATCCTCAGTTGGCCGTTGCTCTTTCTCTGTTTCTGGTCCAGTGACCTGGAATGACCTCCCTCTGTCCCTTGGCCAAAAGCCTACTTATAACACTTAAATCCAGCCTCGAGGCATATTTCTTCCAAACCTAAGATTTTTCCCTCCTGTTTCATCTCAAATTTGTCCTTGCTTTCAATAACTGAAATCCCCACCACCCTGCCAAAGTGTATAACCTGGTGTGTGTATGTGTGTGTGTGTGTGTGTGTTGTGTGTGTGTGTGTGTGTGTGTGTGTGTGTGTGTGTGTGTGTGTGTGTGTGTGTGTGTGTGTGGTGTGTGTGTACATTTGGATTGTGATATCTGTTAATTGGTATTGGTTGTATGTGTTGTATGCAAGCGCTTTGATTTGTTTTTGCAAGATATAGCGCTATATAGATTCCATTCATATTATTATTATTATTATTATCATCATTATTATTATTATAACCTAT
The DNA here is from genome assembly GCA_028751875.1 of Rapana venosa. Taxonomy (NCBI): domain Eukaryota; kingdom Metazoa; phylum Mollusca; class Gastropoda; order Neogastropoda; family Muricidae; genus Rapana; species Rapana venosa. Next base: position 8,753,002 of record CM054155.1, read on the forward strand.
AAGGTCGTAGGGGAGCGAGGCGAGGCGTCAGAGACCTCACTTCTCTAGGGCCAGCATATTGAGGGCGGCGCCCATCTCCTCTCCCTCGCTGCTTTACCTTCCCTGACCCTAAAGAGGGCAGGTACCCATTTACAGCTGGGTGAACTGGGGGACAAAACATGAATATCAATGAACAAAACCATAGCTGAACAACATACATGCACCATGTAACTGGATATTTGAACACAAGTACTTTAGAATAAAAAATATTGTCTGTTTACACATTTCAAATTATTTGAACACATTCTACATGTTATTTCTGAGAGTATTAATCATTTTTACAATATTAAGCACAGTCTTCGTATTTTGACGAAGAAAAGGGTTGTTTATACTTCAAAGCGTTTATATGTTTAGAGTAATATTTTGGTAAACATTTTATACGAGTGTCGTGTGTGTGTGTGTGTGTGTGTGTGGTGTGTGTGTGTGTGTGTGTGTGTGTGTGTGTGTGTGTGTGTGTGGTGTGTGTGTGTGCGTGCGTGCGTGCGTGCTGTGTGTGTGCGTGTGTGTGTGTGTGTGTGTGTGTGCGTGCGTGCAAGTAAAGCACGCAGTGTGTGTGTGTGTGTGTATGTGTGTGTGTGTGTGTGTGTGTGTGTGTGTGTTGTGTGTGTGTGTGTGTGTGTGTGTGTGTGTGTGTGTGTGTGTGTGTGTGTGTGTGTGTGTACGTGTGTGTGTGTGCGTGCGTGTTCTTTTTCAATATTCTTTATATATAATAAAATAAGCATTCATGCGCTTTAAAAAAAAAAAAAGTTACATCCAGTCCCCGTGTACATGCGGTTTTGTAAATGTTGTCATCGCATTCTCACTGTTTTGAGTCAGTGTGTCAGTGTGTTGATCTGTCTGTCAGTCTGTCGGTCTGTCTGTCTTTTAACAGCTGTGCCGAAACATCTATGATGAGGCGGTGACCTACTCAGACTATTCCCAGACCACTGCTGCCCAAGCAGGTAATGCTGGTACCATCCTAGCTTTCTGTCTTTCATAGACGAACTGTCTGCCTTTTTGTCTGCTTGTCTATCTCTTGTTTATCTCTTGTTTTTCCCTAGCTTTTGAGGTGTGTGTTTGTGTGTGTGTGTGTGTGTGTGTGTGTGTGTGTGTGTGTGTGTGTGTGTGTGTGTGTGTCTGTGTGTGTCTGTGTGTGTCTGTTTGTGTCTCTGTGTGTGTCTGTCCGTCTGTTACTCTCTCTCTCTCTCTCTGTGCGTGTGTGCGTGCGTGTGTGTGTGTTGTTGTTGTTGTTTTTTAATTCTTTTATTTCGAGGATAATGGAATGAGCACTCATCTGTTTTCTTCACATCCAGTCCTCGTGTGTTTTCAGTTTGTACATTTTGTCATATGTTCCCACCGGCACACAATGGCCTACTATTTCGAAAAGTGGAACAGGCTTCAACGTGTGCATAAGTGGTTCTGCGTACGTTCGCACACGTACGGGACCTCGGTTTATAGTCTCATCCAAAGGGTGTGTGTGTGTGTGTGTGTGTGTGTGTGTGTGTGTGTGTGTGTGTGTGTGTGTGTGTGTGTGTGTTGTGTGTGCGTGTGTGCGCGTGCGCGCGCGCGCGCGCGTGTGTGTGTGTGTGGTTTAACACACACCATCTACTAATGAAAAGAATTTATTGTTGTTGTCGTTGGTGTTGTTGTTGTTAGTTGTTGTAGTAGTAGTAGTAGTAGTAGTAGTAGTAGTAGTAGTAGTAGTAGTAGTAGTAGTAGTAGTAGTTTCTTCTTCTTCGCAATCCTTCTTCCTCCTCGCATTTATTTCCAATTCTTTTTCTTCGCAGTTCTGTGAAATTCTTCTTCATCGCAATCCTTCTTCTTCTTGTTCTTCTTCTTGTTCTTGTTCTTCTTCTTGTTCTTGTTCTTGTTCTTCTTCTTCTTCTTCTTCCTCGCAATTCTTCTTTGCAGTTCTTGATCTTCGCATTTTGCATTCTTTTTCTTATTTTTTTTTCTTTTTTGTCACAGTCTTCTTCATTTTCGCATTCTTCTTCTACACATTATTTTCTTTTTCTTTTTGCATTCTTGTCCTCCTCCTCCTTCATTATAGTCACTGTTATGACTGTCATAATGATCATTATTATTATAGTGATCACCATCACCATCACCATCATCATCACCACCAGCAGCATCACCAGCATCATCACCAATATTATCACCACCATCACCATTATCATCACCACCATCATCATCATTATCACCATCATCACCGCAATCATCGTCACCATCACCACCATCAGCAGCAGCACCATCATCTTCATCATCATTGTCACTACCATCACCACCACCACCATCACCATCATCACCACCACCACCATCACCATCACCACCACCATCATCCTCATCATCACCACCATCCTCATCCTCCTCAATGCTCTCTCTCTCTCTCACTCTCTCTCTCTCTCTTAATCTCTCTCTCTCTCTCTCTCTCTCTCTCTCTCTCTCTCTCTCTCTCTCTCTCTCTCTCTCTGTTCAGCCTGTGAGGACACGATGTATTATCCCCACCATTATCACCACCACCATCACCACCACCACCATCACCACCACCACCACCATCATCACCACCACCATCATCACCACCACCATCATCACCACCACCATCCTCATCATCCTCCCTGCTGTATGCTCTGCTCTCTCCCTCTCTATGTGTTCAGCCTGTGAGGACACGATGTATTATCCCCACCATCATCACCATCATCACCACCATCATCACCATCACCACCATCATCACCACCACCATCCTCATCCTCCTCAATGCTCTGCTCTCTCCCTCTCTCTGTGTTCAGCCTGTGAGGACACGATGTATTATCCCCACCATCATCACCATCATCACCACCACCACACCACCACCACCATCATCACCACCACCATCCTCCTCCTCCTCCTCAATGCTCTGCTCTCTCCCTCTCTCTGTGTTCAGCCTGTGAGGACACGATGCATTATCCCCACCATCATCACCATTATCACCACCATCACCACCACCATCATCATCATCATCATCCTCACTGCTCTGCTCTCTCCCTCTCTCTGTGTTCAGCCTGTGAGGACACGATGTATTATCCCCACCATCATCACCATCATCATCACCACCACCACCACCACCATCATCACCACCACCATCCTCATCCTCCTCCTCACTGCTCTGCTCTCTCCCTCTCTCTGTGTTCAGCCTTTGAGGACACGATGTATTATCCCCACCATCATCACCATCATCACCACCACCACCATCATCACTACCACCACCATCCTCCTCCTCAATGCTGTATGGTCTTCCCTCTCTCTGTGTTCAGCCTGTGAGGACACGATGTATTATCCCCATAATCATCACCATCATCATCACCACCACCATCATCACCACAGCCATCCTCATCATCACCATCCTCCTCCTCCTCCTCCTCTGCTCTCTCCCTCTCTCTGTGTTCAGCCTGTGAGGACACCATGGACTGCCAGCCCTGGCTGGGTTTTTGTGGCGCATTAGGAACCATGTGCATGAAATCGTGTGGATGGTGCTGACAGTGAAATTCAGGAACCCAAGACCACACTGCCTCCAGGTATATACACACACACGCACACCCACACACACTAACGCGCGCGCACACACACACACACAGACACACACGCGCGCGCAGACATACACACACACACATTCACACGCACGTGTTTTGTTCTTTTTTTTTATTATTTATTGTATATTTTGCTTTGCATGGTTTCTTTTCATGGTTAGACTACTTTTTCCCCCGCGCATTTTTCAGTAGGACCTCCACCACAACCTCATTTCTCCCCCCCCCCCCCCCCATATATTTTTGTTCTCGTCTAATTAATATCGCTGAGAGTGAACAGACGTAAAATGGAAGACAACAACAACAACGAACGTGCGCACGCACGCACACACACGTATGCACGCACACACGCAGACACACATACACACCCACACATACCCACCACCGACAGTGTCCTTTATACAGTTTATTTTACTGGCCTGGCTGTCTATCTCTTCTCTCTGTCTGTCTGTCTGTTTGTCTCCCATTAAAAAAAAATTCGTATTTCAGAGAGAGAAGAGAGAAAGAGAGAGAGAGAGAGAGAGAGAGAGAGAGGAGAGAGAGAGAGAGAGAGAGAGAGACAGACAGATAGACAGACAGAGAGAGAGCGAGAGAGAGAGAGAGAGAGAGAGAGTGTGTGTGTGTGTGTGTGTGTGTGTGTTAGACAAAGGAAAGAAGAACAAAACAAATCATAAGTCTTTCATGCTCAACTCGTATTCCTTACCTTCATTTCTGTAAATAAATAGTTGATGTTCGAGTCTCTGCCCTCATGTTCTGCTATCTTTTTAATTCATTTTTCACAGGTATACTTGGAGGCATACTCGTGGACATCTCATCATCAATAAGACTTCAAACTCCGTCTTCAAGATTTTGGAATGAAAGCTACCACAGTAGATCGTTTCAGCCGAAGGTTACCTAATAATATGACCGGGGTGATGCTTTGTTTTTTAAACAAAACTTGTTAGATTACAAAGAAAGTATTTTGGGTACTCTTCGCATCGACATTTCTTTGAGGGGAGGAGGGGGGGGGGGCGTAATTTGGGGGAGTTTTTAACTTTAAAAAATGTCCGTGGAAATAAACGTGTACATGAGTATGAATCTGTAATCTGTTGTTTGTAGGGGAAGGGGGAGAAAATTTTGTTCAGAATAAATTTCTAACCCCACAAAATGTGTGTTGGAATTCCAACATTTTTTATAAGTATACATCAGCGTTTTAAAAAGAGTTTCTTTTTTCTGTGTGGTTATTTCCAAAACCTATCAATTCTAGACTGTCTTTTGCGGAAAACAAACTGGTTTTAACAACCCTTTTGCTCATCGTCTGCTGTATTTCAGTCAATTGTATCGGGGGTGTTATAGAGAATACAAACAAGATGAAAATATATGGCGTGTTCAAAATTTTAAAGTAGTGGTTTTGTTTTGATGCGATGACTGAGTTTTGGTGTTGTGTAGTTTTATGTGGTTTCTGTGGTCATCGTGGTATACACGTGTGTGTGTTTTAGTGTATGTGTGTGCTGCGATGGAAATGCACAAGCACACGCATACATACATGTATACATACATAATACACACACATGCATGCATGCATATATACATACAGACAGACAGACCCACACACACATTCACACACAGATACACACGAGCGCGTGCGCGCGTGCGCACACACACACATATATATATATATATATATAGTTTTTTCAAACCACCCTTTGTTTCTTTTTTTAAAAACTTTATTAACAGGTAAATTGAAGTCAAACATACTGAAAGAAACAAGTGCACACACATGCACGTGTGTGCGTTAGTGTGTGTGTGTGTGTGTGTGTGTGTGTGTGTGTGTGTGCGTGTGTGTGTTTGGGAGGGGGGTCTTATTCTTTTTTGTCACAGATAAAGGAATAAGCACCCATACATTTTTTTTTACATCTAGTTACCGGTTGCACGCGGTTTTGTAAATTGATTTCGTCATCAGTTCCCATATGCACAAATAGCCTACTCTTTCGAAAGGTGGGACGGGTTTAAACGTATGCGGAAGATGTTCTCTGTGTGTTCGTGCGTGCGTGTGTGTGTGTGTGTGTGTGTATGCGTCCGTGCGCGCACACACACACACACACACACACACGCGCGCGCGCGCGCACGCACAAGCACGCATGCTCGCACGTGCACGCGCTGATGTATAGCTAGTGTTTTTTTCCCGGAGGTTTCCTTATTTCCTTTAGTTAAGGCTAGACACGGGTCGGAGCTTTAGTGAAAACTCGTGGTTTTTTCATGACGTGGGTTTTGTGTAGAAAATGAACCATATAATTATATACAAGTCTACTTTCATGTCCCATAGTTTTTTCCCCCGGGGAAAAAAGCAGCAAGAAGCATGATAATTAGTCAATAGAGATGACAACCCAACCTCATTATTGAGTGTGTTTGGGTTTTTTTCTTTCGCGTTTTCTCAGTTTTCTTTTTTTTTAATTTATTTTTTTTACTTTGTAATACATTTTTTCAAAGAATGTACACTTTTTAAAACAAGAGATACAATATTGAAATTGTGCATGTTATTTGTTGTTTGTGTTACGATCTACAGTTCTACAGATTTATTTGAGTTTATATGACTAACTTCTTCAGTTATAGCAAGTTGAAATTCTGTGTACAGCCACATTTGCAACAAAAATCCACGAACAAAAACAAAATCACAGAAAATCAGAAAACTGTTCAGTATGAAAAAAATCTGTAGAAAATTGGAAATTATCTGTAAAAAAAATATCTAAGAAAAAAAGAATTACAATAAATTCCATAATGTTCTTTTTTAGTTTTGTTCTTTTAAAGCGAGTTCTTTGTCGGCCACTTTGATTTAGTTTCCACAGCAACGGAAAGTCACCATGCATAATCAAACTGATTTTTCTTATTTTCAAGTGGTATGAGATACATCTGAAACTACAAAACCCATTCAAGGCAATAAATGATATTTTTTATGTTTTTATATTTTATTCTTTTATATCGAGGATAATGGAATAAGCACTTATGTGCTTTTTTACATCCAGTCCCCGTGTGTATGCGTTTTGTAAATTGTCAAAATAATAATAATAATAATGAATGGAATTTATATAGCGCTGAATCTTGTAATAAAGCAACAAATCAAAGCGCTCAGATTTTTTTTAATGCGTGTGTATGCCGTTTTTTTAAATTTTGTCATCTGTTCCCACTGGCACACAATGGCCTACTCTTACGAAAAGCGGAACAGGATTTAACGTGTGCACAAGATGTTCTGCAAGCGTTCGCACACAGGACCTCAGTTTACAGACTCATCCGAAGGACTTTTGGGGAAAGTGGAGTCTGCGCTGATGTTAACTCCAGGGGAAAATATCACCCTTGAACGGGAATCGAACCCGGGTCGTCAGATTGCGAGCGCAATGTTCTAACCACTAGGCTATCCCGTCTCCCTATTCTATCAGTTTACCGACTAGTGTCTGGCCCTAACAGTTCTGTAACTGGTTGGTGCTATCATTGTTGTTGTTGTAACATTATCATTGTACTGTGACAAAATAGCCAGAGGAAGACGAAGAAGAAGAAAGAGGATAATGACAACGAGGATACAACAATCCATCTTTAAAAAGAAAGAGAGGATACATTTAAAAACAATTAGAAAAAAACCGTGAAATAAGGAGTTAGCTAACTGCAACAAAAGTACAAATGTCATACAGGATACAACAGCATAACTGTCATACAGGAATACAACAATATAATTATCGTAAAGAATACAACAATACAATGATCATACAGAGTCTTTCTTTGATCAAACAATGACTACTTCACTCCTTTTTTTCCCGGTTGACATAGTGTAATATTAGCACAAGATCTGTTTCCAAAAATCGCAAAGAATAAGCGTATTAATGGATAACTCACTCACTCACTCACTGACTCACTCACTCACTCACTCACTCACGAAAGAAAGAAAGAAAGAAAGAAAGAAAGAAGGAAAGAAAGAAAGAAAGAAAACAAAAGAAAAAAACAAAAAAAATTAAATGAAAGAAAGAAAAAACGGACGAACGAACGAAAGAAAGAAAGAAAGAAAGAAACAAAGAAACAAACAAAGCGAAACGTATTTTGTGCTTTTGGGGGAGGGGAAGGGGGAGATGTGTACTGCAAAAAGAACTGTATCTTCTTGGTGCTCTTGTTGAAACTGTCATTTTTATTGTTGTTCTGATTACTGTTGCTGCTATGGTTCTTGCTGTCATCGTTGTCGTCATCGTTGTTGTCATTTTTGCTACTAATTCAAAGCCAAACAACCCTTAACTGGCGCATTTTTTTTAAAAAGGTCAAAGGTAAGGGTAAAGGTGCTGCCATAACCTATTCAGTGCCCACCCCCCCCACCCCATACCACCACAACAACCACCACCACCTAAGAAAATGGCACACAGTACAAAGTACGTTTATACGAATTACCGAATACTTTTTTTTAAAGAATGTATTAAAAATATCTATTCTTGGTGCTGCGACCAAAGACTTCTATTCGATTCGCTCAACATGAAACAACAACAGATAAGGTTTTCTTTAAAAGAAAAAGAAATGGTAAAACAGCACATAAGCAAATTTCAAATTTCGTAACATGCATCTGTAAAACCGTTAATAAAATTCCACAACTGCCTGGGCTAAATAACACTTTACCATATAAAAATACCCCTTCACCATAAGTACACAAAATACCACCTAAACGACCCTGAATTTTTTTTTTCACAAAATATTGCAAAACGTCTCAGAACAGCTGTTTCGGCTAAGCCAGTTTTGGCGAGTGGCCTCACAGCAATCCCTGATAATTATTGCTGAAATCACAATCAATCAGCCTCTATCTTTGCCCAGACAAAATCTGCCTATGTCCAAAAGTGCTGTGACCAGACTGAGGGACGTGAATGGTTGGTCACGGCAGACGAGACCACGGGAAAAAAAAAAGGAAGAGGAGGGGAGGGGAAGGGGGCTGGGGGGAGGGAGGGAGGGGGGGAGGGGGGGAGGAGGTTAGTTGTTGGTTTTTTGTGGGTTTTTTGGAGGGGGGTGGGGGGTTGTCATCACTGCAGGTAAGGAATGATTACGACGTTACTCTGTTGACCACTTCGCGACCCTGCACGTAAATCTTCACCATGTTGCGGTCATCACCTGGAAAAGAAAGAAATGAATATCATTATAAATGAGTGAGTGAGTGAATGAATGAATGAATGAATGAAGGAAGGAAGGAAGGAAGGAAGGAAGGAAGGAAGGAAGGAAGGAACATCTCCTGAAAATAATAAATGAATAAATAAATGAGTTACTTATTAAAGGAAGGAATAAATGAATGAATAGATAGATGATTTAAGAAAAGAAAGAAGGAAAGAAGGAAGGGAGGGAGGGAGAGAGGAAGGAGAGAAGGAAAGAAAGAAAGAAAGAAGGAAGGAAGGGAGGGAGGGAGGAAAGGATGGAAGGAAGGAAGGAAGGAAGGAAAGAAGGAAGGAAGGAAAGAAAGAAGGAAGGAAGGAAGGAAGGAAGGAAAAAAGGAAGGAAGGAAGGAAGGAAGGAAAGGAAGGACCGAAGGAAAGAACGAAGGAAAGAAAGAAGGAAAGAAAGAAGGAATGAAGGAAGGTAGGAAGGAAGGAAGGAAGGAATGGAGGGAGGAAGAAAGGAAGGGAGGGAGGAAGGAAAAGGGATATAACAAAAATACTTTGCAAATCATGGTGTAACATTCCCTACTATTCATATACCACATACCAATTCATTGGAATTCAGTTTCATGAAACTACTACTACCACCACCACCACCATAATTAGTAGTAGTAGTAGTAGTAGTAGTAGTAGTAGTAGTAGTAGTAGTAGTAGTAGTATCACCACCACTACTACTACTACTACTACTACTACTACTACTACTACTACTACTGCTACCACCATCACCACCACCACCACCACCACTACTACTACTACTACTACTACTACTACTACTACTACTACTACTACTACTACTACTACTACTACTACTACCACCACCACCACCACCACCACCACCACCACCACTACTACTACTACCTACTACAACTACTACTACCATCACCACCACCACCACGACTACTACTACTACTACAACTAAGTCTATCGCTGCTACAGCCACTGCTTAATCCTATCACAATTATTGATGACACAATTTGAAATGAAAAATAATAACTAAACCTCTCAACAACAAAATAATTACAATCTTTCTTCAGTTGCTGAAATCTTACCGTAGTATAGAAACTTGTGCACAATTTCCTTGACACTGTCGAAGGGAAAGAGGTCAAGGGGAGAATCTTTCACTTCCGGGTCAACCAAGATTGCGTCAAACTCACGCCCAATCTCGAAGTTGCCACAGTTCTGGCCTATAACTGCAACATAGAATTTTAGTATTACCATTTCGGGTTGTTGAGGTTTGTTTTGTTTTTTGGCAAAGCGGGGAAAATAGTTCCATTCATCAGCTGATAACTTTCAGATGTTTCCCTTTCACAGTTTTTTTTTTAAATTTCTGAAACTTTAATACAGAGTGGGTTCTGAGTTTTTTGTCTTCAATCCCAAGAGTCCATGAAGATGAGGGCTCGAATCCCGACAACCACGTCTGGTGAATTATAAGCGAGGATTTTTACGATCTTCTGAGTCAAGCTGAAGGGCAAACCTGCCAGTACATTAAAACCTTCGTCTCTATACGGACGAAAAAGCTCGAACGTGTGCGTTTAAGATCCCGTAACTTACATCAGCATTGGTGGGTTACAGGCACACACAAATATACCCAGCATGCATCCTGGATCTGTAGAGGGACTGGGCTCTGCCAGGTTCAACTTGCCCTAGAGACAGTGCTTGAAGAAAATAATTCAGTGCAGTGCCTCAGAAAGGTGTAATACTGGACCTTGTGATTTCGGCTTTAGGGGCCAGGACAGCCTAGTGGTTAGAGCTTTGAAGTCACAATGTAACGTTGCTGGGTTCGAGCACCAGTTCTAGGGGACGTTTTTTCCTATGAAGTGAACATCAGCACCAACCCTTCTCCCCTGAAAGTCCTTTTATGTAAAAAGAAAAGTGTAAAACGGTTGAGTCATCCATCATATGCATGCATTAAAATCAATTTTTCAAACTCGTGATAACTTCTTTATTCAATCCAGATTCCAATCCTGAAAAAATAATCACTTAATAGACACATGCACAACCTTTTAATTAAGTCACCAAAGTGCAAACAAAAACTAACCAGAACTTCCGCCGAGAGTTGCCAATCGGAAAGCTTCATCCATAGTCAAGGGGCGGTACTCTGTCACATTGTTTTGCACATTTCCGTCCCGTCCATTCAAATCCATGATCTCTCGTTGCTGTCCATGGTTGTTGGCAGTAAGACAGTTCTGCTGCTGTTGCTGTTGCTGTTGTTGCTGCTGCTGCTGTCTCTGACGCTGTTGATGCTGAATAGCGCACATGTTGGAGACATCCACGCTGTCTCTCATCACTGCCAACATGGAGGTGGTGTACCCTGCTCCTACATCTGTGCAAGTTCAGGGACGAAGAAAACATTTATGGTGCTGGTTGTGGTGGTGGTGGTCGTAGGAGATGACAATGATGATGATGATGACGATGACGGTGATGTTGACAGGAAGGAAGATTAAGATATTAACGACAACAAAAGAAGAAAATAAACAGAACAATAGAGAAAGAGGAGAAGGTGGAAAGTAAGGGAGAAGGATAAAGGTAGAAGAAGAAGAATGCGAAGAAGAATGAGAAGACGAAGAAGAAGAAGAAGAAGAAGATGGCAAAGAAGAAGAATGCGAAAAAGAAGAATGCAAGGAAGAAGAATGCAAAGAATGCAAAGAAGAAGAAGAAGAACAACAACAACAAGAATGCAAAGAAGAAGAATGCAAAGAAAAAAAAGAATGCAAAGAAGAAGAATGCAGAGAAGAATGCAAAAAAAATTCTGATGAAGAAGGAGGAGGAGGAGGAGGAGGAGGAGGAGGAAATGCAAAGAAGTAGAACAAGAATGCAAAGAAGAAAAAAAGAATACAAAGAAGAAGAATGCAGATAAGAATGAAAAAAATTCTGATGATGAAGAAGAAGGAGGACGAGGAGTAGAAGAAGAAGAAAAAATGCAAAGAAGTAGAACAAGAATGCAAAGAAGAAGAAAAAGAATACAAAGAAAAAGAATGAAAAGAGAAGAAGAATGCAAGAAGAAGAAGAAGAAGAACGCAAAGAAGACGAATGAAAAGACGAAGAAGACGAATGCAAAGAAGAATAATGCAAAGAAGAAGAAGATTGATTGAATCGATTGAATCTTTAATGGGTAAAGAATTAGGCACAAGAAGATGAAGAAGAATGCAAAGAAGAATGCAATGAAGAAGAAGAAGAATTCAAAGAAGATGAAGAAGAATGCAAAGAAGAAGAAGAAGAAGAAGAAGAAGAAGAAGAAGAAGAAGAAGAACAACAACAACAACAACAACAACAACAACAAGAGGAGGAGGAGGAGGAGGAGGGAGAATGCAAAGAAGAAGAAGAATGCAATAACAACACCAACAACAAGAACAAGGAAAGAAAAAAAAGAAAAAAAGAAGAAAAACAAGATAGAAAAAAACAGGATTAAAAAAAATAGCTTGGAAAAGGGTGGAACGGGAGGGGGGGGGGACACTACAACATTTAAAAATTGAGTTGAATGCACTTTTGAAAGTCACACAAAAGCCAACCCCCAAAAAATGAAGATGTGCATATTTCAGTACCCTTTAAGGCGTGAAATACAAGAATATTGATAATGTCCGGACAGTACACACAGCATTCATGGTCGCGCGCTTGAGACACTTGGTGTCCTATCAGCTGAGACAAACTTTCACTCAGTGCAAATACAGGCGTCCTAGAAATCCGAACCACAACCTTTTATTTCCCCATAATCATATTATTCAGTGGGGACAGGATAGCTCAGTGGTCAGAGCACTCGCTTTTCCCCAGCCAATGTTAAGCACCATCGAGCGTGGTTTACCAATTGGATGGGTGACCTTTTGCGCGCCTTAGCTTCAGTACAGTCCCCCCCAGTTCACCCAGCTGTGAATGGGTACCTGCCCTCTTTAGGGTCAGGGAAGGTAAAGCCGTGAGGGAGAGGAGATGGGCGCCGCCCTCAATATGCTGGCCCCTGGAGAAGCAGAGGTCTCTGATGCCTCTCTCCCCTACGACTAAATAAGTAATAGGACACCTTTACTTTTTAATCTGTAAGGGTCTTCCATAAATTATAAGATATTGATAATAGATTTATATAAATAAGTAAGTCTTCAATTTTAACATCTTTCCACTTTAAGTGATACCAGACGATCCTAAGATAGGACACTGGAGAGAGAGAGAGAGAGAGAGAGAGAGAGAGAGCGCTAGTATATTAAGGAGCTGACAAGGTCTGACACGCCACCAAAACATGAGTGAATCGGGAACCCTATGCATATGCACGAATCCTAAAACTTATGAATACGCTCATTCATTATCCTGAAGCAAAGTCATTCTGTAAAATGTTACTATCTTCATCTAACGGTAGACAACTTTCTTACACAGCCTTGACATGGAGGTTAAGGAATTTGGGCATGATTGGACACACACGTCGCTGAAGTAAGTTAATCGAGCATTCAATGCCAGTACATGGAGCCAAGGACGCTGAATACTACTGCTGTCATTGTGTTTTCTTTCTCGTTATAGAAACATTATCCTGATGTTAATTACCATCTTCAGCTGTGGTGATGGCTTTCTCCAAAAGCCTTGTATTACTTCAGCTATTTCTGTGCACTTTTGTGAGTACAGCGAAGACTGTGACCATGCCCACAGGCAGACC
>CM054155.1:8771356-8776356 GCA_028751875.1 Rapana venosa
AAGGTCGTAGGAGAGCAAGGCGTCTGAGACCTCAGCTTCTCAAGGGGCCAGTATATTGAGGGCGGCGCCCATCTCCTCACCCTCGCTGATTTACCTTCCCTGACCTAAAGAGGCAGGTACCCATTTACAGCTGGGTGAACTGGGGGAGTGTACTGAAGCCAAGGCATGCAAACGACCAACCACCGAACTGGTAACCACGCTCAGTGCTGCTTAACCTTGGTGGGTGAAAGCGAATGCTCCGACCACAGAGCTATCCCATCCAACGATGACAATAACAACAGTATAATATTATATAAAAAAACCCACAATATTCCACCTATCACATACCTTAGGTCCTAGCAGTCCCATGGCATCGTAGACACCAGTGTAGGTCTTGTGCCCGGGAAACAGTTGCTGTATTGCCTCAATCTCCTGCACGTTTTCACTCATGTGCGTCTGCCAACATTCATCAACAGTTCAGACCTCTAGCAGACATCAGTCACACTCAGAAGGGATGTTCACAGCCCCGCCGACCTCAGGTGAGGCCATGTGAGTGTAACATTATGTGGGATGGCATAACGGGGTTAGCGATACAGAGGGATTATAATGAAAGGTGTGGTACCTACTACTCAGACGCCATTTTGTGTTTCGAGACCGGAAATGCCGGTGTTTTTTCACATTGAGTTTGCCTTTTTTTAAAAGAAAATAATGATGAGCCTGAATTAGTACAGTGAGGACTGTTTATTTATTTATTCATTTATTTACTTATATACTTTTAAAAAATATATTCTTTTATTTCAAGTATCACGGCGTATGCACTCAGGTGCTTTTCTTTTTTTCTTTTTACATGCAGTCCCCATGCATGCGGTTTTGTAAATATTATCATCCGTTCCCACCGGCACACATTGGCCTTCTCTTCCAAATAGTGAACCGGATTTTAACGTGTGCGCAGGATGTTCTACGTACGTTCATACACGGTACCTCGGTTTATAGTCTCCTGCGAAGGACTGACTTGATGTTAATTTGGTTAACAAAGCAACCCTTACGCCAGGTTAGGCTTTTTTTAAAGTTCTATCTTTAAGCAAAAAAGGAAAGGTGTTTCTATAAACTATGGGGTCGTTGGGGAGCGTGGGATCAGAGACCTCACTTCTCTAGAGGCCAGCATAGTGAGGGCAGCGCCCGTCTCCTCTCCCTCGCTGCTTTACTTTCCCTGACCCTAAAAAGAGGTAGGAACCCATTTACAACTGGTTGAACTGAGGGACTGTACTGAAGCCAAGGCAGGCAAACGATCATTTTAACGTGCATCAAAAACATATGTCCGATGTAAACTTAAATGGAGTAGTTTAATCGCCAAAGATAGTATTTCTCTTATTCAAAATAAACAACAAAGATATCATTTTTCATCAACAAATTGAAAATAAAGGTTGTAAACTCAAAATAAGAGAACCCCCAAAGTACAGAGCCCCCCAAAACTCAGATGTTTATCAAACCACCTTTGAAGGTGTCGCGAGCAAATCATACTCAGTCAAGTCATTACTACTTGACAAGGACGCAAATGGAATGGCTAAAATGTGTCAGTAGATGAAACATTTGATCCTTTGAAGAGACAAGAAACAAAGAGCAAATGAAACAAATGACAGCATGAAAAGCAACATCAGAAACAATTAGCAGCAAAAACAAACAGTAAAAAACAAAACAAAGAAATAAAAACGGGAAAACGGCAGCAGCTGCGGCATGAACAACGCCAACGCTCAGCTAAAACAAATGGTGCAGGCAAAAACAAAGAGAAAACAAAACAAAACCATTAACAACAACAACAAAAGAAAGAAAAAGAAAAGAAAATGACAGCAAGATAACAAAACCTAATCAAACCAAAAGATCTCTCTCTCTCTCTCTCTCTCTCTCTCTCTCTCTCTCTCTCTCTCTCCTCTCTCTCCTCTCTCTCTCCTCTCTCCCTCTCTCTGACAACAGCTATTGCTATCTGTCATAGGAACAAAAATGCGCTGAACCGCCGTTAAGCGCCTGACAAGTCAGGCCCAGCACATCCAACTTCGGCGCTGAAAAAAATATCACCTTTGTTAAAGTCTTTGTAGAAAAACAAAAGACAGGAAAATGGACCAAGAAGGGTAGAAAATAGACAAAAAGGAGATAACAGAAACAAAAAGGAACAAGGCAGAAGCAAAGTGATGGAGAGAAAACAGGGTATTCCTATCACAGAATATCCAGAAGGTAGGGATGCTATTTATAGTGTGACAGGACCCCGGCATCCCCACGGGAGATAATTTTTTGGCATAAACTTTCTTTAAAAAATAAAAGCTATGATGCAAGTCAGCGCTTACCTGGACAGGTATATCATAAGAGCGTGCAATCCCCGCCAGTTCCTTCATCAGGTGATCTGAGCAGGACACGGCAAACCTGGGAGTGACCACTGGACTGACCAGGCTGTTCTGTGCACAGGACACCAGAGCAATGTTACCTTGCATCTTGTCTCCATGACCAGAGAGCAGCAGCAGAGGATAGATAAGGATAAGGTGGAGGAGCCTCAGGACAAAACACGCAATCAGTGCTACTCACTCACTCACTCACTCAGTCCCATGTCTCAAAGGACGTAGGGGGGACATGAGAGAAGACGCGACAGAGATCTTTTTCCATGCTTCACGATCCTGTGTGGCTAGTAGAAGGTGTTGCAGGGGTTGCAGTGCTACTGCCTACTACTAAAGCATGTGCTGATTAGCTGAGCTGCAATTGATTGATTGATTGATTGGTTTATTGATTAATTGGTTGGTTGTTTGGTTGGTTGGTGGGTGGGTGGGTAGGTGGGTAGGTGGTAGGTTGGTAGGTTGGTTGGTTAGTTTGTTGATTAGTTGGTTTTCTGGTCGAAAAATTCTCTTTTTGATTGATTTATTGATTGATTGATTGATTTATTGATGAATTGATGGATTGATCAATCGATCGATTGAATTATCGACTGATGAATTAATCGACTGACAGACTCGTTTATTCATTCATTCTTCCATTAATTACCATGTTCTGTCAAGTATGTTCTTTCTACAAAATGAAAAGAACACAGTTTAACGATAATATGTTGTTGTTGTTTGCAAAGCTTTCTGGTTAGTGTTGGAAGGTTTTTAGTGCGGAATAGACACGTACAGAAGAAAGAACTTTAGGATCTTTACACAGAATCACGAGAGAGAGAGAGAGAGAGAGAGAGAGAGAGAGAGAGAGAGAGAGAGAGAGAGAGAGAGAGAGAGAGAGAGAGAGAGAGAGAGAGAGACAGAGAGAGAGAGAGAGAGAGAGAGAGAGAGAGAGAACTCGAACGATTTATTCACAAAAAGGCCATTCGCCCATACATGAAGGGGGGTTGCCAAACTGCTTAGTATTTTAGTAAGAAAAATAAGTAACACAAAAAAATCAAAATGTTATTGTATACCCATAACTACCACAATAAAAATCAGTTCCAAAAAATATGACTTAAGAAACCAAGATATCTCTTATTCTAAAGGCTTTACACAAATATAAAGCAAGCCTGCGCACAATCTCAGGGTGACTAGATGCCATGAGTAGACAGAATCTAAATAACTTAGGCTGTCTACTATCCTTTACCGGAATGTAATTCTGTCTTACATCTTCTAATACTGGACAGCACAGCACAAAATGAACTTCATTGTCCACTGTTTGCTTACATAATGGGCATAGCAACCTAAGGTCATCATCATCATGTTCTATATATCTAAATTTATGAACATTTATGTCTGATACACCAAGTCTAAACTTAGACATAATTCTTTTCAAATGTATGTCCATATCAAGCTTTAGATAAGGTTTGGCATCGTGTGAACCTATAAATTGTCTGTACATTTGAAATCTTTCCTTGTTTTGTATATGACCATTCCACTGCTGCCAACGGCAGTCAATCAGTCTTTGCCTGAAAACCTTGATAAACTCTCTACATTTTCCGACACCTTGTTTGAGCCAAACAAACCCAGAGCCAAGTTCACTTAAGCAGGTACGTATTTGTGAAGCCCATGTGATTTTCCCCTTGAGATCTAGATCAGAAAGTATCTTGTAAGACTTAAAAGGTAACCTGCACTCATCCATATGCAGAATCTTAATCCAATATCTAACGCATCTTACAGCAGCATTAACAGAGATAGGATATCTATTGGTTTCACTATATGACAAGATCATTAGGTGTACGTCTATCTAAGCCTAAAAACTGCTATAAAACAAAGAGGTGTACTGATTCACAATGTGTTACAGCTGCATCCAGTCCCCAAATTTCCCCACCACACAGTGGGTTGTATTTGTGCATCAAATATCTTAATAAACAAGTCAAAAGCATTATTACTCAATAATCGTAATTTTTTTCAAAGCAATTAACAAGCTTCTTTTACCTCGACTTGCCATATCTTTATATGCATTTGTGAAACTAAGCTTTGTAGAAAAACATATTGCTACATATTTATATACATTAATCACAGGCATGACTTTTCCATTGTACAGCCATTTTTCGTGAGCAGCTAAATAAACACCTTTTCTGAATACAACAATATTGCTCTTATTCAGATTAACCTTAAGATCAAGTGCTGTTGCAGCACTGCTTAAGCTATTCAGCTGCTGTCTAAGCCTACAACATTTTCAGATAGCAGGATGACATCCTCAACAAGCAGAAAAATAAACAATTGTGTGAAATCCTGGGGGAAAGTAGCACCATGTTTACCCTTATTAATGCTTCTATGGCTAACTTATTAATGAAAACAGAAAACAAAAGAGGGCTACATACATCACCCTGTTTGACTCCAGAGGTGCAGTATATTATGTCCATCAGCTTAGATCCACATCTTATTATGCTTTTGACATTCTGATACATAGCTCTCAAACAACGTAATAATTTACCCTTCACACCATTTTTCAGGAGAATAGGCCATAACAAGTTTCTATTAACAGAATGAAATGCCTTTTCAAAGTCAATAAATGCTACATAGAGCTTACGTTATGAGCAAACTGTTTCTGGATAAATG
>CM054155.1:8778856-8783856 GCA_028751875.1 Rapana venosa
CACCAACACCCATCCACTCCCCACACTCCACACCCACCACCCCCACCACCCACACCACCCCACCTACCCACACACCCCACCCCACACCCTCCACCACACACACACCCCTACACCACATCTACCTACCATCACCCCACACCCACACCCACACCAACCACCCCACACCACCACACCCACCCACCCCTACCACCACCACCCACACACCCACACCCACACCACCACCATCCCCACACCCCACCCACCCACCAACCCACCACACCACACCACACCCCCTACACCCACCACCCCACCCCCCACCTACCCACCACCCACCACACCCCCCACCACCCCCCACCCTCAACCCCCTCACCCCAACCCCACCACAACCCCCACCCTCCAACCCCAACCTCCCCCACCCCCCCACCACCCCAACCCCACCCCCCACAACCCCAATCCCCCCCCCCCCACCCCCCCCCCAAAACCCTCCCCCCCCCACCCCCCCAACCACACACTAACACTTCTCTAACTAGCACCGCTCCACTAACTGAACTACTGCACTGAACACTGACCACCATGGCCCTGTGGGCCTGGCTGGCAAAGTCAGGGTCAGCGTAGCGAGCCTCGGCAGGGTAGGTGTAGGTCTGCAGCCAGTCCAGCAGCCCCAGGTCAGTGCCCAGCGCCTGTATGGGCAGCTGCGGGGAGTGGATGTGGCAGTCCACCAGCCCCGGCATCAAGAACTGCCTGGTGAAGGTACAGTGAACACTTTTTCTTGTCCTCAGTTCATTCTGTCATTTTTCAGGATTGATGGAAGTAAGAAGAAGAAGAAGAAGAAGACGAAGAAGAAGAAGAAGAAGAAGAAGAAGAAGAAGAAGAATACTGTATGGAATTTATATAGCGAAGTGATAAGGGAGTGAGAGTGGAGTGAGAGTGGAGTGGGGTGGAGTGGTGTGAGGTGGGGTAGTGTGGTGTGGGGTGGAGTGGTGTGGTGTGGTGTGGAGTGGGGGGGGTGTGGTGTGGAGTGGGGTGGAGTGGGGGTGGGGTGGAGTGGTGTGGAGTAGAGTGGGGTGGGTGTGGTGTGGAGTGGGTGGGTGGAGTGGGTGGGGTGGTGTGGTGTGGAGTTTGGGGGGGGGTGGAGGTAGGGGTGGTGTGGTTGTGAGTGGGGTGGGGTAGGTGGGGTGGGGTAGGGAGGGTGGGTGTGGTGTGGGTAAGGGTGGTGGTGTGAGTTGGAGCGGGGCGGATAGTGGGGTGGGGATGGTGGGGTGGGGTGTGTGGGGTAGAGTGGGTTGGGGTGGTGTGTGTGGTGTGTGTGGAGTGGGGTGAGGGGTGGAGTAGGTGGGGTGAAGTGGGGTAGGGTGAGTGGAGTGGGTAGTGTGAGGTGGGTGGGGGTGGTGGTGGGGTGGTTTGGAGTGGGGTAGAGTGGGGTGGAGTAGAGTGGAATAGATGTGGGTGGAGTGGGTGGGGTGGGGTGGTGGGTGGAGGGGTTTGGAGATGGGGTAGAGTGGGTGTGAGTAGGTGGAATGGTGGGTGGAGTGGATGGGTGGTGAGTTGGGTGGAGCGGTGTGAGATGTGTGGGGTGGTGGTGTGATGGTGTGAGTGGGTGGTGTGAGTGGAGGTGGGGGGAGTGGGGGTGTGGTGTGGTGTGGTGTGGGGGTGGAGGTGTGGGTGGGTGGTGTGGATGTGGGGTGGAGTGTGTGAGAGTGGGGTGGTGGTAGAGTGGGGTGGGGAGTGGTGGTGGGTGGGTGGTGTGGTTGGTGTTGGTGGTGGTGTGGAGTGTGGTGGGGTGTGGCAGACCCAGGTCAGTGCCCAGCGCCTGTATGGGCAGCTGCGGGGAGTGGATGTGGCAGTCCACCAGACCCGGCATCAAGAACTGCCTGGGAAACGTCCAGTGAACACTTTTTTTTCCCCAGTTCATTCTGTCATTTTTCAGGATTGATGGATGTGATAAGGGAGTGAGTGTGGAGTTAGGGTGGTGTAGTGGGGTGGAGTGGTGTGGGGGTGGGGTGGGGGTGGGGTGGTGTGGGGGTGGGGTGGTGTGGAGTGGGGGTGGGGTGGGGGGGTGGTGTGGGGTGGGTTGGGGTGGTGGTGGGGTGTGTGGTGGGGTGGGGTGGGATGGGGTAGGGTAGAGTGGGGTGTGGGGTGAGGTGGTGTGGGGGTGGAGTGGTGTGAGGTGGGGTGGTGTGGGGTTGTGTGGGATGGGGGGGGTAGGGTGGGTGGGGTAGAGTGGGGTGGGGTGGGGTGGGGTGTAGTGGTGTGGGGTGGGGTGGGGGTGTGGGGGTGTTGGTGTGGGTGGTGGGGTGGAGTGGTTTTTATCATTAAGTTTATTCCTTATGTTTTATATTTATTTACTCATTCATTGATCTATTCATTGATTCATCATTTATTTATTCATTTATTTATTTGTTTATTTTTATATTCATTTATTTATCTCTCTTCAATCTATTTCTTGAGAGAATCATGGAAGAAGCACTAGAAGAACATGAAGGAACAGTGAGTATTGGAGGGCGAACAATCACAAACTTGTGCTTCGCTGATGATATTGACGGTTTAGCTGGTCACGAGCAAGAACTAATAGACTTAGTGAACCGCGTAGAAGAAAAATCAACAAAATTTGGTATGGAAATCAGCGGGGAAAAACAAAAGTGATGACAAACAGCAACTTCATATCAGAAATCAAAATCAAAGACCAGAAACTTGAAAACGTTCACAGATTCAAATATTTGGCATCTATCGTGACAGACGAGGGATCAAAACCAGAAATACTGTCAAGAATTACCCAGACCACAGCTACAATGACCAAGCTCAAACCCATGTAGAGCAACAGAAACATCGCCATCAGTTCCAAAATCAGACTGATGCGCTCTCTGGTCATGTCAATCTTCTTATATGCATGTGAATCATAAACCCTCACAGCGGACATAGAGAGAAGAATAAGAGCTGTAGAAATGAGGTGCTTCCGAAGACTCTTAGGCATCTCATACAAAGACCACATCACGAATGAAGAAGTCAAGAGACGCATCCACAATGAAATCGTGCCCTATACTGACCTTCAAACACACAAGACAACGAAAACTGAAGTGGTTTGGTCATGTCACACGCTCCTCTGGTCTTGCTAAAACAATCCTACAAGGCACAGTGAGGGGAGGAAGAAGAAGAGGCAGACAAAGGAAGAGATGGGAGGACAACTTTCGAGAGTGGACAGACATGGAGCTGAGAGACACCCTGAGAGCGGCCGAGAGACGCGAGGACTGGAGAAAGGTGGTTGACAAAGCTTCGAAGGCGCCCCAAAGGATTCGGAATCTGAGGGATCGGTGGCGGTGACGGGGATTTATCTACCTAACTATTTATTTGTTTATTTATCTATTTATTCATTCATTTATTTATTTATTCATCTATTTATTTATTCGTCTTTTTATTTTTTTTTTATTTCAAGGATCATGGAATAAGCTCCCAGATTCTTTTGCTTCGCCCAGCCCCTGTCTGCGTGCAGTTTGCACATGTGATCCCTTACCACAGCGCACACAATAGCCTACTATTTCCAAAGGCGGAACAGGTTTTAACCTGTTTGCTATTCTACGCGCAATCACACAGGAGGCCTTGGTTTTGTCTCAACCGAAGGATTTTCGGGGAAGTGGAGTCAGCACTGATGCTGACTCTAGAGAGAAAAAATAATCCCCTTGGACAGATGTCTCAGTGGAGGTTCGAACCTGGGCTTGAACTCAAGTCGTAAGATCGTGAGCGCCACGTTCTAACCACTACACTGTCCTCCCGTCCTCCCTCACTAGAAGTGGGAGTGGAGTAGAGTGGAGTGGAGCGGAGTGGAGTGGAATGGAGTGGTGGAGTTGTGGCTATGGAAGGGGGGGGGGGGGGGGGGGGGTAAGACAAACCAACAGTCTAGGGCTTTTTTTTATTCTTTTATTTCTAGGATAATGGAATAAGCACTGATGTCCTTTTTTTTAACCTCCAGTCCCCGTGTGTTTGTAGTTTTGTAAATTTTGTCATCCGTTCCCACCGGCACACAATGGGCTACTTTTCTGAGAAGCGGAACGGATTTCAACGTGTGCGCAAGATGTTCTGCGTGCGTTCGAACGCGGGACCTAGGTTTATAGTCTCATCTGAAAGACTTTTTTTTTTTTTGGGGGGGGGGGGGGGGGGGAGTGGAGTCGGCACTGATGTTAACTCCAGAAGAGAAATCCTCTTGAACAAGGTTCGAACCCAGGTCAGCAGATCACGAGCACAATGCATATCACTCTAACCACCAGGCTATACCGGGGGGAAAGAGTGTGTGTGCGCGCACGCGTGTGTGTGTTCTTTCTTTAATTTAACGTCTGTTCACTCAAGGTGATAGTAGACCAAAGATAAAGTGTTACAATATATAGAGAACGTGTATGTGTGCGTGAGTGTGTGTGCGTGCGTACGTGCGTGCGTACTTGCGCGCCCGCGTGTGTGCGCACGCGTGTGTGCGTGTGTGTTTTCTTTAATTTAACGTCTGTTCACTCAAGGTGATAGTAGACCAAAGATAAAGAGTTACAATATATAGAGAACGTGTGTGTGCGCGTGTGTGTATGCAGCACCAAGTGTGAGTGTGCGGAGTGGAGTGGAGTGAAGTGTGGTGGAGTAAATACAGTGTGACAGGATTTTCCGGGCGACACGAGGCACGTCCTTACCGCGGCCTCAGCTGTGTGACGCATTCCGGGGCCAGTCCGTGCTTCTGCAGCAGCTCCTCCAGGCGATCCGGTCTGTCCAGAAACACCACCTGGTCACACACCAACACTCCGGCCATGACCATCGATTAATAATTATCCTAAAGGTGGATCGGTGGTCTAGAGGTAACGCGCCTGCCTAGAAAGCGAGCGCTTTGATTTGTTGCTTTACAAGATTCAGCGCTATATAAATTCCATACATTATTATTATTATTTATTATTATATTATTATTATTACTATTATTATTATTATTATTCTTAAAGCGAAAAGTCCGGGTCGGAAGTGTGCGGTGGTTCGAATCCCCGTTTTAGACCCGGAAA
>CM054155.1:8786356-8796356 GCA_028751875.1 Rapana venosa
GAATATGCGTCAACTATTTGGGATACCTGCAGTGGAACGAACTTGAAATTCATTCATCGTTTATATAAAAGAGCAGTAAAACTTGTATTGTTAAAAACAAGCACCCTGACAATTGAGGATTATAAGCAAATAAAGGTCCTGACATTTCGAAACCGAATTTTATTCAATAAAGCTGTGTTTATGCAAAAAGTTGTTAATCAAAGTGTACCTCCGAAGATTACCAAAGCTTTCAAAGTTAACCAACATAGACACAACCATTTGCTAACATTTCCAAGACCCAGAAATAACCTATATAAATCGAGCCTCTTGTCTTCAGGCAGTGACCTATGGAATAAACTCCCACAAAATTTGAAATGTATTAAAAGCAAAAATCAGTATAAAACACATCTAAAAAGATATTTCATAAATAAAAGTACAGAACACGACTTAAGTGTCACTGACGTTATTCTTGTCATTAACATCAGATATGACCCAAGTTTTCATATTCATATAGAGTACATGTGTAAGCATTGATCTATGTATGGGTTGATATGATATCAACCCCAACACGCTTTGAATCTGGTGTATGTGTGTGTGTGTGTGTGTGTGTGTGTGTGTGTGTGTGTGTGTGTGTGTGTGTGTGTGTGTGTGTGTGTGTACAAGTGTGTGAGTGCGTGTGTGTTGTGTAATTGGTTCGGTTTTGGTTTTTTACTTTCTTGCTGTTTTGGCCTTTTACGTTTTTTTGGTGTTACACAAAAATATGCTGAGTTATTTAGTTTTGTCACTGTTAGTTTTCTGTTTCATTGTATTAGATGAGCTAAATTGTTATTGCTGACGTTAGTACTGCTGGGTGGGTTTACATTGCCTGAATTTATTCTTTGATGGAAGGATTAACGTTGTTCTGCCTCAAACCAAAATGCACATGTACATGCGTGTATATGACCAGGGGAGAGGGAGGGAATGGATGTCTTTGTTATACTTTTTTGCTCTGAATCCAATAGCTGTTGGTTATTCTTGTTTTCCTTATATATGAGTATATTATGTGGTGAAGGGGATATGGGTGAGGATGTGTAAGTGTTTAAATGCTACATCAGTTTCCTCTGTTTATATCCATTTGGTTGTTGTTGTTATTGTTGGTGGTGGTGGTGGGATTCTGGTTTATTTTGCTTTTGTTTGTTTTGGGTTTAGGGTAGTTTTCTTGGGGAGGGGGGGGGGGGGTATTTTGGACTCTTTTTCTCGTCTTTTGTTAGTTCTATGTTGTTCTTCATTTGTCTTGGCTGTTATTCTTGTCCTATGTTAGTTATTGTCACTGTTGTTGTTGTGTACGTATGTTTGTGTTTGTTTGATTGTTTATTTCCTTGTTGTGGTTGTTTTTGTTGATTCATCTTTTTTGTTGTTTTATTCAGTTGTTTGTATGGTTGAAGGTTTGTGTGTGTATGTGTGTGAGGGGGGGTGGGGGGAGGGAAGCAGTTGGTGTGCGGTTTTTTATTTTAATTTTTATTGTTTTGCCTTCTTTGTTTGTTTTGGCTTGGTTTTTCTTTGTTGCTTGTTTGTTTGTGTTATGACGGATATCTTTTCAAGATTTTTGAATTATTTGAATTGTATGGTTTAATATTTTTCTGGGTTTTTTGTTTTGTTTTTAATTCCATATATGCATGCTATTGTCTTTTCTTGTTTGATTTGTATAGTTCACCATAGATTAGGTTTTTTATTCTATGTCTGCATATACATTATCTTTTTTTCTCGCTTTTATTTTCTTTAGACAGATGGCTTGATGGAAAAAAGCAAATGCACTGCTTATTCAATGTACCATCTGAAAATAAAAGTTTGACTCTGACTTTGACTTTGACACACACACAAACACATTACGTGCCCACCCATCTCTGCTCTTAATGCTTCTCCATTTCCCGCCCAGGTATTGTTAGTGAAATTTATATTAGAGATCATTCGTGGCTAAAACCTCATGGGTGCTTATTCCATTATCCTCGAAACAAAGGAATAACATAAAATAATAAATAAATACTGGCTACATGCGCGCGCACAACGCATCTCACGTACTGACTCATTCCCCATCACTAGACTGTAAATGATCCTAATTAACATCAACTTACAGGTAAGTCTCGTTAAGCTTATGAATTATTCATTTCGCAAGTTTCTATTCTGTGACTTACGTTGTAAGAGAGAGGGGGGGGGGGGGCGCAGGGTGGGGGGGGGGGGGGGAAAGAGAGAGAGAGAAAGTGTATGTGTTTGTGTGTGTGCGTGCGTACGCGTCAAGTCAAGTCAAGTCAAGTCAAAATGATCTTTATTTAGGGTAAAAGATTAAGTTTATACAACTTTTTTTCATCCTGCCCTCACAAAAAAAGAAAATCAAGAAAATTGACATATAAAAGCAATCAAATACGATGCTCACACATGTTGAAGACAAAATCTATGGAGATTTTTTTTAATACAAATCCAGACTAACAAAACATGTCAAAGCAAATCAAGACAGTATAACATAAGCTCAAGTCATACAGATAAATGAATATTTTTTTAAAACAAACAAACAAACAAGAAACCAACAAGACAAAAACAAAAACAAAACAAACAAAAAGCAACATAAAAACAAAAAGAAAAAAACAAAGAAAAACAAGACTCACAAGACAAGAAAAAGCAAAACCAAGACAGTATTACATAAGCTCAAGTCATACAACAAATGAAGAAAATACAAATAACAAAGGTAGGAATAACAACAAGGTAGCCTGATGTAAGATAACCTCGAGTATACGAGTGGACTTACAATTTGTCCAGCAGATGTTTCTTAAAGAGTTTGTTGAACGTTTGTTTCGAAGGAGTTGATTTTTAAAGAGATAGGTAGACTATTCCACACTGTTCTTCCTGAATAAGCAAGGCTTGATTTATAGAGATTGTTATGGGGCTTGGGCAAAGACAGTCTATGAGTAGGCTTGTTTTTATTAATGGCAAAATTTTTCACAATTTTCTTTGGGGCTTTTCCGTTTAACATATTGTACATACATAGACACTTGTTGAAATGCAGACTGTCTTTTAGTGGAAGAATATCTAATTATTTGTAGTTGTTGGTGGTCAATGTATTAGGATTCAATTGGATTAGTTTGATAGCTCTTTTATGTAGGTGGCTTATATGCTTTATGTTTGTTTCACTAACACTATCCCATAAGGTTGACACATAATATTATAAGGGATAGAATATGTGCCTGAAAGAATAGTTTTCGTGATTTTAGGTTTAGAAAATGCTTGATTTTTCTAAGTTGATATAGTCTTACTGAGATTCGTTTTCCTAATGTGGCTATGTGTTCTGACCAAGATAAACCATTGTCAATAACTGCACCTAGTACTTTGTGTGAAACAACTTCAATTTTTCGTCCTTGGATAAATATTGGGGCGAATGGAAAACGCAATTTCTGTCTTTTTTGCGAGTCATTATAAACATACATTTTGTTTTGCTTGAATTAAGAGACATATGATTGAATTGTCCGTTCAATAAGTTTATCGATATCTGCCTGCATATCATTCACAAGATGGCTAGGATCACCTTTGCTACATTGAACTGATGTATCGTCAGCAAACATTTCACATGAACCATAAATATGCAGAGGTAGGTCATTAATATAAATAGAGAAAAGATATGGCCCTAGTATTGATCCCTGTGGTATACCATATATCACAGGTAATAAGGTTGATCTCCTGGGTCTGATTTCAACAAGCTGTTAACGATTACTGAAAAATGAATCTAAAAATTATAATGCTTGGTCGGAAATTCTGTAGCGTTTTAATTTTTTTAATAAGGAGAGAGTGGCTTATAACGTCAAAAGCTTTAGCGAAGTCTAAAAAAGGACTTCCGTAATGTCACTATTATTGATATTCAAATGACATCGCTCGGTCAGTTGTATTAGGGCAATATGACAAGAATGGTTTTCACGAAATCCTGACTGGTTTTCATTAATTAGATCATGGGTTTTAAAATGAGACTGTAAGAGAAATTGTACATGTTTTTCTAATGGTTTAGAAAGGACTGATAGTACGGATATTGGTCTATAGTTAGACGGAATTGTTCAGTCTCCTGATTTTTGTAAAGGTATTACTTTGGCTTGTTTAAACTTCAATGGGAAATAATTCTTGTCAATACACAAGTCAAAGATATACGTTAGAGTATCAGTTATCGCATATGCGCTGATTTTTAGTATTTTACTATCTACTTTGTCAAGGTCTCTTGATCCTGATTGTTTTAATTAGAGTAAGCTATTAAGCACTTCTGTTATTGTGATTGGGGGTTGATAAATTCAGAAGAAATGCTTTTTGATGAACAGTAATGCTTTAATTCTGTCAGCTCATTTGTTGTTGTTCTATTATTTGATATTATAGATTGAGCAATGTTTGCAAAGTGAGAGTTAAGGTTTTCTGTGGTTATGTCTTTTATGACTGTTTGGGTGTTGTGTCATTAATTATTAGTCAAGGTATTAATGGCTTTCCGAATCGTTTTGGGATTCTGAGATGAAGACAGCAAATCTTGAAAGTATTTTAATTTTCGCTTTGCGCTTCATTGAATTGACTTTGTTTCTTTGCTTTTTATATTCATCTTTTTGCTTCGATTTTAATAGATAATCTCTTAGATTCATTTCCTTTTCGATTTCTTTTGATAACCATGGAGGTTCATGAAATCTTTTATTCTTTTCTTAGTAAATGGAGTATGTTTATCATAAATAGCTATAAATGTCTCTATCCAAAAGTTAACAGCATCATCTGGATTTGTTCATCTGATAAACATGGTCTATGTTTGAGCAGAGTATATCATTAATGAAGACATTTTTATCAAACTTTCTAAAGGAGCCGTAGGATATCCTTTTGTGTCCTGATTTGGGTATCTTTATTCCTTTTTTCCGCCATATAAAACAAATGGAAGAGTGATCACTACAACCTGTCTGCACTGAGCATATTTCTACTATGTTGGTCTTTGAAGTAGTGTAAATGTGGTCAATGAGGGTGTTAGTATTATTAGTAATACCAGTCAGATGATCTATTATTTGCTCTAAACCATACATGGCATAGTTAATATTCCACTTTGATCCAGGGGCTGTCAGATCAATGTTGAAATCTCCCATAAGAAAAATTTCTTTGGACTAAGAATAGCGGCATCTATCATGGAATTAAAATTGTCACACCAGTCAATTGTTTCAGCTGGGTTCCTGTAGATGAAACCAAGTATAATCGATTTACAGCGTCTACATGTGGTTTCTATCCATATTGATTCTACATGAAACTGTTCAAGATGTGTTAATCTTTTCCATGACAACCAAGTCACACAGTATAACAGCAAACCGGTAGATCTGACAGTTACAGGATCAAGTCTTATAGTGCCATAACCTGGCATGTACATATCCGAATCAGAAATCACATTGGTGAGTCTGGATTCTGCAACACAAAATATATGAAAGCTAGTTCCTTTATTATGTATAATTGATGATATTTCCTCTGTCTTGTTTCTGGCACTATTGATATTTAAGTATCTCACACGAAGTCCTTCCTGAGAAGGCCATGTATCGCGCACGCGCGCGCGAGCGTGTGTGTGTGTGTGTGTGGAGGGTAACGGCCTAGCGAATGATTGTCTTCATGAAGGGCAATAGAACAAGGACAAGATAGATATATATATATGTGTGTGTGTGTGTTGTTGTGTGTGTGTGTGTGTCTTGTGTTTGTTCTACTGCCCTACAGAGGAGACAATCATTGGCTAGGTCGTTACCTTCCCCTCCCCTGTTTTGCTCTTTTCTCTCTCTCCTCCTAGCCACTTTCTCTCTCTCTCTCTCTCTCTCTCTCTCTCTCTCTCTCTCTCTCTCTCTCTCTCTCTCTCTCTCTTTCTCTTTCTTTCTTTCTTTCTTTCTTTCTCTTTTCAGCTTGTTTTTTTACTTTTTCTTCTTCTCTATCCTTTGCAATTCTTCTTCTTCTTTTTGCAATTCTTCTTCTTCGTAATTTTCGCAATTCTTCTTCTTTGCAATTCTTCTTCTTCGGAATTCTTCTTTTCTTCTTCGTATTCATTGTATTCTTCATCTTTTTCTTCTTTGCACCCTTCTTCTCCCTCTTCTTCGTCTTCTTCGTCTTCTTCCTTTCTTTTTTCTTCCTTTTGCTTTCATAGACATTTTCTTTTCAATATCTTCTCATTGTTTTTTCACTATGACCATTGTATAACACTATGCATAATCATTTGTTCATTTATATGTTTACGTGTTTTTATTTTTTGAAGGGCAGGATGAACATTGTGTATTTTTGAATAGCTGTTAAAACAAACATTAACATTTATTTTGTTTGTTCCCCTTCTGTCTCTGTCCCTCTGTCTGCCTGCCTCTGTCTGTGTATCTCTATCTGTCTGTCTGTCTCTGTCTCTCTCTCTGGAAACAGATGACAAAATTTATAAAACCTCATACACACGGGGACTGGATGTAAAAAAGAACATGAGTGCTTATTCCATTATCCTCGATATAAAAGAATAAATGAATAAACAAATCTCTGTGTCTATATTTCTCTCTCTCTCTCTCTCTCTCTCTCCTCTCTCTCTCTCTCTCTCTCTCTCTCTCCTCGATATAAAAGAATAAATAAATAAATCAATCAATCAATCAATCAATCTCTGTGTCTGTATCTCTCTCTCTCCTCTCTCTCTCTCTCTCTCTCTCTCTCTCTCTCTCTCTCTCTCTCTCTGTCTACACCCCCCCCCTTCTCTCTCTCTCTCTCTCTCTCTCTCTCTTTTCCTCTCTCTCTCTCTCTCTCTCTCTCTCTCTCTCTCTCTCTCTGTCTGTCTGTCTGTCTGTCTGTGACACTGTGCCACGCCATTGTGTGCCGATTAGAACGGATGACAAAATTTATAAAAGTTTTATACACAGGGAGACGGATTTTTTTTAAAGCACAAGCATGCTTATTCTTCGTAATTTTCACAATTCTTTCTTCTTCGCAATTCTTCGCAATATATATATATATATATATATATATATATATATATATATATATATATATATAATATATATAGAGAGAGAGAGAGAGAGAGAGAGAGAGATATATATATATATATATATATAATATATATATATCCTGGGAAAAAAAACCCAATAAAATGAGAAGAAAAAAAGAGAACTAAAACACCGTACCCCAGCTTTTTGTAACCAGATCTTTGGGCGGCAATGGGGTGGATGACTTTGGCTCGATTCAGACCTATATAATAATCAGGGTGCAGAAATCCACACCCTTAACACTCTCATAGGGCGGAATAACTCAGCTGTAAGGACAAAGGTTTTCTTTTTCTTTTATTTTTAAATTCTTTTATATCGAGGATAATGGAATAAGCACTTATGTGCTTTTTTACATTCAGTCCCCGTGTGTATGTGGTTTTGTAAATTCTGTCATCTGTTCCCACCGGCACACAATGGCCTACTCTTACGAAAAGCGGAGCAGGATTTAACGTGTGCGCAAGATGTTCTTCCTGCGTTCGCACACGGGGCCTCGGTTTATAGTCTCATCCGAAGGACTTTTGGGGAGAGTGGAGTCGGCACCAGGGGAAAATATCCTCTTTGCAAAAAGTGTGCAGTCAAATAAAAGCGTGAAGAAAGAAAGGAAAGAAGGAAGGGAAGAAAGGAAGGAAAGAAGGAAAGAAAGAAAGGAAGACAGGAAGGAAGGAATGAAGACAGGAAGACAGGAAGGAAAAACAGAAAGAAAGAAAAAATTAAGGAAGGAAGGACGAAAGAAAGACAGAAAGAAATGAAAGAAATGAAAGAAAGAAAGAATGACAGGAAGAAAAATAAGACAGGAGGGAAGGAAAGAAAAAACAACAACAAATAAACAAACAAAGACAGTCAAAACAATGGAATTAGGTGAAAGCTATGTCTTCACAAATCTGCACCCTCTTATCTCTGTAACTGTCTTCACCTGTATACTCTATCCCGTTCCCTTCGCTCAGCTGCAGTACTTTGTGCTTTCGAATACCCAGATTCAAACAAATCACTGTTGGCCGTCGCTCTTTCTCTGTTTCTGGCCCATCCACCTGGAATGACCTCCCTCTTTCACTTCGGCAAAAGCCCTCACTTGATACTTTCAAATCCAGCCTCAAAACGCACTTATTTCCTACCTGACACTTTCCCCTCATATCTTTTCCTACTTTTCAACAGCATCTTTCATCTCCCTCATCACCATCTAAGTGAGTGTGTGTGTGTGTGTGTGTGTGTGTGTGTGTGTGTGTGTGTGTGTGTGTGTGTGTGTGTGTGTGTGTGTGTGTGTGTGTGTGTGTGTGTGTGTGTGTGTGTGTGTGTGTGTGTGTGTGTGTACATAAATTTGAAATATCTTATGTTATTTGAGGAAAGTTGCATGCGTGTAAATGATTTGAGTGCAAGCGCTTCGATTTGTTTGTTTTACAAGATTCAGCGCTATATAAATTCCATTTATTATTATTATTATTATTATTATTCATCTGTCTGTCTGTTAGTTTTGTTTTGTAAAATTTTCCCCAGTCGAAACATTAAGTATTATTTTTATTTGTTTGTCTGTTTGCTTACCTTGCTTCTTTGTTATTCTATGCAACAGTCACCAGGTGTAACAACGCACCTCCTTCCAAGACAACATCATGATTTTCGAAACTTATTTAGTAAAGTGAAGATTGCTACAATCTCATAGATAATATCTGACAAAGTGTGTACAGCCATTGTTCTTAATGAGTATCGTTAACAGTTGTAAAAACTATTCCAAAACAATGACAAGAGCACCAAGAACAAGACCAAAAACAACTCTCTCTCTCTCTCTCTCTCTCTCTCTCTCTCTCTCTCTCTCTCTCTCTCTCTCCACACACACACACACACACACACACACACACACACACAGAGTGTTTTGGAAAAGCTATTTTTGTGTGTGTTGTTTATTATTATTTAGTACACACATGAGCATGCACACGCATGCATGCAGGGACACACACACACGCACATGCACTTACACAAAGTAGATCTCTCCCCCTCCCCCCACCCCTCTCTCTCCTCCCCCCCCCCCTCTCTCTCTCTCTCTCTCTCTCTCTCTCTCCGCTCACTCTCATATTCAGTCTCCTATTTTAGGGTTGTCTGGTATCACTTTAAGTGGAAAGACGTTAAAATTGAAGACTTACTTACTTGGAAAAGCTATAAAACTATGGTGTTGTTGTCTATAATAATTTTTTTGGTTAAAGTATGATTATCAAAGCCTTTATTTCAGTTGTTTGCACTATTTCAATGGACAGATTCTAATCAAACTAACCATTTTGTGTGTGTTCATTCTTAGCCACGTCTTTTGTTGTTGTTGTTGTTGTTGTTGTTGTTGTTGGAAATCCTGGCTTCATGCGGGTCATAAAGAAGGCCGGACACTTTATACGGAAGATCACGTTCACTATAATACTCTGGCCCAGGCCAAAAGCTTTTGTCAGTTACTGATGTCAGCTAATTGCCAAGGCCTACACTAAAATGTTGTTATGTTGTAAAATTTTGGTGTTGAGATTGCCTTCAGCCACGACAAGCTCTTAACATAAACAACCCGCACTCTCCTTTAAAGGAGAAAAAAAATCCTCTCAAATCGGAGTATGGCTGCCTATAAAGCGAGGTACCTAAAAACAGTCATACTCGCAAACTTCACATTCAGTGTGCAGTTTCAATCTCACAGTGATTCCCAGGTGGGATGAGTGAGTCAGAGTGCAGGTTCTGGGTGACCCCCTAGTGTTAAGCTGGGGAACGTACAGCAACAACAACAACAACATATCTGACAAAGTGTGTATAGTCATTATTCCTTATGACTATCTTTAACAGTTGTAAACACTATTCCAAAACAATAACAAGAGCACCAAGAACAAGACCAAAAACAACTCTCTCTCTCTCTCTCTCTCTCTCTCTCTCTCTCTCTCTCTCTCTCTCTCTCTCTCTCTCTCTCTCTCTCTCTCTCTCTCACACACACACACACACACACACACACACACACACACACACACACACACACACATACACACACACACACT